>CM054062.1:304329418-304972889 GCA_028641055.1 Alopecurus myosuroides
GTTGTATTCGTCCTATCGATATGGTGTTGTGTTGAAATAGTAAATTTACTTAATACTAGGTGTTTTCTGCTCAATACTCATTATATCAGCTGTTATATGTCAGGTGGCAACACATAAAGCCGTATACGGTGGCTTGGATTTTGCACTAGCAATTGGTGTTGGTTGGGTCTGGGCAGGATTGATATGGTTGTACAACTTTGCCGTGATCATGACACCTGTTTTGATTTGTAAGTTGCTAGGTTAAGAACTGAAATGATTGTCTATCCTTCAACCCTCTGTTGCAAGAGCTAATCTTCTGCTCTTTGTCAGATCACAGATGGGGACGTGCAAACATGACTAGTGACAAATTGTGGACAGTATGCATGCATTCAGCCATCCTCCGTCTAATTTTGATCTGGTCACTGTATGTAATACTTGATGTAAGGCTGCAGCAGCCTGTCTCTACTTTGGTAGATTGAAACATGATTGTAGCCATTCCACCGTGTATCAACTGTAAATGCCTCAAGTAAAGAAATCCTGGTTGCAAGGTTGTACATCGAATTAGTCCTTCTTGATTCAGAAAACACAGTTCTGATGCCATAACATTGTCCAAGACTGCCTTCTTTCTTGTTATGTTTAGTTAAATGTTGCAAGAACTACTGGCCGTATTTGCATAACTACAGTATGGTAGAAACAAATAAAACTGTCTGTCACGAACAAAAATAAAACTCATTTAAGGTAATCAGCATTCTTTCGTCTGTCTCCTTTTCTAGACATTATAGAAACACCTGGTACAGGTTACGTCCTGTAAAATCAATTGAATATAGAACATACTACATCTGGTAAAGTGATACGGTTTCTTCATCCTCTGAATTGTCATCAAGGTAATTGTGTGATACAGAGTTGTGACACAAACTTCAGAAATCGTTCATCCGTACTTTCTACCTTTTCAAGTGGTGCTTATAGATATATTATCTTGCTAGATCATTAGCTAATTCAGTTACTACAGTGACAGTTGTGCAGGTCATGTATTGGCAAGGTGGCTGGGGAGACTCTCCAGGCCTGCATTTGCACATGCTCAATTGGTTCCTGCCTCAATAATAATTTTATGGTGGTGCAGTTGGCATGTGTGATTGTAGTAGCTAGCAGGTGAGTTCCCAGCGTCATTCTTAGGAAATATTATTCTACAAATATTTATATAAACAGTGGAAAAATGTGTTGTCAGATGCACAACGTTAGCACCGTAGTGGCGTGTCTGCATGCATCATCCTCCAGAAAGTCATTTCAATTTAGAACTATAAAGCAAATAATATTTATGCAATGGAGAATGTGTTGTCAGATGCACAGGATGTCCATTGGCAATAGAGGAAGGTTGCATCATCCTTAAAAGTATTCAGCCAATTTAAAATTTGTTGTCAGATGGCCATTGGAGCACCGGGGTTTGCATCACCCTGTGAATTATAGAAGAGGGGTAGTTGGCAAGATATCAAGTTATATTGCAGAAACTATCTTGGGATTGGTTAGCCATTTCCTATGGAGAAACGTCGTTAATTAAATGTGTAGCTTTTGTTGACCTTTTTCCTTAGAGTGAGAATATACTGTTGAGATATTTGTAGTCTGCACCTGTTCTTTTGAAATGCCTTGTGGAGAAAAATGATAAAACTTCTCCGTGTCGACACTGAAAGCATATACTTGAGACTCAATCTTACAAGATTTTTCTGCCACCGACTATATGCTCTGGCGTTAAATTTTTTGCAATAACACACGTCAATTCAGAGTTTCCACTCAACAATTCTTCTGGTTTTTTACTCAACCTGAAGCCCTTGTTTGGTGCTCAGAACCTTTTCTACAAAGGGGAAACATTCTCTTATATTCATCTACGTGAGAATAGATCCATATTTATTTCAAATCACCATCATCAATACTTTGTAAACATATTATTCCACTCATAATTACATGGGAAAAGCCGCTATCTACCACTGCGCACATAATGTCATCTGCGTAGGTTGAATAGATGGGGTGTTAGGCAAAATAGTCTTCTGTGGACTCACCGCCCCTCTTTCTTCCAACCTTTAATCACTGGAAGCAAACAAACTTGATATTAATTGCGTTTGTCTTAATCACCAGGGAGTAGATTTCATGTGCAGTGTTAGCCAGGCTGCTATCTCCGTAGTAAGACAAAAGTCATGAGATTTGTTTTGCAATCGACAAACGGCATGAGATTAATCTAGTACCTATTTTGTGCTGAGACAGGTGTGTTAGGTACTATGATTGCCTTTTATACAAATTAAGGGAAGTGAGATTTCCTTTTGGAAAGAGACACTTTTATTTACTATTTATTTTTTTCGAGCAGAAGAGACATTTGTCATTCTTAAGACGAGACAGAGGACCTGATTGATCCAATAGCTTATCATTCGCCAAAAAAAAAAAAGCTTTATTTTTGTAGTGACTCTGGCTCTGCAAGCACATGAATATATGTATCGTTGTATATGCAGTGGTTAGGAAAATATTAATATAAAGCCGGCCCAAGCTAGTGATGAGATGTTAATATATAGAGCTTTGAATTTTGCAAGCGGGCACACAAGATAACATTTTACAAATCAACTTCCTTACATCTTGGCATCACAGCATATACATGTGTGTCCTTTGAAGCAAATTAACTAATCCATGCAGATCAAATCACCTCAGTGTGCTGCTTAATTAATCAGCACACCGTGTTGTGTGGATCTCCCCCTCCCTTGATTTTTCTCTCTGATCTCCGGCCGGGCCTTCTGGATCGATGTTGATTTAAGAAGAGCAAGGCCAAGCTCGACCGCTACGTACATACACAGCAAACACACACACGCACACACACACACACACACTCAAACAGAAGCTAAGACCTATACATATGTACGTACAAGTGCCCGTATATACGCTTGTGTATGCACGTACGTACATATATACGGGGGTATATATAATGGTATTATTGCCCAGATCGATATGGTTGGATCCGGCATGGTGACGGGCAGTGAGGTCTTTACATCTTTCCGATGAGGGGAATGCCGACGGCGGTGACGATGAGGGTCGAGGGGACGCCGAAGATGAGGTGGTTCCAGAAGGTGAGCTCGTAGGCATTGCGGGGCGCCCGACGCGCCTGCTCGCACACAATGAGGTTTGCCGCCGACCCCAGCAGCGACAGGTTCCCCGCCACCGTGCTCACCCACGCCAACAGGAGCCACGACCGGGTGACCGCCGCCGGGGAGATCAGGGCCGCCGCGGTCGCCACCTCGTTCCCCATCAAAAGCACTGCGTTCACAACAGATATTATTCACATGACATGACGTCACTTCACACATTTGACATGCATGCCGGCCTGGCTAGTGAGTGCTGACTAGATGTGGATATTTTTCAAAATTGTGCAAATTATGTGTTCTATTCGAGATCAAGATTGACGCATGCATGCGTGTCAATTGCACCCTCCACATACACTACATATTAGTACTTTAGCTCGGAATGCATATACATATATTTTTCTATTGTAAATTTTGAGTGAGTGATGACTAGAGATCACTAGGCTAGCTAGGTAACGATATTTTCAAAATCGTTTGAATTGTTTTGTTGCAAAAGAAACCATGCGTGTTAACTGCAGCACCACCAACACTATTACCTTAGTTCGGAGTACTATTACTTTTGAGTGTGCTTTGTCGTGTCACCTTCACCAAAACCACATAGTATATGTCACTAGCTAGCTACCTATGTACTACTATGTGTTTTAAACACAACTCCTACCTAGTGCCGTATGTGCATAAATTAATTGTACCTATATATGTGTTCATGCATGCATGCATATACTATGATAAACCGATTAGTAAAGGTATGTATACCTGTTGGTACGTTGGAGGCGAGGTTGGAGAGGAGGAGGATGATGACGGAGAGCACTGAGATGCCGCCGACGCTGTCGACCTTGGAGTAGGGCGCCATGAAGTTCCATATGGCGCCGGGTAGCCCCGTCTTGTTGAACCCGCTTACCGTGATGAACATGCCCGAGAAGAAGACGAGCAGCGAGTAGGAGACCTTGACGAGGCATGGCTCGGCGTCCCGGAAGTCGACGACGACGAGCGCGATGGCAGTGGTGATGGCCGTCCACGACATGTTGAGCCCCACCATGTAGGCGACCACCATGCCCACGGTGACGATGTAGGCGAAGCTCTTGAGGAAGAGCTTCCGATGGTGCTCCGTGCACTGCATGAACCAGGGGTGCTTCGTCGAGAGGTGCTCCTCCATCATCGACTCCCCGTCGTCGTTCACGGTGCTGCCGTTGAGTGGGTGCGGGTGCGGGCTCTTCAGGGACGCGACGGACGGCGAGCGGCCCTCCTCGGCGGCCGTCATCTGCTTTCCGGAGTCGATCATGTCGGTGGAGACGCCCTCCAGGTCCTTCCAGTACATGCAGAGCAGCATAACCATGTTGACGGCCATGCCGGCGAGCATGGCCGGTAGGATCCCGAGGAGGAACCTCGGGAAGGAGATCTTGCTGTTGAAAGCGATGACCAGGTTCTGCGGGTTGCCGATCGGGGTGGCGCTGGAGCCGATGTTGGCGCTGGAGGCGAGCGCAAGGAGGAAGGGCTTGGCCGGGAGGTTGCGCTCTGCGGCGAGCTCGAGGACGAACTCGGTGAGCACGACGCAGCATGTGTCGTTGGTGAAGAGCGCCGAGGCGAGCGCGGTGACGACGCAGACGCGGCAGAGGAGGTCGCGCCCGCCCTGGCTCTTCCAGGCGAGGAGTGTGCCGAGGTGCTTGAACATGCCGGCGTTCTTGAGGTAGCCGCCGACGACCATGGTGGCGAAGAGGAGGCCGAGGATGGGGAGATCGATGGAGGCGTAGGCGTCGTCGGGGCTGATCACGTGGAAGACGATCATGAGGACCGCCGAGAGGAGGGACCCCGCGGTCCGGCCAATGGGGAGGAACGGGACGGACGGGAACACCGCCATCATCCAGAAGACGGCGAAGGCCAGCGAGCCGAGGACCACCTTGGGGATAGACGCGAGCGCCATGATCGATCGTTTGATCGAGCTTCTGATTTGCGGCTCTAGTTATCTGGGAAAGCTTGGTTAGGAAGTGCTATGTTTGCACTTAGGTGGTTAGTGAGACTTGCACTGGTGCCCGCTGCTGGCCTGCTGCTCGTGCTGCAGAAGCGCTCGACGATCGCGGGTATAAGTAGAGCTTGGCTGGGCGGCTAGTGATGTCACGTAGGCTGGCCGGGTTGCTTACTTGGTTACTCGGCCCATGATGGCTAAGCTAGCTTAGCTCGCTATCGCTAAGAGTCAAATGGTGTGATATCAAGAGGGTAATGTAAAGTATTGAGTTGTTCATGCTGTCACCGGCCAATGTGCGTATGCACTGGGATATTATTGGCCCAAAACTATCTACTACTACGTATATACTCGACAGAAAACTAAAACTAGGAGGTGTATGTACAGGAGTACAAAGACATGGTCGCCCGTAACCGCTTGATCGCAAGGTGCAAAATAGTACACCCCTAAGTTACACCACCGTTCCCTTTTACAAGAAGGACGACTTCTCGCCCGTCCGATCTTGCAGCATACCCCCACCAGTGTAGCAAAAAAAATTATACTATTGCAGCATTTCATCCTCCGATGGGTCAAAGTTGTGCAAAAAAACGCCGTAGTATATTTCAAAACAACGATGCAGGATTTTTTTTAGAGTATGCAGCAAGGGCTATTTATCGAATTGCCCACATCGGATCACTTCTACTCAGTTTTACCCCTAGCGCCGAATGGTGCTCAGTTTTGCCCCTAGTCCGTGCGCAACTACTATGGAGAGGCCGGAACGGTAAGTTTGGAGTCGAATCCGTTCCGCGAAGTGGGTCCGAGGAGTCAGACTCCGTTTCACGAAGTGGGTCCGGGTGGGATTGCCAATTCCGTTGAAACCGTCCGGAGCTTACAGGTGGGACCGCGCAGTTTGAATAGTCCACACCCAAGCTTCCCGCTGGGTTCAGCGACGCGTGGGAAAACCGCGGGCCCCGCGTCGGTCAAAGACTGTCGGAGTAACGTCACGTGCGGCGCAGCAAATGCCCCGCCAGGGCTACAAAAGGCCCCTCGCCGCTCGCCGCTCTCCCCATTCTAGCCGTTAATCTCGCCCTCACCGCCCTCGCTCTCATCGCTGCATTTCCACCTAGACACCCCGAGACGATGCCTCGCCGGCTCCGTGCAAACCGCAACTCGCCGTTGTACTGCTGCCCCGCGGCCGCGATGCGGGACCACAGTGATGCCGATAGCGACAACGAGTTCTTCTACGAGGAGAACGAGCAGCAGCCGCAGGAGGAGGCGGCGCCCGAGCAGGAGCCGCCGCAGGAGGAGGCTGCGCCCGAGCAGGAGCCGCCGCAGGAGGTGCAGCGCTAGAGGAGGCTCAGGAGGAGGCAGCCTATCTGGCCCGAGCAGCACGCCGCCGTCTACTCGTTCGAAACATGGCGGAACGAGGAGGCGTTCCACACGGTCCGCTCTTGGCTCAAGGAGGCGGCGGCAGCGGCCGAGGCTGCCGCTGTTCGTGCATCCCTGGAGACCAACCAGAGGGAGCAGGCGGAGCGCCAGGTCTACCGGCAGCTCACCGCAACCGCGGCGCAGGATGAGCAGCATGCGGTCGTCGCGCTGTACGAGAGCGATCGGCGCAAGGCTGCCCTGCAGAGCGAGAGGCGGGACCGCCGCCATCCCTCCGAGCAGGTGAGCTGCACCGGCTGCGGATCCGAGGCAGAGCGGAGCGGCATGCGCTCGCTACGGTGGCGAACCCAGCGCCCTTAGCCAAGAACGACCACGAGGCGGGGCCCTCCAACATGCTGGCCTACGACGACAGCGATGAGGACGACGAGGAAGAGGACGACGTCTAGGAGGAGGGCGACGACCAGGCCGGGTGATCGCGGCGAGCCTCGGCCAACCGTAGTTTTTTTTTAAGTTTTTTCAACGTTTTTAGTTAAATTATGCCGTCTAGCTTTCTGTAAAACTATCGTCGAATCTATGAATTTGAGCCTATTTCAACGAGTTCGCGTTTTTTAATTAATTTTGAGTATTTCTGAACAAAATTACGAGCCAGAATGTAGATTAAAAGCGAAAAGAATGTTTGAATAATGTTGTATGATGTTTAACTAAGTCATTCCAAAATTTTGGGCAAATGTGCTTCAAATGAGGTCTGAAACTAGAGTAGACACCCCCGTTTCAAATTTCATGAAAGATTCGACCTTGCCAAAATTATCCAAATAAATTTGAGGAGCAACTATATCACATATAACAACATTGTGCGTTGGATTCATGTCATTTTGATTTTTTTTTGAATAATTTATGTACATTTGAAACCATCGCTCTATTCTCATGAGAAATGTGCTTCAAATGAGGTCTGAAACTAGGGTAAATACCCCCGTTTGGAATTTCATGAAAAATTCGACCTTGTGAAAATTATCCGATCCAAATCAATTTGAGGAGCAACTATATCACATATAACAACAGTGTGCGTTGGATTCATGTCATTTTGATATTTTTTGAATTATTTATGCTCATTTGAAACCATCGCTCTATTCTCATGAGAAATGTGCTCCAAATGAGGTCTGAAGCTAGGGTAGACACCCCCGTTTGAAATTTCATGAAAAAATCGACCTTGCCAGAATTAACCAAATAAATTTGAGGAGCAACTATATCACATATAACAACACTGTGCGTTGGATTCATGTCAGTTTTATTTTTTATGAATTATTTATGCTCATTTAAAACCATCGCTCTATTCCCGTGAGAAATGTGCTTCAAATGAGGTTCGAAGTTAGGGTAAATACCCCCGTTTATAATTTCATGAAAAATTCGACCTTGCCAAAATAATCCAAATAAATTTGAGGAGCAACTATATCACATATAACAACATTGTGCGTTGGATTCATGTCATTTTGAATTTTTTTGAATTATTTATGCTCATTTGCAACCATCGCTCTATTCTCGTGAGAAATGTGCTTCAAATGACGTCCAAAGCTAGGGTAAATACCCCCGTTTATAATTTCATGAAAAATTCGACCTTGCCAAAATTAACCAAATAAATTTGAGGAGCAACTATATCACATATAACAACACTGTGCGTTGGATTCATGTCAGTTTAATTTTTTTGAATTATTTATGCTCATTTGCAACCATCGCTCAATTCTCGTGAGAAATGTGCTTCAAATGAGGTCCGAAGCTAGGGTAAATACCCTCGTTTATAATTTCATGAAAAAATCGACTTTGCCAAAATTATCCAACGAAATTTGAGGAGCAACTATATCACATATAACAACGTTGTGCGTTGGATTCATGTCATTTTGATTTGTTTTGAATTATTTATGCTCATTTGCAACCATCGCTCAATTCTCGTGAGAAATGTGCTTCAAATGAGGTCCGAAGCTAGGGTAAATACCCCCATTTGTGCTTCAACATTTTTTGGCATATTTTCTAAATCAACCAAATGAATTTCCTAGACATCTATTCTACATGTATAGTGTAAATCTGAAGTTTCATTATGTTTTGAATAATTCTTCTATTTTTTATTTTTTATTTAAATAACATGGTTTAATAGAAAAATCATATGTAAAACTGATAAAAGTCATCACTGTAGTAAATCTGAAGTTTCATTATATTTTTTTTTATTTAAATAACATGGTTTAATACTTAACAGCAAAGAAATCATATGTAGAACCATCGATCCCTGTGGCCAACGGACCAACCAATCAGAGCGCAGAACGAGCGTCTCGCGGATCGCTGTGGCCGCGAGCGCATCCGTCCGATGCACGATTCCTTCTAGAAGGCGTCGATCCAACAGCCCAGGTCGAATCTCTGTGTTTCCTTCTAGAAGCTTTTCGGCTGGTCAAACAGAGGGTTGACCAAGCTTGAAATGAGCATACATAATTCAAAAAAAATCGAAAAAATATATAGCCGACGCACATAGTAGTGTTATTTCATATAGTAACGAGAAAAAAATATAAACATGTCTTATAAAGAATGGAACGAAAAAGCCTTGTGTAACATGTGATATCTTGAACAGTCTAGTAGAGAGTTCAAGATAATGAGATGAGTTTCAAACCTTTGGAACTCAAATAAGGTCAAAATCTCACCAAAGCTTCATTTTGGTGTGACTAAGAAACATCCAAAGTTATTTTTTCATTTTGATGTTTTAAACTTGTTTTATTTACGATTTTCGATTAAAACCATTATTATTCAGAAGAAAATAAATAATACGAATATTCATCCAATAAATTTTCAGGCTTGGGAATTGCATTATATAGGTGTAATACAAGTCTAGGAAAAATATGAATAGGATTTATAAACATTAGAACGAAAGCCATCACTAAAATAAGATTCCTCGAATACAGGAGTAGAGATTTCAAAGAATATGAGGTGGAAACATTGTGAACCTTCCGAAGAGATGGGTTCTACCTTTTTGTTTTGTGTTCCTATGGGCTATCCTAGCACAACCAAGCAAATAGTTCCACATTGCTACCCCCTTTCGACGCCGTTAACGCGTGTTTCCGTATAAGTCCGGTATTTCTCCAGCGGGTAGGGTTTCACCGGGAGGGGGGCTACGGAGCGTCTGGATCCCAACACAAGCTAGGGGGTTCCATAACATGATAGTATAGGTGTGTTGTGTGCTTTGGATGTCAAAGATTTCTCTCCGGGGTGTGACCCGCTTCACCGGCATCCACTTCTCTCTCGTGAGCGCTTATAGGGTGAAACTCCTGTATCAGACCAAACATCGTGAATCTTCCGAAGAGGTGGGTTCTACCTTTTTGGTTTGTGTTCCTATGGGCTATCCTAGCACAACCAAGCAAATAGTTCCACATTGCTACCCCCTTTCGACGCAGTTACCGCGTGTTTCCGTATAAGTCAGGTATTTCTCCAACGGGGCTAGGGTTTCACCGTGAGGGGGGCTACGGAGCGCCTGGATCCCAACACAAGCTAGGGGGTGCCATACCATGTTAGTATAGGTGTGTTGTGTGCTTTGGATGTCAAAGATTTCTCTCCGGGGTGTGATCCGCTTCACCGGCATCCACTTCTCTCTCGTGAGCGCTTATAGGGTGAAACTCCTGTATCGGACCAAAAATCGTGAATCTTCCGAAGAGGTGGGTTCTACCTTTTTGTTTTGTGTTCCTATGGGCTATCCTAGCACAACCAAGCAAATAGTTCCACATTGCTACCCCCTTTCGACGCAGTTACCGCGTGTTTCCGTATAAGTCAGGTATTTCTCCAGCGGGGCTAGGGTTTCACCGTGAGGGGGCTACGGAGCGTCTGGATCCCAACACAAGCTAGGGGTGCCATACCATGTTAGTATAGGTGTGTTGTGTGCTTTGGATGTCAAAGATTTCTCTCCGGGGTGTGACCCGCTTCACCGGCATCCACTTCTCTCTCGTGAGCGCTTATAGGGTGAAACTCCTGTATCGGACCAAACATCGTGAATCTTCCTAAGAGGTGGGTTCTACCTTTTTGTTTTGTGTTCCTATGGGCTATCCTAGCACAACCAAGCAAATAGTTACACATTGCTACCCCCTTTCGACACAGTTACCGCGTGTTTCCGTATAAGTCAGGTATTTCTCCAGCGGGGCTAGGGTTTCACCGGGAGGGGGGCTACGGAGCGTCTGGATCCCAACACAAGATAGGGGGTGCCATACCATGTTAGTATAGGTGTGTTGTGTGCTTTGGATGTCAAAGATTTTTCTCCGGGGTGTGACCCGCTTCACCGGCATCCACTTCTCTCTCGTGAGCGCTTATAGGGTGAAACTCCTGTATCGGACCAAACATCGTGAATCTTCCGAAGAGGTGGGTTCTACCTTTTTGTTTTGTGTTCCTATGGGCTATCCTAGCACAACCAAGAAAATAGTTCCACATTGCTACCCCCTTTCGACGCAGTTACCGCGTGTTTCCGTATAAGTCAGGTATTTCTCCAGCGGGGCTAGGGTTTCACCGGGAGGGGGGCTACGGAGCGTCTGGATCCCAACACAAGATAGGGGGTGCCATACCATGTTAGTATAGGTGTGTTGTGTGCTTTGGATGTCAAAGATTTCTCTCCGGGGTGTGACCCGTTTCACCGGCATCCACTTCTCTCTCGTGAGCGCTTATAGGGTGAAACTCCTGTATCGGACCAAACATCGTGAATCTTCCGAAGAGGTGGGTTCTAACTTTTTGTTTTGTGTTCCTATGGGTTATCCTAGCACAACCAAGCAAATAGTTCCACATTGCTACCCCCTTTCGACGCAGTTACCTCGTGTTTCCATATAAGTCAGGTATTTCTCCAGCGGGGCTAGGGTTTCACCGGGAGGGGGGCTACGGAGCGTCTGGATCCCACCACAAGCTAGGGGGTCACCACACTGTACCAACTATCTCTAAAAATGTCTAGAAATGACATGTGGCCGAGTAGTGCAGACAGCACCCGTCTACACTATTGTACATGCCCTAAAAACAGAGGGAACCAGATCCTCTTACTTTGCCCACCTTATGTTCTCTGACTTTCTCCCATGACACGTGGGTCCGGTGTGTGATGGGCTCGATTTGTCAGTGGCCTAAAGTCAGGGGATTGCGTTCCCGCATAGAGAAGCACTCGTCTCAGCGTCTGCAGGCCGTTGCCGCCGTAGTTTGCATGCATGGACTCGATCTGCACCGTTCCTTACGATCAAACGATTGAAAATGAAGCGGTGCATGGACTGGGTGTGTTTTCAGAGTAAACAACGTGGCAGAAGAAGAAAAGAGTAAACGTTGTGTCGCACTTGCAGCAGCTCTGCACGCCTCGTTTCAGAAACACGAGTCGCGTCGCATTTGCAGCAGCCCTGAACCCTCCACGCCTCGTTTTCAGAAGATACGCATCAATGCATATGCAGCGAGGCAGGATTTGGCGTGAGACTTTGGACTTTCTTCTCTTCACCTCTTTAATACATGCATGCAACGTCGAATCACTTGACTGCCTAATGCACACGCGCTCGTACTCCGTATCACTAGCTGTCCTAAGCCTACGCCTACGCCTACGCCTGTTCTACACCGCTTTGACCATGCATCGACTCTTCTACACTGCACCCAACGTTTTCACACTGTTTGCTTCATCTACCCAAATAAATTCACGTCTAATCGTGTCTTTAAATAGTCCGTTTCACTCGTCCTCCATATTCTCATCCCTCTCCAGCCCTTTGCCCTTCTCTTCCTTCAAGCCCGAACAATGTCTTCCTACTCACTCCCTTCAAGCCCGGAGTCGGTCTCCGACGAGGACAACCACCCCAAGGCTCTGCCTTGGTACGAGGCCGAGTGGCCCGAGGCGGAGTTGGACGTCCTGCCCATCGTGCTTCCCGTCGACGACTCTCCCAAACGGGAGCGATCGCCGACGCCTCCCTTCGTCCACCGCCCCGACCCTTCCACCACCACCAAGACGTCGGATATCTCCCCCAAGACGGACCGCCGCCTCAAGAGACTGGAGCGGCTGGAGGCGAAGGAGTTGAAGGTGCAGGAGAAGAAGGAGGCGAAGGCCCTCCGGGCCAGGATCAAGCGGTCCCGTGAGAGGCAGGAGGAGAGGATGCGGGCGGAGAACCGCCGCGCCCGCGTCAACAAGGAGAAGGAGGACAGGGCGGCGGAATGGAAGTAGGGCGCCGGAGGGCGGCAAGGGCTCCCGCATGCAGCGCGGGAGCAGTTAGGGCTCCCGCATGCAGAGCGGGAGTAGTTAGTTTTTTTTAATTAGATGTAATGTCCCTCGGGCCCCACTGATTATATGTAAAGTGGGGTCAGTTATCGAATTATAAGTATGTTTAATTATATATAAAGTTATGTTCTTATATTTGTCCAAATATGTACCCACTGTTTAGAAGTTTTATCCTTTCTAATTATCGTTTTTTTAAAATATTTCTAATTATCGCTTTAAAATATGCACATTGTAAACAAATTTATATATAAGAGATGTGATGCATTATGTTTTCTAAGATAATATACAAATTTCAGTTGATCACAGTATATATTCTATATTATTAATACGAATAATTTAATGGTTTAATAAATGGATAATGTGTAGTCTGCATGTAGGGATTAATAAATATAAATGGATAATGTGTAGTCTGCATGTTGACATTGGTCCTCGTCAACAGCTGGGGCCCACATGCAGCGCCAGCCGTCAACAGTGGGGCACACAAGCCGCGCCAACGTTCAACAGCTGGGGCCCACATGCCGCGCCAACGGTTCTATGATGGGTCCCACAGGTCAGCATCCTAACGGGGGCAGAAAATAACGGTGGGAGCAGCGAAAGGAGTCCTTGGCACAAACTAGGGGCAAAACTGAGGTCGATTCGACGCTAGGGGTAAAACTGAGGTCGTGGTGCCAACTGAGGGCACCCTGTTAAAAAACCCATGCAGCAAATCCGCACCAATCATAGCAAAATCTCCATCTATCACGCAAAATCCCCAAGAAAATTCAAAACACCTATGCAGCATGAGAGACCACCTTTTGCAGCGCTTCACGAAAATATTTGCAGCAAATTAAACACCAAGAATAGCTGCAACTTCTCACTCGTGTATTATGCAACATAAAAATTCAGCAAATTACTAACCTTGTGCTCTACCTAGCTAGATCGATTCGTTGGTGAAGAATACGAATCGGTGAAGCCCTGTACGGTCCAGATCCGGTGACTGCACATCCATTCTCCATAGTCCCGTTCACTTCGGAACTCGGTGGCATCACGATTTAGTTTTCAACTCTCATCTCAGCCTCCATGGCAGCGAGCTCTCTTTCAAGATGTAGGGGAGGAAGTCTCAACATGGGGCGGATGAGTGCTAGAGGTTGGCAACGAAGGAACCCATAGAACCCACCGATCGGAAGCAATATCACCAGTTCACCACTATTCATGAACCAACCATGTGAAATGCTCCCAAGACTGCGCCTAGAATGAGGAAACCATGTCATAGAACTGCCACAGCCTAGCTTGGCCTTCAGAATAATGTCTCTCACATGGAACCTAAAGTATGTTGGATATCCTATTCATGTGAGTTTTGAGGAGTTGAGTAACTTGAAGGCCTTTTGGCATTCCAAACATTTGCAAGAGCCCACCACCCATTGGGGTTATGACCTAAGGGTATTTTGGACTTTGCACATGAGGTAAGGAGGATGTTAAGCCTCCCATCTAGCAACCACCAAGAGAATTGACAACAATTCTAGATTGGCCTCTATTGGAGGAGGGAAAAAGAAACCAAAAGAGAAGGCAATGAGAGGAAGAAGCTTTCCATAAAGAAAACAAAATTCATCACCAAGATCATGAAGTTCGTGAGATGAAACATATATTCCACTTAAAGTTGTGGTTTTATCAGTTTTGATGAGATTGTTCAATCCTTAGCTTTTGAAGAACAATCTTGTTTCTACCATCCGAGATAGTGAAATTCGATGTACGAGAGCCCCATGCGTTTTCTATAAAAGAACATGCTATATCCCACATTTTCTAATAGTGGAAGAAGATTTTGGGTGGTCTTGGCCCGTGATTTTTACCCTGATTTGGTAGTTTTCCACGTTAAAATATGGTGATTTGATGTGTTTATATTCCTACTTTTCATAGAGGTCACTTAATACCCCCCACACAATATCTTGGTCACTATCTAGAGTGTCACGTGAGGTTTTAATCCATTTGTGTTGTTGTGTATGTTTCTTATCTGAGGAGTGATGGTCCTTGACTTTGTACACAAGTGGTTATAAAATTATATTTTTGTTCCAATGTAGTTTTCATATCATGTTAAGTGTGTGCTAATTCCCCAACATAGTGGAATCATAGCAAGGTTGCTCGGGAGGTTGCTTTGCCCATTTTGTTGATTGTTGCTAGAGGTTCTACTCATAATTTCTTGGGAAGAAGCCACAACCACAAATTGCATGATAAAACTTAATTTGTCCAATTAAGCATTATCAAAGTCCGTCATGGAAGGCATACCTTATTATAAGGATTTGTATGAGCCAATTGTGAAAGATAAGATACCCACCACTGTCAAGGAAGAATGATGTAGTTTTGAATTTAAAGGTACTAGGTATGATTTATTTGTACATCAACCACAATACATTACATCATATTGCAAATGAAGGGGAACGTAGCATAGAAAACAAAAAATTTCCTACGCGAGAGACACCCGAAAGGCCAAGATCTAATCTAGGAGACGAAGTGTAACGGGCAACAAGAGGGTTAAGGAGAACACATACCCTCGAAGACTCAAAGTGGTACGAGATCAAATCTCGTTGTTGGCGTAGTCGTACTCACACCGATCCCGATAGCGAGAAGATGGCACCGCAATACGGCGGTGCATCCGTGATCGGTCACACGTACGGTTGATGACGACCTCCGTTCCCTCGTTCCAGCGGGGCGCGGAAGTAGAGGATCACTCGGAACTCCAGCAGCACGACGGCGTGGTGTGGTGGAGAAAAACATTGCTCAGGGCTTCGCCAAGCGCACGAATAAGTGGTGGAGCAGCGGCAGGAGGGAGGAAGAGATGACACAAGTGTGTGTAGGGGGAGAGGGAGCTCTCACCCCTCCTTTTATAGGAGGGGATGGCAGCCACGAATTTTTGGCTGCCTCCACCTCTCCCTCATCATGTGAGTGGAGTCTCCACTCAACCCACTCATTCTTCCATGAATTCCCACTCAAAATCCCAAGGGTTTTCTTTAATAAATAAATAAAACAATTTTATTTCTTTATTTTAATATTTGTTAATTCCATTAACAAACATTAACATATAACCCCTTGAGTTAGTTGTTAAATCTATTAACAACCATTTGATAAGAATCCCCTTGAACTATTTCAAAATTACTCGAAACAATTTCGGTGACTATTTCAATATTCCCCGAAACAATTCCGGTGCTGTCCAAACTTTTCTCCGATATTCCGTATCCTCTCAAATGCGTCATCGAACCTTAAGTGTGTCACCCTACGGTTCGCGAATAAGATAGACATGATCGAGACTCCTCTCCGATCAATAATCAACAGCGGGATCTGGAGATCCGTGATGACTCCTATATATTCAACGATGACTCTCGTGATCGTGTGAACCAACAACGCCGTGAACTATTCCCTTTGTCTCGCGATATTTTACTTGTCCGAGATTCGATCATTGGTATCAACCATACCTTGTTCAATCTCGTTACCGACAAGTACTCTTTTCTCGTTCCCGTGATATAACATCCTTGTGATCATATCACGTGCTTGCAAGCGGTTTCGATGTGATATCACCGAGAGGGCCCAGAGTATATCTCTCCGTCATTTGGATGGACAAATCCCACTATTGATCCATGATCCTCAACTAATACTTTCCGAATACTTAACGACACCTTTATAGTCACCCTGTTACGGTGTGACGTTTGATGCCATCAAAGCACTCTTCCGGTATCAGTGATTGACATGATCTCAAGGTCTAAGGAATAAGTTACTTCGTATGTTTGATATAACAATGTAAACTAAATGACTTGATCGCATTGCTATATTCTCTTTGGGTATATGTTCATCACATCATTCTTCTAATGACATGACCCCGTTATTAATAACATCCAATGTTCATGATCAGGAAACCTTGATCATCTATTAATCAACGAGCTAGTTAAAAGAGAGGCTTTACTAGGAACCATTGTTTGTTTATTAAGCACACATGTATCAACGTTTCCGGTTAATACAATTCTAGCATGAGAAATAAACATTCATCATAAACAAGGAATAAGATAATAACCATTTTATTATTGCCTCTCGGGCATATTCCCTTCAGTCTCCCACTTGCACTAGAGTCAATAATCTAGTCTGTAAGCACTTAACACATATGGCGTACCAGTGTTATTACCATGCTTCGCATGTGGTAAACATTATCAAAAAGATCTGAACTGTTCAGGTCCTATTGTATTTGCATGTTCTTTGCGTCTACACGCATCACTCATTCTCTAATGAGATGGCTTTGTATATATATGGTCAATTGGTGAAAACTTAATTCCTCAGCTTAAACTGATGTCACTAACATTGTGAAAATGTAGCTTCATAGTGTTAGCATTCTTGGAAACTCACCAAGTTCCGGTGATACCTTAATTCCTCAGCTTAAACTGATGTTACTAACATTGTAAAAATGTAGCTTCATAGTTTCAGCATTCTTGGAAATTCACCAAGTTCAATAAAGAACTCCTTGACACAAAATACGCTTATAATCAGTTGTTAACACAACGATATACTTTAGCCTTTGTTGTAGTATCTGTCACAATATTTTAATTTTGAAACTCTTTCAAATCCAGCATGGAACTTTCTTCCATCCTATTGTGCTACCCTTCATCACATATTTTAATTGAGATAAAATTACTTGAATAAATGACAAGACTATTAGTGTAACATATTACAACTATTATTTTGTCATTACTATATGGGAAAACATATCCTTAGCATTTCTAAAATGACACAAGGATCTCTCCCACTGTCGTCTAATCATCATATGAATTATCCTACTATAACATTTTATAGCATAGGACTCATCTGGTTGTGTACATAGCATGGAAACATGACTTAGAAATCTCAATTTCAATGATGCTCATCATGTGTCAAAACACATGAATCTTGCTCAATTATTTTCCATGTGACAAGAACTCCTTCTTATCAATTTTATATTGACTTACTTCAATATTTCATCTATGTAATTTGGCTTCAATCATATCAGGCGCTTCAATCCATCTTTTATAGATATCGATGCCCAATATCTTCTAAGCCTTTCATCAATATGAAAATCTTAACCGTGTTAATTTAAAATACATATTTTCCAATCAACCATATGTCATCTACATAAAGTATTGGAAATATGTCATAGCGCTCCCACTTAATTTCTTGTAACTTTACAAGCATCTTTATCGTTCATGATGGAATCAAACTCTTTTGATAACTTCATTAAGGTAAAGATTTCAACTTCGTTATGCTCATTTCAACCATTGAAGTGTGCATACCTTTCTAGCAACCTTTTGAATTTTCCAAAACTCTCAGACTGTGTCAAGTACACATCCTTGATCAAACTTCCTCGAGAGGAGAGTTGGTTTTGTTATTCAACTGCCATATCATAATATGTAACTTTTTGCTAGAACTATCCGCAAAGACTAAAGCATCACTACGGAAGATCAAAATCTTGTAGTAGTTAACTCTTTGAACTTCGTCGAAAACAACTTTTCGATAAGTACAATTTTAATAAGATGTAAAATCCATGTCTTTGTCGCTATATAGACCCTTTTGCTATCGCTAGGCATCATGCCTATCGAAAGGACTACCAAGTCACATACTTGATATTCATACAAGGATACTATGGCGGATATAATGACTCATAGTCAATTTTACGAAGTCAGGGCCCATCATTTGCTTCCTTTATAAGGTTCAGGTCCTTTTGTTGTCAAAACAACACTTTACACTTAAACCACAAGTTGTTCTAAGTACAAAGTTTTTGGACTTTTCTGGTACAGTTCGCAAACTCATTTGAAGTATCTACAACATTTGTAGTGTCTTCTACTTAGTCAAAATAGTAAACCCCGGAACCACTTCCAGTGTTGCGCTACTCTTGACATGATAACGAAGATTCTCTAACCTTGTTGAGTTTGTACTGTGCTCCCACTCACTTGTTTCGCAAGAACTACTTTCTCGAGAAATCAACCCTTTCTGACAAACAACATTTGTCTTTTGGTTCGGTCATAGGAGAAATACCCAATGTTTTATTTGGGATAACCTTATAAACATATATTTATCCTATTTTGGTTGTAAACATTTTACACATGCTATGCATACCAAAACTTAAGAAAATGACAATTCGGGTCACTACCCAAACCATATCTTATATGTTGTCAATTTCAGCGGATCATGATGGTGCTCTTTTCAGTGGAAAAACGGTTGTCACTAATGTATAAACTACAAAATTATAATGGCAATTTTATTAATCTTACCATGTCAAACAGGGTTTGATTTTGTCTTTTGAATACTCCAATCTAATGTGGGGTATTCGAGAAGTATAAGTTGTAGAACAATTCTGCAACTTCTCAGATGTTTTGCTAAACTTGTAACTCAAACTTTATCCTTTATGATCCAATCATAAATACTTGATTATCTTGTTACATTGATTTTAACTTCATATTAACAACCTTTTGAACCAATTCAAAATGTCAAACTATGTTCCCTTTAAATAGATATACTCGCATATCTACTTAAATCATCGACAAAATTTTATGAAGGAAAAATTAATCCACCATACATGACTACACATAATGGACTATATACATCAATATGTATAATCTCCACTAAATTAGTCGTCCATTCTACTTTGGCCTAAGAACGGAATTCTAGTCATCTTTTGGAAGAGGTCTCACAAGCGTCAATAAAATGACTCCGGAAGTCCATCAATATGGAATTCCTTCATGTTTTCCTTTCCGATATGAACTAAAATGGTGGTGTCACAATTTAAGTGAAACTCTTCAACGTCTTGCAACGTTTAGCATTTAGTCTTATAGATGTTTACTTTACCAACATGATTTATATTAACATATCCATCAATTATGGAATATGATCATAGTTTGAACAATCTCATTTGTTCTCACAAAAGACTAGAACAAAATAACAAATTATTAAGTTCTTCAAATAAATCTTGACTGGTTGGTTCGATACGACAATGAACACAATAACACTTTATTTATGTTCTTGTCATAATCGATTCCACATCTATTACTAGTTCCTTTTAGGCCCTTGTATTTCTTTCATTGCGTTGCTTTGTATGACAACTCATACCAACCAATGTGGTATCAAAATACCCAAAAATACTTTGTTAACTAGTAATACATCTATAACTTGTATATCAAGCATATACTCCTGAGCTGAACTTTCCAGTTATCTTCTTTTTCTGCCATATATCTTTTTGTAATTCTATTTTCAATATTCCCTTTCCTTTATAGAAGAATCATTCAACATCAAACAATGCTAGTCTTACTAGCTCATTTTCTTTGGCGTGTTAGTCATATACTATCACCCATCATACTTTGAGTTTGATTGTACTACTAATATCACCATATTAATAGTATTCTTCTAGATTTCACTCTTAGCAATTTCCAAGTAAGGTAAACTACTTTACCCATACTTATAATCCATCCCATCATAACAATTTTATGATTAAGCTACTATAGCTCGAAGGAAGGGATTTAGAGGATAATTTTTAGCGCCCAACTTCTTGGAATATTCAAACTCCTAGCGTCTTCAATCATTGCATATATTCAGATAATATAAGCAAACATTGTCACACTAAATTTGCATATATTCAGATAATATAAGCAAATATTGTCACGCTAAATTATACTCAGTCATGTTGCCACAAATAAGTTTCTAGATATCAATATATCTTTCACTTGATTGTTTCTGAAAACAACTCTTTTCAGTTCCTAAATCACATTGATCAACAAAACATTCTTTTGAAGATAAAGTAATACGGAAGCAACCATGACTCTGGATTCTAAGTAGGAATTATTTGCTCTCTAGATTAATCAATCATTAACCACATGGAGCTAGGTAGGAAATACCAAAAATCTACAATAGGACTCAATTTTAAATTTCACTAATACGGTACCAATCTTAAATGGTATTTACCAGATCATAACAGTTATATCTCAATTAACAATCTAAGTGTAAGGTAATTATAGATGCCAATGAATACTAAAATTTGTGCAAATTCACTTTGATTGGTTGTTCATGATAAATAAGTTCAAGTTAATTCAAAAATTAAACCATGAACTCCCACTCAAAAACAACATCCCTCTTAGTCGTCTTTAGTGATTACACGAACCAAATTCACTACACCAAAACCGATCATCACGTGAGATGATGTAGTTTCAAAGGCGAACATCGACATGTTCATCATATCATCCATATGACTCATGCTTTACCTTTCGGTTACGTGTTCCGAGGCCATGTCTGTACATGCTAGGCTCGCCAAGTAGAACCGTAGTATTGCGTGTGTTTCAAGGCCATGTCTGTACATGCTAGGCTCGAAAACACCCGTTGTATGCGAACGTTGAGTCTATCACACCCGATCATCACGTGGTGTCTCGAAACGACGAACTTTCTTAACGGTGCATACTTAAGGAAGAACACATTATTATCTTGATATTAAGTGAGAGGGATCATCTTATAATGCTACCGTCGCTATCTAAGCAAAACAAGATGCATAAAAGGATTAACATCACAAACATCACATGAAAGGATAACGTGATATGATATGGTCCTCCTTGCACTTGATCTCCATCATGTGCATCATGGTATGATCTCCATCATTCCACCGGCGTGGTACCAAGTACCATGGCACCCAATCTTGATTGTCCATCAAGAAGAAGACAATCATATGGATACCTTCCGGTATATCAATAATTTACAAAATAGACCATCTCATAATCAAATTTGTAATATTGACCATATCACATCACATGCCCAGCAAAAACTAGTTAGACGCCTCTAAATTATTTTTGCATATTTTACGTGGCTTAGGGCTTTCGATGATAGAACCGTTCATACCTACGAACATCAACCACAACATTGATAAATATATTTTTAGCAACCCTTCATAGATTAGATCTTAACTATAGTAGGAGAAACAGACACCCGCAAGCCACTTATGCAATACAAGTTGCATGTCAGTTGTGGAACAAGTCTCATGTACGTGGACATGTAAGGTTAGTCCGGGCCGCTTCATCCCACTATGCCACTAAGATCATAAAATAATCAAGGAGGTAATAACATGATCATCAACGCCCACATACACCTATGTGTTCTACCCGTACAAAACATCTACGCATAGATCCGGCTCTGATACCACTGAAGGGGAACGTAGCATAGAAAACAAAAATTTTCCTACGCGAGAGACACCCGAAAGGCCAAGATCTAATCTAGGAGACGAAGTGTAACGGGCAACAAGAGGGTTAAGGAGAACACATACCCTCGAAGACTCAAAGTGGTACGAGATCAAATCTCGTTGTTGGCGTAGTCGTACTCACACCGATCCCGATAGCGAGAAGATGGCACCGCAATACGGCGGTGCATCCGTGATCGGTCACACGTACGGTTGATGACGACCTCCGTTCCCTCGTTCCAGCGGGGCGCGGAAGTAGAGGATCCCTCGGAACTCCAGCAGCACGACGGCGTGGTGTGGTGGAGAAAAACATTGCTCAGGGCTTCGCCAAGCGCACGAATAAGTGGTGGAGCAGCGGCAGGAGGGAGGAAGAGATGACACAAGTGTGTGTAGGGGGAGAGGGAGCTCTCACCCCTCCTTTTATAGGAGGGGATGGCAGCCACGAATTTTTGGCTGCCTCCACCTCTCCCTCATCATGTGAGTGGAGTCTCCACTCAACCCACTCATTCTTCCATGAATTCCCACTCAAAATCCCAAGGGTTTTCTTTAATAAATAAATAAAACAATTTTATTTCTTTATTTTAATATTTGTTAATTCCATTAACAAACATTAACATATAACCCCTTGAGTTAGTTGTTAAATCTATTAACAACCATTTGATAAGAATCCCCTTGAACTATTTCAAAATTACTCGAAACAATTTCGGTGACTATTTCAATATTCCCCGAAACAATTCCGGTGTTGTCCAAACTTTTCTCCGATATTCCGTATCCTCTCAAATGCGTCATTGAACCTTAAGTGTGTCACCCTACGGTTCGCGAATAAGATAGACATGATCGAGACTCCTCTCCGATCAATAATCAACAGCGGGATCTGGAGATCCGTGATGACTCCTATATATTCAACGATGACTCTCGTGATCGTGTGAACCAACAACGCCGTGAACTATTCCCTTTGTCTCGCGATATTTTACTTGTCCGAGATTCGATCATTGGTATCAACCATACCTTGTTCAATCTCGTTACCGACAAGTACTCTTTTCTCGTTCCCGTGATATAACATCCTTGTGATCATATCACGTGCTTGCAAGCGGTTTCGATGTGATATCACCGAGAGGGCCCAGAGTATATCTCTCCGTCATTTGGATGGACAAATCCCACTATTGATCCATGATCCTCAACTAATACTTTCCGAATACTTAACGACACCTTTATAGTCACCCTGTTACGGTGTGACGTTTGATGCCATCAAAGCACTCTTCCGGTATCAGTGATTGACATGATCTCAAGGTCTAAGGAATAAGTTACTTCGTATGTTTGATATAACAATGTAAACTAAATGACTTGATCGCATTGCTATATTCTCTTTGGGTATATGTTCATCACATCATTCTTCTAATGACATGACCCCGTTATTAATAACATCCAATGTTCATGATCAGGAAACCTTGATCATCTATTAATCAACGAGCTAGTTAAAAGAGAGGCTTTACTAGGAACCATTGTTTGTTTATTAAGCACACATGTATCAACGTTTCCGGTTAATACAATTCTAGCATGAGAAATAAACATTCATCATAAACAAGGAATAAGATAATAACCATTTTATTATTGCCTCTCGGGCATATTCCCTTCAGCAAATGACACAAATATGTATGATATGATGTTAAAGTTGGAGTCCATGTATGAGAGGTAGATGACAATGAACAAGTCATGGGTAATCAAAAGACTTGCAAATATTGAGTACAAATATGACAATGGACTGACGGAAGACTTGCATGTCTTCTAATTCCATATAGATCAACTTTCAGCCATGTAGATTGATTTTAAGCATGAAGTGCAAGATTTTTTGTCGCCAAGTTCCCTACCTGTTAGATGGAACACACTTAGTGTCAGTTGGCAATTTAGCTCCATGGTGAAGACCAACATGTTGAATGAAGAAGCAAGAAATGCCGAAAAAGGCGAAAATGAAGCTATTCTTCTTATGTGTATTGACTAAAATCCATGGTTGCAAACGAGAACGAAGGTCATATGCATGATTTTAGTAAGTAAAATACAAATACATGGGGATATCAAAGTATAAATAGATAAATGATGTTACTTGCTTTCTTGTAGTAATCCGGGACATAAAAGAAGAATACGAGAAATAAAAAGGGAGCTTGTACAGTGTAAAATGCAACAAAAATCGAGAAAAAAAGAGCAATAAAAGTTTCCCAAGTACTGCACTATCCAAGGAATACATAGTCAATGAAGATGAAGAATACTATAGTATCATTCTTGATGATGCCATGAGTTGGGATGCATATTTTAGTGCATCCTTCCACATATATATCACATCCTGTGCCATTGGGATTATTGCCTCAAGGTTGTGAAAGTGCATGTTATGCCCTCCTATGTAAGTTTTGGGTGATAGATGTCAACACGACTAAGGGACTAACATTTTTGTCTAGTGTACACATGAACATAGTCCCAAATGGTTGTTTGGTTTAACCATGACCATGTTGATCCGTCGCTTTAAAAATAAAATTCATAAGTTGAAGCATAACAACATGAAGATTCTAGGTGAACAACACTCAACATCGACACAAGAGGAATACGAAGATACATAGATCAACAAATTATATAATAGAAATTAATATCTATAGAGAAGTAGAAAAATCTAAAGCCAACTCATTTAACTTACTCCACCAAATACTAGCCAACCCTAACTGACACATGGAAGGATTACGAGTACCCATGACTAGATGCGTATTTTTGAGTGCAAAATTGCTTCTTTTGGCTGTAACAAGTATGTTGCGTACGTAAATTCCAAAATTTGTTGCTAATAAATCCGCGTTTAGCATGAATGCATGTAGGGATGAAAACAAAGCGGAGATGGACGCAACCAAGTGATTCCACATTCGTATCATTTTTTTTTGCTAGAGTGACAAATGTTGAAACCACGGAAAAGAATCTAGAAACATAAATGCGGGAAATGGACATGGACCCAATATGTTATAGATGCATATAGTGTAAAGGAGCATGAGTGGGCGAAATGGCAGCATGGTGCCCCCCATTTTGTGTCGCTAACTCTATGTTGCATGGCTTCGCCTGATCGATTAGAGAAGAATGCAAAAGGGATCGCCGGATTAGGAGGTAGAATTAGTTAGGTTGGGCTTGTTTTGAAAACATAGAAAGAGTGTGCTAGAATGTTTGGTGGAAATAGAAGTACTTCCGCCAGGAGTTTCCATTCTGTTTCTGCATTTTTTTCCGAAAAGGGGAGTCACCTCGGTCTCAACATCAAAGAGATGCATACGGACTTTATTTCATTTTTCAACATAGACTAGTTATGCCTGCAAGTGCATGATACCTTTGATCCGGATTACCGAATTGTAGTATGTGTCTTTTTTTCTAGTGACCCTAGATTTATGGAACCGGAAAGTAGGTGCTTGATAAGGACAATCGTTGAACTTAAGAAAGCCTATATTAATTCTCGTCTATCGGACCAACTTGTTCTGCAAAAGGGGTTGTGTTCAATGGACTAAAATAGGCCAGGGCTTAGTTTCACCTGCAACAGTGCATTAGTTTTCATGGGATAAATAAGATAAAATATAAACAGTTAGTGATAATCAATTCATATGCTATTTACATGTATGTAGGCAATGCATCTTTAGCCACCATGGCTCAGAGCACTGATTACCATAGAGTAATATGTCAACCACTGGCCCTATTCTGTCTTACGGGGTTGCCTTCGTATTTAAGAATAAACAGACGAAAGCACTAAGCACCGTGATATCATTGTATTTCATAAGAAATTCACTTCTACCTTCTCTACTTCTTCTCCTTTCACGGAGTTTCACTAACAACATTCCACACCTCTCTCGTCATATTGTTACCTTGATTCCACCTAACGCCGCACTGCTAGAAAGACACCTTGATGCGGATTGGCACGCTGGGCCAGGTAGCCCCCGCGCCGGCCCTGGAGTCACCGAAGACGAGCTAACACCGCCAGCCAAGGCTGCGGCCGTCCCTGTCGAATCTCTGACTCCACAAATCCCTCAGGTGACCCTATCGGGTTTCGACTAGGAGAAGTCATGAGCGCTGGTGAAATCGTCGGCTTGACAGGGGGCGAGATTTACCCAGGTTCGGGGCCCTCGAAGAGGTAAAACCCTTACTCCTGGCTTCTGTCGATCTGTATTGAATGATTAGATCGGTTACAGGTTGCTCGAATCGAGAGTAGATCTCGAGTTCCGAGGCTTTTTGGTCGTGCGGTATTACTTAGTCCTCCCCTAGGGGGGCTCTCCTGGCCTTATATAGATGGCCAGGTCTCGAGTTCTACCCGGAGAGGACTCCAACCCTAGCCGAGTCGGTTACATGTTTTCTAACTTAACCCGCAAGTTTAGTGCAGGTGGGCTTCACGCGGGCCTTCTAGAGTACTTCGAAGGCGCCTCTTCTTGGGCTTTGTCCCTGGGCCTGAGAGGGGGTGTCCTTACCCGCAGGGTCCAGGATCCATATCTTCGTCAGTAGCCCCCGAGCGTTTGCTCGATTGGGATTTTTCCAGTCGAGTAGACGGTCAAACCTTTCTTGATCTTTTCTGGAGGACCAGCTCGACAGTTATTATTTAAAGGGTGCGTTCCCTGTATCATAATTCATCGTGCTCGAGTATTTGAGCAAAATAAATGCCTGTTTGTACGGCTTTTTTCACAGAAGGATGTGGCTCAGTAGCTTGGCTCTCCCGAGAGATCAGGGCCAATTAATTGCAACTAGGGCAAAAACATTCCTGGCCTACACAGATTCGAGACCTCCGACTAGAACCCGATGAGGTGATCGTTGCGACTGGGCCGTTGTAAACTTATCAATCGAACTTAACCTAAAGGGGTACCCGGCGCGTCCGCTAGGATTTTTCTTCGTGTTGTTGACACGGAATTACACCGGAGGACGCAACTTTCGAGTGCGATTCCAGGCCCAAAAGAGAGATATTTTCGGGTCTTACCTACATATTCGAAGAATATGGCATCCGGATGTGCCTAGTCGGCTGAACAATCCAGGTTTTTATGATGTAATTTTATCATGTGTAAGAGAGGCAGGTTCTTCCTACCCGATTGATTTGTTTGAGTTCTATACGAAAGAAATTTCGTGCTGGAAGAAAAGCTAAGCCCATATGAAAGAGTTTTCATGTTCGGGATGCTGTGCCCATACGAAAGAGTTTTCGTGTATAGGGTATTTTTCTCTCGTTCGAAGAAATATTGCTTCATGAATCATTCACGGAAAAGTTGCTTTTATCCGAAGGAATTGATGTTCGTACGAAGATACTTTCGCGTTTGAACTTCCAATCGAAAAGATCTTTGATTTTGAATGACGAATGCCATGACGTCATGGCGCACTCCTCTTCTCCCGATGGGACGTGACGGAGTGGCAGCAGGTGGTGGCCCACCTGGTCAGCTTTTTGACCGGGAAACGAGACGTCGTTCCCGGTTTTTACGCGAGACGCGCAGTAAATGCGCACGATCTTCTGTTAAGATCGTGGCACGAAACAGCGCTGGCCGCCGCTTCGTTTCATCTTCACGCGTGGCGGCCGTGATAAGCGCCACGTAGCGCATCGTACGGCTGAGATCGTCTCGCTCCGTGTATAAGTACGGGTGTTAGCGCTACGGTAAAACTTTCCCAGCTCTCTGTCTTCATCTTCTTCCTCGCGCCCACCTTCGTCTTCCTCGCGCTCGAGCTTGTGCTGCAAGCAATGGCTGGCGGAAAAAGACGCGGTTCTGCCGGCTCTGCATCCGTTGAACCTTCTGCGCAACCCGCGCCCCGCGCCGGCGACTGGCGCTCCCCCAACACCACCGCGAAAAGCATCAAGGAGATGCAGCGGGAAGGGTTGCTGCCGGCGGAGACGGAGAAGCGAGTCCGTCTCGGAAAAAGGGAAGAGGTACCCAATCCTCAATCGAACGAGCGCGTGGTCTTTGTGGACCACGTGACTCGGGGCCTTTCCTTTCCTCTTCATCCCTTCTTCCTCGGGTTGCTGTGTGTCTATGGCATACAGCTTCACGATCTTCCCCCGAACGCGGTGCAGCACATTTCGTGCTTCATCGTGTTCTGCGAATGCTATCTCGGCATTCGCCCGCACTGGGCGCTTTGGAAGGCGCTCTTCAAAGTCCGGATCTTCCGCGAGAGATCGCGGGTGGAGTCCGAGCTCGGAGAACCGCTTCGCACGGGCGGCTTCGGGATCCAAGCTCGACAAGAAGGCAGCTACTTCAACATGCATTTTGTCGACTCCGCTCAAAGCTGGCTGAATAGGTGGTTCTACGTCACCGACAACAGCTCGGGTGGGATTGTGGAGTTCCACCCGTTTGCTGTTCTGACAAGGCGAAAGTCCTGGGGGCACAAGATGTCAGCCGAGGAGACTCAGACCGTTGCGCCCTTACTCGCAAGAGTAGCTGCTCTCCGGGATCAGACTGCGGGAGTCGTGCTCAACGGAATGCATCTGGCGAGCATCTTTTTGAAGCGCAGGATCCAGCCACTTCAACAAAGGCCCTCCGCTATGTGGGAGTACCAAGGCTCAGAGGACCCCAGCCGAGTAAGCCGCGAGGAGCTTTCGAATGTAGAATTCGAGAAGAAAATCGCGGGTATCACTCGACTGAAGGTGGGGGAGAAATTCCCCGATTGCTCAGTTGAAGCCTTCGCCGCTTCAAACCCTCCCCCAGCCGAGGTTAGTTTCTTCCTTTTCGTCTTTGAGTTGTTCCCTTTTTGTTCTGAGTCCTAGTCGATAAGGTTTTTCTCGTCTTATTCTTGTCTTTGTAGAGCCTAGCTATGGCGGACTGCTACCCGCCAGCTGCGGGGGAGGCTGCCTCAGAGCAAGTGTCGAGTCATCAAGACGGCGCGATTGACACCAGCGTCGCCAACGCCTCTTCGAGTTCAGAACACGATTCTTCGGATGACGTTGAAGACTCGAATGGCGCTCCTACGAAACGTCGTCGGGTAGATGAGGACGAAGCTACTTCCAAGGATAAATCCTTGGAAGCATCGCCCAGTCGAGCTCCCATGCGACTCCACTTCGCTCCCTTGCTCCTTCGCCTTCGTTCCCAGTGATGACGCCCGCTTGGAACGCGGACTTGCTGGATGACGACGAGGATGACGAGTAAGTGCTTCTTCCTTATTCTTGGTCGAACATTTTCCGTGCTTCAATATCGATGGTTTCTATCTTTCGCTGCAGTCTGCAGACGATCAGTCCTCGCAGGTACGCCGCTGCCGTTCCTCCCGAAAAGAGGAATAAGGCAAAGGATGCGGGTGAAACTCCCACTGCGGGCACCGTCCAAAATTCCCCCAGAGCAGCCCCCGAAGCCGCGACTGTGGTACGTGAAGCCCCTAGCTTTGCCGCCAGGACTTCTGCTTCTAAGGAAGTGACGGATAGCTCCGCGGATCCGCTCTCTCGTGCCACCGGCCAGGTAAACTTCATCTTCTATCTTCAAATTTTTATCGGGTGCACGACAGTGCTCCCGATGGGAGTAGCCCCCGAGGCTGTAGTCGATCGCATGCGATCGGCCACATGCTCAAAGTCTGGTTTAATTCTTCTTCATGATTTCATTTTTATCGGGTGCACGGCAGTGCTCCCGATGGGAGTATCCCCCGAGGCTGTAGTCGATTGTAAATAATCGGGTACAGACTCCAATTTAATCCTTTTAACTCTTCCGTCTTCGTGCTTTTGCAGTCGCTTATTGATTCTGTTGCGGCGATTGGTCGCCGCGTCGTTCTCGCCGAGTCGGATTGCGAGTCGCTTCGAACGGACCGTAGCCGACTTCAGACTGAAAACGTCCTTCTCAAGGGTAAGCTTTATCATCTCCATGTCTTCAGTATTCCGTACATTCTTGAGTTTTGATAAGCATCTCTTTGCAGCTCGACTTGAATTTGCAGAATCCGAAAAGGTCAAACTCTCTGAGCAGGTAACTGCTCGGGAGGCTGACATGACGGCCATTCGACAAGAGCTGGAGGCTTCCCGCATGCAATCGGAAGATTTTGGTCGACAGCTTGCGGATGCGCGGAAGTCCTTGAAGGAGTTAGAGGAAGCTGGCAGTAAGGCCGATAACGACGTTGTCGGGTTCCTCCGTCCCCTCGCTGAACGTTTCGCGGGTAAGTGTGTTGGGCTTTTGCGACTTTGATTCTTCAATTCGCTGAACTTTGCTAAGTATTATTTTCTTCTTTTGCAGGTCTTCTGGATGTTCCTCTAGAGATCCCTGGACTCCAGCGGGTGGATGTGGTAACCGACACACTTGCCCAGCTTAAAAGGCACGCTGATGGAGTTCTCTCCATGATTAACGATGCTACTCAAGTGCTGGTGCAACTGCACGGTCGCCTCATCGCCAACGCCACTCCTGCACCCGCGCTAGATGATCTGTTGAAGGTCTTTTCAGAAGGCAAACTTCTGGATGCCTTCGCGGTCGCACAGGCGGAGTCTGGTGCGAAGACCGCGATACAATTTGCTTTGGCGCACGGAGTCGAAGGTTTGGAGGAGGCGTACTCATCTCTTCCAATCGACCCCTCCACGGGCAAAAAGGTACGGCTCTCTCGTTTTGGCGAGCAAGCCGCTATTCTTGCTCGGAAGCTGTCTGAGATTTTTGCTCGACTGCGGGGAGGGGCGACTGCTGCTAGCGAGAGCACCAATGTAGCTTCATAGTTTTTCTTTTTTCTCCTTGAATGTAATGAACCTTGGGATGTATTCCCGTCCCTTTGTTGTCTTTAATCGAAGAATTCATCTTGCAACTTATTCCCTTTGTTTGTGCGTTGTCTCCCGATGGGAGTAGCCCCCGAGCGTTTGTCAGATATGCGACTAGAAATGACTCGAGTAGGGCATCTTACTTCTTTCGTTGTATTCTTCCAGGCTACTGGGTTTGCCGCGGAAACTTCGGGTGGATGTGGTACTCCAGTAAATCCACTTGTTGCCGCTGTTGGCACTTTTGCGGGCCTTCGTGATAAGGTCCAGGAGGGTGAGCGCAAGCTAAAAGCTATGCGCGGGATAGCCGATGTGGCGAAGTCCAAGCAGAAATTGGCGGCTGAACGCGAACAATTTCTGATGGATGAGTTGGCTATAGTCGCAAGGGACTTGCTTTGTAAGTAGTGCAGCCCCCGTGCCTTTTTCTTCCTTGTTTCCTTATCTGACTGAGTGTGTTTTTGCTCTTCAGTCGTTAATCCGGATGACAGGGAAGAAAAGCAGTGGGTAGAAAATCACATCCTTCAAGAGGCTAGTAGCTCCAAACCTCATGCAAACAATTTTTGGTCTGATCGCAGTCGGGGTTTTGTGATGGCCACCTTGAAATTTCGAGTCCTCCAGGCGAGAATTCTCGTGAGTTCTTTTCACGAGGTCTTGGTTGCGATGAACGCTGCATTTTACCCACTCGAAAAAGGTCCCGAAGACTGGGGCTATCTTCTTAGTTTGTTTGGACGTGAAGGAGAAGTTCGCGTGTGTGTGCGCAATCAGATGACGTGCGGCGCGGTTGTAGCTCTCTCTTTTGTCCGCATATGGCATCCTGAGATAGATGTTAACTCCGTTGCTCGGCGCCCAGATTATGCAATCGAGGATATCTCGCCGTACTATGATGCTGTACGTCCTGCAGCGGGAAAAATTATCCGATTGACCTCTGAGGAGGTGGATAGAGTTTTAGCGACTGAGAATGCTCAGCGCTTTGATTGATTGTCGGATGTAATTATCCTGTAATCTGTTTATAGTTTGTAAGAACTGTTGTAAGGTGTATAACCTTGTTTGTATGATGTTTTTCTTTGATGCTTAGTTGTAGGTGTAGCCCCCGTGTGTTTTATGGGGTGTGTACCTGTAACTTTTAGCATGTAAAGAACGAGAAGCTTCGAGTGAATATGATGAAGGAATCATGTCTTTATTGCAATGACTGAGAAGCCATGTATTCGAACTACAGGACTGGCTAGTATAGCCTTATTTTTGTTGTGATAACAAGTAAACCTATGGATAAAATTTGCGGAGGTGTGCAATGTTCCACGGATTGGAGTAGATCCCTCCGGTCGCCGGATTCTTTAGCCTGTAGGCTCCGCCTGGGATGACTTCGTGTATGATGAAGGGTCCTTCCCAAGGTGGTTCGAGCTTGTGTCCTTCCTTCTGTTTGAGCCGCAGCACCAGGTCCCCAACCGCGAATGCTCTGTGGCATATGCGGCGACTGTGATAGTTGCGCAAGGATTGCTGATATACCGCGGATCTTGCGAGTGCGATGTCTCGCATTTCGTCGAGTGCATCCATATCTTCTGCGAGCGCCCTGTTGGAAGTTTCTTCGCTGTAGGCTACAACTCGTGGGGCGCTGAATCGAACGTCCTCGGGAAGGACTGCTTCTGCCCCGTATACCATGAAGAATGGCGTGTACTTCGTTGATCGATTAGGAGTTGTGCGTAGGCTCCAGAGTACGGAGGGTAGCTCTTCCGCCCAATGTCCTGCGGCGGGGTGTAGACGATCGAGTAGTCGCTTCTTGATGCCAGTCGAAACTAAGCCGTTGGATCTTTCGACTTGTCCGTTCGTTTGCGGGTGAGCGACTGAGGCAAACTTGAAATTGATGTCTTTTTCCTCGCAGAACTGTTGTGTCTCCTTTGTTGTGAAATTTGTACCGTTATCTGTAATGATGTCGTGTGGCACACCAAATCTGCATACAATGGATTCGAGAAACTTGACGGCGCATTGGGCGCTTGCTGAGGTTACTGGCATAGCCTCGATCCATTTGGTGAACTTGTCGACTGCGACCAGCAAGTGTGTGTATCCACCTGGTGTGGACTTGCGTAGTGGCCCAACCATATCTAGCCCCCATTGTGCAAAGGGCCAGGCTATTGGTATCATGTGAAATTCCGTAGCAGGGGCGTGTGGCCTTGGTGCGAATCGATGGCAGGCGTCGCATCGTTCGACCAGGCTTTTTGCATCGTTGGCTGCTGTTAGCCAGTAAAATCCTGCTCGGAAAGCTTTTCCCATTATTGTTTTCCAGCTAGCATGATGTCCGCAATCTCCTTGGTGTATGTCCTGGAGCAATTCCTTGCCATCTTCGGGTGCGATGCAACGCTGAAGTATTCCCGAGATACTTTGCTTGTATAATTCTCCATTGACTACTCGAAAGCACTTGCTACGCCTGATTATCTGTCGAGCCTCACGTGGATCGGCCGGGAGCTGTCTGTTGAGCAGGTAGTCGAGATATTTCTGCGTCCAGACTGGCTCGACCAGGAAAACCTGTCGTGATATATTGTGAATAAGCTCGATAAGCGCGACCTGCGGGCTGACCTCTGTTTCTGGCGCTGCTGCAGCTTTCTTCACTTTGACCGATCGCTTGATCATCCGTTCGAAGTATATTCCTGGCGGTATGGGTGTATTCTTGGAACCCATGTTTGCCAGTCTATCTGCTTCTTCGTTGCTAGATCTTGCAATGTGCTTCAGCTCGCAACCTTTAAAGCTTCCTTCGAGTAGATTGTACATGTCACGATATGCGACCATGTTTCAGCAATGGCGTCACATTATTTCATCGTCTGCTGCACTATGAGATTGGAATCACCGTAGATCATTAATCGGGTAGCTCCACAGGCGATTGCCATCTTCATCCCGTGCAACAGGGCTTCATATTCTGCGTCGTTGTTCGAGGCTGGATCGTCTGGTGGAAAGTCCAGTCGCAGGACGTATTGCAGCTTGTCTCCCCGAGGTGAAATAAGAACGATTCCAGCTCCTGCTCCTTCGTTTCTCTTGGATCCATCGAAGTACATTATCCAATTGCTCGTGTACTCGGGTGGTCCGGGCGTTTGTAGCTCTGTCCATTCGCTGAGGAATTCCACGAGTACTTGAGATTTGACTGCTTTTCGTTCTGTATAGGTGATGTCCCAGGCGCCCAACTCGATGCTCCAGTTTGCTATTCTTCCGGATGCCATAGGGTTGTTCATGATTGTCCCGAGTGACGCATCATTAACCACTGTAATGGTATGTTCCTGGAAATAATGTTTGAGTTTTCGGGCTGTGAGAACAACTCCATACGCCAGCTTCTGATAATGAGGGTATCGTTGCTTGCATGGCGAGAGCACTTCGCTGATGTAATATATTGGTCGTTGGACTCTGTACGCTTTGCCGTCTTCAGGTCGTTCGACCACGATTGCTGTGCTGATGACCTGGTTTGTAGCGGCTAGGTATAGTAGAAGCGGCTCCCTTTCTTGCGGTGTTGCAAGGACGCGCCTGCTTTGCAACGATCGCTTCAGGTCTGCGAACGCTTGTTTAGCTTCGGGTGTCCACTCGAATTTGTCCGTCTTCTTCAGTAATTTGTAGAAGGGTAACGCTTGCTCTCCCAATCGTGCGATGAACCTGCTTAGGGCGGCTAGTCGTCCTGCGAGCTGCTGGACTCCGCGTAGATTGGTTGACTCCTTCATAGTCAGGATGGCTTGTATTTTCTCCGGGTTGGCTTCAATGCCTCTGGCGGATACCAGGTACCCGAGGAGTTTTCCTGCAGGGACGCCGAAAACGCATTTGGTCGGATTGAGCTTGATCCGATATGCATTAAGGGCGTCGAACGTTTCTCTGATGTCCTCGAGGAGTGTGTCCTCTACTCGAGTTTTGATGACGATGTCGTCGACGTACACTTGTACGTTTTTGCCAATGAGATTGGCGAGGCATCTTTGCATGCAGCGCTGATATGTTGCGTCTGCGTTCTTCAGCCCGAAGGGCATTGTCGTGTAGCAGTAGACACCGTGGGGTGTGATGAATGCCGTCTTCTCTTCGTCTTCCCTTTTCATTCGGATCTGATTGTATCCCGAATAGGCGTCCAGGAAGGAGAGGCGTTGGCAGCCTGCCGTAGAGTCCACGATCTGGTCGATTCGTGGTAGAGGAAAGTTGTCCTTGGGGCAGTGCTTATTCAGCGATGTGTAGTCGATGCACACCCGAAGGATATCCGTGTTCTTCTTGGGGACCAGCACCGGGTTTGCCAACCAGGTGGATATCTTGATCTCCCTAATAAAGTTGGCGGCTAGCAGTCTGTTTATTTCTTCTCCAAGCGCCTTCTGCTTGGGTTCTGAGAATCGTCGAGTCGTTTGGCATTAGGAAAGACTTCGAGTGAGTGCTCGGCAAACTCCCTGGGTATTCCTGGCATATCTGAGGGTTGCCAGGCGAAAATCTCCCAGTACTCACGGAGGAGTTTGACGAGCGCGCCTTCCTATGCTGGCGAGAGGGTTGTTGAGACCATTGCTGTCTTCGCAGAATCCGTCGGGTGCACTTGATGCTTGCGAGTGTCGCTGTTGGCGCTGAATTCTAGTTCAGGCGCGTTTTTCTTCGTGAGGGGCATAACGGAGTGATCCGTGGTTTTTGCCAGCTCTTGGAGTTCTTCTTGCATCCCGAAAGATTTTGCGATCTCATTAAATTCTATGTCGCACTTGTCCGATTTCTGGAAGTCTCCGTCGATGGTGATCACACCGTATTCGCCGGGTAGCTTGAGCTTCAAATACGCGTAGTGTGGTACGACCATGAATCTGGCGAACGCTGTTCGACCAAGAATGGCGTGGTACTGTGAGGGCCAGTCGACGACTTCAAAGTCCAGGAATTCCCTTCTGTAGTTGCTTGGAGAGCCCAATACTACTTCTAGGTTGATTGTTCCGAGTGGACGGATTGCTTTGCCCGGAACTATCCCGTGGAAGGATGTTTCTGATTCCGTTAGGCCGTCCAGATTCTTGTTCATTCGACGGAGTGTATCCGCGTAGATGATGTTGATGCCACTGCCACCGTCCATGAATACGCGGGCCAGGTCATAATTACCAATTTGAGCTTGGATGACGAGGGCGGCGTGTCCTGGTCGATAGACTCGTGGCGGATGGTCTTTCATTGAGAACGTGATTGGCTGATCCGCCATTTTTAGGTACTCGGTTTTTGTCGGTGGTGTCTGCACTGCCATGCACAATTGCCTCGTGTTAGTCTTTTGAGCTCTGCGAGAGGGGAATATCTTCTGTATCATCGCGAGTTGTCCTGCCGGGTTCGGGTATGCATTGGCTCCATTGTTTTGCGGTGGTGGCGCAGGTAGTGCGGCTAGCGCCATGTTTGGATTTGCTGGTGGAGGTGGTGGTGGAGGCGGCTGGAATTGTTGTCCTCCTCCTGGCAGCGGCGGGTAGTTTTGGGTGGATGCAAATCTTTTCCTCGCGAGAGCATCTGAGATGTCAAGAAACTTTCGGCAATCCTTGAGAAGGTGTGTTGCCTTAGTTTTGCCCGTGCGCTTATCTGTAAACAGGTGTAGCGAGCAGTATGCATCGAGATCCTCCTCGGGGGATTTTTCTTCTGCTTTTGGTTTCCACTCGCGACTTCCACGGCGACCAGAGTCGCGGTTTCGCGTGAATTCTGCCGCCACTAATTCCTCCCTGTCCTCGTGGTCGTAATATTTTCTTCTCTTTCTTCGTCCATGGCGGTCGTCCTCGTGTGCGGGCGACGATGCTCTCTCATTGCGCACCGCATCTTCTCCGTTGGCCCATTTTTCGGCTATGATCATTAGCTCCCCAATGGTTTTGGGCGCGGCTCTGCCTAACTCTTCTCGAAACGCGGTTCTTCTCGCCCCTTTGGCGAAGGCCTCAATCGCCACCTCTTCCGAGATGGTTCCTGCGGTGTTCCTGAGTGTGGTCCACCGCTGGATATATTCTCGTGTGGATTCGCCACTCTTCTGTTTGCATGCTCGTAACTCTTCGATTGTGGCTGGCCTCTTGTAAGTCGACTGGAAATTTTTGCAGAAATCGCGGTGTAGGTCGTCCCACGATGCATAGCAAGATTTGGGTCTTCTCTCCAGCCAACTACGGGCCGCGCCTGTAAGATGCAAATTGAGGTATTGCATGGCTGTGTTCTTGTTCCCACGTTGGCATTTTACTGCCGTGAGGTAGTCGCTTAACCACTGGGAGGGCTCGAGTGAGCCGTCGTATTTTGTCACCTCTGTGCTGAGCTTGAACCTCTTGGGTAGAGGTGCTTCACGGATGCAGCGAGCGAAACAGAGTGCTCCACAGGTTTCATCGTCCGAGGACCTGGATGAGGAGCGCTCGCGATATCGTGAAGCTCTCGCTCTATCCACTTTCTTTTGGGCGAGATCTGATCGCGCGTCGTATTCGGACCGGTCGCGGTCGTTATCTTTCCTTGGTTCTTTGCTTCGTTTTCTCGAGCGGCTGTTGTGGTGCCGCGAGCTTTTGTCTCTCGGGCTGTCGTCGCTGCTGCTTCGACTATCGCCACGGCGGCGGGCCTCTTTTCCTCGACCACGTCGTGGCGATTTGTCTTTTCTTGGGGATGAACTTCCGTGCCTGCGGGGCGTTTCTTTATCCTTGTCCTTCTCCTGCCGCTCCTTCTCCAATTGTTCTTCGGTCTTCTTGCGATCGTGAGAAGCGAGCCTTGCGGCCGCCAATCCTAGTCCTTTGCGAATTTGTTTGTACTGTTCCACCCGAGGGTCGCTTTCCGTCGGTTGGTTCATCTGCATGTAAGTTGCTGCGGCTAGGATCGCGACAGCTGGGGTTTGCGGGTAGACGTTGCCGTCATCGTCGACCCTCATGAAGGAAGACGTGGTCGACCTGTCGGTCGCAGTCACGGATTCGTGGCCCCTTGACGATGTTGCGTGTCCCTTCCTCGCGGGTCGGGTACCAACCGAGGGTGCAAGGGATTGTTCGACTCGTCGCAGGCTTGATTCGTCCGCCGCTCTTCTGCGACGGGCTAGATCTGCCCGGGCTTCTTTGATGTTTGAGGCCGCTCTTACTAGGTGGTAGTGGTAGGCGGTTAGGTCCTCTTGTGAGGCTCCTGCCGCGGGCGGCTGACTCCGCCGTATGGCCTCCTTGGCCCTTTTCCAGGCCTCCCGCGAAACGCCGATTATATCGCGCTCGGTTGCGCTGAATTCGGTTTCTGAGGGCTGTTCCGATCCTGCCATGCAGACTTGGGCCAGTCGTGGCTCGTGCGTCCTAGGCGTAGACCGGAAAGCTTCCCGTACCCGAGATGGTTCCTCTGTCGAGAGGGCGTGATAGTCGACTGTGTTGAAGCGGATGGACTCGCCACTTTTCTCCATAGGAAAGCGCGAGTTGACGGCTCCAGACTCAGGTTCAGATTCATCCGAAAAGTGGAGGATCCCGTCTCTGTTCGCCATGAAGTTGAAGCTCCCGAACGTCAGGGTGACACTCTTCTCCAGATCCTCGAACACCGGGCGTGATTCCGGCGAGTGAGGCGTGACTATGACGGATCCGATCCGTACAGGATTGTTCGGAGCCGTAGTCGATGGTTTCCAACGGGAGTTGGATGTCGATGAAGCCGAAGATGCCGGTGATCCAGCGCCCGCGTTCCCCACGGTCGGCGCCAATTGTCGAATCTCTGACTCCACAAATCCCTCAGGTGACCCTATCGGGTTTCGACTAGGAGAAGTCATGAGCGCTGGTGAAATCGTCGGCTTGACAGGGGGCGAGATTTACCCAGGTTCGGGGCCCTCGAAGAGGTAAAACCCTTACTCCTGCCTTCTGTCGATCTGTATTGGATGATTAGATCGGTTACAGGTTGCTCGAATCGAGAGTAGATCTCTAGTTCCGAGGCTTTTTGGTCGTGCGGTATTACTTAGTCCTCCCCTAGGGGGGCTCTCCTGGCCTTATATAGATGGCCAGGTCTCGACTTCTACCCGGAGAGGACTCCAACCCTAGCCGAGTCGGTTACATGTTTTCTAACTTAACCCACAAGTTTAGTGCAGGTGGGCTTCACGCGGGCCTTCTAGAGTACTTCGAAGGCGCCTCTTCTTGGGCTTTGTCTCTGGGCCTGAGAGGGGGTGTCCTTACCCGCAGGGTCCAGGATCCATATCTTCGTCAGTCCCCAACCGGATACTCGCATGAACACCACCGCAACCATGGCTAGAATCTCGGAGGAGGCCGCCGCCATCTTCCCCCTCCTGGACTTTGCCCGATGGTGATCTATGCGACGGCGGTGTTTATTTCCTTTCCATTTTATTTTTCCCGCCCAAAAGTCGTTTTGCATCCCTACGGGCACGCATATGTATCCCTCCACTCGAGACAGAAGAGTGAAAATATCATGCATTATTATATAATTAGGGCAGGGGCTAGTCCATTAACTAAGCATATGTCGGTGTTAATCGTGGACGCTGATTAGCTGGTTAGTTAGGTCGTATGGCCACTATTGGCCCTAAATCAGTAATAGAGCATTTAGTTACTTTGCACTGCCACTTTCAGCTGGTTATATGTATACATAGTAGATCTTAATTGGTTAAAGTATCTATATCAAGTTGCTGCTGAGATCGCTTTGTTTCCTTTTTGTACTTTAGGGGAAGTATCAACTTCACAGGTTCAACCTTCTATCTCTAAGGTCCATTTCTAGTTAATTAACTGTGCCTAATAATTATGTTAATCGCATGATTAGAGGGCCATCTAATGGGACACAGCCGATACTCTCACGCGATTGGCCCAGGCCAGCATTAGACGCACAAGAGCTCACGGATATAATTAATTAAGGTGATGTGTCGGTCTGGCATCAGTCGTGGAACGTTTCGTGGTGGGGTGTGGCATAAAGTATAGACGTACGGTGCATGATAGAAGTGTGTTGCGATGATGCATGCATGCCTCAAAATGATTTTCCACATCCCTGCCACATGTCAACTACTCTCCGGTAGTGTTAGATCCTTATTTTAGATTACCTTTTGGGACGAAAGGGGCATCTGCATATCTGGTTAATTAAGCTTGAGGCAAATTTTGATAAATTCCATATAAATAGATGTTCATGTCTCACAGTGGTTAGCTTTGTTCGTCTCTTCTTCACCTATATATGTGGGTTGTTTTTTTAAATAATTTGGTTGTTTGCAAATTCGATGTCTTGACTAGATCTCGATGCATGACTCTCGATATCGTATTGTTGTAGAGACCGTGTTTACTTAATATCAGCTTGATATTAATATATCATCTTTTATTAGGAAAACAGGTATATTCCTAGATAGCTTCACATGTATGGGCTGATCCGGGTTTAATTAAAATGACATTCTACTGACATGTAAAATTTAAGTTCAGCATGAAACTCATTGAGGAAAAAACCAAAATCGGCAATGAACAGTGAAAACACTAAACCATCGCCATTCATGCATAATTTGTTTTTTTATCTCTCAAATAAATATGAATTTGAACTTGAAATTGTACATATTAATGAACATCTCATTTCTAATATACCATATCTTTTTTGAATTTTCAAAAACTTTCAAATATGATTTTTTTTTTGGAGTTTTCATTATTACTTGGTTTTCGTAAAACTCATTCTCCAGCTGACCAGTTTGGCCTGGGACATTTGAAGTAAACGAAGGGCTATCTCAGTTTGAGAGAAAGAATCCCCGTGGTTCGTTTTGTTAACAAGTTGTGGCTTGCTTTTGTTGGGAACTAATACCTTTACTAGTTAAGTTGTGATATTGCAAAAGCACACTGATCGGTCATATCCATCCATGCATGGGACAGTGTACTGATCTTAATTAGCAACCTATGTAAAGATCCACGCCAGCTAAGTGCAATAGGATGCTAAAAAGTTCACTAATCAGCCAATGTATGTTAATTAAGTCCACTAATTAGTAAGTGGTCTAGCTAGTGGGTAAAGATATGAACAACATGTAATACTATATTAGGGCACCTAATCGCCAAATTGCCAATTAAGGGAACCGGAAATATCGCACCACACACCAGCATCACGCCAAGGGGAATGGATCTCCCAGCAGCCGACTAGATACCGACATGATATTTAGTTTGTAACACAGCTACTTGCTTGCGCCTCAACTGGTTAATTAATTAATCTACATTATATGGACGAAAGGGGGTTTCTCCTCGCACATTGTATTAATTTAAAGCATACAATGCAGTAGAAGTTGTGGTTTTCTGAAACCATGTCCCAATAGTTATGGTTTTGTGATATTTACTTTATTATTTTCCTTTTGCCAAAACATCCAGAAGATATGGGGTCATTGCATTAAGTAGAAGAGAGTTTTCCCCACAGAAGTATAAGTATGCATATATGTATACATATCCTCCCTCCGTGCTAGATATATCAATTTTTTTTTTTTTTTTTTTTTTTTTTTTTTTTTTTGAAGCAAAGGGCAAAAGATTTGCCTTTTATATTGATATAGAAGGAGCAAACATGGGACGGCCTAGGCCAGCGAAAAGAAAAAACAAAGCAACAAAAGAAGGGTACAAAACGAAAATCAAGTAACTAGAGCACCCAGATGCTTGGCGCCAGCGGTAATCCAATCCCTGCTTTCGTCTTTGATCTTCTGAAAAAGGGCCGCCGGAGGCAAGAAAGTGTTGTTGAACACCCTCGCGTTCCTCTCCTTCCAAATTTCCCAGGTGATCAACGTTATCGCGGTCTTCAAACCCTTGGGATCTGCCGACGGCGCCTTGGCTAAAGCTTGCCAGTATTGCAAAACCGTGTTTCTGACGGTCGCCGTAATCTCCACAAAGTCGTGGCAGTCAAGCCACGCGGCGGCGGCATGCCAGATGCGCCTGGAGTAACGACACTCGAACAAAATGTGGCGTGCCGTCTCAGGTTGGGCCCTACAGAGCTGGCACTGGGGGGAGTGCGGCCATCCTCGAATAGCCAGGCGATCAGAGGTCCAAAGCCTGTTCTGAACCACCAGCCAAGCGAAGAAACGGCACTTGGGTGGCGCCCATACCTTCCAAACTAAGTTTCCAAAGGCACAATGTGTGGAACCCAAGAACTGCGCTTTGTAGGCCGACCCGGCCGAGTATCTCCCGTCTGCGGCAAGCGTCCATGTGATGGAATCCAGAGAGCCAGGGGTCAGCACCACCCCCTGCAGCAACTCCCATAGATTGAGGAACTGCTCGATGTGCTCAACCGAGAAAGACTGGAACGAGATATCAGCCATCCAAGTGTGGTTCGTGATCGCCTCACAGACACATCTTTTTTTCCTTGTTGAAGCCTCGAAAATTTTTGGCGCGATCGATGTAGGCGTGGCCCCATTGAGCCAAGCTGAGCACCAAAAGGATGCCTTCTTCCCATCGCCAATCGTGACGCTGGTGGAAGCATTGAAGAGATCCCTATCTGCCCGATCATTAGGGGTATCGAGACCTACCCATGACTTTTCCGGAGCCACCCACTCATACCAAAGCCATCGTAGACGTAAAGCCCTCGCAAACTTCTCCAGGTCGAGAATCCCAAGTCCTCCCAACTTCTTTGGGCGGCAAACCTTGGCCCAGCTGACTTTGCACTTCCCCCCACTAACAGTTTCGCTGCAGGCCCAAAGCATGCCTCTTCTGATTTTATCTAGCGCCTTCAGGGTTCCCTTGTCCACCTTAATAGCAGTCAGCAAGAAAATCGGCATCGAAGTCAGGACCGACTTTACCAGCTCCGTGCATCCAGCCCTATTCAGAAACTTGGCCTTCCAAGGATTCAGTTTAGCCGCGGCCTTGTCGATGTAAGGCTGAAGATCAATCTTCCGAAGCCTGCCCAGCGAGAGAGGGAGCCCTAAGTAGGTGAGTGGGAACGTGGCCACTGCTGCTGGAAAAAGCTGTAGAACCTCTGCGACATCGATATCCTCGCATCTGATGGGGGCCACCGCACTCTTGGCCGCATTTGTCGCCAAACCCGTGACCTCCCCAAAACTCTCCAGAAGCTCCACTAAGTTGGCAACATCATGCCCTGTTGGCGAGAGAAAAATCACCGCGTCGTCAGCGTATAAGGATACCCTCGACTTGATGAAGCCCCCCGGCAGTGGCTGCAACAGACCCGAGGAAGTGGCGAGCTCCATGATTCTTCCAAGGGGGTCGATTGCGAGATCAAACAGCAGTGGGGAAAGCGGATCTCCTTGCCTGAGGCCCCGGCCGTGCCGAACTACCCTTCCAGGAATCCCATTAAGCAGCACTCGAGAAGTGGAAGTAGACCAAATCAGGGATGCCCTTATTTTAAGCAGGAGAGTGTACATGAAATCGGCAACTAGCGAAAGGATTATATAGTGTTCCTAACTAAGAAGATAGACTTCCCTATGCGACACGGTAATTTTGCTCTTTATCCGAGGGGAGCCAATAAGACAGCTCACGAACTTGCTAAGTTGTAGTATGAGGTTGACCATGGTGTATGGCACGGTGATCCTCCTTTTTACTTAGATCTGTGGATCGATTGATCGATCAGGCATGATCGTATACATATACTGTATCGAGAGTTAGGTGCGTACTCGACACACACGTCATGCGTGACCAAGCTAGCTAGCATGCTAGTGGTAGCTACATGTATACTCATGCATGCGATTAAGGACAATAGCTACTAACTAGTAATTTCCAGAAGAGAAAAAAGGTGCGACTGAACATGTCGGGCGATCCCAGCCTCTGATCGATCCCCTCGGCATTAGCTATAGCTAGCCCATGCGATTGAACATGAAGATTACAAGGCCCTGGATATGGTTTTACTGCGCAAATCGACACTGACGATGCAAGCTAAGTGCAACCCTATGCATTTGGACAGACAGAAATATATATATGCACACTCTAATTATTCTCAGCAAACCTTAATTACTTTCCAGCTGCTAGCCTAGCTACATGCATATCTGTAGCCAGTATATATGCATCCTGTCTGACCCACTTTTAACCTGACGGGCTAGTCAGCTCTAGAGCTTCTGAATATGTGTCATGTCATGTCATGCGTGCGTAGTGAAGTCCCATCACTTAACCAAGTGCACGCAGCGTCAGAGATGTTTACGGTGCCTTTTGCTCTGCACCTCTCCCTTGATCATTTGGATGCATGCCGAAGAGTGACCGATCATGCTGCAGGGTGCATGATTATGTTGCTACATACATGCTTGTCTATCTCGAAAAACAAATCTGGATAATTTTAGGCTTTGTTGGTCACCTTGCGTTGCTTTGTGCTTCTGCATATGCTCCAAGCGATTAAGTCCCTGAAATCAGTGCCGCGAGTGACCTTGTAAACAAAGACGGAGAAAGTATATGAAACCAAAACCAAACTCGAGCTGCATGTTAAAATGACATCCCATACGCATGCTAATTAGATTTCCATAATATAATCAGTGTCGTGTGTATGTTAAAATGAAGGAGAAAGAACACATATGCACGCACCTACCGTACGTAATTAGCTGCCCGTGCACAGATTTATCTCCACGAAAGATCCGTACACTTGCTGGTCTACGTCTACGCTGCTGACGAGTTTCGATTCGCTACTCCATTTGAACATTCTCGTGGCTAGCAGCTACTCCGTGGAGCTCGATCCACCGGCTAAAAGCCGTATCCGTTTACTCTCACCCACGAGATGCATGATATCACACCCATGGGTGCGATTATTTCACCTGCATGATGATTACATGATTGAGCCGCCGGCCATGTCTTGCTTAACCATGTCTTCACCCTGCGTTTCGTGGAGCCTGCGTCACCGCTATAACAGCTGAAAATTAGCAGCTCGATCGTCACCTCGTTTTTTTCTGTTCTTGTGCAGTTCCACGCCTAATCTGGCTCCATCCTTCCTTGCTCGTACACCTACTAGTGCAATGCATGGTCATTTCCCTAGCTAGCCCCGTTGATTTCAGGTGTTCCACGGAAGAAATCGATTGATTGATCCAACATCTCCTGTACATCGGTATGTCGTCGCATTCTCCTTCTTTTTGTCTTGTGTTGACAGAGTGATGTTCTTTCCGCTCTATTCGGAATTGGGATGTAAAGTGATGTGATTGCTCTCTGACTACCGTATGAAAATAGTTGAGGAGATGATAAATCTAACGTTAGTAATATTATGTTAGGATGTAGGCTCGATGATGCATGCATGATGAGATAACCATTTTTTGGAGGAGGACTGCAGGGAGAGACAGAAGAAGAAAATCCCCGTGGTTTGGAAAGCTGGGCCACAACTCTGAACCACTCTGCCTTGTCGTGTCAGACAGGCCTGTTCTGGCTCCTTTTATGAGCCATGCGAATGTTGTGAGGGGGGCAATCAGGTCAACGCTTTTCTGCTGAGCCCAAATTATGCTATACAGGCTGAAACTGGTCCTTGCACTTATTTCTCTCAGCCCATGATCAACTTCTCCTCAAACAAATCAATCTGTTGTTCCAAAAAAATCGTATTATTACCACGTTTTCTTCTTGTTTTTGCCCAAATTTTGTATTTTCAAAGCCTTGTATGGCGAGAGGTGTTTCTTATTTTAAGAGAAATGTTTCTTTTATATTTACAAATTATTCACATAACTTCAAAATGTTCACGCTGTATACAAAAATGTTCACAAGGTTCAAAAAATTGTTCATTGGTTAAAAATATACGTTTGAGGAATTTAAATGTTCATGAATTCGAAAAAAGAAGATTCATGGATTCTAAAAAAAAATGTTCAAGGGGTCAATACAATTCTTCATGGGTTCGAAAATTTCGTTCATAGACTCAATTTTTTTATTTTTTATTTGATAATTGTTCATGTTGTTTGAAAAAAATAGTTCATGTTGCGTAAACAAGCTCGCGAGATTTAAAAAATTTGTATAAAATTCTTTTATATTTACAAATTATTCATATAGCTTCAAAATGTTCACGTTGTATACAAAAATGTTCACAAGGTTCAAAATATTGTTCATTGGTTAAAAATATACGTTTGAGGAATTTAAATGTTCATGAATTCAAAAAAAGAAGATTCATGGATTCTAAAAAAAATGTTCAAGGGGTCAGAACAATTCTTCATGGGTTCAAAAATTTCGTTCATAAATTCAAAAAAATATTTTATATTTGATAATTGTTCATGTAGTTTGAAAAAAATAGTTCATGTTGCGTAAACAAGCTCGCGAGACAAATTATTCATATAGCTTCAAAATGTTCATGTTGTATAAAAAATGTTCACAGGTTCAAAAAATTGTTCATTCGTTAAAAATATACATTTGTGGATTTTAAATGTTCATGAATTCGAAAAATGAAGATTCATGGATTCTAAAAGAATGTTCAAGCGGTCAGAACAATTCTTCATGGGTTAAAAAAAATTGTTCATAGATTCAAAAAAATTATTTTATATTTGATAATTGTTCATGTAGTCTGAAAAAAATAGTTCAAGTTGCGTAAACAAATGCTCACGAGATTTTAAAAATTCTTATAAAATTGTTTTATATTTACAAATTATTCATATAGCTTCAAAATGTTCACGTTGTAGATAAAAATATTCACAAGGTTCAAAAAATTGTTCATTCGTTAAAAATATACGATGGTGAAATTTATTCATGAATTCGAAAAAGGAAGATTCATGGATTCTAAAAAAATGTTCAAGGGGTCAGAACAATTCTTCATGGGTTCAAAAATTTCGTTCATAGATTCAATTTTTTTCTTTTATATTTAATAATTGTCATGTATTTTGAAAAAGTAGTTCATGTTGCGTAAACAAATGCTCACAAGATTTAAAAAATTGTTCATTGGTTAGAAAATATAGGTTCATGGAATAAAATGTTCATGACTACCAAAATAAGGTTCATGGATTTGAAAAAATTGTTAATGAGATGAAAAGGATATTCATGTGTTCGACAGTGGCGGAGCTACAAAATTTCGCTGATGGGTTCACACGAGAATTGGTCACGAACTAACTATTGTACCATAAATCTTAGACATGCTCAATACAAGACCATAATACTCAAAACATAAGCCAAATTATCATAACATGTACAACTGTTATAACTACATGGTAAAGACATAACGGGTGATTGAAATCTTAAAATCACTTGTTCACATTTTTAAAATAAAATTAAAAAGAGTTTTTAATGCTAGAAATCATGCCTTTCTCCATATGGAAAATTACAAAATCACCCATTATATTAGATTTTTTTCTTCACAACATTTATAGGTGAAAAGCATCTCTCCACTAATGTCGTGGCGGCCGGAAATATGAGTACCACCTTTTAGAAGTTGATAGACCAATGGAAAAGTAATATGCTTATTTGTTTGTACCATTAATTTAGCAAGATCAACATTCTCATCCAAATTGGGTTTCTATGCTAGATAGTAGGTTGATGCCTCCTCCGATCCTTTCCACGGGTGGTAGAAACGTCTAAGGGCGAGGATGTGTTGTTGCTACTAAGGGTAAAACATCGGTTTTTTACTTCTACATATTTATTATAGATATTGCTTATAATATGTATTGTGCTTAATGCAATTATATGTTACTTTGCAAGTTAATACCAACGAGATTTGTTGGATAACTTTCTCAACGTGGAAACTGGTCTATATATGTTTGACGTAATGCCTACATGATTAGTGCAATGAAGTTTATCTTATCATAATAAAATTGTTATTCCCTCATAATATATCAATTTCCTAGCTGTAATTTGTTCACGCAACATGTTTAATGTTTTATAGAGAGACACCACTATTGAAATTATGACCCCCAGTTCATTCTTTTACATTGTTCACAACCTCGTTTACTTGCTTTGAGTCATTACTTGCTCATTTTTCCTTTTTTCTTTCACTGCTTCCAAACATTTAGTTCTTTTGCTAAAGACAAGATGGGGAGTCTGACAACCTTTCTGGAAAGTTGGGGACCAAAGAGAGTTTGTGTCTTGTGTACAGGTTCATTCCCGTCATGGCAAGTGAATTTCTGGCGCATTACTGAAAGTCATTGAAATACCACTGGATTGATAAACTTGGTTTCTAAATTGAGTGACATTTAATGTTGTGCTACATCATACTTTCACTTGGGATTCTCTAACGGTTGTGTGTGATCAATGTCATCATGAATATAGATCTAGTCCAAATTTGCACTAAATGGGCCATGACATATATCAAAAAGGAAATCGATATATTTGGGTCGCCGCATTGGACAGTGTCCTTTGTGCGTAGACAGAAACAGACACTGACAAACAAATTGGGTCGCTCAGAGTTGGAGTTACCCTCAGGCAGTCATGTTCTAGTTGCTTCGCGCCACTAACGCGTGAAGGGAGTGGGCCGACCCGGTTTGGTGAGCTTTCTTTCTGTTTTTCCTTTTTTTCTTGTTTCTTTTGAATTTGCTGTTTACTTTGATTATATAGTTTTTTGTGTATTCCATTTCTAGATTTTCTAAATAAAACATATGCATTGTGTTTGTGCGTGATGAGTGAAGAATTTTTTAAACCTACAAAACAAAATTGAAGTTTGTGAATAGTTATTTCAAACCTTTGAACAATGGTAACATTTTCTTTAACTTGTGATCCATCACTTGGAGTTCTGGAAACTTTTTTTGTTTGAACTTGTGAAAATCTATTTTGAACTATGTGAACATTTTTTCAAAGTGTGAGTATATTTTAAACTTCCGAAGACTATTTTTATCTATATGAAAAAAATTGAACTTGCAAGCAATTGTTTTTCCACTAGGGAACCCTTTCTTTGAACTATACAAATATTTTTTTTTCCTCGTATGAACTTTTTTCAACTCCAGAAATAGTTTTCTATAACTCTACATATATTTCGTAACAAATATATTAATTTTTTAGATCTATGTATAAAATTGTACATAAATAGAAAACCGGAAAAGAAAAAATAAAACAGAAAAAGAAAGAATGAAAAAGAGAAAAGCCGCTTACCTTTGCTGGCCCACCCAAGTGGTCCCTTTATTAAGCTAGGCAAGCCGAAACTAGTCCTTACAGCTATTTCTCTCGGTCCATGGCCAACTTTTTCTTTAAACATGTCACTCCTGTTGTTCCAATAAAAACACTCGTGCAATGGCGTACATTTGGGTTGTATTTTAGTACCAACATTTATTATACGATGCGCATCATGGGTCACCTGTGCATCGCATCTGTGTCATGTACGTGACTTGCCACCACTTGGCCAATTAGCATATATATAGTACTCCCTCCGGTCCGATTTAAGTGTCTCCAGAAAGAAGCTAATCACGTACAACTGACTAGTACTGCTCGCGACAGTCTTTTCGGATTAGAGGGAGGAGTACTACAAGTACTGGTAAACATACCCGTGCGTTGCTACATGCTTTATCAATTTTTAAAAAATAGAATAAGCCAAAAAAAAAATCAGAAAATCCTTAGTTCGGTTGAAATATTTGGCTATGTTTTGTTTTGGATTGTCATATAATTTATCTTTTGTCCGCTTTTTATCGGCAATAGTGAAACACATGTTGAACTAATATTTACATGTAACTTATGCACCGTTTTAAAATTATTCACAAAAAATAATCATAATTTGCCAAATTATATAATAATAAGCATTGGTGATGAAATGAATAAAAAAAATACTCAAACCACGTTTAGATTTTATTTCTTGTCTAGTAGAATAGCAATTAGTCACCTTTAGATTAAGAAGTTGGCGCCTAGCCTCGTCTGAGTCGTTCTCGGTTAAGTCGGCACACCCAACTTCACTTGTGCTTTATGAAATCTCAGAGAAGTTGCTTGAATTGTATTTATTTGGCTCAATTTGCAATTTGCCTTGTGCCAACAAATTAGCAAACTGGTGCGAGGCCCTGGTTGCGTCATGCTTTGGCGAAGATTCGGTCACTTCAATTATAATAAGTGAATGTTTATGTCTTTCCAATTGACCGGACTATAAAATAAGTGAATACTTGGTCACGATATTTTCTGTCTTCCCAATTGTTGTAGTCTTGTAAGTCATAATATGTTTATCTGACACTGAGATTATGTCAAGAATATCGGTAATTTTCATAAGTCGTCCTTGTTATGTAGCACTGAGAAAAAACTCATGGATAATATTTTGCAGGGTCTTCTATCGCCTCAATTATCGGCATTATTGTTTTTGTGGTTGGTATTTCAATGTCCATGACACCATGTTTAGCTGGTGGAGGCATCTAAATTTGAGAAGCATGATGTGAGGAGTTTATTTCTAGTGAAAAGTGAGGTATATTATTTCTTTCTTTACATTAGGCCAACTCAATCAGCACCTATTGTTTTGGTTAAATTTATTCGTAATCATGGCTAGGGCAGAAATATGTTTTTTTCTTTCTCAAAGTCTAACATAGTAAACTACTTTACACCTGCCATGTTCAAGTAAATTTTGAACTTCAGCCGCACACAGTCTTTCACATTTGTTGTGTATAATGAAGGTAGAACATGTATTTGAGGTTTAAGTACCTAAGCAGTCTTAATAAATCCAATGGGCTATGTGAGAAGCCTTCGTTACTATATCTATGGTATAGTAGCATTCAGTGGGTTAGTCTTGGATTACATGTGTTGGAAATTGGGTTATCTAGTGGATAGTAGGAATAAGGTGAGCAGGATCATTTTTGCCCCAAAACCTTCACTTTCCTTAGAGTGATTCGGTTTACTATGCAGCTGTCGCACCCGGACTTCTAGGGGATACTCACAGTCCGTCAAACAGTAGATAAATGGCTTACGGGGCATACCGGCACCCGCATCTCAATATGAGCAGGCCAACACGTAAACGTGTGACAACCATTATCTTACTATTCATCGTCTGCGCAAACCATTCCGTAGAAATCCAGATACTTCCGTTGACGTACTTCAAAACATACACACATGGTACGTCAACGGCATTGGAACAAGTGATATCACAACAGATCTCTACGACACAAAAGATTGAAATAAGTTGCAAATGGCTCTCATTAGAGCAAAGATAGCAAATACAACCATTCAGAGGGCACATGCCCCAACAATACATCATTACATCACAGCGGAAGCATTCAACATGTCTGAGTACAGACAAGAACCAAATAGGCCTAAGAGGCCGGAAACGAAAAGACAGAGCCCATCCACGAAGTCTCGGATCCTGCCCGGGTCCGCTATCTACTCGTCAGCAGTCTCGTCATACTCCACGTAGTAGCCACCATGTAGATCCTCGGAAACGTAGGTCTGCGGAAACCACAGCCCCAAAGGGGTCAGTACATAAACGTACTGGCAAGCAAGACTCACAATTCACCAAAGTGTAACCCGTCAACACCAAGCACAGATGCTTTGGGTTCAACGGAAGGAAGGGGATATAAAAGAGGCTGCAACTGGCTGCTCTAACCAACTACAGAACATACTACAACTTCCGGCTATCAGAAGGGAGATAAGATCGTGGATTGTAACCAACTGAAAGATAACTTCAAACAAACCCATCCTGGATCTCGCCCCTTATCCAAAGAAGCAATCCGAGGATAACTCACACAGTTGGATTAATGATGGTCCAGATTATTGTGTCGATAAGCCTATTACTAGTCAAGTTGTTAATCATTGGGTGTAAGGTTGTTAATCATTAGGTTTAAGTTGTCCTGAGTACTTGTTAGCCAGTACTTTCACCAAGTAATCCATAACCGCGGAAAACACGGCTTCTCGAGAAGATTATCCCTGCAGGGTTGCACCAATTAGGCCGTACACGCATGAATAACCCGCCAGATGGAAAGGCCCCTCCACCAAGCGGGGCACTCAACACAACTCAACTCTTCTTCGCATCAAGCCCAAAGCACCTTGGGCGCACGGCTAATCGAGCCCAGAAGAAAATGGACCCTCATAGCACTCTAAGACCGTGTCCCCCTATATGCCGACTACGAAAGTTCCACCCGGGTACCAAGGGCTCGCAAGATCATGCATGCAGCAAATGGAAAACCCGAACTAAATGAGGCGATTTGGACGAGATGCGAATCGAGTCAAATTGAGGGGGGCGCCCATACTCGCTTCCCACATGCGGTTAGTGCGCTCATCATGGATCAGTAGACAAGACCCTTTTCCTATTAGGGTCGACACTAGCAGGCCTCAAAACCACAAAGGGCCTCCTGCCGGTGCCTTATCATCAAATTATTATTTAACAATAACATTAGCATGATTGATTGATTAAACATCGAGCCCCCAGAACATAATAGAAATATAGTAACTGAAAGTAACGGGTAACAGAGTCGAGCAAAACAACCCTAAGCATGCTAGTAAGACACGGGCTCAACAAAAGGTTATAGGTATGGAGGTGAGGCAATATCAGGGTTAAAGGATTCATGTGATAGGTTCGGAACAGAAACAACTAATACTAGGGCCAGCAGAATAGACAACGGAAAGTATCGGTAACCAATGTTGAAAGGAACACAGTGGTTCATGTGAGTGATAACTTGCCTGCAAACCCAGTAGCCTGGTACTGAGCTAAATCCTTAGAAGGGGTGTCGTAAGTATCGTCGGTCTCAACGTCGTCGTGTATCCGGGAAGAAGCAAACAAACAAGGCAGAAAGATAAACAATCAATAACATGGCATAGTGCACAATCAGGGGATGATGCATGACCATTTAATTGATGCATAGAAATAAACTAGTTGACAAGATAGAAACAGGATTAAATGGACCCACATGCAATTTGAGTTGCACCTGAAAAGCCCATGAATTATGGTTGAATTAATTGTTTTACAACTAACCAATAGATGAAAGTGGATTAGCATGAGGCATGGATGAGGAAAACAGCAAAATAACAACAATAGAAGCAATTGGAAATAAGGTTTACCAATTTTGGAAATTCATTTATTAAGTTAGGAAATTTTGGTTACTTAAAGGTGTTGCTCAAGCAATTGTTGTTTTCACCAATTTTAATTGTTCAAAATAATAACAAAGTTCATATTTGAAAAGAAAACAAGATTTTAGTTGGAATACATGTTTCACTTGTTGAAAAAGGATTTCAAATAAATTATTTATGAAGTACACAAGTTTAAGCAAGAATTAAATGAATTTTAAGTCAAACATGAACTTATTTGACTTTTTATTTGTGCAAAACATTAAACCAAATTCATATTTCAAAAGTTTATACTTTTATGGTTGGAAAACATATTTTGCATGTTCAAAAAGAATTTGATTTGATCAAGTTATGAATTTAACAATATTAAATGATTTAAACAAGGTTTAAATCATTTAACCAATTTTAATTATTCAAAACAGGAAACAAGTTTTATATTTGGAAAGATGGTTTAATTTTGCATGGAAAACATATTTCATTTGTTGAAATTGGATTTAAAATGAGCAAGTTATTATTTTGGCAATTTTAAATGCAATAATTAAGAAACAGTTGTTTTCAGCAATTTAAATTATTCAAAACAGCAAACAAAATTTATATTTGGAAATTACATGAAAAGTTGATTGGAAAACATATTTAGTTTGTGGAATTTGGAATTTTTATGCCCAAGTTATGATTTTTGCAAGTTTAAGTGAATTTAACAAGAATTCAAATGTTTCACCAATTTGAAATATTCAAAACAGTAAACAAATTTTATATTTGGGTAGAAAATTTAATTTGGGACAGAAAACATATTTAAAAAGTGAAAATTGGAGTTAAAATGAAATAGTTATGCAATTTACAATTTTAGGGTGCAATCTGCCATTTTAATTCATCTAGGGACTTAGGAAATATTTTTACAGGGGTCTAGATTAATTACCAGGGGCCTATTGGTGATTACTGACAAGTTCTGTGACCAAACACATGTAAAATAAAAAGGTGGTTTAATTTGCAGGAGGTGGGATTCGAACCCACCCCCTCTGGCTTGTGCGCCTGGGACCTGAACCAGTGGGGTGAGCTGCGGCTTGTGACATGGAAGGGGATCTGTGGGGGTTATGGATTCAGAACCTGCATTGGAAAGAAATAACAGAAAAAAGTGGGGAGATGGGGATTCGACCCCGCGATCGATGGCTCGCGCGTGGGTGGCCTAGCCACTGCGCTGAACTGCTCGTGTGGTTGTATTCGTTTTCTGACGGAGGAAAAGGTATGCGCGGATGTTAACTGAACTCCAAAGTTCAGTTCGCTGTTCGGTTCTGTAACTTGACATCGATCGCAGCGAGCGGCAGGGAACTTGCCGGAGGCGCTGGTGCGGCGGCGTTGATGCGGTGGGGTGCGGGCGGTTAGAGGAGATGAGGGAGGGGAGAGGGAAAGGAGGTGAGAGGAGGTCTCACCTCGAGGCAGGCAGGGAGGAGGCGATCGGGTCGGAGCGGTGGCGAGCAGAGGGCGACGGCCGGCGATGGAGGGATGGCGCCGGCGATGGGGTTCGTCCCCGCCCAAACCGAGGGGATGGGGAGGAAGCCCATCGAACACCGCTTCCATTCCCGGCGTCAAGGAGCGGGGAGGAGGCCTTCGTCGCCGGCGAGCACCGGAGAGAAGAGGTGGTCGCCTTCGGTTTTCAGAGATATAGAGAGAGAGCTCGGGTGGGGGAGATGGATGAATTGACGGCGGTGGGCGATGGAGAGAGGAGGGAGAAAGGTAGGGCCTCTAGGGGGAACCCTAGGGGGCTTTGTAGGGTGCAGGGGCGACGGGGGGCCGTCCATGGCCGCTGCCATCGACGTGGAGGCACCGATCTCCTGCCGTACTCCAGGAAGATGATGAACGAAACGGTAAGCAGGCCCTGAGGTGTGGTGGGCTGGTGGGCTGCGTTTTCTTCCCCCCACATTGAACCGTTTTCTTTTTATATTTTTGGCTTTCTTTTTTTTTTTGTAGCAAAACAAAAATGGAAGGAATAGATGCTTTGGGGTTTGCCAAAAATTCCAGAAAATTTTGGGTAGGCTACTTAGTGTGTTAGCAACCATTGGGCCATTTTAATTTTCAAGATTTCAAAATTCCAGAGCTGTTTGTAAATTGGTTTAGTTTTGGAAGCATTTGATAACTATTTGATTAATCTTGAAACCAACAAGTTAATAAGGTGAACCAAATAACTTTAATTGGAAACAAAAGAGTGTATTTTGTTTTGGGTAATTTCATAATTTGAAAAATGGTGTTGTTTGAAGGTTTTTTGATGGGAATTTGAATAACTTGTTAATTAATGAATTATTAATGAAAACAATGTTTTATTTAGGGTGACCCCTATTGATTAACATAGAACAAAGGTGATTGTCAATTGTTTGGTACTTTTATAACTTTCAAATTAAGTGCTGTTGATGATTGCTTGAATTTGAAACCAAGTTGGAAAATTAATTAATGGAAATAAAAGCACCATTTTATTAGTTGATCAAACATGGAATAAATAGAAACAAATTGGTTGTTTTCATTTGTGATTTTTATTCCAAAAGTTGTAACAGAACAAGTATGAAAACGAAGCAGTTGAATTTGTTTGATTTTCATTGTGAAAACAAAGAATAACAGATGCAAAACAAAAGAAACAAATGCAACAATATGATGACATGAGGCAATACTTTAATTAAACAGGAAATCAAACATTCTAAATGGTAGGTTTTCATACTTGGGATGTTACAAAACGCCCCCCCGTGAAGGAATCGCGCCCCGAGGTTCCTACTGAGAAAAGAAAAGGTCCGGATACTTCTTGGGAAGATCCACTTGAGCTGTGACACGTGAAACACATCGTGCACATTGGATAGTTTCTGGAATTTCAAAACGATAGGCAACCCTGGCAACTCTTCTGGAAAGATGTCAGGGAATTTGGAAAACACCGGAACATTTTCAATTGAAGGAAGAGGTTTTGTATTGAGGGTGTATAGCTGGATAGAATTTGACTCATTTGTAGAATAGACTATCTGGAATGTGGTGCTTCAGGAATGCTTCCTCGAAACAACCCCAGGTGATAGGAATGCCAGCTCTCATAGCCTAGAATCAACAACAACAACAACAACAACAACAACAACAACAACAACAACAACCTTTCTAGCCAGCTAGACTTGATATTTGGGAAGTTTGATTAGACGCCGGTAGAATAACTGAAATAGAAAACAACAACAAGGTTTCAACGGACGAAAAGGATGTTGAAAAGAACAGGATAACGAAGCAACATCGGGAAAACGAGAACAAAACTCCTGAGGTACTACGGAAAACCCATCCGGGCTTCTAAAGGATCAATATCTACTGCTTAAGGGATAGAGGATTTGCTTCCGGGGCTTACACGCCTCCGTTCTCAATCATGAGTAGGCAACATGATAAATCATGTCACAACCACCTCCATTCCTATGGTCTAGTAGATATAACCATCCTAGAGAAACCAGGATACGTGAAAACCTAACTTGAAAGTTTAGATGAGAAGAGAAAACAACGTTGCACTTCCTTACCAGAAAAGGGAGGGTGGGTGGGGAAAGAAGAAAAAGAACAGAATTCCTACTCTCACGTTTCATTTTCCCTATATAGCTACAAAATAGTTTCTAGACTCAACTGCGACCAGTAAAAAGGGATCCTACAGGCAGACAGGCTCTGATACCATTTGTCGCACCCGGACTTCTAGGGGATACTCACAGTCCGTCAAACAGTAGATAAATGGCTTACGGGGCATACCGGCACCCGCATCTCAATATGAGCAGGTCAACACGTAAACGTGTGACAACCATTATCTTACTATTCATCGTCTGCGCAAACCATCCCGTAGAAATCCAGATACTTCCGTTGACGTACTTCAAAACATACACACATGGTACGTCAACGGCATTGGAACAAGTGATATCACAACAGATCTCTACGACACAAAAGATTGAAATAAGTTGCAAATGGCTCTCATTAGAGCAAAGATAGCAAATACAACCATTCAGAGGGCACATGCCCCAACAATACATCATTACATCACAGCGGAAGCATTCAACATGTCTGAGTACAGACAAGAACCAAATAGGCCTAAGAGGCCGGAAACGAAAAGACGGAGCCCATCCACGAAGTCTCGGATCCTGCCCGGGTCCGCTATCTACTCGTCAGCAGTCTCGTCATACTCCACGTAGTAGCCACCATGTAGATCCTCGGAAACGTAGGTCTGCGGAAACCACAGCCCCAAAGGGGTCAGTACATAAACGTACTGGCAAGCAAGACTCACAATTCACCAAAGTGTAACCCGTCAACACCAAGCACAGATGCTTTGGGTTCAACGGAAGGAAGGGGATATAAAAGAGGCTGCAACTGGCTGCTCTAACCAACTACAGAACATACTACAACTTCCGGCTATCAGAAGGGAGATAAGATCGTGGATTGTAACCAACTGAAAGATAACTTCAAACAAACCCATCCTGGATCTCGCCCCTTATCCAAAGAAGCAATCCGAGGATAACTCACACAGTTGGATTAATGATGGTCCAGATTATTGTGTCGATAAGCCTATTACTAGTCAAGTTGTTAATCATTGGGTGTAAGGTTGTTAATCATTAGGTTTAAGTTGTCCTGAGTACTTGTTAGCCAGTACTTTCACCAAGTAATCCATAACCGCGGAAAACACGGCTTCTCGAGAAGATTATCCCTGCAGGGTTGCACCAATTTGGCCGTACACGCATGAATAACCCGCCAGATGGAAAGGCCCCTCCACCAAGCGGGGCACTCAACACAACTCAACTCTTCTTCGCATCAAGCCCAAAGCACCTTGGGCGCACGGCTAATCGAGCCCAGAAGAAAATGGACCCTCATAGCACTCTAAGACCGTGTCCCCCTATATGCCGACTACGAAAGTTCCACCCGGGTACCAAGGGCTCGCAAGATCATGCATGCAGCAAATGGAAAACCCGAACTAAATGAGGCGATTTGGACGAGATGCGAATCGAGTCAAATTGAGGGGGGCGCCCATACTCGCTTCCCACATGCGGTTAGTGCGCTCATCATGGATCAGTAGACAAGACCCTTTTCCTATTAGGGTCGACACTAGCAGGCCTCAAAACCACAAAGGGCCTCCTGCCGGTGCCTTATCATCAAATTATTATTTAACAATAACATTAGCATGATTGATTGATTAAACATCGAGCCCCCAGAACATAATAGAAATATAGTAACTGAAAGTAACGGGTAACAGACTCGAGCAAAACAACCCTAAGCATGCTAGTAAGACACGGGCTCAACAAAAGGTTATAGGTATGGAGGTGAGGCAATATCAGGGTTAAAGGATTCATGTGATAGGTTCGGAACAGAAACAACTAATACTAGGGCCAGCAGAATAGACAACGGAAAGTATCGGTAACCAATGTTGAAAGGAACACAGTGGTTCATGTGAGTGATAACTTGCCTGCAAACCCAGTAGCCTGGTACTGAGCTAAATCCTTAGAAGGGGTGTCGTAAGTATCGTCGGTCTCAACGTCGTCGTGTATCCGGGAAGAAGCAAACAAACAAGGCAGAAAGATAAACAATCAATAACATGGCATAGTGCACAATCAGGGGATGATGCATGACCATTTAATTGATGCATAGAAATAAACTAGTTGACAAGATAGAAACAGGATTAAATGGACCCACATGCAATTTGAGTTGCACCTGAAAAGCCCATGAATTATGGTTGAATTAATTGTTTTACAACTAACCAATAGATGAAAGTGGATTAGCATGAGGCATGGATGAGGAAAACAGCAAAATAACAACAATAGAAGCAATTGGAAATAAGGTTTACCAATTTTGGAAATTCATTTATTAAGATAGGAAATTTTGGTTACTTAAAGGTGTTGCTCAAGCAATTGTTGTTTTCACCAATTTTAATTGTTCAAAATATATAACAAAGTTCATATTTGAAAAGAAAACAAGATTTTAGTTGGAATACATGTTTCACTTGTTGAAAAAGGATTTCAAATAAATTATTTATGAATTACACAAGTTTAAGCAAGAATTAAATGAATTTTAAGTCAAACATGAATTTATTTGAATTTTTATTTGTGCAAAACATTAAACCAAATTCATATTTCAAAAGTTTATACTTTTATGGTTGGAAAACATATTTTGCATGTTCAAAAAGAATTTGATTTGATCAAGTTATGAATTTAACAATATTAAATGATTTAAACAAGGTTTAAATCATTTAACCAATTTTAATTATTCAAAACAGGAAACAAGTTTTATATTTGGAAAGATGGTTTAATTTTGCATGGAAAACATATTTCATTTGTTGAAATTGGATTTAAAATGAGCAAGTTATTATTTTGGCAATTTTAAATGCAATAATTAAGAAACAGTTGTTTTCAGCAATTTAAATTATTCAAAACAGCAAACAAAATTTATATTTGGAAAGTACATGAAAAGTTGATTGGAAAACATATTTAGTTTGTGGAATTTGGAATTTTTATGCCCAAGTTATGATTTTTGCAAGTTTAAGTGAATTTAACAAGAATTCAAATGTTTCACCAATTTGAAATATTCAAAACAGTAAACAAATTTTATATTTGGGTAGAAAATTTAATTTGGGACAGAAAACATATTTAAAAAGTGACAATTGGAGTTAAAATGAAATAGTTATGCAATTTACAATTTTAGGGTGCAATCTGCCATTTTAATTCATCTAGGGACTTAGGAAATATTTTTACAGGGGTCTAGATTAATTACCAGGGGCCTATTGGTGATTACTGACAAGTTCTGTGACCAAACACATGTAAAATAAAAAGGTGGTTTAATTTGCAGGAGGTGGGATTCGAACCCACCCCCTCTGGCTTGTGCGCCTGGGACCTGAACCAGTGGGGTGAGCTGCGGCTTGTGACATGGAAGGGGATCTGTGGGGGTTATGAATTCAGAACCTGCATTAGAAAGAAATAACAGAAAAAAGTGGGGAGATGGGGATTCCACCCCGCGATCGATGGCTCGCGCGTGGGTGGCCTAGCCACTGCGCTGAACTGCTCGTGTGGTTGTATTCGTTTTCTGACGGAGGAAAAGGTATGCGCGGATGTTAACTGAACTCCAAAGTTCAGTTCGCTGTTCGGTTCTGTAACTTGACATCGATCGCAGCGAGCGGCAGGGAACTTGCCGGAGGCGCTGGTGCGGCGGCGTTGATGCGGTGGGGTGCGGGCGGTTAGAGGAGATGAGGGAGGGGAGAGGGAAAGGAGGTGAGAGGAGGTCTCACCTCGAGGCAGGCAGGGAGGAGGCGATCGGGTCGGAGCGGTGGCGAGCAGAGGGCGACGGCCGGCGATGGAGGGATGGCGCCGGCGATGGGGTTCGTCCCCGCCCAAACCGAGGGGATGGGGAGGAAGCCCATCGAACACCGCTTCCATTCCCGGCGTCAAGGAGCGGGGAGGAGGCCTTCGTCGCCGGCGAGCACCGGAGAGAAGAGGTGGTCGCCTTCGGTTTTCAGAGATACAGAGAGAGAGCTCGGGTGGAGGAGATGGATGAATTGGCGGCGGTGGGCGATGGAGAGAGGAGGGAGAAAGGTAGGGCCTCTAGGGGGAAAACCCTAGGGGGCTTTGTAGGGTGCAGGGGCGACGGGGGGCCGTCCATGGCCGCTGCCATCGACGTGGAGGCACCGATCTCCTGCCGTACTCCAGGAAGATGATGAACGAAACGGTAAGCAGGCCCTGAGGTGTGGTGGGCTGGTGGGCTGCGTTTTCTTCCCCCCACATTGAACCGTTTTCTTTTTATATTTTTGGCTTTCTTTTTTTTTGTAGCAAAACAAAAATGGAAGGAATAGATGCTTTGGGGTTTGCCAAAAATTCCAGAAAATTTTGGGTAGGCTACTTAGTGTGTTAGCAACCATTGGGCCATTTTAATTTTCAAGATTTCAAAATTCCAGAGCTGTTTGTAAATTGGTTTAGTTTTGGAAGCATTTGATAACTATTTGATTAATCTTGAAACCAACAAGTTAATAAGGTGAACCAAATAACTTTAATTGGAAACAAAAGAGTGTATTTTGTTTTGGGTAATTTCATAATTTGAAAAATGGTGTTGTTTGAAGGTTTTTTGATGGGAATTTGAATAACTTGTTAATTAATGAATTATTAATGAAAACAATGTTTTATTTAGGGTGACCCCTATTGATTAACATAGAACAAAGGTGATTGTCAATTGTTTGGTACTTTTATAACTTTCAAATTAAGTGCTGTTGATGATTGCTTGAATTTGAAACCAAGTTGGAAAATTAATTAATGGAAATAAAAGCACCATTTTATTAGTTGATCAAACATGGAATAAATGGAAACAAATTGGTTGTTTTCATTTGTGATTTTTATTCCAAAAGTTGTAACAGAACAAGTATGAAAACAAAGCAGTTGAATTTGTTTGATTTTCATTGTGAAAACAAAGAATAACAGATGCAAAACAAAAGAAACAAATGCAACAATATGATGACATGAGGCAATACTTTAATTAAACAGGAAATCAAACATTCTAAATGGTAGGTTTTCATACTTGGGATGTTACAGCAGCATGGTGGGAACTGGATTTTCTTGGAAGTACTAAGAAATCGGGGATTTAACCAAGTAGTTATCAATGCTAATTAGCTGTTCATTTTCTTTTATGGGTTGCAGAATTCATGCTTTGTTCTGTATTGTTTATGCTTCGCGTGGAATGTGAGTAATCAGTAATGAAGAAAAGGTGAAAGAATTTTCAAAAACTGATCCTGTGTCTTTTACTTTCAAATTGAATAGACCACCCCTCGTTGACCGCCAAAATTATTTATTATTTACCTACTTCCCAAACTGATGTGTATATCCCTGCTCAGAAATAAGCGTAGTTTATGGACCAGAATATTAAATTTCTTATTGTAACAGGATGCATATAATCTTCAATTGAAGTTGTTTTTTTAAGAAGTGAAGCAAAGCTTTGTAGAGTTGTTTTCAGTGATAACCATTGGCAAATTTGACCAGAACATGTTCTTCTCTCGACGGACAAGCAGAATGTCATCGGCTTGAGTGCAGCAGGACAGACATGGATGAGGCGATATCTAGTCCTGGTGGGCACGGCTGCTTCGCTGGCTAGTACAACAGACTGACAGAGGTTAATTTTTTTTTACTTTGTTGCTCCCTTGAACTTCTTAGAAGCATGAAAAAATTCCGATATATTTACTTCACCCCAATGATTAATTAATATATTTGATGGTTTCAGATCTCGGTGTATAATGTCGGGCAGACGACAACCGGTATTGCACATGTCTCGTTGGCCCCAATCCCAAAACAAAAATTGTAGGCGACGGTTGGTAGTCATGGGGGTTTTATTGCAAATAGAATATTCATATTTGGACGAAGCTAGAAAAAATCGTCACGAGTGTCAGCAACCAATGCCAACCGTACAAGTACAACCATGGAAGGACAATGCAAATAATTTCACGGGCAATATAAGTAAATTCACATTGTAATACAGAAAGTGAAAAAAAATCAAATCCAACAATAATAGTTGTCATATGCAAAAGCTTGTCATACCGAGTACAAATTGAGAGAAGTAATAAAACGACTTGTTTACACATCCATAAAAAATTGCCAACGGAATGAATACAACCTTGTGTAACTTCCTGAGAAAACAAATAGGGAATACATATTATGTTCACAATGACTAGACGAGAAAATATACAGGAAAGAAATACAAAAGATATAAAATGACATGGAACTCACATTTTAGAGCTTCCTTTCTCGATCTCTAATCTTCTTAAATATATCAATGACATCATCATTCGTGATGGTAGAAATTATATCTTTCTCCACATAGCAAATCATAACATCACTCATGAACTTCTCACCCATTTTATTCCGGAGAACACTCTTGACAATATTCATTGCTCAAAAGCATCTCTCCACCGATGTTGTGGCGACCGGCAAAATTAGCCCCAATTTTAGAACTTGATACACCAAAGGAAACGAAAGATGATTCTTAGTGTCCACCAAGAGTTTGACAAGATCAACAATGCCATCTAAATCCACAAACCGTTCATCGGCTCGCACATTGTCAACGTAAATGCGAAGTTCATGATCAAGATCCATCAGTTTTGATGAATCAAAATCATTAGGATAAAACTCAGCTAGCTTCAATAAGCTCTCAATGTTAAAAGAAGCGAACGAGTTTTTTGGGCTGAATGGTGCCATGTGAATAAGAAATGCTGAATTTACGTCATTGAATCTATCATCAAACTCTCGAAGTTGCCAATCAATAACGGAGTTAATACACTCTATTTGGTAATGATGAAGATTTGTAATGTTGGTTTTTGTCGTGTATTATGCCGATTAATTTATTCATCATGCATGTTTAGTTTCAGAATGTCATGCTCTTCACAAAATGAATATACCTTCTCCACAAGTGATTCCCATCCATTATCTCTTAGCTGCTGCAGATCATTCCTTGTTGATTGAACACATGACATGGCATTCAAGATGTCTTTATCCTTCTGTTGAAAAGCATGAGACAAAGCATTGGCACTCCCTAATATATGTAACATCATATGCAAATAGAACACGAATTCGAAGGTTCCAAAATAGGATAGAAGGCCACATGCTTCAATTTTCTTGGAACTTCTCTTTCCTTCTTTTGATACATATTTGAGAACACTAACTGAACAAGGCCCGAGAGAGTTCTGTAGTGTGAATCCCAACGAGTTTCTCACGCCCTCTGAAGTGATTGATCTTGATTTAGCCCCGTGCCAGTAGTAAATTTTCCACTACTTATGGCTTTTAATACATTATCTCGATGAATCTCTCTAATGATATCATTTCTTTTGCAAGAGGCTCCAACCACAATGAAGAGAGTAGGGATCATGTAAAATAAATCTGCAATATCGTCATTCCTCTTTGAAACAGCCACTATAACCAACTGGAGCTGATGGGCAAAGCAGTGCACATAATATGCCAAACTATTCTCTTCTAGAATTTTAGCTTTCAAACCATTGAACTCACCACGCATATTGCTTGCCCCATCATAACATTGACCTCTAAGTTTCTTTAAAGTTAGTCCAATATCAAAGAACAATTTTTCCAGAGCTGATTTGAGACACGCTGCAGAAGTTTCCTTCACATATACAACTCCAACTAGTCGTTCCATGATTAGTCCATGCTTCACATATCTCAAAACCACAACCATTTGTTCTTTGTCGGATACATCGGAAGCCTCATCAATCTGAAAACATCTCCAACAATTCTTCGAGAATATAATTCAATGTTATTTGTAAAATATAAAAGGCCATGTCATTTAGATTACACCTAGAGATAAATTATATGAAATAAAATATAGTAGTGCTTAGCTTTGCGTAATAACTCACAAATTCTTTCTAAATGTCCGGACAAGTCCATTCGCAATTTTGGGGAGCATTATTGATTACCTTCCTTACTTTCTAATTTTGATTGGCCAATGTCCGTATAAACTCTTTAAAGTTCCCCTTATCTTTTGATTCCTCTGATTCGTCATTGCCGCGAAAAGCTAAGCCTTGATGTACGAGGTATCTAGCAGGTTCAAGAGAAGTATTCAACCGGATACGATTTTGCCTTTTTGTCATATCAGTTTGCTTGTGCAGTGCAACCCTAATGGACGGGTCTTGATTCATTAGATCATCACATCTTTTAACAGCTACATTATGAAAGCTATTGACCTCACCCACATGTCTATCTAGTCTTTTTTTCTTGTTCCAACTAGACCAACCATAAAAAAAAAAGCGTCATTTCCACCTTGGCCATCAACACAATCTCTGAACAGGTAGCAACACAAGCAAAAAGCCCTATCCAACTTCTCACTGTACTCTAGTCAACCGTGATATTCTTTAAACCAAGCTGGATTAAAGCTTCATGGAGATCCTGTAATGAGTTTCTGAGGATATTTATACCCCTGTTGCTGCCTGTAAGGTCCTCTAGTTAAATACATTCTCCTGATGTCATCTTGCTTCTGAGGATTTCGACTATATTGTGGTATTCTTTTCTGATCAGCCGGATCATATGGAAGATCATCTAAATTAATCTCTTCAGGAACCGGAGGTGTTGGTGGTCTTGGTGCACTAGGCCTTGGTGCCCGTGATGCATTATCTTGTTCTTGTCTAAGTCGAAGTGGCCTTGAACTCCATCAAAACTTTGCGGTGCCATTCGTTTCGACACAAATCTGTCCATAATCTCCTAAGTGAAACAATAAAAAAAAACAAGATGGGAAATTTCAGTTTGGGGTTTGTTTGCAGCTTGCGTACAGACTATGGCGGTGACCTGCCGATCTGGAGTCTGGCAATTGAAGGCGTATCTGAGAGTGTATCTTTGAATCAGAATCACAGATGCTTTTGTCGTTGCCGCCGGCCGGAGAGAGCGAGAGAGGAATTAAGGTTTCTATGTCTTTTGGCTGGCCGCTGGGATGATCAGCGAGACCAAAGTCCTAGAGACGACTGTCCGTTCGCATACTGCCGTGTATACGGTACATACTGTATATTCCTAGCAGGATAATCGTTGTGTCTTTTGGTTTGGGCCTTTGATGTCTCTACAAAATACAACATTGATCTTTATTTAGGCTGGGAATTTCAGTCTTCTAAAGTTGGGCTGGGCCGCTGGGGACAGCTGTGATTTTTTACTCGATTCAGATGACAGATTTCTTAAGCTTGCTTAGCTGAAACGGTCAGAATCACTGGTGTCAGCTGACACCGGCGCTTGTACGGGAGCTCCGTCCCTGCATATTTGGCCATGTCATAGCCAAACATGACGGCAGCAACGACAACATAGTGATTAACTGATTACAGTATGTGCAACTAAACAGGCAATGGAACCAGGGTGTGCATTGATTCGTCTAATGAAATCAGTCTGACCTGTAAACCGAGGCGGAAAACGATACCCGTTAGGGCTATCGTGTTGCATGTTATATAGGTAGGGAAAAGCCCCCTAACTTGGCTTACAAGCAATCAACCGTATTGGAGTGGTATACTTATACCATAACCATACGGCACACATATTACATTTAACAGCCTCCCTTAATCTAAACTTCGGAGAAGATTTAGATTACGTCTAAACTCAAGAAGATTTCTAACAGGTAGTGCTTTGGTAAAACCATCAGCAACTTGATCCTTACTAGAGATAAGCTTGATATCTAGTTGTTTGTTGACTACTCTCTCTCTAACAAAATGAAAATCTATTTCTATATGCTTTGTTCTTGCATGAAAAACAGGATTTGCAGACAAATAGGTAGCTCCCAAGTTATCACACCAAAAGCAGGGCCTTTCTTGTAACTTTACTCCAAGTTCACCAAGAAGTGCTTCAACCCATATTAATTCAGCTGTGGCATTTGCTAGTGACTTGTATTCAGCTTCTGTACTAGAACGTGACACTGTAGCTTGCTTCTTTGCATTCCATGAAACAAGATTAGGACCAACAAATATCAAACCCTCCAGTAGAGCGTCTATCATCGATACATCCAGCCCAATCAGCATCTGAAAAGGCACTCAATAATGTGGAGTGTGACCTTCTGAAGGTGATACCAAGATTTATAGTGTCCTTAACATATCTCATAATTCTCTTGACAGCAGTCCAATGTGTAGTGGTTGGTGCATGAAGATACTGACAAACCTTATTAACAGAGTATGATAAATCTGGGCGTGTCAAAGTGAGGTATTGTAAAGCACCAACAATACTTCGATATTGTGTACAATCTTCTGGTCCTAATGGTACTCCATCAACAAGAGACAAATGTTCAGTGGATGATAAAGGTGTGGGAGCAGGCTTACAATGTTGCATGTTTGCCTTTTGAAGTAGATCCGAAGCATACTTCTCTTGTGTCAACATAAGACCATCTGTAATTTTCTTCACTTCAATTCCTAGAAAGAAATGCAGTTCTCCTAGATCTTTAAGAGCAAAATCATCATTGAGATCTCGAAGTAATGCAGTAATGGCTTGATCAGATGAGCTTGAGACTATAATATCATCAACATATATCAAGACATAAATGGTTATACCAGACTTATGATATAGGAATAGTGAAGTATCAGCTTTGGATGGTGTAAATCCAAGATTATGCAGCTTATTACTCAAACGAGAAAACCATGCTCTAGGGGCTTGTTTGAGACCATACAAAGCTTTGTCCAGTTTGCAGATATGATGTGGGGCATTGGGATCCTCAAAACCTGGGGGTTGTTTCATATATACTTCCTCTTCCAGAACACCATGAAGAAACGCGTTCTTGACATCTAGCTGCCGCAAACTCCACCCCCTAGAAACTGAGATGGATAAAACAGTTCTAATAGTAGCTGCTTTAACAACTGGACTGAAAGTATCTTCATAATCAATACCAAACCTTTGCTTGAACCCCTTTGCAACAAGACGAGCTTTATATCTATCAATAGTACCATCAGCATTTTTCTTGATTCTGTATACCCATTTGCAATCAATGATGTTTTTGGTGGAATTATATGGAACCAAATGCCATGTGTTGTTTTTGATGAGAGCATCATATTCTTCATGCATAGCCTTGTTCCAACGAGTATCCTCAAGAGCATCAGCAAGAGTATGAGGTTCTCCTGTACAAGCAAGAAAACCGTAGCGCCCGTATCGAATAGTGCCATCAGTAATAATTTTTGGGTTTTTGATACCTTTCATTAATCTGGTTTTAACTCCTGGCACACAGACGGTTGCACACCCATCTTGCGCAGAAGATCCCGGCGCAGCAGATTGCCCCCTGGAGGGAGCAGCAGCGCGGCGTCGTGTTCCTTCCGCCCGAGGCCGACGCGTGTAAACACGCAATTGGGGCGGAGTGAGTGCATGGCCATCATTATGGCCATCATTGGCACTGTCGGGAGGCGCAGAGCCATGATGGCTGCCATCATTGCCATCAGCGGTGCTGTCGGGTGCAGCAGAATCCGTGCGGTCGGCCACGCGCGCACGGGGCGCTGCAGCGTTACCTCCGAGGCGGGCAGACGTGCCAGGTGCGGAACCAGCACAATCTTCCTCGGGATCGGTGAACTGCTGGTCCGAGGTGGCAGGGAAATCAGTCTCGGAGTCAGCGCCGTGGTTGTCGTTTTCTGCATGCAATGAAACATCAGTTTCGGCTCCGTTCGAGCCCGTTTCAACACCATTTTCATCCTCGTTTTCTCCATTAGAATCAGAATCGGAGTTCCCATTTGCTGCAGCATCAAGTTCTTCGATTTCCTGAGTATGATTAGTAACAACAGGAACAATGGGTAATGGCATATGATCATGAAATTGTGCATCCATACTAGTATGAGAGAAAGAATTATTGGGTAGAAGCAAAATATCATTGCGAAGACGCTTGCCTGCATTTGGATTTAGTGCAGCAAAGGGAAAGACATTTTCATCAAATATAACATCACGAGAAATATAGACTCGACCAGTTTTAGGATCAAGACATTTTACTCCCTTGTGAAGGGCACTATAGCCCAGAAAAACACAACGTGTGGATCGAAAAGAGAGCTTTCTTTTGTTGTAAGGACGCAAATTTGGCCAACAGGCACACCCAAAAATGCGGAGAGACTCATAATTTGGCTTAGTGTGAAGAAGACGTTCAACAGGTGTATCAAAATTAATAACTTTGCTTGGGAGGAGATTAATGAGAAAAGTGGCAGTAAGGAAAGCCTCATCCCAAAATTTTAGGGGCATAGAAGCATTAGCAAGCAAGGAAAGACCCACTTCAACTATGTGCCTATGCTTGCGTTCTGCAGAACCATTCTGTTGGTGAGCATGTGGACAGGAAACATGATGTGATATACCAATTTTTTGAAAGAAGCTATTAAGTTTCTCATACTCACCCCCCCAATCAGTTTGCATTGTTTTAATTTTCGTGTCAAACTTTCTTTCAACAAATTGTTGAAAATTAAGGAAGACTTGATACACCTCAGAACGATTTTTGAGCAAATAGATCCATGTAAACTTACTAAAATCATCAATAAAGCTTACATAATAGCAGTGTTTGCCAACAGACATAGGTGCTGGTCCCCACACATCAGAAAAGATCTGTTCCAAAGGAACAGTAGATACACTAGTGGAGATAGGATAGGGCAACTGATGGCTCTTGGCTAACTGACATGAATCACAAACATAAGAATTTATTTCAGGAGTGTATGAAATCTTATTTTTCCTAAGGATCTGTTGAACCACAAACGAAGAGGGATGTCCTAAACGGCGATGCCATGTGGAGGATGATGGCTTTATTGTAATGAAGGCTTGCTTGGAGAGCTCAGTAGAGGAGGGCACTAGTGGATAGAGACCTCCTTGGCATGGTCCTTTATGAAGAATTCGTCTGGTGGCCTGATCCTTAATCAAAAAGAAGTTTGGGTGAAACTCTAGAAAAATATCATTATCACGTGTAAGCTTGTGTACTGACAAGAGATTTTTAGATGCACTAGGTATGTGGAGTATGTTGTTAAGATGAAAGGAACTAGTAGGAGTGCACAATTTTGAATGACCAATATGCTCAATATTCATACCATTGCCTTCAGCAGTGTAGACCTTGTCACGCCCCTGATATTTCTCACGCACCGAGAGTTTGCTCAATTCACCGGTGACATGATCAGTAGCACCCGAGTCTGGATACCAGTTTGTGTCGATGCCGTACGAAGCATGATTTGCCCCTTTGCGCCCTTGATCTTGCTCATCGTCATCAGAATTGTCGCGTTTGAACCTCCACCAGCAATCACCAGCGGGGTGCCCGTGTATTTTACATATCTGGCATGTGATGTCAACGTACGGGGTCGGGGCTCGGCGCTCATACCGATGACGACGTGTACGCCCATCATCATCAGAACGGCGAGGTCCATCATCACGATCACGACGCCTGTAGGTCTCCTCATCACGGCGTCTGGAGTCATCACGTCGCTTGTCGTCATCGCGGCGGCTCTCATAGCGATCATCAGCGCGGCGACGATCTCCATAGTCACCGCGGTCACCGCGGTCACCGCGCTCCCCGCGGTAGGCACGATTGCGATCACCACGCTCGCGCTCGGGTGAGCGATCTCGATCTCCACGGCCACGAAAGTCACCGCGGCCCTTGCCATTGTTTCTGGTAGCAGCATTGGCAGAGGAGGTAAAACCTCCACCACCGGAGTTGAGCATCTCATCGCGAAGGTCATGGGCGGCAATCTGCGCGAAGAGGTCATCCAGGGTTGTGCCGGGGTTGGCATTGACGGAGGACACCAGGGAATTGTAGCTAGCATCCAGTCCGTTCAGTATGTACCCGATCAGCTCATCATCTTCCACGGGCTTCCCGGCGGCTGCAAGCTCGGAGGAGTAGCCCTTCATCTTGGCGAAGAACTGTGCTGCAGTCAACTCGCCTTTCTTTGTGCCATTGAGCGCACCTCGCAGATGGTTCACCCGAGTCCGGGAGTGCGAGGAGAACATCCCATTGAGGACCGACCACACCTCAGCTGAGGTTTCGAGTCCGACGACATGGGGAAGAATTTCCGGTGACAGGGAATTCACAAGGAATCCGAGGACCGTTTGATCCTGCAAGAGCCATGCAGAATACGCAGGATTGGGGATTGTGATCTTTTTCTTGTCTTGGTCTTCACCCTCCAGGGTTTTCTCCGGCGCAACGTCCGTCCCATCGAGCAGGCCAATGGCTTGAGCTCCACGAAGCGTTGGCAGGGCGAGCGTCTTCCAGAACAGAAAGTTCGTCCGGTTGAGCTTTTGGGAGGGCGGGGATCCCAGGCCGGCGGCAGCAGAAGTCGAGGAAGATGATCCTAGCGACATGGCTACGGCGGGGAGGGATTATGGCTTTGGGTTTTGGGTTTTTTTTCGGTAGATTGGTTTTGGGATCGCTCTGCGGCGGCGGCGGCTAGGTCAGGGAAGAGCTCGGTGGCTCTGATACCATGTAAACCGAGGCGGAAAACGATACCCGTTAGGGCTATCGTGTTGCATGTTATATAGGTAGGGAAAAGCCCCCTAACTTGGCTTACAAGCAATCAGCCGTATTAAAGTGGTATACTTATACCATAACCATACGGCACACATATTACATTTAACATGACCACCACGACAGGAGACGTGCTTACCGTAATGAAGCGTCGGGGTTGCAGGCGTGAAACCAATCACTGCCGAGCGAGAGTTCAGATGCTGGGGCAGGGCGTGGCGAGCCGTGGCAGAACTTGCAGCGCGTGGCAATGTCAAGCTGGGGCAGAACTTTCGGCTAGGCAATGTCGACTTGGGGATTCGATCAAGGATTTTGATTCTGGGCTTTCGATCGAGGGGTTCTGTACGTTCTTATATGGGTGCCCTCGTACGAGTGTTGGTATTGGTATAGGATTATGATGTCCGGTAATTTTTTATCTGGAACTTTTTTTTTTGTCTCGTACATGAGTTGGTATAGGATTCTGATGTCCTTGGATCGATTGGTATTTTTTTTTCCACGTAGGTGCACGTACCTTGAGAAGGGTATCCACGTGGATAGATGCCGCTGCAACTAAACCAAACACCAACTCCAGATAGAGTAGATCGATTCGGATCGGAGGCTTGCGTTTGCTGACGGAGACACTCCAACGGTGGACAGCTATAGCGAAATACGCACATGTATGTCGACGGAGGACCCAATAGGGCATGCTAGGTACCCGTCCTACCTTGACTTTTGACCAAAAACTACAACATACGCACGCAGTTCCTCTTTTTTTTTTTTTTTTTTTTGAACTGTACGTGGTTCCTATTTGTATATGCAAAAAAGCTGCTCTTTCAGCTCGTTTTCTAGGGGAAAATAAAGATAAAAACAGGAAACTCAAAACAGTTTTTCGTCCCGCTTTATAAAAACAGGAAATGATCGTTAGCGGAGATGATTTTCGCATCAAGTCTTTTTTTACCCTTTTTTAAATAGTTTTTTTTATCCTTAAGAGTTCGCTTGACCATAATTTTTTTTGTCCTCCCTCAGCAACTCGCTTAAGCGCAGGCCACGTCAGCCATCGGGACCACCGTCCCAGGTAGCTAACGATCCCAGCTGGACTGCTGGACATATATTATATTATACCCAAAAATCTCATTATCTTCACAACATCTTGCCACAAACTATAATCTGTTTGCCCAAATCGTGCACCTAACTCATCAAAGCGGATTAGGCAGCTTGATTAGTCCACTCATGACACCTAACACGTATGGGACCAGCTGAATTTCATCGTACATGAAACAACTTTTAGATTTTCCTTCCATGCATGGCTCAAAAGGCAGGGCATGCGCACGGCCAAGGCGCCTTTAATTATCCTGCAAAGCATTAAAAAAGGCTCCGACCGAACGACCGTAAAGTTAGTAGAAATTACGTTGTTGTATCTCTCTACCTCGGCGACCCTTGGTTGTGATGACGTAGGTAGGCGTTGAATGCAGCTAACTCGAACTGGTCGTGATGACGTACATACATCTTGTTCTTGCTAGCCCTTGCCACTCTAACTTTTCATTTGGAGATATAATCACTATGGTGTTGATCCCAACCTTCATATCAAAAGATATTAAGCGTTAGTGTTATGAAATGCATGGACTAGAATGGAGGAGAGGAAATGTTAGATTCTTACTCGTGTAACGCAAACTTTGTGTCCTACCATTGCGGTGTAGTTTGGAGTAAACCAAATTGCGTCATCACTTGATGTGGCAAGTGGAGCTCAACTGCCCAGATGCATATCAGCGGGATCTTCAACAACCAAAGATATTCTTCCTCTCGGCACTTTGGGTTCAGGTCGAACTGATGTTTGTGTTTCCGAAATATTCGTGAGTGCCATAGATCTCTCATGTCACCTACAACAGTATACAAGATTTAAAAATTAGAACAAAACTCAACAACTATTACCTACAACGTTATGACAGAACATGATATGACCAATATTACCTTCTCAGGGGTCAGCTCATCAAACTCATTCGTGTACCGCAGATACTCCCTCTTTGTGTCACCTTTGAACTCCGCGACCTTTTGCCACCAATACGCCCATGTAGTTCTACGCAGCGGGTTGTCATGATCATCCCAAGGATCCGATTTCATCCTTACCGGTCGTCCCACCGAAAAGTGTTCCCACATCCAAACAGAGAGTAGTATCAGTGGACCACCAATACCGGCCTGCGGTAAGGTCCTACGGCAAGCCTCGTCCAACTGCACATAGAGATACACTAGTAAGTTTACAAGTTTTCGAGACAGACATGTAATTTAGAAAATGAGAGTTCTTTGGATTACCTGGCGATACAAGTACGCAAGCGCAGCCGAACCTCAGCTAAGATTTTTCACAGATAACGCCTTCAGCCACATCCAGGGCGTGTTCCTACCACCACTCTCAGCAAACAGAGTCCTCGAGATGACATACCACACGTATGCGCGTGCATACTGCTCAACGGTCTCCATGTCAGCATCGTCGGGGCATTTTCCAAATTCCTTCCTTATCCAAGCAAACGTAGCGCCGGCGGAGAGTCTATCCTTGCTTGGGGCAGTCTTCTCTGGTGGAACCTTACCAATAAGACTGAACATACCGTCATGCCAGTTCCTGGAATTGGTGCTGAAACAAACAGGATCTCCACGGATGGCGAGTGCTGTTATCATGGACACGTCCTGGAGAGTCACGGTCATCTCTCCGGTGTGGAGGTGAAAAGAGTGTGTCTCCGGCCTCCATCTGTCAACAAGAGCGGTGATGGCAGCAGGATTCATGTGCATCTTGGACCGAGTGACAAAAGAGATATATGGCAATAGTCCAAGTGTCTCGATGTACTCGGTGTACCGCTCGTCGTATGGCATGTCCTTGTGTGAGGCCTCATGGGCACGCAAACGAAGAGGGACACAGACCTACAAGAACAAATACAAGTTAGACCAATAAAATGGAAACTAGATACATATGAACAAACATAGTCAATATGGATTAACCTCTTTTGCTCCGCCATAAACATTCCACAGTGAGCGACATCATATTTATCCTCGATAAGATACTCGTCATCCATCCTATAATTTTGCAAAATAGACAAACTAATAAGAGACATAGATGATGCTAATTAATTTGACAAGATGCTCATATACACATGAGAAGAGATAAACTAATAAGAGAAATATACCCATCATCCACACATAGACATTACACCGGAGAGCAATATTTTTTTTGGATCATAGACATAGACAACCTAATATATTCAACACATATCTCATATACAAGTAATATATATATCTCATAGACAAACTAATATTTATGTGTCAACTTACAAGTCATATATATATCAAACAACAACTCTCACATCTCTCATATGGCAATAATTAGCAACCATATTAGAGAAGCCAACAAATTAGCTCTCACATCTCTCACATGGCAACAAATCAAGAACATCTTACATAAGCCAACAAATTATCTCTCACAACTCTCACATGGCATTAATTAGCAACCATATTAGAGAAGCCAACAAAATTACATCTCTCACATGACAAATTAGCTCTCACATCTCTCACATGGCAACCATATTAGAGAAGCCAACAAAATTACCAATGATAATATAAACATCTCAAACATCTAACATACACATCTAACACACACAAATCCTACATCTCTAACCCATCTACAAATTTCGAAATAAATCAAGAACTAGGGTTTCACCTAGGTTGCAAAATTTGGGCAAATAAGAGAGATTTATTGGACAAAATTGAAAGAATCGGAGGAGAATACCTTAAGGAAGGATGGGCAGCGAAATCTACGGAGGAATCCACCAATCTGGCCGTATCCGAGAGGGATTTGGGAAGGGGGGAGAGTGGAGCCGCCGGCCTCTTTGTCCTCTGTTCGTTGCTGTTCAGATGTGGAATGTACTGAAGACAGGGGCACCGCGCCAAGTCGCGATTTTCCTTATCCTGGGAGCACCGCGCCCCGTTACGAGGCGCTGCCCTCAAAAGCACCGCGCCGAGTGGCCGGGCGCTACCTTACAGCACCTGGGCCCGCCCCTGGCCTACGTAGCGGGTTGCACCGCGCCGGATCAGGGGGCGCTACCCTTATTAGCACCGCACCGTGGTGTTGGACGCTACCCTATTGGGTCAGATTCAGAATTAGTTTGGCTTTGGGGCCATTTTGTGCTGAAGTTTATCCCCGGGGTCATTTTCGTGTTTTTTCACTTGTACTACTCCATGGCGAAAGGTACTCTATGTTTCTTACCTATGCTCCGGGCAAAAGTAATTAAGCTTTCCCGGTTCCTATAAATGTATTCGGATATACGGCAATCTCCGTTGCTTAATTTGCTGGATGTATTGTGCAAGACAAGGAAGCACAGCCAACTTTGCCTTTATTTTTTCCTCACGACAAATTAATCAACCTGATCTTACTCTAAAGCATGCATCTGCTAGCAAAGCAACCGAAGACAAACATGTGACCAAAAACATACGGTGAGGTGTGGTAAACCTACCTGCCAATAAGGTAATCAACTTGTTTCTCCTCTCATACAACCGGCTCTATCTTAGGGGCGGGCCAAGATGGTGTAGAGTGTGGACAGAACGTACGACAGCCTAGATCACACGTACGTACGTCAGAGAAAAACAAAACAAGCCAACACTTTCAGGGCAAAACACAGCTCGAATCCGGCCACGTGATGCTATGAGAATTCGCACAACACTCATGCAGACGCAGCCAGTCCCGCTCACCAAACCTAGTTCCCGTCGTGAACCTACCGATATCACTAGTGGAAACACGGCCACTAGTCCCGGTTGGTAAAGACCATTTGTCCCGGTTGTTCAGCCGGGATGGCCCAGCCGGGACAAATGCATCTCCCTCATTGGTCCCGGTTGCACCAGGATCCGGGACAAATGGGACTGACCACGTGGCGAACCTGGCCAGGGGAGTTAGTCCCGGTTCGTGTTAGGAACCGGGATGAATGTCTTTTCTGAAAAAGTAGCAGTTTGGCCACTTTCTCTGTGGCGACAGGGTTTTTTCGCATTTTTTTTTTTTGCAATTTACGATGCCTGCCTCGTAATTCCCAACCGGCCTCCCCTTCCCCAACCGCGTCCACTGGCCCACGCCTTTTATTAAGCCCACTGGCCACATTTTGGTCAAAGGGCCCACTGGCCCGCGTCTTTAATTAAGCCCACTGACCACATTCGGTCAAAGGGCCCACTGCCACGCGGGGTCAAAGAGGCCACTGGCCGGCGACCTAGTGGTTGGCTCGCCCGGTTCCACGTCCCCGCGTCCTTAAAGTAAGACCGTAATCGCAGCCGCGCGCGGTCTAAGGGCCCACTGGGCAGCGACCCCGGCCGCCTCAGCTTCCCCGCGCATCCACTTCCCCACGCGTGGCCACGAACGGTCACGCCATGCCTCGGCTTCCTCCCCGCGCATTCATGGCCGCCTGCAACCGCCGCCACGTTCTCGCCGCCGGTTAGCATGCCAACCCCGCCCCGGTCCTTTTTAAAGGGCCCCCGCCGCCCCGTACGCCCCGCACATCCTACTCCAGCACGAACCCTAGCCATGTCGCCCCGCCGCTGGTTCAAGCGCGCCAAGAACGAGCACGAGGCCGGGTCCTCCAGCGGCGCCGGCCAGAGAGGCGCCGGCGCTCCCCCGTCGCCGCAGGAGGCGTTCGGCTACGGTCCGGGCGGCATCCGGATCGGGGGCGGCCCGCGCGTCCCCGCGCCACCACCGGCAGCGCGCAACCCGCCGCCTCGCGCCCCGCCAGGCAAGAGGCTCCGCCGCTACGTGCGGAAGGAGGAGGCGACGTGGCACTGGGATCACGCCACGCGGATCTTCTGGCCGGACGTCCACGTCCCGGACGGCTGGCACCTCAACCCCCAGAGGATCCCGGTGCCGCCGCCCCCGACCAATGAAGCCGCCCGCGAGGAGATCGACCGTCGGCGCGCGCTCCTCGAACTGGAACGTTTGGTTCCAGCAGGAGCACGGCCAGCGCCGCCGCTGCTACTTCCCCACGCCCCCGGAGGAGACCGCCGACACCTACCCAGCACCGCCGCCCGGCAGCGAGCCTGAGCTGTGGTTCGAGGAGGACATCCTCGAGGACGAGGAGGACCCCGAGCTCCAGGCCAGATTGGAGGCCGCCTACGAGGCCTCCCGCCGCTCCCTCGTCGAGGACGAGATTAAGAGGTGGGAGCAGGTCCTGGCCAGCGCGGCCGCCGACGCCGACGCGATGCCGCCCCCTCTGCCGCCGCAGCCGTGGTGGCAGACGATGAACGCCGCCATGGAGGTGTTGGAGGACCAGCCGCCGCCACAGCCGCTGCCCCCCGGCCTGGAGTACGGGGTGAGCTGGGCCTGGACCGGCGGCGAATGGTCGCCGGAGGAGCTGCCGCCGCCGCCAGAGGAACTGCCACCGCCACCGGAGAACGCGCCCCCGATGCCTCCGCAGCCACCGGCGGGCACCCCCAGCTGTCTGCCCACCTGTGGCAGCAGCCTGCCTACCACTGCATCTCCTCCGACGAGGAAGACTAGGCCGGCGCAGGCGCGCCCCCGGCCACCTATAGTACCTAGGCAAACCCCCCTCCCCTAAGAAACGGCCGGCCGCCTGTGGCCGCGCCGCCGCCCCTGATGCATGTAAGGACGGCCAATAGGGCCGTCGTCAAGAAACACGGCCGGCCGCCTGTGGCCGCGCCGCCCCCCGATGTAAGCACGGGTCTCCGGACCTTTTAATATATAAATGCATTCCTGTCCAAAACTCGTCCCCCGCCGGCCAATCTACGTCCTAGTTCAACCCCGCTGGCGGAACCAGCACCGGCGGGATCTTCGTATCCATTCCCGCCGCCGGCAGGGCTTCGCCAAGGCTACTTCGCTCGGTCATGGGTGGTTGCTCGGCCTGGAGAGAGGGACGAGATATTTATACAAATGGGTCTCTAGTCCCGGCCCGTGCCACCAACCGGGACTAGAGGTACCCCCTTTGATCCCGGTTGATGGCACGGGCCGGGACCAAAACGTATTTCGATATTTGGTGCCTCCCTGCGCGCCCAAATGTTTTAGCGCCAAAATTTGAAAATTGTTTAAGTATGCACATTAATAACTTCTTTATATTTTCGAATTTGACAAAAATTTCAACATGAAAAGTGATTGAATTTGCATAAATAATTCAAATCCATTTTTTAACTAAATAATTATTCTAACTATTGAAACTATTAATTATTTTACTATTTGCATATAATTTGAATATAAATATCTTATAATTTTTGTTTTCTCTTGTGATCTTCCGAGTGAGTCCAGAGCATACAAGGCATCCGGGTGATTTGTATTCCGTCGATGAACCTTTAAGAGGGATGTAGAACAAAACTGTCGGACATATGATGGCGAATCAAAAGAACGGTCGAACGTATGATGGCGAATCCGGATGATTTGTATTTGGTCGATGAACTGAATGATGTATCAAACCTTCAAGGGGGGATGTAGAACACAACAATCGGTATCGCCAGCCTACAGCCCTGCCGTGGGAGAAACTTAATCAGATCAGGACACTAATCGTGTTCAAACCTGTATGGAGCAGCTTAGGTGAGGAACAAACCTTGCCTACCCTTTTTATTTTTGCTTGATTCAAGAGGACTTCTCTGCCGGCCACGCATCTCTACATTTCTATTCTTCTTACCACTTCCTCTGCGAGGTTCACTGTTGGTAACATCGTTCTGAACCAGATTTTGCTGATGAAGCTCAACTTGCTCTAGGAGCTGATTATATTGGCTCTCCATGAATGCATGAGTTTCAACATTTTCTGCAGCCTTTGCTGCAACTTTATATAAAGTTCGACAAAGCGAGTTGTACCTTTTTCACACGGAGAATTTGGGATCTTTGTCTACAACAAAAAAACCATAGTTCTCCTTTGAAGGTTCACTCTGAGCATCCTTTCGCCATCTTTTCAAAACATAGTGTGGTGGAATTTCTTTGATATTTCTGATCTCAAGAACCTTCAGTACATGGCAACACGGAAGACCTACATTTTCAAACTTCTTGCAGCTACAAACGACAATATATTCTGATGAGTCGAATCTAACAAAATGACCCCGACGCCTGTTTTTGACAGTTATCTCATACTCGGGTATGGGCTAATGCCCCGGCTGCCCAACCGGGATCCCCCAACCCGGGCTAAAGGGCCCCCTTATGGCCCGGTTGGGTTACCAACCGGGGTAAAAGGCGCGCCCCACGTGAGCTCTGCACCGCGAGCAGGCCGGCGCCCTTTTACCCCGGTTGGTAACACCGACCGGGGCAAAAGGTTTTTTTTTTAATAGTTGTTTCCGTGTCCTCTCAGCTAGACTAGAAATTCCATATATTCTTATATGTTTTCCTGTTCTCTCCACTAAACGTTTATATTAAGAAAGATGAAAAATTATCGTACAAAAGCACAGATGAAAACGAATACGAATAACATAAATATATAGTCTGTCACGAATACAAATATTTTTCGACACAATGACATAATTAAACATAGTTCGACATATCTAGACATAGTACGGAAATATAGAGCGACATAAGCACGTAAGCATAGATCGACATAAACATATATACTACACATCGGCGTCGGAGGCAGCCTTGCCCTTTCCCTCGGCGTCGGAGCCAGCCTTGCTCGGGCTAGACTCGCCGGAGTCAGACTCGGAGTCGGAGCTGCTCTCAGACGAGCTATCCTGGCAGCAAAGGGGGCGGACTAAGGTGCCGTCGAAAATCTTCACCTCCAGCACGTGGGCCTCCTCGTCCTGGTAGTACTTGAATGTGAGTATGTTGCCCACATTTAGCTTGTGCATGCGCTCGAACTGCCCCACCCATAGCGCAGGTAGACGTCATCGCCACGTCGCTGCATGACAACGCGCACGGGCCCGTTGACACAACCCTCCAACCGGAGGGTGAAACTATAGGGCAGACCCCTGCGCCCGAGGAGGATCGCCGATATCTTCTCTGGAAGACGGAGCCTGTTCTCCACTGGCTGGAGCACAGGCACGTAGAACTCCGGTAGACGGAGACCGTCCTCCTCCTCCTCCTCCTCCTCCTCCTCCGCCGTCGCAGCCTCCTCCGGCTCCTCCTCCTCCTCTGCAGCAACAGCGCCACGACGTTTACTGCGTGTTGACCCCTTGGCACCGCGCTTTGCCCCCCTTGCTGCGCCTGATGCCCCCCGTGCTCCGCGTCCGCGTCCACGTCCGCGAGTAGGAGGCGCCGCTTCCTCCTCCTTAATGACAATGGTGCCACCAGCACGTGCATCCGATGCACGCGATCCACGTGGACGTGATCCACGTGGACGTCCAGGTCGACGTCCACCACGTACAGGCCGGGTTTCTTCGACCGTGACGACGCCGCGCCCACCGCCGGTTACACGCGAACCACGGGGACGTCTCGCCATGGCTAAAAAAATAGCAAATTGCATCAATTTCATCAGTTCGCAACAATTGCATATAATCTAATAAAACTATAGCTAATAGCATCCATTTCATCAAAATTGCTTAGTACTAATATCTAAACAAGTCCGAAAAAAGAGTAACTATATGTTCCAGATCCTCATTTCAATTATAAATGCAACATTGATGAAATATTTAAACGTATGATAATACACACCAAGAGTTACATAGCTCGGGTTCATTTTATTTAACCCTAATACATCACAATGTAATAATATCATCACTTATACATATTCATTAAAACATCTCTCAAACTAATTAACTCCGACCGGGTCCTAAGCCGCGGGGTGCTGAGTCGCGGGTGATACGGGCCCATAGGTAAGGAACCCTCACAGGGTCATAGCTCACGTGGTAAGGAACCCTCCGAATAATCGACTAACTGCTGCTATACTCCCTATCGAGCAAGTACATGTAGCGACGTACGTGCTCGTCCTCCTCCCTAATACGTTGTTGTACCACCTCCTCAGGGGCCGGTTCTCTCCGCACCGAGCGTGGCCCACGCGATGGCCACCAAAGAATATCCGGGTCGACCACGTCACCCGGATTTCTCACCAAGCCGCGTGTCCCGGTAGTAAGGACCTCCCAGTGCCAGCCCGACGGGGCCCAGTCCCGGACATCGTCCGGCGGGTCCAACAGAGACATAAGCCAAAAACAGACCGGAACTAAGTAAATATTCCTAATTAAGTAAAATACCTTACTGTTTCTAACTTAGTAAAAAATAGTAAATGGAGAAATATAACATAAATAAGATGAAAGTTAAACACAAAGCTTGAAGATAAGGGTTTCTGAGATCCGAACAAAGTTAGACTAGCAGATCAGATCGATTCTTGCCGAATAAAGTTGCGACTCGAACGTGACATAACAGATGTAGCATCCCAGATTATCCATGTGATGTGTGAAAACGTTGTAGATCAATTCCTCTTCTTCTTGAAGAAGAAGAGGAAGTGATCTGCAACGTTTTCACACACGACAGGATAATCTGGAATGATGTTATGCCCCGTTTGAGTCGCAAGTTTATTAGGAAAGAGTGGATCCGTTCTGCTAGTCATACTCCTGCCTAGACCTTCACATTTTGTCCTTGTTACGAGGTAAGTACACGTGATGGCGAGCCAGAGAAGGATGAAGACAAGGATTTTTGGAAATCTTTGAAACTAAACAAAATCATATTGTAATATCGTGAGATCCGAACAAGGTTAGACCCTTTTGTCCACGTACATAATGGGGACATTCTTCATAACCCCGGAAGGGATTTCTTAGGAATGTAACCATTACGTATGTCGACAAAAGGGTTTAACTTCATTTGGATCTCACGATATTACATATGTGACATTATTTAGTTCCAAAGAAATCCAGAAACCCCCATCTTCCTCCTTTCCCCGGATCACCACCGCCTGTAGTACCTCTTAACAGGAATAAGATGGTCATCGGGCCTTCACATTTTGTGCTTGTTACGAGGTAAGTACACGTGATGGCGAGCCGGAGAAGTATGAAGACAAGGATTTTTTGAAATCTTTGAAACTAAACAAAATCATATGGTAATATCGTGAGATCCGAACAAGATTAGACCCTTTTGTCCACGTACATAATGGGGACATTCTTCATAACATCGGAAGGGATTTCTGAGGAATGTAACCACTACGTATGTCGACAAAAGGGTTTAACTTCGTTCGGATCTCACGATATTACATATGTGACGTTATTTAGTTCCAAAGAAATCCAGAAACCCCATATTCCTCCTTTCCCCGGATCACCACCGCCTGTAGTACCTCTTAACAGGAACAAGATGGTCATCGGGCCTTGATGTGCAGTTGGACGTTCACATTTTATGCTTGTTACGAGGTAAGTACACGTGATGGCAATGCGGGGGAAGCAAGGGTTTCTAGACATCTTTAAAACTGAACAAAATCATATATGTAATAGTGAAATCCGGAAAAAACTAGACCCTTTTGTACACATACATAACGGGGACATTCTTCATAACCACGGAAGGGATTTCTGAGGAATGTCACCATTACAAATGTGCACTAAAGGGTTCAGCTTCATCCGGATCTCACGAACCATATTACATATGTGACATTATTTAGTTCGAAAGAAATCCAGAAAGCCTCGCATTCGTTCCTTTCCCCGGATCACCACCGCATGTAGTACCTCTAAACAGGAACAAGATGGTCATCGGTCTGTGTGCCTTATATTTAGTGTGGACACATACAAGCAGCCTTGGTGGATCCGGCGCACCGAACCACCAAGGGCATCTGAGTGTGAACCAACTCTTTCAATCATCGGCATTTATTCAAAAGATCGAACACAAAGTAAAAAAAATTCTAACTTAATTTCTAACACAAAGTCCAAAAGATCGAACACAAAGTAAAAAAATTCTAACTTAATTTCTAACACAAGTAAAACTGCAAATAACACTTCAAAACTTCTAACACAAGGTAAAAAAAATTCCAACTTAATTTCTAACACAAAGTCCAAAACCTAAATTTTTTCTAAGTCTCCAATACGTAAATTTTTTCTAAGTCTCCAAAACCTAAATTTTTTCTAAGTATCCAATACCTAAATTTTTTCTATGTGTGTTCAAGACCTAAATACATAATACCTAATACTAATCTAACACTAAATACTAAATCTATCCCAAATACTAATCTAACAGTAATACTAAATCGAACTAAATCTAACACTAATCTAATACTTAATCTACCACAAACTAAGTCTAACACTAAGTAATTACTAAATCGAGCTAACACTAAATAATATAACACTAAATAATCTAACACTAGTACTAACTACTAACATGCAACGATCGATCGAGGAGGGGCGGAGGCGATCTCTCACCTGGACGGCGAGGAGGAGCGCGGCGAGGAGGAAGGAGGGCGGGCGGCGTGGGCGAGGGAATTGGAGGGCGGCGCGGGCGAGGAGGCGGCGAGGAAGGAGGGCGGCGCGAGCGAGGAGGCGCGCGCGAGGACGACGGCGTCGACGAGCGGTGGCGGCGCGGAGAATCACCGGCGTCAAAATCGGGCAGCCTCACGGCGTCGCTCTGGATTTCGGCGCCAGGACTTAGCGAAAACGAAGAAACTGCTTGTGTTGCTCCGGGCAGTTGCGCGGCCCGGTGTTATATAGGCGGGAGCCTTTTGCCCTGGTTGGTAACACGAACCGGGGCAAAAGGCCGAAAATTTTAGAAATTTTTTTCTGCCGCCAATTTTTTCGTTTTGAACATTTCAAATACTATTTAAAATACGTTTTCAAATATATTTGAAACGGTTTAGAATTTGGAGAAACTTTCAATATGAAAAGCGTTAAAAATTGCGTAAACATTTCAAAAACATTTTCTGTTTTATAAAATAATTATTCCAACTATTTAAACTAGTAACAATTTTTAAATTTTAAACATTTTAAAAAACCTATTTCATGAATGGTTTACAATTTGGAGAAACTTTGTATATGAAAAGTGTTTAAAATTGCGTAAACATTTCAAATACATTTTCTGTTTTATAAAATAATTATTCTAACTATTTAAACTAGTAACAATGTTTGAAAATTCAAACATTACAAAAAAAAACTAGTTTACGACTGGTTTAATCTGCAATGTTTGATACATTATTACAAAATAGTCTAGCAATATTACATGAACCATGAAGGTTTAATACGTTATCACCAACTATTGCCGCCATTGTTTACTTCTCTGTCGTAGCCATGGAGCATCTTCCTTATTTAACGCGATGCTTGGGTCAGTTTTCACTCTAAAGGGCGGAATTTCTTCAAATTTATCATAATCTTCTGACATGTCTGTCCTGTCCTCCACTCCTACAGTGTTCCTTTTCCTTGAAAGAACTATGTGCCGCTTCGACTCACCGCATGATGTACTAGAATTCTTATTTTTTTTTCTTTTCCTCGGTTGGGTAGGCATGTCTTTCACATAGAAAATTTGAGCCACATCTTGGCTAGGACGAATGGTTGGCTTCTGTACCCAAGATTGTTGAGATCCACTGTTGTCATTTCGTACTGCTGGTCTACCTTTAGTCCTGTCATCTTGACCCATTGGCACGAAAATAGAGGGACCTTAAAATTAGGTCCATAGTCAAGTTCCCATATATCCTCTATGTAACCATAATATGTGTCCTTTGTCCCATTGTATCCGGTTGCATCGAAACGGATGCCACTATTCTGGTTGGTGCTCTTTTTATCTTGTGCGATCATGTAAAATGTATTCCCATTTATCTCGTACCCTTGGAAAGTCAGTACAGTCGAAGATGGAAAACCTGGCCAACAAGTAGAGCTCATCTCCAACAATGTTGTTATTCATGATTTCTGCCTGCAACCAGGCGCCGAAACTATCGATGTGTTCATCATTAATCGAGGATTCAGACAACCCCGGGTTTTTGGACCGTATAATATTCTTGTGTTCCTGGATATAAGGAGCCACCAAGGTGGACATTTGTAGAACTGTGTAGTGTGCTTTAGTGAAAGAATGTTCGTCCATAAATATCTTTGCTTTCCTTCCTAGCGTGCCTTTTCCACTCATTCTTCCCTCATGCCGCGATTCGGGAACACCAATCGACTTAAGGTCTGGAAGAAAGTCAACACAAAACTCAATTACCTCCTCTGTTCCATAACCCTTGGAGATGCTTCCTTCTGGCCTAGCACGGTTGTGAACATATTTCTTTAAGACTCCCATGAACCTCTCAAAGGGGAACATATTGTGTAGAAACACAGGACCGAGAATGGTAATCTCTTTGACTAGGTGGACTAGGAGGTGTGTCATAATATTGAAGAAGGATGGTGGGTACACCAACTCGAAGCTGACAAGACATTGGACCACATCTGTCTGTAACGTTGATAGACTTTCTGGATTGATTACCTTCTGAGAAATTGCATTGAGGAATGCGCATAACTTCACAATGGGTAGTCGAACATTTTCTGGTAGAATCCCCCTCAACGCAATCGGAAGCAATTGTGTCATCAACACGTGGCAGTCATGAGACTTCAGGTTTTCGAATTTTTTCTACGCCACATTTATTATTCACTTTATATTCGACGAGAAGCCAGACGGGACCTTGATACTATTTAGTGCTTCAAAAAAGATTTCCTTCTCTTCCTTGGTAAGAGCGTAGCTGGCAGGACCACCTTGAAACCGCTCAGGATTCTTGCCGTCTCGTCCTTTCGTGTGTTGCTGGTCCTGCCGTGCTTCAGATGTATCTTTTGACTTCCCATACAAGCCAAAGAAGCCTAGCAGATTCACGCAGAGATTCTTCGTCATGTGCATCACGTCGATCGCAGAGCGGACATCTAGGATTTTCCAATAGGGTAGTTCCCAAAATATAGATTTCTTCTTCCACATGGGTGCGTGTCCGTCAGCGTCATTCGGAACAATTTGTCTGCCCGGACCCTTTCCAAATATTACTTTCAAATCCTTCACCATATCAAATACATCATCACCAGATCGAAGGATTGGCGTCTCCCGGGTATCTGCCTCACCATTGAAATGTTTGCCAGCTTTTCTTAAGGGGTGCTTGCGCGGAAGAAAACGACGATACCCGAGGTACACAACCTTCTTACTTTTATCCAGATATACACTTTCGGTGTCATCTAAACAGTGTGTGCATGCATTGTATCCCTTGTTTGTATGTCCAGAAATGTTACTAAGAGCAGTCCAATCGTTGATGGTTACGAACAACATCGCTCGTAGGTTAAATTCTTTTTGTACGTGCTCGTCCCACACAGGTACACCTTCTTCACGCCACAACTGTAAAAGTTCATCGACTAATGGCCTTAGGTACACATCAATGTCGTTGCCCGGTTGTCTCGGGCCTTGGATCAGCATTGGCATCATAATGAACTTCCTCTTCATGCACAACCAAGGAGGAAGGTTATAGATACATAGAGTTACAGGCCAGGTGCTATGGTTGCTGCTCTGCTCACTAAATGGATTAAATCCATCTGTACTTAGACCAAACCATAAGTTCCTTGCCTCACCTGCAAAGCGCGGGAAGCTTTCTCTCGATTTTTCTCCACTGCGATCCATCAGCGGGGTGTCTCAACATCTCATCTTTCTTACGATCTTCCATGTGCCATCGCAAAAGTTTGGCATGCTCTTTGTTTCTGAACAAACGTTTCAACCGTGGTATTATAGGAGCATACCACATCACCTTTGCAGGAACCCTCTTCCTGGGTCGCTCACCCTCAACATCGCCAGGGTCGTCTGGTCTGATCTTATACCGCAATGCAGTGCATACCGGGCATTGTTCCAAATTCTCGTACTTCTCACCGCGGTAGAGGATGCAGTCATTAATGCAGACATGTATCTTCTCCACGTCTAATCCTAGGGGGCATACAAGCTTCTTTGCTTGGTATGTACTGTCGGGCAATTCATTGTTTTTAGGAAGCTGCTTCTTCACTATTTGCAGCAACTTTGTAAATCCGCTGTCAGTCACACCGTTCTCGGCCTTCCATTGGAGCAATTCCAGTGTGCTGCCCAGCTTTTTCTGCCCGTCTTCGCAAGTTGGATACAACTTTGTTTTGTGATCCTTTAACATCTGGTCGAACTTCACCCTCACCTTTTCAATATCGCTTTCTGTCTTTGCATCCGTAATAGCCTGGCCAAGATCATCGATGGGCTCATCTGGTGCCTGCAACTCTGATTCCACTTCATTGTTATCTTCCATTCCAGTACCGGCACCGTATTCAGGGAACATGTCATGATAGTTGTCATCATTCTCTTCTTCTTCGTTGTCTTCCATCATAACCCTCTTTCTCCGTGCTTGGTCCAACAATTATAGCCGGGCATGAAACCGGATTGAAACAAGTGGAAGTGGATGACTCTGTGAGAAGAGTGTTCCTTCTGATTCCGACATACAGCACATGGAAAACAGATAAAATTATTCCGCTTGTTTGCCTGGGCCACCTCGAGAAAATAACCCACGCCTTTCATGAACGCGGCAGAACGTCGGTCAGCGTACATCCATTGCCGGTTCATCTGCATTATATGATTATTAATTAAGAACTGTTACAGAACACCATGAATAGAGAAATGACCAATGTTACATAGACAGATGAAAGGTTAAAGTTGGTACCTCGACCGAGGAGGAAAGAAGGACGAGAAAGCTTATTTAATTAAGTGTGGCTCGGACAAATTAAATCGTGCTTGTTTTCTGCGAGCTGAGATGTCGTTCTTCTCCCGGGCATTTCATCAAACACCTCTTGTGCATAGGAGTGAAAAAAAGTGAGCACACACCACACAACTAGAAATATGTCCTCCAAAGTGAGTGGCATGAGGAGAAGAGAGGGCTGGCAGGGTTTATATGTAGTGGGGGTGTCATTTGCCCCGGTTGGTGGCTCCAACCGGGGCAAAAGGCCGCCCACACCACGCGCCTGCACGGGCCTGCTCGTCGAGGGCCTTTAGCCCTGGTTGGTGGTTCCAACCGGGGCAAATAAGCCCAACACCACGAGCCCTGCTCGCCCCGGCCCCACCTCTGCAGTCTTTTGCACCGGGTGGTGGCTGATCCGGGGCGAAAGGGGTGGTCGCGGGTGGGTAAAAGCCCCGTTTTCCACTAGTGCATGGGTGGGTGACTAGTTATGACGCCAATGATTCCATCATCCATGGCCGCCCATTGCGCGAGCTCTCTTGAATGTTCATCCGTCTATCTCCCTCCGTGTGATTTCTTTCACATTAACACCCCATTTTCTGCTGAGGGGGATTAGGTAGCAATTATGCACCTCACTTGCAACAAGGCTTGTTGGCATACTGTCTTTCTGGATATTTTGGTTGTCCCTCGCTTCTCGAACCTTAGACCCAAGCATCTCCATTGGCTCAACTCAGCCAATATTCCCATTATTACGATAAAATATGGTGCAGAGGATGTTGTTGATTACCCACTTGCTGAACATGCATGGATCCCACATGTGTGCTTTTGCTAATTAATGAAACTAGTGATTTCATGCAGTTTTATTTGAATAGTATTCTCATAGGCAATGCTCTTGTGTTGGTAGTACTCAAAGATTGTGTTGCTCTATCATATGAATTAAGCATGGAGGATCATGGTCTTCAGAAGATGGTTACAATAAAATCTTATGCGTTCAGCCTAACGACTATTTGGTGGTAATAGATTTGTGAAGATGAGCTTCAAGAAAACTTTTCCATAGTGATTCTTTGGAAGAAAATTGCAAGTCTTCACAGAGTAAAAATGATCAAGTGAATGTTCCAGCTTAAACCAAGCATGAAGCGTGTATGACCCAGATAGATTTTCCTATTTACTAGTCTCAAGATCGTATTATAGTTTTGATGCCACACTATCCTTAAGGGCTTTCGATGATTAGCAGGATCACATCATTCGTAGATAGCTCATAACGACCTCCAAAGGCATTGTTGCTATCTTCCCCATTGAGATCAAGGCTTTTAGCAGCATTTTCCTGACCACTTTTTACCTCTAAAAACTTGATTTATCTCCATTCTGCGAGTGATTCTTGCATATTTTTAAGGTAAAATAATATCTATATTTTCACCAATTAATATCTCTTCTATCTGAATGAAAACATTTGGATTTAGATCTTGGAGTCAATGGTTGAACTCCTCTTTTGTTATTCCTCTCCATTCATCCATATCTTTTGTTCCTTTTTTTAGGCGTCACCAGGGGGAGAGGGTCCCCACCTGATTTTGTTCCTTTTTTGGTGGGATTAAAGAAAGTACTTCAACATTTCTTGATGTTCACGCCTTGCATTTGACGCATTAGTTTGGGCTCTCCACATGTTAATTCGTTCGAGTGCAAACTTATGAACGATAGGTTTGAGATGTCTATGATGGGAGAATTGGAGTTTTTCCTTGGCTTTGAAGTGAATCAATATCATGAAGGAACTTTCATCAAACAAGCAAAATACACTCAAGACATGCTCAAGAGATTCAATATGCATGATGCCAAGCCTATGAAGACTCCCATGTCCACAACCCTTGACTTGAAACCCGACCTCAACGGTAAAGAGGTAGATCAAAAGGTATACTGCTCCATGATTGGCTCTTTGCTTTAGCTTTGTGCATCTAGACCGGATATCATGTATAGTGTAGGTAAATGTGCAAGGTTTTAAGCCTCTCCAAGGCAAAGTCATTTGGAAGCGGTTAAACGAATCTTTCGATATTAAGTTCATACCCCAAATTTTGGTCTTTTATATCTCAAGGGTTCAAGTTTTCAGCTCATCGGGTATTTGGATGCGGATTATGCGGGAGAGAAGACGGATAGGAAGTCCATATCCGGGGGTTGCCAATTCCTTGGCCTCTCCTTAGTGTGTTGGTATTTAAAGAGGCAAAATTGCGTTACTCTCTCCACCACCGAGGCCGAGTATATCTCCGCGGCAAGTTGTTGTGCCAAATTACTTTGGATGAGGCAAACCTTGAAGGATTATTGTATTCATTTTGACAAGGTGCCTCCTCTTTGTGACAATGAGAGTGCTATCAATATCGCCTACAACCCCGTTCTTCACTCCAAGACGAAGCACATTGAGACTCGTCGTCATTTTATTCGGGATCATGTTGAGAAGGGTGATATTGATCGCTCATATGTGTCAACCAAGGATCAACTTGCCGGTATCTTCACGAGGGCCCTTGATGAACCAAGATTTCGAGATTTGAGGAATGAACTAAATGTCATTGATTCATCCAACTTCACTTGAAACCTTGCATATGTACCTTTTTTATATGTGTTATTAAGTTTGGATGTAGGCATGGACATAGGGGGAGCGTCACTCAACTCCTGAGTATACACTCCTCTTATTATGCAAAAATCAATTCGTCATTGCATATCTAGTCATTTTGTGACTCATTGTGCTTAATTGTGAGTAGTACTCTTGGACCCAAGATATATCTTCGCGGTGCCAAAGTACACACTCAAACATGGTGGCCACAGCCACCGACCTCCTACTCACGGAGTTGTTTTTATTTTGGCTCTTTCACGCACATAATATTCCCCCTTGACAACTTGTGCAAGTTCGGATTTTATTCCTTTGCATCTTGCGAACCCACATCAAGTAAAGTCTCTCGTATGACAGTTACAAACTATCCAACCCAAGCTCCCTTTGCCCAAAAGACCATTTCCATCTAAATGATCTCGTTTTTCTGATCTTGGTGTGCTGAGACTGGGTCTGGCGGAACCTCCGGTGAAACCACCGGAGGCTCCGCTGCGCCTGTCCACCGGAGCCCACCGGTACCTCTGCTGGTGCGAATCTCGCCCAGCGGATCCATATCGAACCGCACCGCGTGGACAGGGGGCGGAACCTCCGGTGAAAGCACCGGAGCCTCCGCCCGCTGCGGTTTCGCGGGGATAAGGGTAGGGCGAGCGGGTCAACGAGATCCAAGATCTCATTTTCCCCACTCGCCCCCACTCCTTCTCCTCCAAACCTCCGCCACCTCCTTCGTCTCTGCCGCCGGGAAGAGCGCCCCACCGCGGGAGGACCTCCTCCTTGCCTTGGATTGCTCCGGGATCTTCTTCCTCCTTCACCTTCCACCATGCATGCGGATGCATCCGGTTCCAAGGGCAAGGGCCCTCGCACCAAGAAGATGGGCGGTCGCAAGGCACCAAGAGTTGATGAGATTGAGGAGACATTGGATCCATCTCAGACCAAGCGCAAGCCAAGATTCCTGGCCCCCGAGAAAACATTGCCTCGCAAGGAGAAATCCGCCTCTCAAGTGTCCGAGGGTGTGTTCTTGGAGACTAGTCGCGAGAACCCGTATATTTTTTACCGAGACCGCTTGATGCCACAGTTCCGGGGAAAGGACACACGATTCCACACCGTGTTTCAAGCTCAAATCTATCATGAGATCCTTATGAGGAATCCCAAGGAAAATGTTGCCCCTCAACATGCTATCAACTTTCGTCATATCGAAAAGAAGCCCGATTACTTTGGAGAAGCCCTAGGAATTGTTGATGCATTCGGTCTTGCTCCCATTATGCAAGTGCAACAATATTATGATGAGGGATTGGTTTGCGAGTTCTTGGCCATAGTGCATCTTGCCAATGAAACCGAGCGTCATCTCATCTGGATGACAAAGGGACATAAGCTCACTATCAAGTGGTCCGAGGTTGGAGTTCTTCTTGGCGGCTACCCGGATCATGGACCTTTTGCTAGTGTCCCAGAGTTTGACCGTGCGTGGTTCCGTGTGCACAAACCCAATGCCTCCTCCATCTCCAAGGATCAACTGTCACCTCTCTATCACTGGAATAAGTTCACTATTGGGTTTGTCAAAGGCATCTACCCCACCTATGACATTATGCTTCGCATCTATCGCGAGACTATCAACCCCAAGTCGGAGAACATTAATGAGATACAAGGATTCCTCAAGAACCTCGTGCTTCTTACTCATGAGAAGCGGCCCTCCGGTCTGACTCAGAAGCTTGATGTGCTTGACTATATTTAGAATGAATTGTGGCATGTCATTGTGCAAAGGAAGAATGCTTGCTTTGGCCCTTTCATTATGAAGATCATCTTGCATGTGTGGGAGCACAAGTTCCCGGAAGATCCTCTTGATGACACTCACTGGATTCCACACACGGAGAAACGACTTCTAATCAAGTACCATACTGAGCCTATTGTGCATCCCACTCTGGCTGCTCGCAAAGGCAAGGCCAAGCCACGGGTCATTACTGACGAGGAAGGCGAAGAAGAAGAAGTTGTTCCCTCTCGTCCTCCTCCTTCTAACAATGCCTTCAAGTGGATGGCTAGGGCTCTCAAGAAAGTGTTTCGAGTGAATAAGAAGATCGAGCAGCATCAGTGGGAACTTCACTATGACAAGGAACTTAAACACCGCAAGGCATCAAAGTCCAAGAGACAGCTTCATCGTGATGGTGGGGAAACTGTGGAGTCCCTAGAGCAAGCTAGCATCACCAACTGGGACAAGTGGCAAGCCAAGGATTCCAAGGGGAAGCTCATTGAGTGGTCTGATGAGGAACCTGGAGAAGAGGTCACCAGCTCTCGCCGTCGCGCCCGTCCTCCTAGCATGGACAACTCCTCCGAGTGATCATTGGGACGTTAGCATCGGTCTCTTCCCTCTTTTGGTATATTGATGCCAAAGGGGGAGAGATATCTACTTAGGAGCGTTTTGGCATTTGCATGGGTTCTCTCTCAAGCCGTGTTCTCGATTTGCGTCTTTCGTCTTGCTTGAGAGAGTTGGTTCTTTGAAAACTTTGCTTGTTTAATTATTGTTTGATGTGAACTTCGCTATGCATTATGTGAGATTGTGAACCTAGTACTTTAATTCTATCACATGTTATGTGCTCCCTATTCTGTGTGTTTAGCTATCTCCGTTGTTTAATTCTCTCAACATGAAAGGAGCATATCTCTAGGGGGAGCTCCGTCCATGTTGTTCGTGTTCTAGCTATGCAAATGGTTATGTTGTCATCAATTACCAAAAAGGGGGAGAATGAAACATCATCTTACGTTTTGATAATTGATGACAACATAACTATAGGACTAATGTCTATCTAATAGCATTTGCAGGTTCTATTTGATATCTATGAAAATGCTCAGGTTCTTCAAGTACACATTCCCAATGGGTTACAGGAATTAGTCTAAAGGAAAGGGCTCGAAGAAACAAAGCTGGAACGCTGTTTTTGCAAGCAGTGGAGGCTCCGGTGAAACCACCGAAACCTCCGCCCCGTGCGTTTTCCCAGCTACTCCAGGGCGCCAGCCTCCGGTGCAACCTCCGCTAAAAACACCTTCGGGTGCATAAGAACGAAGACTGCAGCGGAGCCTCTGCCAAAACCACCGGAGCCTCTGCTGGTTCCACTGCCCCACTGTGGGGCTGGCCTCCGGTAGCACCTCCGGTGCTACCTCCGCTCAAAGTGCATTCGGGTGCATATGAGCGGAGTCTGGAGCGGAGCCTCCGGTGGACCTCCGGTGGGCGGAATCTCCGCCAACACCACCGGAGATTCCGCCCCTGAAGATTCCAGAAAGGACCAAAAAGAGCCACGCTGGTGCACACAAGTGAAGACCACCGGAGCCTCCGGTGCTGCGTGGGCTATTCAACGGTTGGATTGGGGAAGGGGTATTTAAAGCCCTTCCCCTACCTCATAAATGCTAAGCTTTGCCCATTCTCTCTCCTAGCCATTAATGAAAGCTTCAACCTCCTAGATCTCCCTCTCCAACCACCCAAACACTCCAAAACTTTGTGGAGAGATGGAGGAGACCTAGATCCGTGATTCCATCAAACGAATTTCAAATCCATCCACCACATCCTATTAGATTTAGAATCCTACTTGAGGCCTATAAACCATTCCTGAAACATAGCCAATATTTATTGCTTCTTCATGGCTACTGGCTACCGTCATATTACAGCGCAATACCACCCGAATAACTTCAATCATGGTGGTACATCTAAAGTTGGTGCTACAGGTGGCGGCGGTTGGTTGACGCGAGGAGCTTGGCGATGCGGCCATAGAGGCAAAAGCAACTTAGTGATTGGGACGGTCATCGGCGATGCAGGTATGACATCTAGTCACTTGCGGAGCAGGTGTGGGAGCCAGGTTGGGTGGAGGGCGGAGGCGGCGACGGCTCATTCTGAACTGCTCGAGAAACCCTTGCGCCAGCAAATGGAACCCCAGACTCTCCCTACATCAAGACACCAACATAATCACGGATCAAAAAAGCGAAATAACTATGGCATGTAGGCTTTTATTCCTAAGTCGAACATACCAAAGGGAAAAAAGTAAAAAAAAAAATTCCCATAATCACCATCAAAGATCAATAGGAACTGAGAGTGCAATTAATCTATCACAACTATCAAGAATATAAAAATCATTCATGGCGACATGATTCAGACCTATAGGAACAGAGGGTGATTGGGTATATTAATCCATCACAACCATCCTGGATACCAAATTATTCTGGGCGACATGACTCAAACGTGGCCCAAATAAGCAACTTGAACATATCAACAAAATAGAATACTATCAGATCAAGAAAAACGTAGGTTTAGGGAATAAGATACACACCCAGAAGGTTTCTCCATGCTGCTTCTCCATGTGTCCCTGCGTGAATGAACAAATCCAAATCCAGGGGGTAAACCTAGCCTTCACTGACTCGGGGGGGGGGGGGGGGCGCCGAGTTTGTCCTCCCCACGTGGCCCAGCCCGAGCCACGACCAGAACTACAGAATGGTACTACGTGAACCATGGGGACTCCACGATCTGGGAGGGGAGGAGTCAAGCTCTCTGACCAGTGCACCATAGAAGAGACGAAACTCTCGAGTCATCCAACACAGGCACTAAATCCGTGTAGATTTGGGAGGGGTCATGGATGCTGCGGTGGTCGATGGGGAAACGTGGCATTTATGACGGTGGTGGAGCAGAGTAGGAGGCGTCACGGTGGGGCTTGGCTCACGTGCAGCGGCGGGCGGCTGTCTATGAATTTCTATAATGACTGAGTACACGTCATAGTTGGCATCGGCACATAGAAATTTTTTCCAAGAGGTCTCGGTTCTTGCTAGAAAACTTGTAGTGTAGGAAAGCAATCTCTGCACTTGAACCAAATGCACTTATAAGAAAATTCTCTACACAATGAAATTCCATACAATTGTTTTGATAATCCTTTGAACCAAAGAGGACCTTAGTATCTTCTCGCCGGCCGGCGCAAATGGATAAGCCCACCCACGTTAGTACCCCTCGGTTGAATTCTAGCTGAACGTGAAGCAGCGGAAATTTGTAGGTTATAAGAAACTGCTGAACACACAATTGGATGGCCAGTGGATTAGTAGCTTGTGGGGAAATTCTGAAATCCCTATATTTTGAGGGTGATGTTTAGGTACCGCTTTGACATGATTTGTACGGTTGTGCTTTATATTAGTTCAGATAATAAGTTTAGCACCCAATCAGGTGACAAACCAAACCAACTCCAGATAGACAGAGCGAGAGATCCTATCGCTGACGGGGACACACTACAGGAGCCAGACGGGACGCCGACGGTGGCCCGCCGTCGGCGAATCCCTCTCTCCCGTCGGCGTACGCAGGGCCCGACGGCCACCATCGGCGAAGGGCCGTCGGCCTTTTGCCTCGTCGGCGAACCACTCCTCCCCGTCGGCGTATCAAATCCACGTCGGCGTATATCTCTTTGTGGGGCCCACGCGTCAGAACGGAACGGACGGGGTCGCGTATACGCCGACGGCACGGCCCGTCGGCCTATGGGCCACGCGTCGGAAGCTGGGCCGCGTCGCGCGGGGACGCCGACGGCCTTACCGTCGGCCTTTGGGCCACGTGTCCGAAGCTGGGGGCCGCGTCGCGCGTGGGCGCCGACGGCCTTGCCGTCGCCCTTTGGGCCGCCATGCTGGCAGGCCGTCAAAGACGCCGACGGTCTTGCCGTCGGGCTATAGGCTCGTTTTGGCATTTTTTTTCCTGTGCTGTTTTGTTTAGGCCACGTTTTCATACAATTTTAATTGCAGAAAAATTAAAAACATGCTAGAAATGACATAAAGAAGATCCAAACATCATATCCATATCATCCAAACATCGTACAAGGTACAAAGTCATCCGAACATCATCGGTAGTGCGATACAAACATCATCATCCTAGTGAAAATACAAACATCATCATCCTAGCTAGATCTCGCGGGAGCTCGAAGTGCCCATCTCGGACCGAGTGAAAATAGGCGACACCCCGCGGTGGATAGCCGCCGTCGAACCATGCCCGGAACTCGGCGAGGGAGTAGCACGGGCATCGGCTTCGCGCGACGAACTCGGCGAAGCACCGGGAGCGTGATGAAACGGTGTGATCGTGCGACTTGGCGAGTCAGCAGCACGGCCGAAGGGAGTAGCCCCGGAGTGTCCCGATCCCTACATGCATTTTTAGCAGAAGTTAGCAACTCTAACGTGGCGGGCACATGACAGCGGTAACGACTGGTTTGGCATATAACTTACCGGTGTACTCACGTAGGCTCCACGAGTGAAGTCCTCCTTCGTTGGAAACCGTGGCGGCATATCAGGCATAGGTGGTCGCCTAACTTCTATTGTTTTCCGCACTCCAGTGGTATAAAACGTCTCGTCCGCCTAAAAGATATTTTTGATGTTAGACTTTGCAGAAATAAAGGTTCAAAGTAGAGGGAAGTAAGACTTGTCATCATTTGCAGAAAGAAAATGGTGAAACTTACATCATCGCGCGCTCGTTCCCAGACCTTATAGGCCCTTTGCATCTCCTCCCACTCGTCATACTTAAGATTGTACTCCGCCATGGCTGCATCGTAGGCATCGCCTATAGCACACTACAATTTCAAGAAAAATGAATCTCGATGAAAGTTGAATCTCGTCAAGTTAGCTACTAAGGAAGAAATGTCGAAAAGGGAATGAGATTGAGAAGAACTTACCTCGACGCGAGCTTTGGAAGTCCGTCGAGGAGGAGGGACAACGGGGCCGTCGGCGGTGAGGGTGGTCTTGATACGCGTGAGGCTCAACTCAGGAGTACGCGGGATCACCTGGTTAAGGAAGCTAAGACGTCCATGCTCCCTGCCGCGCCCGCCCACGACCAGAGCCCTCACGTCGGTCTCCTCCTGAATAGGGTTTTCCACGTGAGGATGAAAACCCTGAAACGCCTTCGTGTAACCAGCTATGTCCTCCTCGGCGTTGCCGAAGTACTCTGGAAGCGAGGGCTGGGGCTTGGATGGATCGGGCCTCTTGATCCTCATCTTCTCCCATGCTTCCATGTCCGTAAGAGGGACATTCCCCGTGATGGACTCCTGCATCGCCAAAGAAATGTTATGCATACCAGATAGAAACATGACGGGAAAACAATGCATGTTGTTCGATGTGTGCACATACAAAATGTTCCTTGAAGCAAGTATGGTTGCGGGCTCCCGCACAGTGTGTCCCCTCGTGGCCGCGGTTTGCCTTGTTCCGCTCGCTTAAGTCTTTGAACGCCTCGTCCTCCCCGAGCCACATCGATGCCACCATCGCCTTCCATGCGTCCTCTATACCATCGGCCCACTGGGGCATAACCTGAAAAATTCAAGACTCATTTTGAAGAACAGATAATGCAAATTGCAGTTTAGCAGCAACATATGATACCATTGACAATTTTGACTTACCTCGACGTAATCTTCCATAGTCATCGTAGGCTTTGCACTCACAGTCTCATGCTTCGGCGCCGTCTTGCCGAACTTCTCGGAACTGAATTGACTCATGCATGTATTCCTTACATTGTAGAACTGCTGTCGTGTCATCTTCTTACATGCCCCCAACAAAGTCTTGTTCGCCGATGCCTGATGCTCCGGAAGAACCCTATAGAATCTCTGTAAACATGCATAAAAAGATTGTGAGAGTAAAGAGTTAGCATGGTGGGGGTATCAACTATGGACGTAATTGGAAAACCTCGCCTTACCCAGAACGTGCTGATCACAGCGTCAGCAGCTGTCTCGAAGCCCGGGCAATCGGCCTCCTCATAGTGTACCCAATGGCGAGCTAGCTTCTTCTCGCCGTTGGGGACCACAGTGTAAAACCCCGGCCAGTACTTCCTAATCACAGCTCCAAGCAAAGTGTTAGGAGGACGGGACCCCGCTGGCCTCTTCCAGTTCCTGCAGAATAATCAAACATTAGTACATGTCAAATTGTTTTGGTACAAATGAAATGGCGTGTTTAAAATTAGTATAGTAGCTTACTCAACGTCGTCAGGCACAATGAGGACTTTCTCCTCCTCGGTTTTAGGCATCTTGGACTCATCAGGGACAGTCGTTTCCCCACGAATCCGTGGCTTCTTCACGGACCCCTCGCCGCCACGAGAGACCGTCCCCTCGCCGCCAGACACCGTCCCCTCGCCGCCAGACACCGTCCCCTGCGTCTCCTCGTCTCGAGACGCCAACTCACGGGAGTGTGAAGCCACGTCGCCAGAAGCGGAGGGTATGTCACCATCCTCTAGTAGTGGAGCAACAGCTGCCCCTCGCCCTCGTCCTCCACCTCGCCCTCGTCCTCCCCTCGGAGGGAGTGGAGCAACAGCTGCCCCTCGTCCTCGACCTCTGGTCCCACCCTCATCAGTAGGGTATCTAGGGTTCGGAATAGGCTCCCTTCCACTTTTGGTAGGCTTCCTCTGGCGCAGCAAGTTCAGCAAACTGCCTGATGATTCCTTGCCTTGGCTCATATTGGTGGATCACCTGCATTGAGAAAGGGTAAACAGTAAGCATATAGATGTAATGCAATTAAGAAGCATGTTAGAAAATAAATACCAAGAATAATAAAGACATAAATAAATACTAAGCATAAAGATAAATACTAAGCATAATAAAGACATAAAAAGACCCTCACCACGAATCATCACTCTCATAATTAGTTCTTAGGTTCTCATCGTCACTATCAACATCACTATCACGGTTGTAGTAAATTGGAGGCTCCTCGCACGATGGAGGCTCATCATCACTGTCATTTTCCTCCTGCAACTTGTTGAGCATGTCTATGTCCTTTATATTCACCACTACCTCACCCCCTATCGGTGCATCGTCTTCGAGATTTTCGATACCTTGTATGTCAAAGTCTCCAAAGTTCTCTTGCTCTTGATAGAAAATTCCCTCATATGTTTTGGGGTTAATGTTGTTATAATCATCATCAGAGGGCATAGGTAGCTTCCCATGTGGCGACACCTGGAACACGACTTCCCAGCCCTTGAGTCCCTCTTTCTGACATGGGTAGGGCAAATAATAAACTTGCTTGGCTTGGTGGGCCACAATGAAGACATCGGATCCGCTGTAGGTGGTTGAAGGCTTCACTTCAACTAACCCAATGGAAGGGGTACTTTTCTGTCCATGCTTTGGGTCAAACCAGTGGCATTTGAACACAACGAGCTTGAGTTCTATGTTCGTATTATTGTACGTCAGCTCATATACGTTCTGTAACCTTCCGTAGTAGTCAAACTCACCGGCTCCTTTAGTGAAGACCCCGGTATTCACAGTTTTTGCATTAGGCCGACTGTTCTGGTGAAACTCCGTATGGAAGCGATACCCATTCACATCATACTTCTCATACGCCTCGACTCTACGGTTACATCCTTGGGAGACACATCTCAACTCATCGGACATCACAACGTTGGGATTAGCTCCCTACAAGTTTAGTGTATTAGTTATGTGTAATAGAAAACGAGAAGACACGGATTGCAAGGTAGGGGGGCAGGCTAGAAATTACCTTTTCCCTGAACCAAGCCGTGAATTTTTTCTTTCCGGGGGCACCCTCTTTCAGAAGAATTTCCAGCTCGGCTTCATCGAGATCCACCGTTCCCGGCCACATTTCATCCTTGAATTGGCTAAAATAAAATAAATATGTATTAGAGCGAAACCGAGTTACTAGTTGCAAAGTAATTCGGTTCACCATTTTACCTGAGGAAACTTCCTGCTTCCCCCTCGTCACGAACCACTTCATCCATGTTCAAGAGCACATATAGCATTACACACTCCAACTCTTCCTTGGTCAAAGTATACTTTTTTGCGCCACCAGCCTTGCCACCGGGACACTTGAAGAGGAGGAGCTTGGGGTCTTTCTTAGGCTCGTCGACATTGTATCGAGAGGCCTGGTTATGCATAGTGGGAACATCATCGGGAAAGTACGTTAGCCTAGCGTCTGCCATCTCCTGGAGGATAGTTGCCTCAGTTATGCATGCTTCAATCTGATTTTTGTTTCCACATTTGGTTCGAATATACTTAAACTCTCTCTCAATACAGAACTGCCACCGGAACTGCACCGATCCACCCAAGAGAGCCTCGTTCGCGAGATGCACAACAAGATGTGCCATCGGAGTAAAGAAGCCTGGCGGAAATATCGTCTCTAAGTTGCATAGCAACTCCGGCACTAGATCATGCAGCTTCTGAATAATCAGGGGACATATCTGCTTAGCGCAGAGCGTGCGGAAGAAATGGCTCAACTCCGCGAGCACTCGCCACACACGGTCGGGGAGATACCCTCGAACCATCACCGGCATCAGCCGCTCAATCCAAATATGATAGTCGTGACTCTTGAGCCCGTTGACTTTTCCCGTTGCAAGATTGACTCCCTTACTTATGTTCGAACAATAACCGTCAGGGAACATCACGACGTATTTGAGCCACATGAATGCCTCCTTCTTTTGAAGACTAGTAAGGCAGAAGTCGGCATGCGGCTTGAACCAATTTTTTCGACGGTTGTTAGGAGGCTGCATGTGTAATCTCTCCCTATCACAAAGCTTCTTAACATCGACTCTAGCTTTGACATTATCCTTTGACTTGTCAGGAATGTTCAGCACTGTGTGAAATAGAGACTCTCCGACATTCTTTTCGGTGTGCATCACATCGATATTATGGGGTAGTTCGAGGTCCTTGTAATATTCAAGCTGCGTCAAGCCTGCCACGTGAGTCCAGTTGTGTGTTTCACCATATCCCACATATCGTGGGCCATTTCCCGGAGCAGGCACGAGAGCACGTAGCTCGGCATCAACAGCTGCACCATCGAAAGTTGGTATCTCTTTCTCTTCACGCTCAACTCTTCCCTTTTTGAAGTTCTTTTCGTCTTCTCTAAACCGATGCCTTCTTTTGAGAAACTTGCGATGCGTGTCGAACGCGGAATACTTCTTACCCCCGTTTAGCCAAATGAACTCAAGTCGGTTCCTGCACACTGGGCATGGCCACTTACCAGCTGTACACCATCCGCAGAATAGGGCGTACCCTGGCATGTCGTGCATGGAATAGTGGAACCAAACTTTCATCAAGAAGTTTCTCTTTGATGCACGGTCATATGTCATAGTCCCGTGGTGCCAAGAGTGATACAAATCATCCACAAGCGGCTGCATATAGACACTCAAATTCTTTCCCGGATATTCAGGCCCTGGAATGACCAGCGACAGGAATATGGTCTTCCTTTGCATTAGGACTCCGGGAGGGAGATTGAGCGGAATAACAAACACGGGCCAGCAGCTGTACGAGGCAGTCGACATACCATACGGATTGAATCCATCGGTTGCTATCGCAATTCTGACGTTTCGAGCCTCTTCTGCCTCCTCGGGGTATTTTGCATCGAAATTCTTCCATGCCTGACCATCAGATGGATGTCCCATCTTTACCCGTCCGTGCTCGTCCTCGTATCTCTTCCCCATCTTGTGCCACGTCATCTGTGTGGCAGACTCCTTGTTCATGTAAAGCCGCTGGATTCTTTTTATGAATGGGAGATAACGAAGAATCTTCTTGGCGACTTTCGTCTGCTTTTTCTGACCATCCGCTCCCTTTACCTCATGATACCTAGAGGCTCCACACAGGGTACAGTACTTTTCATCCGCAAACTGTTGCCTAAACAAGATGCAACCTTTAGGACAACAATCTATCTTTTCATAATCCATGTTGAGCTCTCGCAAGATTTTCTTCGTCTCGTACATGCTTTTAGGCAAACAATGTCCTTCGGGCAACATGTTACCATATGTTTGCAGATGAGCTTCAAAGCATGAACGGGTGTTGCCATACTCGAGCTTTTTGGCTAGTACTTGCGAGATGGCATCGAGCTGAGAAATACTTGCGCCCTCGTACAGAGGTTTCTCGGCCGTTTCCATCATATGAAAGTAGGCCTTCGCGGTAGGCTCCGGTTCCTCGGGTTCACACGGTTCCTCCTGTTCACACGGTTCCTCCGGTTCCTCGTGTGAAGGTGGCGAATCTGGCATGTAGGAATCACGGAGATCATTCAGAAAGTTTCTAATCCCATCGTCCTCCTTGCCATTGATCCGTTGACGCATCACCCTGCCACTCTCACGTTCGTATTCAGCAAAGTCGACCGTCGTGACGAAGCCCGGCATATACCCATAAGACCAAAGGTGTTTTATCATATCCTCTTTTCCCTTACGCTGACGCTTCCTGCAATGACTGCAAGGGCAAAGTGGACGAATGCCTGCCTTTGAACCACGCGCTAACTCCTTCACTAAGAAATCCGTCTTCCATACCCACTCATCAGACCTTTCAACCGCACTAATTCGGCCATTGTATATCCACCCACTATCAGCCATCCTCTGTTTTATTTCGGAGCCAAACAACATACATAGCATGAAATTAATTGCATCATAGTAATTTTTTCCTACCGTGCAAAATGAAGCATCAACCTACATCTCTAATAGGTAAGGGTCCTAGCAGCCGCCGGATCCGTAGATTGAGTACGTTCTCCATGCTCTACCCCGGTCCGAGACAGAATTTCGGCAGCACCTCCCCGCTGCTCTCCCGATACACGTCTCGGCAAAAAGCCGAGAGGATGTGCATAAGGAGAACAACGAGGAGGCGCTACCGAAATCCTGACCCAGACCGGAGCAGAACATGGAAAACGTATCCAACTACGCATCCGCCGACTGTCCCGTAAATGCCGCAAGCGTTACGGTTCAAAATATGCCTACCTCTAATGCATATTTATCCGCGTAATGCTCGCGGACGGGAAATGACACCTAGGTGACGCGACATAAATAAATGCGAGGGAGAAGACGGAATTCTAGCTCATCCTCGGCGGTAGAGGAAGTAGTCGAACGACGGGGTCAGGGTCGACGGACGGCGGGGTCAGGGTTGACGGACGGCGTTGCCGCTCAGATCTCCTATAACAAAAACAGTCAGATAATAAGGGTATATCGGATAAAAAAATTAGCAAATAAATTTTTATCTAACACCTACAAGTTTTTAAACTATAATTTTTCTAACCTATCAAGTCCTAAAAAAATTCTAATCTAACATAAAAATTTCTAACACCCAATTCTTTTCTAATCTAACCTAAAATTTCACCTAAATTTTTTCTAATCTAACCTAAAATTATTTTTCTAATCTAACTAACAAATCTTACAGCATAACCTAAATCTAACAATTAATAAACCTAAATCTAACTAACTAACTAACCCTCACCTCTGCCTCTAGCACATGCCGGCCGAAGTGAGATGCTCCGATCAGAGGAGAGGCGGGCCGGGCCGGGCACAGGGGAGGAGGGAGGCGGGCTACCGGCGGCGGCGCGTCCCCTCGCGGCGACGGGGGACAGGAGGCGGCGCGGGTAGGCGGCGCGGTGACGGCCGGTGACGACGGGGGCAGGAGGCGACGGGGCGCGCGACGGCCGGTAACGGCGCGCGCGATGGAGAGAGGAGCACGGCGGGGGGCGCGAGGCGGCGGGGCGAGTTGGTGGAGGAGATCGGAGCACGGCGGGGCGGGGCGGGGCGGGGCGGAGGAGGGCGGAGCTCGGAGGGGCGCGAGGCGGGGCTCGGACGGGCGCGGCAGGCGGCGGGGCTCCGTGGGAGGCGACGTGGCCGGGCGGCGGGGGGGCGGTGGTGGCGGCGGGGCTCGCTGGGAGGGGGCGGGGCTCGCGGGAGGGGAGGGGTGCGGGTGTGGGATGTGCGGGTCAACGCGAGGAGGGGATGCGCCCGACGTGGTAAGTGGGCAGTGGCCCGGTGCGGAAAACGGGAAAGTTTAAACGCCGACGGTCTCCCGACACGCCGACAGCAACCGTCGGGGTGTATCCCGCCACGCCGACGGTCCCCCCTACGCCGACGGGCACGCCAGCGGTTCCCCGTTTCCCCGTGGTACGCCGACGGCGCCGACTTTTTGCCGTCGGCGTACCCAGCGGCCGTCGGCCTCTCCTGCCTCTCCCGTAGTGACACTCCAACAGGCAACAGCTACAGCCTACTTTGTTTGCTTGCCACGTCGGCTCCCGGGACCATCGCTACGACGACCCCTGGACGCAAAGCATCACACCATAATCTTCAAAAGATATGGATCATTCCATAACCAAAAGCATGCGCCGTTGGAAGCGAGGATCGTGCAGGAAAGAAACCAGGCTTTCCCCGTGCGACGAATGCCAGGGATCTAAGCTGAGAGTGCACGCAGGCGCCTTTTCGCGGAGCACAAGAGACGGGAAAGCTGTGGAGGGCAGCTGAGCTTTATGCATGCTGCCAAGTGCCAAAATGAACAACACATGCAATGCAAGGGCACTTTTATGGTTTCAGATACAGGCAGCGATTAGGTAGAATTTTGGATATACTGTATAATGACCGGTTGCTTTGCCGGTTGTCATGTGCAAAACAAGGGATCCGAGCCGCCCAGCTGCCTACGATTTCTTGGCGACAAAGCTTGTTTAGTTTAGTGTAGCAGCGACAGCGACGCAGCAAAGACAAACACGTGAAAACGATTTCTTGGCCCCCTTTCATCAGTATAAAAGCACTATAGCAACCTGCTTACTTAATCAATTAGTCTTAATTACTACTGTATCATAATATAAGATGATTTAGCTATTCAAGCAGATACTGCATACGGAGCAAAATGAGTGAATCTATATACTAAAATATGTCTATAAATACCCGTACATAGTATCAGTTGAAATAGCTAAAACATTTTATATTACGACAACGGAGGGAGCACTTGAAAAAACAACATAAACGACATGCTAGTCCCACGTCGATACAGACAAAACAAACCGTGCAAGTGTGCAGCTCGAACGAACCCAGGCGATCCCGTGATGCTCTAGGAATAATCGAGACAGATGGCAGGGCAACCTGAGCCATGCATGAGCAAATCCAGCATTCTCCCCGCTGCAGCATAGGAATAAGGCGACGCCACGCATGCAGGCCCCGCTCACCAAACCCCGTCCTCATCCTCACACGTACGCTTCACAGAACAGAGGAACAGAAATAACGTACGTACCATTGAAATAACATGTCCTCTTCTATCAACAGAATTACGGAGTACTCCCTCCGTTCCTAAATATAAGATGTTGTAGCTATTGTTCATATTGTCTAGATACATACTAATATGAGTAAACGTTACACTAAAAGTTGTCTAGATACATTTAGACATGTGTGAATGTGGAAAAAGGCTAAAACATGTTACATTTAGGAACGGAGTACGTAGAAAACTAGAGTATTTTGTTCCACGAGTGTTTGACAGCAAAGGAAAAGAAAAAGAAAAAGCGGTTGGAACGGAGAATTCTTTTTTCACCCAAATAGAGTGCAAAGTATAGGAATTTTAAACTATTGTAATCATATGAATCAAACAATATTTATAGGGAAACAATCTTTCAAAAATCCTACACAATTTCGTTGGATAAGAGCAGCACTTAATTAGCCACTTACGAAGAGCATCCATCCTAGGTTAAGTACTACCTCCTATCCGAAATAATTGACGTTGGTTAACCAAAGGTGTAGGCAAGTTATAGGCAAAGTCTCCCACAATTAAATCGGATTGGAGGGAGTAGCTAGCAGCGGATTTATAATTAACTAGGATTAAACGAGAGACAGGTAGACCGCTCGTCTTTAATCTGCAACAGTGAAACGCCAGCTAGTTAATTGAGCGCAAGCCAGCCGTTCGGTGTTGTGCATCGCTGGAGATGCCGGCCCTGCGGGCAGGTGGCGCTGCTCGGAAGGGAAGAGCCCACCGGTCGCATGCCTGCAGGCAGGCTATCGCAAAGTTGAGGAACCTTTGTATTTTTGTACGTCGCCGGATCCTCAAACGTGAGCACGTACTCTACGTACGCGTGACGGAAAGTTGCGGAGAGCAACGTTTGCTTTATGTACGCCGCCAAAGGGACACCACGCCGCACTCTCCTTTTGATATGCAGTGCAGATGCTTTTATGGTTTCAGAGAGGTACTAAAACCTTATTAGATTGTAAATATACCCTAACTGTTGTACCTGTACCTAATATAAATACAACCATACGCCTACCCTATTGGGTATCGGACGTAACCCTAAACCTCTCGCTTTACATGGTATCAGACTAGCCGATCTCCAATGTCTTCCGCCGCCTCCAACTCCGTCGCCGCCGCCGCGACCTCCTCTGCAACCGCCACGATCCCAGCCGCGTCGACCACCTCCGCGATGGATCGCGCCGCGGTCTCGCCGTTCCTTGCGGCCCTACTCGCGGGACAGCAGCTGCCGCCGCTTGTGCCGAGTCCAATCTCTACACGCAGCGCGGGGTCGAGCCTCTCCGCCGCCGGCGTGCTCTCCTCGGGAGCTGCCTCGCTCCCCCTCATGGCGCCTCTGCGCGTCTCCCCGGAGCAATCTGCTCCTGCCGCCGGCTTCTACGGGCAGCCCTCCGGTGCCCTAGCCCCGTACAGCGCGCCCTATGCGCCTGCTCCCGGCGCGGGGCCCTACGGCCAGGGCGTCTACCACGGCGCCTACTCGCCCCGTGCGCCGGTGTCTACCCCGCCCGCGCCATCTGCTACACCGGCCTCGTTCCTGGCTCACCTCGATGCCGGCTCGGTCCGTGATCCGCCGCCGGTGCACCTTGGTCACCTGCTCACCGTCAAGCTCCACCCCGACAACTATCTGCTCTGGCGTGCGCAGCTACTACCTCTTCTTCGCAGCTACTACCTCGACGGCTATGTTGACGGCACTCTACCGTGTCCGCCACAGATGATCCAAGTACCCACCCCCGGTGGTGCTCCGATGGTCAACCCCAACCCCGCCTATCGCCAATGGGTCGCTCAGGATCAAGCAATACTCGTCGCGATTCAGGCCTCTCTTACACCCGCCGTCGCGGGTATGGTTGTCTTTGCCACCTCGTCTCGTGATGCATGGGGTACCCTCGACTCCAGTTTCTCTTCGCAGTCCCTTGCCCGCTCCATGGCCGTGCGCACCAAGCTGGGAGAGATTCAGAAGCTGGACAAGTCCGTCACGGTTTTCTATAACCAGATCAAGGAACTGGCGGATATTCTCTCCTCCGTGGGACAACCCCTTCGCGACGAGGAGTTCACCGGGTTCATCCTCAAGGGACTTGGTGAGGAGTATGATTCCCTTGTGGAGAACATCAACGGGAGGGACACTCCGATCCCCCCTCATGAGCTCTATGCGCGGCTGCTCAACACGGAACAACGCCTCGGTGCCTGCCGTCCGGATGTCCTCTCGTCTGACTCCGCCGCTCATGCTGCCCATCGCTCTGGTGGGGGTGGCCGACCCCAGTCGACGTCGCGTCCCTCCGGTGGCCAGACGTCGTCGCCGTCCAAGCCCCCCGCTGCACCACGCCCCAACACTGGTGCCACTGGGCGGGGCCGCACCTGGTTGTGCCCGTCGTGCGGTGCCAAGTCCCCGTGTCAGCTCTGCGGCATCGATGGTCACCTCGCCTCTCGCTGCCACCGTCGGTTCAAACAAGATTTTCTTGGCATTGGCAATGACGGTCGTGGCAATGAGAAGAAAGCCTCACTCGCCACACAGGGGTCTACTTCATCATACCCTGTGGATCCCGCTTGGTACATGGACACGGGGGCCACTGATCACCTGACGCATGAGCTCTCCAAGCTCAACCCACGGGACTCCTACACCGGCACCGACCAGGTCCGCACCGCTGATGGGTCAGGTATGCATATCTCTCACATTGGCCAGGCATCTTTACACTCTCACACCTCTACACCTATATATCTTAATAATGTCCTTTGTGTTCCATCTGTCACTAGAAATCTTTTATCTGTTAAGAAACTTACCCTTGACAATGATGTGTTTGTTGAGTTTCACCCGTTTCATTTCTTTGTCAAGGACCGAACCACTCAGGACGTTCTTCTTAGAGGTCGCAGTCGTCATGGCCTATACTCTCTTGATGTGCCAGCCGCCCCTCAAGTTTTCAGTGGTGTTCGTGTCTCTCCGTCGCAGTGGCATTCTCGTTTGGGTCATCCTGCTCTCCCCGTAGTTCGCCATGTTATTCGTCGTCTTGATCTTCCTTTTTCATCTAGTCATAATAAGCTCTCTGTCTGCGATGCTTGTCAGCAGGGCAAGAGTCATCAGTTACCGTTTACTGTGTCCACTCATGTAGTCAGTAATCCTCTTGAACTTATATATTCAGATGTGTGGGGCCATGCCCAAACTTCAGTCAGTGATCATAATTATTATGTCAGTTTCATTGATGCGTATAGTCATTTCACTTGGCTTTACCTGCTTAAACGCAAATCTGATGTGTTTGATGTTTTTCTTCAGTTTCAAGCCCATGTTGAGCGCCTCCTCAAAACAAAAATTGTTCATGTTCAGTCTGACTGGGGAGGGGAATACCGAAATTTTAGTGCTTTCTTTCAGAAACATGGGATTGCTCATCGTGTTGCTTGTCCACATACACATCAGCAAAACGGTGCCGCTGAACGTAAGCATCGTCACATCGTTGAGACTGGCCTAACTCTCATCGCGCATGCTTCTGTTCCTTTTCATTATTGGAGTGATGCATTTACCACTGCATGTTTTCTCATTAATAGACTTCCCACACGTCTCCTCAACATGAAAGATCTAGTTGAACTTCTGTTTCATGAGCCACCTGACTATACTTTTCTTAGAGTGTTTGGGTGCGCATGCTGGCCACACCTCCGACCATATAATAATCATAAACTCGAGTTTCGTTCCAAAAAATGTGTGTTCCTAGGCTACAGCTCTATGCATAAGGGTTACAAGTGTTTACATGTTCCATCTAATCGTGTTTATATTTCACGTGATGTTGTGTTTGATGAAACCTTGTCCCCTTTTGCTCCACCTCCTACACCTCACACACATACCTCTCCTGTCAGTTCATCGACCCCTTTGCCTGGTCAATTTGAAGATATTGCATATTCTCCTGTTTTGTTGCCTAATCATGGTGCAGGTGTGGGTCGTGGTGCTCGATTGGAGTTGCTGGACGTCCCTGATGATGCTCCTCGGCAGACTGGCTCCCTCGACGTGACACACGACGATCATTTCGATCGTTGCATGTCCCATGCAGGGCCCCCGCCGTCTGCGCCTCCCGCGACCACGCGCGTCGCACCTACAGCGACCATGTGCATCGCGCCCGACAGCCCGCGTCGCCCACTTGGGCGCTCAGAGCGGCCCGTGTCGCCCACGCGGTCTCCAGGACCGCCTTCGCCTGCACGGCCAGCGTCGCCCTCGTCGCCTGCTGGGCCGCCGTCGCCTGCTGGGCCGCCGTCGCCTACGCGGCCCACCGGGCCGTCTTCGCCATCGTCCCCGCCCGCCTCGCCTGCGAGTCCACCTGGGCCCTTGCCCCCGTCGATGGACGCAGGCGCTACTGGGCCGCCATGCTCCGCGTCGCCCACGCGGAACACTACCTCCGCCTCGCCCACGGCTGTTGGGCCGTCTTCCTCGACTTCGCCTGGACAGTCCTCTTCGCCGCCGTCGACGACTGTTCATGCGCCTGTTCATGCCACCCGGCGCCCTCACACACGCAGCAAGAGTGGTATTGTCAAGCCACTAGACCGCAAGGATGGTACCGTTGCTTGGTTGGCAGCGTGTGTTGCTCATGCTTCTGCTGACCCTACTTCTGAGCCTCGGCATTATACTGCAGCTATACAGATTCCTCACTGGCGTCATGCGATGGAACAAGAATATCAGGCCCTCTTGAAGAACAACACGTGGACACTGGTTCCTCCGCAAACAGGTATCAATGTCATTGATTGCAAGTGGGTTTTGAAGGTTAAAAAGCATGCTGATGGCTCTGTTGAACGGTACAAGGCACGCTTAGTTGCTAAAGGGTTCAAGCAACGATATGGACTTGACTACGAGGATACCTTCAGCCCTGTTGTCAAGCCTACTACCATCCGCATTCTGCTTTCTCTTGCTGTTACCTCTGGTTGGTCTCTCCGTCAGTTAGATGTGCAGAATGCTTTTCTTCATGGTGTTCTTGAAGAGGAAGTATACATGCGACAACCCCCTGGTTTTGAGGACTCCGATCGTCCTGCTCATCTCTGTCGCCTTGTCAAAGCACTATATGGGTTGAAACAGGCTCCTCGTGCATGGCATGCACGACTTGGCTCTGCTCTTCGTGCTCATGGGTTTACTCCATCTACAGCAGATACGTCTCTCTTTCTGCTTCAGCGTCCAGAGGTTACCATGTATCTTCTGGTTTATGTAGATGACATTATTCTTGTCAGCTCCTCTGTTACTGCTGCTGATCGTCTGGTTTCCTCTCTCAGTTCAGACTTTGCTGTCAAGGATCTGGGTAAGCTTCATTATTTCCTTGGCATTGAGGTTACTCATGATGATACTGGTCTCTCTCTTACTCAGAAGAAGTACTCTCAGGATCTGTTACGCCGCACTGGTATGCTTAAGTGCAAACCTGCTATCACTCCCATGTCTGCTACGGAGATTCTGACAGCTACGGGTGGTTCTCTCCTTTCTTCTGAGGATGCTACGGAGTATCGCAGTGTTGTTGGTGGACTGCAGTACTTGACACTTACCAGACCAGACCTCTCATATGCGGTTAATCGTGTTTGTCAGTATCTTCATGCACCTACACAGTCTCATTGGTCTGCTGTCAAACGCATCTTGCGTTACATTAGTCACACTGCTTCTTATGGCCTTCGACTGTGTTCTGCTACGTCTGGCTTATTATCTGCATTCTCTGATGCTGATTGGGCTGGAAATCCTGATGATCGGCGATCCACGGGGGGATATGCAGTGTTCTTGGGTCCAAGCTTGATCGCCTGGAGTGCTCGAAAACAAGCCACAGTGTCTCGAAGCAGTACTGAAGCCGAGTATAAAGCCGTTGCTAATGCTACAACTGAGCTTATCTGGGTACAGTCACTGTTACGTGAATTGCGTGTTACACAATCTCAGCCTCCTGTTCTTTGGTGTGATAATATTGGTGCGACATATCTGTCCTCCAATCCTGTGTTCCATGCTCGGACAAAACACATCAAAGTTGACTATCATTTTGTGAGAGAACGTGTTGCACAGAAGCTCCTTCAGATCAAGTTCATCTCCTCCAAGGATCAGATTGCAGACATCTTCACCAAGCCTTTATCCTTGCCATTATTTCAAGGTTGTAGGCGCAATCTTAACATGTTAGATGTTCGATGACACGGTTAAGATTGAGTGAGGGTATTAGATTGTAAATATACCCTAACTGTTGTACATGTACCTAATATAAATACAACCATACGCCTACCCTATTGGGTATCGGACGTAACCCTAAACCTCTCGCTTTACAAACCTGGATATATATAATGACCGTTTTATTTTCTGAGATCATGACCGGTTGTTGATTATGTGCAAAACAAGGAGCCGACCGAGCCAGCTCCTCTACACGTGAGCACGTGTGAACAAACGATGCGGCACCATTTCATCAGTATAGAAGGAAATACTAGTACTAGCAACCTGCTAACTTACTAAATTACTACAGCCGGCTCTAGCTGCAGGGCAAGGCAAGGCGTAGGCACGGATACAGCAGACACGACATGCTTCTCGCACGTCGATACAGACAAGACGAGCCCTGCGACGGAGGACGAGGAGTGACGACACACAGCTCGAACCAACCCGTGATGAATTGATGATCTAGGGAGTTTCCCAGGCACATGGCAGGAAACTTGATCCATCAGCCGGTATTCTTCCCGCTGCACCCGGCAACTTTTTTCTTTTTGACAGCTGCATCGGGCGGCCTTCCATCTGGCTCTCGACGACTATAAGACCCGTTACCGTTGATCCGATCCATTAGATCATCTTCACCGTCACCCATCAAATATCTGTACGGCACTCCCAATTGGACCCCTTTGGAGGTGTCGGACCTGTGTCCGCAGATTTAGTGGGCATGTTCCGCAGCGGCACACTCCAAACAGGACCCTCCATTTGTAATCGTTAAATCAAACACATTGTGGGCATGGTGTGAAACACATTCGTCTTAGAACAAGGTTTAGTCTGGCGACGTAGCGCCCCTACTCATCGTCGTCGGAGTGGTCCTCCTGCTCGCCCTCCTCCTCGCCGTCGGAGTGGTCCTCCTCCTCGCCGTCCGTGCAGCAGGGGTGGCGGATGCAAGTGGCATCGTACATCTTGATGCGCAACTTGTCTGCCCCGACGTAGCGAAAGGTGAGAGCATCCAACCCTGCTGCAGCTGGTGCATGTTGGTGAATGAAGCCCAGCCGTTGCCGAGGAACACGTGGCCGTGGTGTCTGAACACGACGGCCACGCAGCGTTGGGGGCACCCTTCTAGCTGGAGGGTAAAGGAGTCCAGCTCCCTGCCTTCGAGAAGGACACCGATCCTATCTGGCAACCTCAAGGAGTTGCCCAATGGTTGCCGGAGTATGATGAAGAACTCGGGAAGGGCATCTCCACCGGCGTCGGCGTCGTCGCTGTCGCTGGCGGCCTCCTGCTCGACCTCCACGGGCCACGCGACCACCTGCTCTCTACGGCCTCCGTGGCCTCGTCTCCCTCAACGGCCTCTGCGGCCTCCTCGCCCTCCACGTGCCACGCATCCGGCTCTTGGAGCTCTCGCCATCGCCTGAGAAGTGGTGGATATTCGCAGGAGAGATGGGGGGAAGGGGTAGGAATGCTCCCTTCTATGACAAGATGGGAAGTGGCGGCCGGAGTGGGGACGTGCGCATTGGGAAGGCGCGCCTCGAGACGCGCCGCTGAAAGTATAAGGATGCCGCCTAAGGGGGGGTGAATAGGCGCTTTAAAATAATTACGGTTTAGTCTTGAGTAAATGCGGAATAAAACTAGCGTTTAATTTATCAAGCACAAAACCTATGCAAGCTAGGTTTACATATGTGCACCAACAACTTATGCTAGGCATGATATACAACTATGAGATAGCAAGATAAATGACTTCAAGCACGATGGCTATCACAAAGGTAAATGCATAAGTAACGAGCTAGAGTATAGAGATAACCGAAGCGCAAGGAGACACCGGTGTTACCGAAGTTCCTTCCCAAGGGAAGTACGTCTTCGTTGGAGAGGGGGGGTGAATAGGCGCTTTAAAATAATTACGGTTTAGGCTTGAGTAAATGCGGAATAAAACTAGCGTTTAATTTATCAAGCACAAAACCTATGCAAACTAGGTTTACCTATGTGCACCAACAACTTATGCTAGGCATGATATACAACTATGAGATAGCAAGATAGATGACTTCAAGCACGATGGCTATCACAAAGGTAAATGCATAAGTAACGAGCTAGAGTATAGAGATAACCGAAGCACAAGGAGACACCGGTGTGATTACCGAAGTTCCTTCCCAAGGGAAGTACGTCTTCGTTGGAGAGGTGGGGAGCCACCTAGGCGCTCCTCAATAGCACGGATGTGCACACCTTATTCTCCTTGAGCTTCTCCGGTGAGGGAGATGCTCGTTTCCACTATGAGGTCGACTTGAAGACGTTGACCAAACCTTACACGAGGTTGAGGCTATCTCCACAACTCAATTGGAGGCTCTCAACGAAGCTTCTTGCAACAAGGTGGAAGCCCCAAGCACTAACCGTCTAGGGTGCTCAATACACCCAAGAGGAACAATCTCTCCGGTGACCAAGCACCCAAGAGTAACAAGCTCACGAACTTCTCTTTCACGAATATCGTGGGGAACTCAAACCGATGCACCTAATGCAATGGCAAGAACACACAAAGTGGTCAAGGACTTCTCTCCCAAATCCCACCAAAGCAACTAATGCTATGGAGGGAGTAAGGAGGAAGAACAAGGAAAACAACAAATGAATCCCTAGATCTAGATCCAATAGATTCCCCTCACAAAGAGGAGGGATTGATTGGTGAAGTGGTAGATCTAGATCTCCTCTCTCTTTTCCCTCAAGTGGAAGCAAGAATCATTGGAGGGGTTGAGAGATAGCAAGCTTTTGGAGGTCAACAATGGAGGTCAAACTTTCCCAAAAGGTTGGGGAACCATTGGGGAAGAAGGCCCCTTAAATAGGTCACCCAAATATCCAACCATTGGAGGAAAAATCGCGCAGGGGCGGAACCTCCGGTGAAACCACCGGAACCTCCGCCCCCCGGATGAGTTAGGACACCAAAATGGCTAAAAAAATGACCCAACCACCGGAGCCTCCGGTGGTTTCACCGGAGGCTCCGCCAACATCATCCCGAAAGGGTTTCGGGCGGAGCTCCGGTGGTGGAAAAAACTGCAGAACATCCTATATGAAAACGGTCGTAACTTTTGCATCCGGACTCCGTTTTCGATGTTCTTGGGCTCGTTGAAATCGCAACGACGAGTACTACAAGAATATGCAGAGAAACATCATAGTCCAAAATGGGAATATAAAACCAAATTATGAAAGGTTTGGCCTATCAATAAAGGACAACCGGTAGAAACCTCCAACAACAAAAAATGCGATAAGTTTTTCATACGAAATCCATTTTTGATGAACTTGAGCTTGACATGAAGAACATGACAAGCTCTAAAACCTTACATGGAGAAAACCCAAATAAGAACCAAGAAGGATGATGCCAAGTATGCAAATGTTTGAGCTCTCTACGATAGATACGGTCAAGATATGCATTCAAGAGCCCCTCTTGATAGTACGGGTATCTATCCTATAATCCGGTCTCCCAACTAGCATAATGAGACCGGTAAAATAGAAACCCTATCTAAGTCATACCTTTTCCTTGCGCAATCCAATTGAGCTAGATGATGACGATCTTGACTCTCTCAAGTTGGATCTTCTTTCTTGATCGTGCTTGCTAGCACATGCTCCGCTTGATGAAGACTTGCAAGTTGCTCCCCCATACACCATTATGGGAGAGACCCTTAATGGCAAATCTTCACGAGGCCACAAACTCCAAAAGGGTGGCAAGCATCAAGCATAGGATTTCTTCTAGATGCTTCACTTGAGCTTCCACGTCAAGCTAGGTGACGAACACCGCTTGACGATGACATAGACCATGGGCAATATGAAATCTTCCTTTTTGTTCATGCCCATGGAAAGATACCTAACCACACATAGAGATGCCACACACACATGTATGGGTTAGATCACAAAGCTATATTGACAATTGATTACCATACCATGAGATACACAATCCCACTTGGTACATCGTGTAGCTTTGTTTGTTGATCACTAGCTTGATCAACCTTGTATCTTTTCTTCTCACTTCAAATGATGATGTCTTGAAGATAACCATGAAGGATAACCTAATACTTTTCTTCAAGACACACTAGAAATAAGATCAACTCAAACCATGACATGTAAATCCTTGAATATACATGAACTCCATTATTTCCTATGGACAAGATCTACAAGGATAACTCAATGCAAACATTAGTCCATAAGGATTGTCATTAATTACCAAAACCACATATGGGGCACCATGCAATTTCAGCCGCGTCGCCTCGCCTCGGGATACGGCGCCAAGACCTCTTTATAAGAGCCCACGGCCAGCCAACCTTTGGAGGAGGAGTAGCCGCTGCCATAGCCGGTGGAGCCGCTGCCGAAGGTCGACGACATGGCGGAGGCGGATCAGGAACCGTGGCTGTCGCCCGACGCGGCTGAAGCCCGTTGGGACCCTTGGCCGTGAGGACGCCTGACGAGGTGTAGACCCGCGATTCTTTCCACCGCCACCGGTAGTTCCCGTGGCTCCTGCGGTGCCGCTTCCCGGAACACCCCCACCGCCGACGCCGGCGCAGGAGGGCACTCTGCCGCCGCCACCATCGGACGACGAGGACGACGATTAGTTCTTCGCGGGAGTCGCGTAGTTTTTTTTAAAAAATTTTGTTCTATTTATATGTAATATAAAAAAGGGCATATGCCTCTCACTGACGGGCGGGGGCCGCCTATCAGGTGGGGTGAACGGACAATGTACGGCGCCCTCAGGCAGGCTCCCAAGTTTGGCGGGTGGGCTGGGTGGCCCGGACAGAAGCTTGGCGGGTGGACACCTTTGGGGGTTGCCGCTACGACGAGTTTTTTTTGGTTCGGACCCCCATTGGGCCTTTGGGGGGAGGGGCGTTTGGGGGTGCCAGTGGGGATGCTCTTAGAGCATCTCCTAGGGGGCTGCTCAAACCATGGATAAAACCGGCACAAATCTGTCTGTTTGAGCAGCGGTCCCGCGGGGGCGGGGGGGACACATAAAAAATGGGTAGTGTCCTACGAGGCTGCTTACTTAGGGGGGTGGGCCACAAATGGCCGATTTTTAAAACAAAAAAACAAGAAAAGAAAACCCCACCTAAGACGGCCATCGCTCGCCGAACCTACTCATCCTCATCGAGGATGATGTAGTCAGCCTCGCTGAAGAGGTGGCCCGGCAGGGCAGAGGGACACGGCGGCGTAGACGACTGGGCGGGGGTGGCGCCTCCGGCAGCTTTGGCGGTGCCCCTGTCCACTCCCAGGACATCCCGACTAGGAGCTAGAACCACATGGGGAAGCGGCGCCTCTTCCCATTCCTCCTCCTCCTGGGCCGCCTGCCTGGCCTCCCGCATGCCGGCCGCCGGAGCCAGGGCCGCCTCCGTTGTCGCCACGGCCACGGCCTCCAGCGTGGTTGCGTCCTCGCGCTCCTCCTCCTGGCGCTCCTTGGCCTCCATGGCGGAGTTATGGAGGGTCGTGCCCAGGCCCTCCCACTCGGCGACCTCGTCGAGGACGTCCTCGTCCTCCTCCTCCCTCACCGGGAGGCGCACGGGGCTGCCGATGCGCAGTGTAACGGGCGCGGCGCAGCGACTGTGGCGCCGCGGGAGATTCTCCGACGGGTACTAGGGGGCCTCAAGCAGTACGGGTACCGAAGTACGCGCGCCGCCGGATGTTGTGCTCGTCGGCGAACCAGTTGTCCCAGCGTGGGGAATCCAGCGAGAACGCCGGGTGCATTCGGAGGTCCTCCGGGAGCTCCTCGCGGTGGCGGAGGATCTCATTCTCCCTCTCGAGCCCGTCCATGGGGACCGGCGGCACCGGAATCCTCTCGGTACTCAGATGCCACCTCTCCGAGAGGTGGACGCCCGTCCATGGCACTGGGATCGCATTGTCCCAGTACCAGACGCACTTGTCCTAGTTGAGGTAGGGATGTCCCCGTACGCGGTGGTCCTCTTCCTCAACCGTGGCGGCCGGCGGCGCTATTTGGAAACGTGGAGGGGGGAGGGGTAGGAGCTACTTGGGTGGTGGAGGCGCGGGCTGGGGTGCGGCGGCGCGAGGACCCAGCCTCGTGGTTGTTCTTACTTAGTTTACACTATTTACATTACACACTTTGCTTACTGCGATAATCTGTTGCTTGGAACTTAATACCTAACGTTTGTTTGGATGATATTCGGAGGGTGGATTATTAGTCATAGATGAAGTTGGATGACGGTCTATGTATCTTGTTGTAATGCCCGCATGAATCACATAGTAATGTTTATGTCCTGCATATGCACTACGGTGCAATCTTCATTTATGTCAATTGCCGAGCTATAATTTGTTCACCACACATGTTATTTATCTTTTATGGAGAGACACCTCTAGTGAACTGTGAACCATAGTCCATTTTCTCATTATGATAATACACACACTGTTTTCGCTGCTTTCATACTGCTTCCACTGTTTTCATACTGTTGCTCATGTTTTCATACTGTTCTCATACTGTTTTTCACACCATACATTTAACCTCTTTGTTACCAGCTAAACCGGTGAGATTGACAACCTCACTGCTTTTTGGGGGCAAAGTAATTTTTTGTGTTGTGTAGGTTCCACGTTGCTGCTGAACCGGTAGTGCTTTCTGCCATCTCAGCTGCATCAACCTTCTGAAATTACTCGTTCCTCCTACTGGTCGATTAAACCTTGGTTTCTTTTTGAGGGAAAATTGCTGCTGTGCTCATCATACCTTCCTCTTGGGGTTTCCAACGAGTGCAAGATCTGCACCATCACCGCCTAGCCACCAGCGGGGCATCGCAGCGGCGGAGAGAGCAGCGGGGGCGCTAGGGTTTTGTCGTCGGCGGGGAGAGTGGGGACGTAGTGAATAGTGGGAGAGTGGGGGCGGTTGTGTGGCGACGAGGGGGCGGGGGCGTGTACTTTATTCGGCAGGGAGGGGCAGGCGAACCGGCGTGTGCCTCTGACGGGTGGGCCACCCCGTGTTGACCACGTGTGCGCTCCCGCGTCCGTGCCGTGTCCGCGGCTGCTCAAATTGCGACCAAATATGGGCCGGGTTTGAGCAAGCCCGAACGAAAAACAGACTCGACCGCGAGATCGGCAGCTCCGTAGGGCCTGATTTTTGGCCAGGCTGCTCAAAAGTGGCCTGTCCGGAGCTTTTGAGCGGTTCCGTAGGAGATGTCCTTAGGCCACCGATTTAGTTAACGCATGCAGACCCTGCTCACCAACCCCCTTCCTCATCCCAAAACAAAGTAAGTTTAATAGTTGAGCTAAATAGAACAGAAATTCACATTAGCCCCGAGCTCACATGCTCTCGTTTTTTTTTTAAGAAATAGTAAAACATTAAAAAAAATGCGAAAAATCTCAACAAACATATAGAAGTTTACGACAAACATGCAAATTTTTGTGATCAAATGACATTTTGGGTGCCCTGTGCAAAAAAGAAAAATCACCGACAAAAATGAGATCTAAAATATAGTTTTCAGAGTACTGATTTTTCCTTTTTCGCACGGCGCACCAAAAATATCATTTAATGACGAAAATTAGCACAATTATAGTAAACTTGTATATCTTGGCTGAGAATTATTTCAGATTTTTTTGAAATGTTTTACTATATTTTACGGATTTTTTTATTGACGAGGAGCATGTGAGCTCAGGTGGCAAAACACCTCTTCCCAGATAGAGTCTCTTATTTTCCCCATGTCTTCTCCCCTGTACCTCGCCGGCTCCTCCTCTAGTCTCCCATCTTCCCCGGCGGCTATGCCGTTCAGTAGCCTTTGGAGGGGGTGACCGGCCTACTCTGTGCAGTCGTAATAGGTTAGGAATAAGGTCGTTTTGAGCTCTATTGCACCGGTCGGTTGGCTCCGAACTCCTCTGCCATGTTGTCAAGGTGGGAGGATGAAAGGGACGTGTTTGGAGCCGGATCGTATTCAAATAAGAATTACGATGGAGCTTAGACCCGTCTCCCCTTCGCGTGTTCTAATCATCTTGGTGGCAAAAAGATGAGTAATAAGAAAATATTTGCGATGTCGGGGATCGTTGTACTCGTCTGTTCAAGTGGATGTCATCAACAGCGACTCGCTGTTATCTGCGACCTATGTTAGAATATTGGGCCCATATAATGGACAACCCAATAGATAAATCCTAAAATATCAAATGGCCCATGTGTGTGAGCAAGTGGTGGGAGTGACAAGTTTAGTCCCACATGGAAAGTTGGAGAAGTTGCACACGACCTTATAAGGTGGATTGTTGTAACACTTGTAAGTGAATAAGAAAAGAAGATCCTCTCGCGCACGCCTTCTTCTCCGCTGCCGCTCGCTCGTATAGTTAATGGAGAGATAGATCCAGGATCCACTCGCTGAAATAGTATTGGTAAATAAGTATGCGCAGACAAGGACATGTCACTAGTCATGGAGATAATGTGTCACGGTAACGCGTAAAACGAATCATACCGGATATCAGGAATAATGTGATAAGGCGATTAAAGAGTTTAATCATGGTCTTATCATTTATCTCTTCTCGAGGTATTGATTGGTATCATGAAGTAATAGGAACTTATTTAATAACCAACAGGTTCAGCAGTTTTCTTCGTATAACTTGTACGAATCAATATTGACGTCCACAGTCTCAATGTTGATTATTGGCTGGGAAATATGTTTTTGAATCATTTCTACTAGTTATCGAACCTGTAAGGGTCACACACTTAAGCCGTCAAAGTCTGTTTTTTGCATTGGATTGGTTCAGAGGAGAGTAGGGTATCATTCGGGTAATTATGAGATGATAGAATAAATATTCAAGAGAGATTACGGAGGACATGAGATGTTGGAAATATGTTTCTAACATATATAGGTAATGGTTGATGTCATTACGATATCACGGAAACAAACCCGGTGTCAATCCGAGTCGTTTCGGGAAAGTTACCATAAGAGAGAAATAATGACGGTGTAGGCAACATATTATATGAGATATAACACAGGACACGAGATTGTTGGGAATATGCCCTAGAGGCAATCATGTATGATGTAATTCCCACTGTATTCATAAAGTTATTAAGTTGTCCTTGTTTTGAACATCTGATATATGTCATTGAATATGTGATTCGATTGTGGAACTATATATTCATGTTGTTTATACTAGATTGTCCTTGGTAATTTAGGTTGTGCTGGACACACACCCTAGACTAATGTGAGTGTTGGCTGATGATACGGTTCCACTTGTCATGGGCATGGTGATGCCATTCCAACGTTCACGGACTTGGCTAAAGAGTTTAGCAAGTCGGACTGACCCACATTGAGATGCAACGATCAAGTCGTCATTTGCATGTCTCAATCAATGTAATCCTTAGACCTGAGGTTGTCGCACAATCCGAGTTGTGGATCACCGACTTAGGTTCTGTCAAACGTTGTTCTGTGACAAGGCAACTATAAAGGCAGAGTTCGGGTCGAATGAGAAGCAAGCTGCGTGACGTGGATAATCAAGATGGGATTTGGCCCCTCCGAATGGAGAGATATTCTCTGGGCCCTCTCGAGTGATATGATTCAGGAAGTGTCGTGGGATAATCACCGCAGACGTTACTGGGGGTAACTTATCTTGGGGCAAGACGACTCTGGTGTTTGGGAGAGGGTTTAGCTCAAGGGAAAACATAGCAATATGCGATCTGACAGCCGGCAATCTAGTCGCCGAGTCTCCGATCTCGATCTATTAACTCAGTTCTCGTGTTACACTGGATACTCGATACCTAGCGATATTGCTCTAACTCTTGGGTCTCTCTCAACCTGACCTAGAGACCGTCTTATAAAGCATCCGGACCTCCAGGCCTGCTCTCCAAGGCGTACTCTGAATCCTACCCGGACACTGCCTACAAAACGCTAAACTTCCTTACTGGAGCTCACAGTCCGGGTTACCAGGCCTACGATCTTGGGCCTTCTAGAAGCTCCTTTATCCTTAGCCGGGTCTCGCGCAGCGTCCTTTGAGCCGAGTTACACCTTGGCGTTGGCCTACCGGGTTATCATCCCTCCATCAGTAGTCCCCAGAATAGCTTGGGCTTCACGGGATTCTCCTTGAAGCGCACGCTATTCCCTGCAGAAATATCAACATTCAAGTTCATAGGGCCCGGGTTAGATTGCTTTGACAAACAGCTAGGCCTAACTCCATGGTGGCCATATAGTAACCCGGCTTTCTCCAAGTCTATCGCTTATTTCTCCGGGTCAGCGCCCTGATAATGATGCCAAAGATCCGGCTTACTTCACTTATCTAACCGATCCAAGTATCATGGGAAAGATTTGCCTCACATATGTTCCGGATATCCCGTCTATCACTTAATGCATATCCAGGAAAATCCGGCGGATATCCTTTATCCCGAAATTTCCGGTTACCGCCCGTTGGTCTAGGTTTATCCGTCCGCACCTTATAAATAGGCACCTATGGGATAACCTAACCCCAACGGTCCATTTCTTCTCCCTCTCCTTCACTCCCGCACCCAAGCTCACGGAGCGCCGCCACAGAGTCCTCGCGCACGTCGCCGGAACCAATCCACCGCCGGTTACGTTCCGCCACGGCTCGTCCCGCGCCGCCGCCAACCTCCGCCGCCGCGCCCTTGAGCAGCTCGCCGGCAGTCGCAAAGGGTCATTCGGATTGCGCTATTTGCCGTCGCCGCGCTCTACTTCAATCCCATCCGGTAAGCTCCTTGCTCCATTTGATTTAGCTTTGCAATTTCTCGAATCGACCCAGATTGGATCTTGGTCTTCCGCGGGCCATTTTTTGCCCTGCGCCGGATTAGGTCACCCAGACTCATACTAGTTCATCCAATGGCTTGAATATAGGCTCCACTTCATTCTCCTATCACTTGTAGTCGCTAATTTCACCACGAATCTGAAAATGAAATCTCCAATCTAGGCTCGGGCCGCCCAAATTTTCCACAACTGACTTTGACACCCGGCAGATCCTTTTCTTCTGGTTCTTTCATCTGCATTAGATACATGGGCAACCACCCTTCTTCCACGTACGCTTACCAATATGTAAGTACCCCATAATTTCTGTTCTGATACTTGATACTCGGACAATCCATAACTTTTGATCTTTTCAATGATACCCGGATGATTCTTAGTTTCTTTGTCTAGCTGACTCCGCTTGCCTATACTCGGATAATTCGTGATTTCCGAGTCTTATGCTTTGTACACTTGTCTTGTGTTTCGCAGGCTGAACCCATGGCTCCCAAGAAGCAAGGGAAACAGCAGGCCAAAGCCCGGATGACTCAATCGATCTCCGCCAACTGGGCGCGATCCACGGTTACCAAGGCCAAGCTGGAAGAGCTGGCCGAGTTAGGGATCCTCCCCCCAGAAGGACATCCACTGGAGGGTGCCGGGTGATGAGACCCGGCCCGCGCCTGCTGATGACGAGGTAATTTGCTTCGTCGAACATGTGACCCGGGGGTTTCGCCCTCCGGGTCACCCCTTCTTCCGTGAAGTTCTGAGCCATTATGGCCTCCGGGTATTCGACATAGGGCCTAACTCTATGTTGAATATAACCCATTTTATCGTTCTTTCCGAGTCATACTTGTGCACTCCGCCAAGTTTGACTCTCTTTATCGAACTCTTTCAGTGCAAGCCGTGCCGCGAAAGCGGTGACGGCGCACTTCTTGCTTGCGGCGGGGTCTCTATCCAACGCCGCAAGAATTCTCCTATGCCAACCCTTACTCTCAATTCCCATGTCAAACATTGGCAACTTTCCTACTTTTACTGCCGAGACACTTCCCCACCCGGCGAGAGGAAACTGCCGGGTTATTCGGAGGGTCTCCTCGATATCTCTGAAAACTTCAACGCCTTCGCCCCTGACTCGGACAGGGAGGCAATCCAACCCCTCCTCACAAAAATATCCGTCCTTTCTGCCCAAGGTCTCCTTGGGCTCAATTTGGTTAAGACATGGGTGGATTTCCAGATCCAGCCTAATTCCATCCGCACCAAGCTGATGTGCGAATACTCGGGGCACGTCACTGACGCGCTCCGATACTCCTCCAAGAATTATCCAGCTGGTGACACCAACAAGACCATCAAGAGCTTCTTGACGGAAAAGTTGGAGGCGATCAAGAACATCGCCGGGTTACCGGCGTTCACCCGGGAAAATCCGGCTCCAGCGGTAAGACCGATACTCGTAAATTTATTTCCACTCCTTGACTTGATACAGCTGTTAGTTCTCACTTCCATGTTTTTATCTCAGGCTGATGACGCCTTCTGGAACGTCGAGACCTCCCCTTCTTCCGGAGACCCGGAAGAAGATGAAGAGTCGGCTGACAATGACGAAGGTATTTATCCGAGTCGTGAATCAGCTTTACTTGCATCATTTTCCTCACTCGTCTAACTTTTTCCCTCGATACATACGCGGCTTACAGGGTTGGAGGACGAAGACGACAAGGACGAGGAAGACCCGGAGGCCACCGAGTCCGATCAAGAAATGACAGTCGGGACCAAACGGAAGGCCAGAGGGGTGGTATCCAAGGTTCCTTTCTCCTATATGTCCTCCGAACCCTACTCCTTTGATAACATGCGCAAACTTAACCATCAATTATCAAACTCATCATACTTGAAGGACCCTTTTCCGGCAAAGCGTAGAGTGACGCGGAGTTCCCCGGGTGACGATCCCCTCAACCCGGGTATCGCCACCTCACCGGTCCGTCGTGCCGGTACTCCTCCACCTAACCCTTCCAATTCTCCTCGGCGTCACCCCTCCCCCAACCATCCTCGGGCTGGGCAGTTCCGGGTTCCGCTGTCGGTTTCTGCGACTGTTTCATCCGCTTCCAGCAGCGAGCTCCCACCAGATTTCACCGTAAACGCCGGGTAAGTCTTCACTATATGATATCCTTATATACTTGATAATTTTCATCCATTGTCACTAACTATCTCTTTTCTTTTTTTCCTTAGTGCCCAAGCCACACTTAGTGACTTGGAGAACATGGGGACGGATAACCGGGAGACGGATGAGCCGACTGATGATATGGACGCCGCGACTGGCGGCGATGTTGAAGGCAATCAAGAACAAGACCCCTTTGTTGACCCAGCTCACCAGGCAGCCGGGTCTCCAAAGTCGTCCGAAGAGGCAGTGGACGAGGAGATTGAGATCCTGGACACAAGGGTGAGTTCTCCAAACCCGGACACCCAGACAGTCCGGGTATCAACCCCAAAGTCGGGGAAAGTTCACCCGCCACGCGATCAAGCAGCCGGCTCTTCCGGTGTCAGGCCTGAAGACATGACGTTCTCCCAGATGCTTGATGCCCTGCACACCTTGAGGGCCGATGAAGAAAATATCTTGGAAGCTTTGATAGCTAAACATGAGGTAAATCCGAGCAATATTGCCTGTATCATTATCTAGTCCCCAAGTTCCGAGTGAATTTATTGATAATTTGCTTGGAACTTCGTGGTATAACCGACTGATAGCTTGCTTTTTATCCGGCTAATCCTTCCTTGTGTCCACGCAGGCCTTCGTTACCCAATCTGAGAAAGCATTGGCGAAGGCTACCAAGCTTGCTGAGAAGGAGGCGGCTCTGCGCGAGTCGGCTGAAGCTGAAGCTAGGAGGAGCGGGAAGATCACAAGGAAGTATAGAAGGAGGGCTCATGCAGCGGAAGATAGGCTGACGACGCTTTCTGTTCAAATCGTTGATACATATCGTGCTTTGACCGGTATAATTCTTAACTTGATAATCATGATCCGGGTTCTCATTCTGATAAATAGCCGGGTTTCCTTATTCGTTGAGTTTTCTTGCAGGTCCGGATGAAGTAATCCCGGACGAAGATGACATTGCCAAGTTGAAAACCATCAAGAGCACTCTCCGGCAGCTCTGTGCCGGAACCAAGTGGATTCTTGAAGAACTGCGATGGCCGGGTGTTGGGCACGGCAACCTGAAGAAACTGCTGGACGCATGCTCCACTATTCCCGAGTGGATTTGGCATTGGAAGCGCCCGTCCTGCCGGGTTGGAGTAACCCGGGGTCTTGCGCTGGCTAAAGCTTATTTTCCTAAGCTCGAGCCGGCCAAGCTTATGGGCGGGTTTCCGGAATTTAATCACGGTGGATCCAAGTTCTCCCCGAAGAATTTCAAGGCCATCCAGAAGGAGGTCCGTCACCCGGCCAGCATGATTGCCGATGGTTTGGACCTTAGTGTCATTATTCCAGCATATGATTCTGACGACAAGGCTATCAAGTCGGATCTTCCCAAGCCATACGATATGCTGGCCCGATGGAAGGCGGAGGCTGCCCAGTTGAGAGAGGAGGCCGCGAAGAAGAAGTCTGAGGCTGATTCTGCGCCTGCTACCTCCACGCCGATTGTCCCTCCTCCTGCCCGGGCCGACACTACTACTGATCCGGGTGTTGCTGCTACCAAGAGTACTGAAGGGCAAGCTAAGGAACAAGACCCGACTGGCAAAGGCAAGGGGAAGATGGACGCCTCAGTCCCGGATGCCGAGTGATACTTTCTATCCGCTGTCATTTCGTATGCGTCAGTCGGCCGATGGGCCCTTTGAACAATTATTTTTGACGGTGCGCCTGTGCACCTTTGATACTAGTATCGAGAGTTGTAATGCACTTTAATGCCTTAATATACTTCGTGTCCCTTCTGGCCTTTGGATGATTTTGATATTTATCTGCCTTTGGGCTTATTTGCTCTTGATACTCCGACTTTCTTTATGGTTCCTTTTGTGAGACTTAGTTTCCGGGTCTGGTGGGTTTTGACAGGTGGACTTTTCTCTAAGTCCCCAAGTCCCCAAGACTCGAATTTGTGGGTCGTTGGTGCTTAATAGCTAGATAACTTGCCTCTTTGTTTTCCAAAATCCCCAGTCCCCAAGGCCCGAAATTCTGAGTCTGGGGTGTGAGGTTTCTCAAAGAAAACAAATTGTTTCCGCTAAGCCCAAAACCTGGAGCCGCTTCACATAGGTGTTGAAGTTATGCTTGATAGACTTTGAGTTTCCGGTTATTAACCCTGTACTATGCATAACTTGTGGTTTAGATGACCCTTTTGACTCTCTTGTACTGTAAGTCGGCTTTCACGTGGATACCATGTTGTTACATCTGTACGCAAACAGGGTCAGGCAAGTCCCATTGGGCATCATGGCTGATTGTAATCGTAAGCGAGCAAATCATGCCACTTTAGTGCGAGTCACATCGAGCTTAAGTAAGAAAAGTCAAGAAATGTGGCTCCTTTGTCCGGTTATAAGATTGCAGCCGTACTCGTTTGCGAGTAATCGGCCCTTATAACTCATAGGCATCATGGCCGGGTCTTTGAGTTTGTAACTGTGCTATTCAAGCAATCAGCCCCCAAGACCTAAATATATGCGACATACTAAGGAAACTAATGCTCTAAGGAAACAATAAATGATACTTACCTGGAAGAAACATAACAGAAAAATAGAACTTGATAAAACGTGTGAAGGAGATATATCGCTTAACCATCTCTTTGTTGATATGAGAAAGTTAGGTCAGCAAGCCGCCTCATTAAAAACCCTCCAGTCCTCTTAGGTACCCTGGATAGGAAAAGAGTGTGTCTGAAACCTGCTGCCTGTTACATCGTTTAATTATTCTTGGGGATCGTCACCCGGGCTAGTGTAATCAATACACATTCTCCACTCGTTGGTCTTTGTCCTTATGAGTACCGGGTTTGCTAACCAACCCGGGGTGGGTACTTCCATGGTGCAGCCGGTTATAAGTGGCCGTGCAATTTCTTCTCCTATGGCATATTGTTTGGAGGGATCACCCTCGATGAAAGCCACCATCTTTGTGTCCTGTGCTGCCTTGAATTTTGCTCTCTCATCTTCAGTATTTGGCCTTTTTAGCGTTGTTCTGTCATCCGGGTCTACTTGAGACCGGTAATACTTGAGTTCCTCTTTTCTGCAAGCTTGCTCCGCCATGGCTGCATCTCCTTCATCGCACTCAGCTGCTATATCCCGGCTTCCATGTATGGTGATGGTCTGCTTAGGACCCGGGATTTTTAGCTGTAGATACACATAACATGGCCTAGCCATGAACTTAGCATAAGCCGGCCTTCCAAATAGCGCGTGATAAGGACTGCGCAACTTAACCACCTCGAAAGTGAGCCATTCAACCCGGAAATTGTCCTCCGATTCTCCGAAAGCTACCTCCAACGCTATTTTTCCCTCGGGGCACGCTGAGTGACGCGGCACTATCCCGTGAAAGACTGTTGAACTTTTCTGTAGCTGAGACTCCTTGAGGCCCATGCGTAGAAAGGTTTCCCAATACAAGATATTGATGCTACTTCCACCGTCCATTAGGACCTTTTTTAGCTCATAACCATTAACCTGTGGTGCCACCACCAATGCTAAGACTCACGGGTGTTCTATCCTTTCCGGGTGATCTCTTCTGCTCCATGTTACGTCCTGCTCTGACCATCTCAAATATCTCGGAACAGCCGAAGAAACCGAGTTTACTGCTTGTTTCAGTATCCTTTTATCCTTGTTAGAAATTCCTGTGGTATGCACGTGATATTGTCCCAATTGCTTGGGGTTGGCTTGGAAACCTCCAGCTCCCCCTTGGTTGTTACCCGGATTTCCGCCTGCCGGGTTACCGGCTGGGGGTGGGCCGTTGCCCGGGTTTCCACCCAGACCCGGTCCTCCTCCCCGACCTGCACCTCGCATGGCCTTGTTTATCTCCTCATTCTTCCATCTCTGTAGGTCCGCGCACTGCTCCAATCGGGCACGCCATTCTGAAGATATCCCAATTGTTACCCGGCCTTGGCGGTCCTTGATAATTTCCTCCGTTGTGATTTCCAGTATTGTAATTTCCCTCTGCCCTAGGCCTTGAAGACCCGGCTTCTGTGCTAGCGACAAACTCGGAGCCTCCCTCAAACGGGCGCTTGTTCTGATTGTTCCCATTGTTACCTCCATTGTTACCCGGCGTTGATCCATTGCCGGTTCTTCCACTATTATTTGTACTTGCTTTTGCTTTCTTGTCATCGACGTCTTCTTCTGTAGTATCCGTTGCAGCGTGTTTGTTGCATGCATCCATTAACTCTCCCATCGTAACCTCTGAAGCATTTCGACTGGATTTCATGCGAGTTAGCTTTTGCACTAAAGGTATGTATTTACATGTCTTTGCCATAGCTTGTAGCGCATCTTTGGGCTGAATATCCGTAGATGAGTGAAGTATCTCCATAACCCGGCGCACCCAGCTGCGCGCCGATTCTCCCTTCTTTTGGACACATCGCTCTAGGTCATCAATAGTAAATAGCTTTCTGCACGTTCCATGAAAATGTTTGATAAACGCAGTTTTTAACTCTTCCCACGACTTGATAGATCCCTCTGGTAGATTATTGAACCATAATTTTGCTGCTCCTTCTGACATCATTAAGTACATGAACTTGGCTTGAAGATTTTCAGTTGCGTTGCGAATCGAAATTGCCATCTCATAGCTGCTCAACCATGTTTCCGGATCCATAGTCGGCTCATAATTCACCACTTTACCAGGTTCCTTGAATTTATCCGGGTAAGGCTCAGCCCTGATGTTGTCCGACAAGCACTTAGGCCCAGCGAGATTAGTCGGAACTGGCCTCACTCGGGAAACGTGTGATCCTGCGGGAGGTGCGGTTGGGCGCGGTACGGCTGGTGGCCCGTGCACTACAGACCCGGACGCGGCCCTCCTGGCTCTGGAGCTATCCACGATAGCTTGTGCTGCTGATGCTGCTGGTACTGCTTGAACGCGGGGAGGGGGCGGCATTTGCTGCTGCTCCGCCCTCCGCCGTGCTGAACCTGTCTGAATATTGCCGGTATTAGCTCGTTGTTAGCTGACATATGGTGTCCCATGCATCACGCTTCTGTGATCCAGGTAATTAACTTGCCGTGCTACTGCCGTATGCAATAACTCGATCGCCCGTCGGGTCTGCTCCGCATGGGGTGACTCTCTTACGGGGATCTGATTCAATGCTAACGTTGCAGCATACACATTATCCATGGGGTTGTTGTAATGACCTGCTGGCGTGCGAAATCGTGATGGTGGTGGTGGTGGTAATGTATTGCCGGCGGTGACTCCAGTCTGTAATGTGGGTAACCCGGCTTGTGTGTTTGCCGGCTGTGCTCCTCCAGTAACAGGTTGCTGTATGGTTCCTTGGTCTGCTGCTGGAATCGGTTGATCCTGAGGTGTGATAAATAGGTTGGTCGGATTTATAACTCCACCCGTTGCTGGTAACATGTCGTTGCTGGTAACATGGTTTGATGCCTTTGACGCGTCCTGGTTGTCTCTTCTCGGAGCCGGGTTTCCAATGCATCCAGCTCGCGTTGGCGGGTGGCTATCCCCTGCCTTTCTGCTTCTACTTGGCTTCTCTGTTGCTCCAATGCACGGCGGGCTACGTCCAGATCTCTGACACGTTCCGCCGCGTTTTCCGGAGTAATAACTGTAGCTAAAACGGTTGGATCCAGAATCAAGTTGTTGTTGAATAGGGCCGGGTGTTGCGGGTTTGAAGGACCCGCCCCTGGCGTTCGGTTTGCCAGATATCCAAACATGTTTGCCTGCAACTCACTGTCCGCCGCGTGACTGGTAACTGATGCTGCTTCTCCGTCGACCCGGGTGAGAACCGGGTTTCCGTCAACCGGATCTTGCTGCTGGGCCAATGTTTGTGCTACTCCGACTGTGGCCGCGGTCACGTTCCCCTGATTAAGATTGGTCGCAGGAGCCGTGTAAACCGCAACCTGGCGCATAATGCTTGGCGCGGACTCGTACACTTTCTCTTCGCTGCTATTTTCCTCGTACCGGTTCTCCAGCAGATGCAGGATGGATTCGGTATCGTCTTCTCTCATGACCCGGCCACGCGGGGTCCATGCCGGCTCCTCCGGCTGTTCCCTCTTCGTGGGGGGTCTTCTGTCGGATCTACCGTCCCGACCGATTCTTCTCCATCTGATTGAGCGTAGGTGGCCTCCCCTGACACAGAATCAAATTCGAAATCGTCAGGGATTGAACCGGACGTACGTACCATGCCGACGAAGACGTTGATTTGGCCGATTGTTACGACAGATCCGGATTCGAGTAGATCCGACTCTGGCCCCCAGCCGGAATCGTCCACCATATTCTCTCCTTCGCGGTCGGTGTAGATCTCGCCGATGACAAGGTTCTCCATGTTCTTCCGAGCTTCTCCCTTGATGTAAACACCCTTGGACGTAGGCCCCACGGTGGGCGCCAACTGTCATGGGATAATCACGGCAGACGTTACCGGGGGTAACTTATCTTGGGGCAAGACGACTCTGGTGTTTGGGAGAGGGTTTAGCTCAAGGGAAAACATAGCAATATGCGATCTGACAGCCGGCAATCTAGTCGCCGAGTCTCCGATCTCGATCTATTAACTCAGTTCTCGTGTTACACTGGATACTCGATACCTAGCGATATTGCTCTAACTCTTGGGTCTCTCTCAACCTGACCTAGAGACCGGCTTATAAAGCATCCGGACCTCCTGGCCTGCTCTCCAAGGCGTACTCTGAATCCTACCCGGACACTGCCTACAAAACCCTAAACTTCCTTACTGGAGCCCACAGTCCGGGTTACCAGGCCTACGATCTTGGGCCTTCTAGAAGCTCCTTTATCCTTAGCCGGGTCTCGCGCAGCGTCCTTTGAGCTGAGTTACACCTTGGCGTTGGCCTACCGGGTTATCATCCCTCCATCAGGAAGCATGGCCATGCGCGACTCAGTTAAGTGTTAACTGTGTCTGTTGACTAAAGAGTTAGTCAGATGAATCACATATCACGGACCGAGAAGAGAGTTGAGATATTTAAGGGATGACGATAAATCGCCTATAGTTCGACAAGGTATATCGTGAGGCAAAAGGGACTAAGATGAATATCACATTGAAAGGTATGTCGTAATGACTCAATGGGACTTGGGAGTCGGCACGTTCTGCTAGGAGCCGCTACCGATTGATCGATTGGGAGTTGGACTCGAATCGTGTCCAAGTCGCCATGAGCCTGCAGGGTCGCACACTTAAGAGCGGGAGAAAGTATTGGTCGGGTTGGACCCGAACCGGAAATGGACTGGTTTTGTGAGTCGGACTCACAGAGGGAATGGGCCACAAGTGTTGTGAAGCACATTACCATACGCTATAGAAAGAGGGGCGCAGGTTGCCCAGCGGGCACGTTAGTCCACTCTCCCATGCGTTGGGAACCCTAGCCCCACTCAGTCCAGCCGCCGCACCGGACCTAGCAGTCCGCCATCGGAGCTCCTCCTCGTACGTGTGGATACCGGCATAGGTGCTGTACGTTCAGCACTTCGACGTTCGAGGGATTAGATCGGCCGGACCGGATCGTGGGACTGCACTGCCCCGACGCGCTGCATCCATAATCCGCACCTGCGCGTCTAGTGGTAATACTCGTGGCCTTCTACCTCGGCTAGATCTTGGAAGTACCGCGCAGGAAAAGTTTTCGTTTATCTCTACGCGATCCAACAGTGGTATCAGAGCAGTAGCTTCTGGTATTAGGCCCGAGATCCGTACATATGTGATATGTAGTTAGCGTTAGATGTGATCTAATTGCTGTTTTGGTGGTCGTTCTATGAGATAGATCGGTTTTGTACAAGCTTGATTGGATCAATCGTACTCGGTGTTAATGGATGATCAGGTTTCCGTGATCATACTGCTAAGGTCGTGAAACAACATACCCCTACCGGTCGGTTTCCGCCATCGAGGTATACCGTGACACATAAATCCAGTTGCGGTGATCGAAGATCAAAGAGTTTGGTCGAATCGGAACACGGATCAGATTCGGGACCGCCGGCTTTGCCCTGTCGAAGCGCCTTAGATGTCGTGACGAGTTTCACAACGCCGGTAGATATCGTGTCTATGCATAACTTGTTTTTGCAGGAAGTTGTGAATGGTATGGCTTATGTGCATGTGATGTGTGTAATCCATACATGATCTGCGTATCATATTCTTGTCAGCCGGCTGGAGCCTAGGTGCTGTCATTTTATTGTATAACGACATGCGTGTCGGATTCTCTATGTAAATTTTTCATTTACTAGCTAGTGTAGCTTGTTGGAGAACCCGGTGGCATGCAAGTCGATGTACAAGTCGGCTACATGGAGTAAGATGACACGTGACAAGAGTTGGCACGAGCCAACTTACAAGCTTTGTGGAGATGGAGATCACCATGAAGAGAGCCATACCATTTCACATTATAATTGCTTTATTTGTGTTATTGTTATGTCTCTATTTACCTCTATTTAGATAGTTGGTAGATTCTTTAATCCCTCAAAGAAGGTCTAGTCGGTCGCCCCGCCAGTGCTGCACCATCACAAGTCGGTCATTCTTGGTAGTGGGCTCATAAAATTGAGGTGCTACCAATTCTTTTCGGTTAGGTGGGTTTGAGTCGGACTCTTACAAGCAGAAGCATTTGGTAATCTAGACGAGTCCATCACAACGGTTGTGGGGCTCGGGGCGAGGTAGGTTGGGAGCCGGGGCATGTGATGTCACCCAACTAACAAGAGTTGTATTGGATACGATTGGCAAGGTGTTGCCTACCTAGATCACTTGACGGCTAGCGGTGATGCTAAAGCTCACTAGTCGGCTTGCTTATTTAGAATCTTGAATCACTTAGCAACCATCGGAGGGATGTTGGTTCTAGTGGGAGCATAAGTATTAAAGCGTTTAATATGCCTGCTCTTTTATGAATACATGTCTTAAGTGTTTTTGCATATTTTCTGTTGTAGATCAATGGCACCTAGCAACCTTTCTCAGTTGTCCACTTTTGCGTTGAGCTCAATCCTAGAGAAAGATAAGCTTAATGGAACTAATTTCACCAACTGGTACCGTAATCTGAGGATAGTCCTCAAGCATGACAAGAAAGAACATGTTCTAGAAACTCCACTTCCAGAAGAGCCAGATGACGATGCGACTGTCGCTGTCATGAATGCCTACCATAAGACTAGAGATGAGTCTACGGAAATTAGCTGTCTTATGCTTGCACACATGGAACCGGACTTGCAGCAGCAGTTCGAGAATATTGAGGCCTACGATATGATCGAAAGCCTCAAAATATGTTCCAGGCTCAGGCAAAGACCGAGAGGTATCAAGTCTCTCAAGTTTTGCTGGGCTGTAAGCTGAAAGATGGCGATCCGCTGAGTCCGCATGTAATCAAGATGATTGGTTACATTCAGTCTCTGGATCGGCTGTGCGTCCCAATTAACGAAGAGTTCGCTATGGTTCGTTCATCTCGAACTACCATATGCATGGTATGGATAAGAGTATCACTGAATTACATGGGATGCTCAAAACGACAGATGCTGATCTTAAGAAAGGCGCCAGTCAAGTGTTGATGGTGCAGAATAAGGCTAAGTTCAAGAAGAGTTCTTGGACTAAGAAGAAGAAGGATAAGTCGGGAGGCAACACCCATGGCCCTGTCCAGAGCGCTTCCTCAAAGACTAAACCTTCTCCTATAGCCGGAGCCAATTGCTTCTATTGCAAGCAGGATGGCCACTGGAAGAGGAACTGCACCAAGTATTTGGCTGACAGAGCCAAGAGTGGAGGTATGACTTCCGACTCAGGTACACTTGTGTGCAATGTTATAGACATTTATCTTGCTGATGCGCCTAATAGTTCTTGGGTATATGATACCGGATCAGTTATTCACATATGCAACTCGTTGCAGGGACTGGTAAGAACTAGGAGCGTGGCAAGAGGAGAGGTTGATATTCGAGTCGGCAACAAGGCGAGAGTCGCTGCGTTGGAAGTCGGCACGATGCAACTTCATTTACCATCAGGATTTTTAATGGAGCTAAATAATTGTTATTATGTTCCAGTGCTTAGTCGAAACATTATTTCCGCCTCATGTTTGATGAGACAAGGTTATGAGTCGAATATTAAGAATAATGGTTGTTCTTTATATTTGAAAGATATGTTTCATGGCTTTGCACCCGTTCAGAACGGGTTATTTATTTTGAATCTTGATAGTGAATCGGTCTATAACATAAATGTTAAAAGGTTGAAACCAAATGATCTGAATATGACTTACTTTTGGCATTGTCGGCTTGGTCATATAAGTTGGAAGCGCATGAAGAATCTCCATGATGATGGACTTCTAACTTCGTTTGACTTAGAGTCATTCGAGACATGCGAATCATGCCTACTAGGCAAAATGACCAAGACACCTTTTGTAAGGAGTTGTGAAAGGGCGTCCGACTTGTTGAAACTAATACATAGTGATGTATGTGGTCCAATGAGCACGGCAGCCAGAGGTGGTTATGAGTACTTCATTACCTTCACTGATGATTTGAGTAGGTATGGATATATCTATTTAATGAAACACAAGTCGGAAGCCTTTGAAAAGTTCAAGGAATTCCAGAGTGAGGTACAAAATCAACTCGGCAAGAAAATAAAGTTTCTACGGTCGGACCGTGGAGGCGAGTACATGAGCCATGAGTTTGATGACCATCTAAAGAGTTGTGGAATAGTTCCTCAACTCACTCCGCCGGGTACACCGCAGAGAAACGGTGTATCGGAACGGAGAAATCAGATCTTGTTGGACATGGTACGATCAATGATGAGTCGGACAGATCTACCTTTATCATTTTGGGGTTATTGTCTAGAAACTGCAGCTTTCACACAAAACAGAGTACCATCAAAGTCAGTAGAGAAGACACCACATGAGATGTGGATGGGCAAAAAGCCAAGTTTGTCTTTTCTTAAGATTTGGGGTTGTGAAGCATTTGTCAAGCGACTTCAGTCGGACAAGCTCACGCCCAAGTTGGATAAGTGTATTTTCGTGGGGTATCCAAGGGAAACCTTGGGGTACTACTTCTACAACCGGGAAGAGGGCAAAGTGTTTGTTGCTCGGAATGGTGTCTTCCTTGAGAAAGAGTTTCTCAGTCGGGAAGTCAGTGGGAGCACGGTGCAACTCGAAGAAATTCAAGAAGAACCAGCTAGGGGCGAGTCGGCAATGGCCTTGGAGGCTGAGCCGGTCGTGGTACCTACACCGGTTACAGCACCTGAACCTCGGAGATCTGCCAGATTACAGAGTGCTCGAGATGTTTTACTGTTAGACAGTAATGAGCCGGCAACTTATTCGGAAGCGATGGTGGGATCTGATTCCGAGTCATGGCTTGGAGTCATGAGATCCGAGTTAAAGTCCATGGATGAAAACCAAGTTTGGAATTTGGTTGATCTGCCTGACGGTGCAAGACCCGTCGAGTGCAAATGGGTCTTTAAGAAGAAAATTGATATGGATGGAAATATTTCCGTCTATAAAGCACGACTTGTCGCGAAGGGGTTCCGACAGGTTCAAGGAGTTGACTACGACGAGACCTTCTCGCCCGTAGCGATATTTAAATCAATTCGGATCATGTTAGCCATAGCAGCCTATTTCGACTATGAGATATGGCAGATGGATGTCAAGACAGTTTTCCTTAATGGAAATTTAACTGAGGACGTGTATATGATACAGTCCGAAGGTTTTGTCGATCCAGCTAATGCTGACAAGGTATGCAAACTTCAGAAATCCATTTATGGGTTGAAGCAAGCATCTCGGAGTTGGAACATTCGCTTTGATGAGGTAGTCAAATCGTTTGGCTTCATCAAGAGTGATCATGATTCTTGTTTATACAAGAAGTTTAGTGGGAGCAAAGTAAACTTTCTACTCTTACATGTGGATGACATATTACTGATTGGAAATGATGTCATGATGTTGCAAGAAACCAAAGAGTCATTGGAAAGGAGTTTCTCAATGAAAGATTTGGGTGAGGCGACTTACATATTAGGAACCAGGATCTATAGAGATAGATCAAGGCGGCTCATTGGATTGAATCAGAGTACTTATCTGGACAAGGTTTTGAGGAAATTCAAAATGGAAGAGTCCAAGAAGGGATTCTTACCGATGTCCCATGGCATAAAACTTAGCAAGACTCAGTGTCCTTCGACAACTGATGAGCGAAGTCGGATGAGTGTGATCCCGTATGCTTCGGCAATCGGATCCATCATGTATGCCATGATTTGTACTAGGCCAGATGTTTTCTATGCTCTAAGTGTTACGAGCAGATACCAGGCTGACCCTGGCGAAGCCCACTGGGCAGCGGTAAAAAACATCCTGAAGTACTTGAGAAATACTAAGGAAATGGTCCTAGTTTATGGAGGTGATGAGGAATTCAGTGTAAAGGGTTACACGGATGCGAGTTATCTCACCGACTCAGATGATTCTCGTTCACAATCTGGATACGTGTTCGTGATGAACGGAGGTGCTGTGAGCTGGAAGAGTTCCAAGCAAGATACGGTGTCTGCATCTACAACAGAGGCTGAGTATATTGCTGCCTCAGAGGCGGCAAAGGAAGCTGTTTGGATCAGGAACCTCCTAATTGATCTTGGTGTGGTTCAGGGCGCGTTCAATCCTTTGGACGTATATTGTGACAACAATGGTGCTATTGCACAGGCCAAGGAACCTAGACAACACCAGAAGAACAAACATATACTCATGCGGTACCACCTCATTCGCCAGTTTGTCGAACAAGGTGATATCAAGTTATGCAAAGTACACACGGATGCAAACATTGCAGATCCGTTGACAAAGGCGCTACCATAGCCTAAGCATGAGGCGCACACGAGAGGCATGAGCATTCGATGCCTAGGCATATGATGCCAGGATGATTGACTCTAGTGCAAGTGGGAGACTGTTGGGAATATGCCCTAGAGGCGTGTTATTCCCACTGTATTCATAAAGTTATTAAGTTGTTCTTGTTTTGAACATCTCATATATGTCATTGAATATGTGATTCGATTGTGGAACTATATATTCATGTTGTTCATACAAGATTGTCCTTGGTCATTTAGGTTGTGCTGGACACACACCCTAGACTAATGTGAGTGTTGGATGATGACACGGTTCCACTTGTCATGGGCATGGTGATGCCATTCCAACGTTCACGGACTTGGCTAAAGAGTTTAGCAAGTCGGACTGACCCACATTGAGATGCAACGATCAAGTCGTCATTTGCATGTCTCAATCAATGTAATCCTTAGACCTGAGGTTGTCGCGCAATCCGAGTTGTGGATCACCGACTTAGGTTCTGTCAAACGTTGTTCTGTGACAAGGCAACTATAAAGGCAGAGTTCAGGTCGAATGAGAAGCAAGCTGCGTGATGTGGATAATCAAGATGGGATTTTGCCCCTCCGAATGGAGAGATATTCTCTGGGCCCTCTCGAGTGATATGATTCAGGAAGCATGGCCATGTGCGACTCAGTTAAGTGTTAACTGTATCTGTTGACTAAAGAGTTAGTCAGATGAATCACATATCACGGACCGAGAAGAGAGTTGAACTATTTAAGGGATGACGATAAATCGTCTATAGTTCGACAAGATATATCGTGAGGTAAAAGGGACTAAGATGAATATCATTGAAAGGTATGTCGTAATGACTCAATGGGACTTGTGAGTCGGCACGTTCTGCTAGGAGCCGCTACCGATTGATCGATTGGGAGTTGGACTCCAATCGTGTCCAAGTCGCCATGAGCCTGCAGGGTCGCACACTTAAGAGCGGGAGCAAGTATTGGTCGGGTTGGACCCGAACCGGAAATGGACTGGTTTTGTGAGTCGGACTCACAGAGGGAATGGGCCACAAGTGTTATGAAGCCCATTACCATACGCTATAGGGATTGGATCGGCCGGACCGGATCGCGGGACTGCACTGCCCCGACGCGCTGCATCGATAATCCGCACATGCGCGTCTAGTGGTAATACTCGTGGCCTTCTACCTCGTCTAGATCTTGGAAGTACCACGTAGGAAAAGTTTTCGTTTATCTCTACGCGATCCAGCAGAGAAGTCCCGGGTTGTTACTGAAAGTACAAGCATGCCGCCTAGAGGGGGAGGGTGAATAGGCGCTTTAAAATAATTACGGTTTAGGCTTGAATAAATGCGGAATAAAACTAGCATTTAATTTATCAGGCACAAGACCTATACAAGTTAGGTTTACCTATGTGCACCAACAACTTATGCTAAATAAGATATACAACTATGTGATAGCAAGATAGTTGACTTCAAGCATGATGGCTATCACAAAGATAAATGCATAACTAACGATCTAGAGTATAGAAATAACCGAAACACAAGGAGACACTGATGTGACTACCGAAGTTCCTTCCCAAGGGAAGTATGTCTTCATTGGAGGGGTGTGGAGCCGGCAAGGCACTCCAACGCATGTTCGTGCTCACCCTATTCTCCTTAAGCTTCTCCGGTGAGAGAGATGCCTGTTTCCACTATGAGGTCGTCTTGAAGGCGGTGACAAACCTTAAACGAGGTTGAGGCTATCTCCATAAGTCAATTGGAGGCTCTCAACGAAGATTCTTGCAACAAGATGGAAGCCCCAAGCATTAACCGTTAGGGTGCTCAATACACCCAGGAGGAACAATCTCTCCGGTGATCAAGCACCCAAGAGTAACAAGCTCACGAACTTCTTTTTCACAAATCCTGTGGGAAACTCAAACTGATGCACCTAATGCAATGGCAAGAACACACAAAGTGGTCAAGAACTTCTATCCCAAATCCCACCAAAACAACTAATGCTATGGAGATAGGAAGGAGGAAGAACAAGGAAAACAACAAATAGATCGCTAGATCTAGATCCAATAGGTTCCCCTCATAAAGAGGAGGGATTGATTGGTGGAGTTGTAGATCTAGATCTCCTCTCTCTTTTCCTCAAGTGGGGGCAAAAACCATTGGAGGGATTGAGATAAAGCAACCTTGCAAAGGTCAACAATGGAGATATAAACTTGCTCCAACGGATGGGGAACCTTTGGAGAAGAAGACCCCTTAAATAGGTCACGCAAATATCCAACCGTTGGGGGCAAAAACGCGCAGGGGCGGTACTACCGCTAAAACCACCAGTACTACCACCCCCAGGGTGAGTTAGGAGCACCAACGGGCTGAAAAACTGCCCCAGGCAGCGGTACTACCGGTGGAACAACCGGTACTACCGCCACTTACATACCGAAGGGATACTTGGCGGTACCGGCACCGGTACTACCGCAGCTGGGAAAACCGGCAGAAACTCCGGTACGAAAATGGTCATAACTTTTGCATATTGACTCCGTTTTCGATGTTTTTGGGCTTGCTGAAATCGCAACGACGAGCACTGCAAGAATATGTATAGAAACAAGATATTATAAAATGGGAAGATAAAACCAAATGATGAAATGTTTGACCTATCTATAAAGAACAACCAGTAGAAACCTCCAACATAAAAAATGCGATAAGTTTTTCATACGAAATCCATTTTTAATGAACTTGAGCTTGGCATGAAGAACATGACAAGATCTAAAACCACACATGGAGAAAACCCAAATAAGAACCAAGAAGTATGATGCCAAGAATGCAAATGTTTGATCTCTCTACGATAGATACGATCAAGACACACATTCAAGAGCCCCTGTTGATAGAACGGTTATCTATCCTATAACGCGGTATCCTAACTACATCATGAGACCGGTAAAATAGAAACCCTATATAATCCATACCTTTGCCTTGCGGAATCCAATTGAGCTAGATGATGACGATCTTAATCACCTCAAGTTGGACCACCTTTCTTGATTGCGCTTCGCTTTGCGAAGACTTGTAAATTGCTCCCCTATAAGCTAATATGAGAGAGCTTCTCACATGACCATCTTCACTTGACCATAATATCCATATGGGTGGCAAGCTTCAAGCATATGAAATCTTCTTTATGCTTGTATTGAACTTGCACAACACACACTTGATGACGATCCCCGCTTGTCGTCATATTTCATGGGCTATATAAAATATCCATTTTGATGCAAGACCATGGAAAGATAGCTAACCCTTCAAAGATGGTACACACACATGTATCATGGGTTAGTTCACGCAGATGTATGGACAAATGCTTACCATACCACGAGATCACATGATCCCATTTGGTACATCATCTATCTTTGTGTGTTGATCAATATTGAATCTATTCTTTGCACATCTACTTGAACAACCAACTATCTTCTATTTATTCATGATGATGATGTCTTGAAGGTAAACATGAATGTTCACACGATCTCCTTCTTCAAGACATGCTTGCAATATGATCAATAGTAGCATGACAATTCTTCTTCTAGATCATATAGATATATTCATTATAAGCAATGATATTGATAGCATCCAACCCTGAATCCAACACATGGAGTTCAAGTGGTGCCAATGGACAAACCCACAAGAATGTCTCAATGCAAACATTAGTTCATAAAGATTTTCATTAATTACCAAATCCACACATGGGGACACCATCTTTCAGTTAGAAATGTGTTTTTAACATTGTTAGATAATATCAATAGTTTTATCTATAGGGGTAATCGGGTTCCAGAAAAGTTTCGTGAGACTTTTCTTATATGGAAGAAATGTCAGAAGGGGGCAGATTTTCCATATGGGGAAAAAACTAATTTTAGGGAATGCCAGGTGGGGCCCATGGTCTCACAGAGTGCACAAGGTTTCCATAAATATTTGTCCTCGGTTTATTGGATAAATAATGAGAGGGAAAAAGAAAACGAAAAAGAAAAAGAAAAAAGGGAGGTGGCATTGGACTCCACAAGGGAGTACAATCCGAATCCTTCTAGGAGGAGTGGTGCAGCCAAGGAGGGAGAGGGGAAACCGACCTCTCCCCCTTTGGCAGGTCTCCCTTTTGCCCCACTATATAATCCCCAACCCACCTCTCTTTTAGACACACAATTGAGCCTTTTGGCCTATGTATTTCTCTAGAAGAATTAGAGGACTAATTAGAGCTTCTAACTAGAGCCCTTCTAATTGATTAGATCTCTCTAATAATTAGAAGAACTAATTAGAGATTCTAATTAGAGCACTTCTAATAGGATTATAACCTCTCTAATCAGAAAGACTAATTAGAGCAATCTAATTGGTTTAGAGATTTTCTAATCAGAATTAGAGTCTCCTCCAAATTGATTAGATATTTCTCTAATAAAATTAGAGCTTCTTCCAATTAGGGTGAGGTGATCTTCTTCCGATTAGACCTAGCTCTAATCTCTCTCCCATATGTTAGGAATTTCTCCACCTCAATTGCAAACCTGCGGTGCCTAGTCCTGGACGGCGAAGCGCTTCAGAACTTTGATGGATGTATGTGTGTGAGCTCTCATAGGGGTAACACGTGATACTCGCACTACTGGATCCAGAAGATGGGATACGATGAATCGGCGACCGTCCCACCGCTAGGATTAGCCGTAAGACTCTTCATCAGGCATCACCGACACCGTCATCGATATTACTTCCACGCTTTGTGTCGGTAACGAATCAAATCTATCCACGCCTTTACCTACATAGTAGATCCCGTGTGCTACGTAGGACGATTTTTTTAAAATTCTGCCACGTACAACAATAAAAACCTGATAGAATCTCTTGATGTTAAGGAAAAGGTTAGGGCGAAGGACACTAGTGAGAGAGGTGATGATGTTTAGTCTAGCACCAATATGGTGCAGAAAATCATCACGTTAAGAACAACAACAAGAACAAAGGGAATTATAAGTCTCAGTTCAATTATCCTGTCAATACTACTTCCTTCAAGAATAAGAAGAAGGTGTTGAACAAAGCTGGGCTCGAGTGCTATACACGTGGAGCGCTCGACCACTTTTCTGTTGACTGCCAAGACCGTCAGATAATATAGGGAAGAAATGCTCCAAGAATGTCAATGTTATGACTGCTAGCAACAATGATGGGTACGGTAATTTACCGATGGTACTTTAAGTTTTTCAGTCTCCATGTTGGTGGATTGATACATGTGCTAATGTTCATGTGTTTGCTGACATCTCTATGCTCACTTCTTATCAGGCCGCCCATGATTTTTTCCATCCTAAAGGGGAATGGGTCGCAAGGTACTGTACGTGGTGTTGGCACGATAAATCTGAAGTTTACTTCGGCGAAGATTGTGTAGCTGAGGATGTGCAACATGTCCCTACTATGAACAAGAATCTCGTTAGTGACTCCCTTCTTTGCAGAGATGTGTTTACATTAGTATTTAAGTTCAATAAAGTAGTAGTGTCGAGATTTGGACAATTTATTGGTAAAGAGTATGAGTGCGGATGCTTGTTCCGTTTTTCACTTTTCAAGTTTTGTAATAAGTCAGTAAACCAGATTTGTGGATATTGATTCAGATGCTAGTGATTGACACTCTTGTTTATGTCATGTTAATTTTGGTTTACTGTCTCGGTTATCTAGTTTATGTTTGGTTGCAAATTTCAACATTGCCAAAGGTTCTAAGGGCATCTCCAGCCGTCCCCCCCAGAGCCCCCCCAGGGGGCTTTTTTCGCGGCGGAAGCGACGAATAGCGCCGCTTCTTCACCACTCGCCCCCCCAGCGGCCCAAATAGCGCCGTTTCGGCGCTAAATAGCGCCGCGGCACCCAGGCCAAACCCAGCCCGCTGGGTTCGGCCTGGGGGGGCGAAACTGCGCGGCTGCGCGCGTGGGCCAGCTCGGTCAGCGACGCGACGAGAAAGCGCGGGAACAGAAGCCACCGCCCGTGATCGTCTTCTCGGCTTCCGCGCGGTCAAAGGCTGCCGGCGTTTATGGCGTGGCGGTCGCCCAGTGCATGCACCCCGCCCAAAGGCTGCCGGAGTAATGGCGTGGCGGGCGGCACCGAGGGGACGCGCGCGCAGTAAATGCCCGGCCGCTCGCCGCGCTATAAACCCCCCCCCCCCGTCGCGCGCCTCGCCCCGCCATTCTCCACACCGGCGAGCTCTCCCTTCTTCTCCTCGACTCTCTCCTCCTCCCTTCTTCTCCACGAAAATGTCTGACGGAGCGGCGGCGAACGGGTTCCCACGTCATAACCTGCGCCGGGGCCAGGCGATGGCGCTGTACCGCGCGGGCTATCCTTGCCCGCCAGACATGCGCCTCCCTAGCTCCGCCGCGGGGGCGAGCCGCTGGGCACTCAGCGCCGGCGGTGTCCCCGTCCCTCCCCTTCCCACCTCCGACCCAGAGTTCCGCCGCGCCATCCACGAGATGCGCGCCGGAATGCAAAACCCCGAGAACTACCCGCTGACCGGCGTCGACCAGTTCTGGTGGCAGCGGCTGATGGCGCGCCGCACCCGGGAGCTGGAGTCCCTCAACGACAACGGCCCTGTCGAGGGCCGTTTCAACTCGCACGGGCGGCGCTGCTGGTGGAGTGCCCCTGGGAGGACCCTCGACGAGGTCCTCCAGCACATCCACGCCGGCAACCAGCCGCGCCTCGCGATGCCGCCGCCGGAGGCCACCCAGCCGTGGGTGGCGCGGCGGACCGGCGCGTCCTCGTCGTCTGCGACGTCGAGTTCCTCCGCCGGCCACTCCGTCTCCACCTCCCCCCATTTCTAAACGCCGGACCGGCCGCACGCAGGCGCAGCGGCGGCGCGCTCCGCATCGGCGAGCCACGCTTCGAACGCGTGGTTCGGCCGAAGACGGAGGACACCGGCGACGAAGATGAGGCCGAGTGGCCCGACCAAAAGGTCGCGGAGCAGATGTCTCTGGACACGCTGCAGCCGCTCGACCTCGACGCCGCCTGTCGGGGGGTTACCCCCGAGTAGGGTAAAGGCAAGTGGTAAAAGCAGCTAACAGAAGAGAGGTTTGGTCGAGTAGCCGACTACCCGGTACCCGCTACCCGGCAGACTGCTACTCGGTCTCACCTCAAGATGACCAGAAGGAGATATCAATCAAGTTCTGTCTTTTCGAGTAGAGGAGTTGGCCCGAGTACAATTGGCGGGAACAATTGGCGGGAACCTACTCGGGCCAGAAAGTCAAAGGAGCCGTTCTGACACAGGATCCCGCGTATCCTGGGTCCATACTTGGCAGCATTCGAACTACTGTTCGTCTGGGACCGGCCTGCCTGACAGTGACAGCATGGAAGCAGGCCGTGGCAGGATAAGGGGGGCCTACTCTGTGCTTAGGTACAGTGATACCAGTCTGTCCCCTTGTTTTGCCCAACGACTTTCCAGATGAAGCCAAGGTTAGGAACCAAAGCTGTCAGCGGGAACCCGGAAGAAGGACGATGTGCACACTATGTCGACACTTGTCCATGTTTGGACGTATCCGGCTGGGCACCATGTATATAAGGTGCCCCGCCGCCTCCTGCGTGAGGATGGAACACATCGCATACTGGAAACCCTAAGTTCTTGACCTAGTTGATCTTGGAGAGAGGAGAGCGGCTACTCGGTAGCGATACCCTTTGTACTGTGGCTACTCGGTGAGACATCTAAATACAGAGAGAAAGGCAGGAGTAGGGGTTTTACCTCCTCACGAGGGCCCTGAACCTGGGTAGATCGTGTTGTTTGCAGTGTTTACTTTGTACCTCACGCGGCTACTCGTCGCGTGATCCCTCCCCGAGCACCTCCAGCGTCCTTCGTCCCCACATCTTTAGCCATCCCATGGCATCTACCGTGACACCACCACGACAGTTGGCGCCCACCGTGGGGCAACCAGCGGCGCTGGCTGGAGTTTCTGTTCGGACGGGATCTTCTTCAGCGGAGCGCGTGGTCTGTGGCCTTGTCCACAGATTCGGCTCCTTCGACTTCGTCACCGACAACGCCGGCTGTTTCGGCGGCCTGGCCATGCCGGAGGGCGGCTCGGTGATCTCCTTCGGCTCTCACCTCGTCTACGTGGCCACCGTCACCAACAACGCGTACCCCGAGCTGGTGCATGATGCGGAGGATCCTCCCGCGGTGATTGCTGCTCGCGGAAGGCCCGCATGCAACTCTGCGAGCTGCGCTGAGGTGATGGTGACGGGCCTGGCGGCAAACACAGGCGCAGCTGCTACTGGCGCTGCGGCCGTCGTCGAGGAGACGGATGAACCGCCTGCTGGTGGGAGGACTCACCGGCCCTACGAGAGGGAGAGCAACTTGCCGCCTTCCACCTCTACGATCATTCCTGCGTCGGCTGCGCGACCTGGTATGCCTACTCCCACCGACGTCGAGCTTCTAGCCATGCGGGAGCAGCTCGAGCGGCAACGCTTGGAGTTGCTTGCAGAGCAGGCGGATTTAGAGAAGGTGAGGTTGGAGTTGAGCCTAGATCAGCTCGAGTACAACAAGGCGCACGGCTTCACGCCAGTTGCCAGGCGGGCTAGCAGAGTAGGCGGCACTCGGCGCAACTTGGGTGTCGAGATGGCTACGGTTGCGGAGGTTCCCGCGCAGTCCGCTACCGCGAACACCTCCACAAGGCCAAGGTACAACACGCCCGCCAAGACGCTCAGAGCTGCAGAGGCCGTGGCTGCCGAGTTGCCGCGTCTCGAAGGCGACGCGCGCGTCAGGCAGCAGGAGAGGCTCCACGAGTTGGTGTTGGAGGCCGCCAGACAGAACGAGGAGTTCCGGAAGGCCAACCCGGGTGCTGGGGCATCGCAGATCGTGCACTCGCACGCGGCCAGATCTAACGATCAGGCCTTGTCCCCGCATCCGAGTCGCGAGAAGAGCCGCAGTGGATGTTCAGGCCGAGATAGGCAAATGCAGGTGTACGACCCGACTGTTGCCGCGAAACAGCGCGCTGTGCCGCAGCAGTCTGGTCAGGAACGCAACGCTGCAAGAGCAGGCTCTCAAGCCCATCAAGCTCAAAGCCAGGCCCGAGATGGTGCACGTCCAGGTCCTTCTCGGCAACCCGCAGCTCAGCCTACTCGGCAGAGGCAGCAGCCGCGTGCAGTGGCCCCAGTCGCCAACCCGGTGGTGCAGCCTGTTGCTGTGCAGGTGGATAGGTATGATGATGGCTACTCGGCTATGGAGATGGCTGGCTATGACATTCATGACCGTGTTGGCGAGCGCGTGTTGGCGCCTGGAGATGCAAGGCACCAGCTGGACCGTATCAGCTTGTCGGCGCGGCTAGAGAGCACGGGTCCTCCTGGCCCCGAGTGCTTTGGGCCGCGTATCATGAACGAGCCTTCCGTGAAGGGCTTCCAGCTTGCAAGAGGCACCAAGAGCTACAACGGCAGCACCAAGCCTGAAGATTGGCTCAATGACTATGTCACCGCGGTCCATATCGCGAACGGCAACAGGAGATGGGCGGTGCGTTATGTGCCGCAGATGCTAGAGGGTCCAGCTCGCACTTGGCTCAACAACTTGCCCAAGAACAGCATCAACTGCTGGCTGGACTTCTCGGATGCCTTCATCAGCAACTTCACGAGTACATACAAGAGACCGAATAGGCCACAACAGCTGTCAGCCTGTAGGCAGCGGGAAGACGAGACAGACCGCGAGTACCTTACTCGGTGGAGCACGCTGAGGAACACCTGTGAGGGTGTGAATGAAGCACAGGCCATTACCTGGTTTGCGCAGGGTTGCCGACATGGCAGCATGCTTTGGCAGAGATTGCAGAGGGAGATGCCGAACACTCTGGCGGAGACCATCAAGATTGCGGATCAGTACGCACTCGGCGATCCTACTCAGCCGCTGATGGACTCCTCTGAGCCGAGAAGAAACTTCAACAGCAGCAAGCGCAACGAGTTCCGCAACAAGCGCCGAGTAGATACTCGGTATGATCCTGAAGAGGTGAACGCAGTGAATGTCGGAGGCGGTGGTGGCCAAAGGCAGAAACCTGCTGGAGCCTACGGGCAGAACCAGAACCAGGGCCAGGGCAACAAGAAACCGTTCCGTACTGCTCAGTCGGGTAGCGGGAACTCCGAGCAGCCGAAGAAGTTTGTCTTTGATGACATGAAGGATGGCCCATGCAGCTTTCACACTCACCACCCCTCGAGGCCTGCTAACCACACTACTCGGCAGTGCGAGTGGTGGGAGGCGATCAAGAGTGATGGCTTGCCTCCTCCTCCTCCTCTGCCGGCAGCCAATGCCAATGTGCAGCCTACTCGCGCACCCGCAGCTCGGCCGCCGGTGTACCCGAGAAGAGAGAATGTGAACCAAGTAGCTTTAGGAGCCAACCAGAACTTCAACAACGAGAGATACCGCAACAACAACAACAACTACAACCGCAACAACAACAGCAGAGGCAACAACAACAACTATCAGGGCAACAATGGCAACAATGGGGGCAATGGCTCCAACCAGTACCAAGAGCACCATGAGAGCTATATGATCTTCACGTCTGAGGCAGTCGACAAGCAATCACAGCACAGGCGGGCCATGGAGGTCAATGCAGTGATTCCTGCTGTTCCTCACTACATGTACTGGTGCGACCAGGAGATCAGGTGGTCCCGAGTAGATCATCCCAAGGTGATGCCCAACCCGGGTACCTATGCCTTGGTGCTGGATCCTACATTCCTGGGTCCCGAGAAGAATGTGAGGTTCAGCAAGGTGCTAATCGACAACGGCAGCAGCATCAACATTGTGTACAAGGACACACTCGAGAAGCTTGGCCTAGCCGAGAACATGATGCTGCCTAGCAAGACCACCTTCCATGGCATTGTGCCCGGGATCTCATGCAACCCGATTGGCCGAGTGTGGATCGATGTGCTATTCGGTACCCGGGAGAACTGCCGCACAGAGCGCTTGCAGTTCGAGGTGGTGGATCATCAGAGCCCCTATCATGCTCTACTCGGCAGGCCTGCTCTGAGCAAGTTCATGGCCTCTACACATGTGGCTTATCTGAAGATGAAGATCCCTGGTCCCAATGGTATCATCACCATCTCTGGAGATTACAAGAAGTCCATGGAGTGTGCCTCTGCTAGCTCCCAGTTGGCGGAGTCGATGGTGATTGCTGCCGAGAAGAAGAAGATGTACGAGGTGGTAGCCATGGCTCAGTCCGCACAAGCTGGCGCACAAGGTGTGCCGAGTACCCAGCATGGTACTGCTTTCCAAGCTGCCAAGGAGACAAAGAAGGTCCAGGTCGACCCCGAGTTCCCCGACCGCGTAGCCATCATTGGCTCCGGGTTGGCGGAGAAATAGGAAAGCGAGCTCATCCACTTCCTCCGTGAGAATCGGGATGTATTCGCCTGGTCCAATGAAGATCTACCAGGAGTCCCGAGGGAGTTGGTTGAGCACTCTTTGCATGTGCGTCCTGACGCCAAACCAGTGAAGCAGGCTATGCGCCGTTTCGGAGATGAGAGAAGGAAGGCCATTGGTGACCAGATCACCAAGTTACTGATAAGCAATTTCATCATGGAGGTGCTGCATCCGGATTGGCTAGCCAACCCGGTCATGGTCGAGAAGAAGAAGGAGGATCCCAAGGCTGCCACGGCATGGCGCATGTGCGTCGACTACACCGACTTGAACAAGGCATGCCCCAAGGATCCTTTCCCGCTACCTCGCATCGATCAGGTGATCGATTCCACTGCTGGTTGTGAACTGTTGTCTTTCATAGATGCCTACTCTGGTTTCCACCAGATTGCACTCAACCCTGCTGATCAAATAAAGACTGCTTTCATTACCCCGTACGGGGCTTATTGCTATCGTGTCATGTGTTTTGGCTTGAGGAATGCGGGTGCAACCTATCAGAGATGCATGCAGAAATGCTTGCACGACCAGCTCGGCAAGAATGTGCAGGTGTACGTAGATGACATTGTCATCAAAACGAATAAAACACATACTCTGCTTGCCGACCTGGAGGAAACCTTTGCTAACCTACGCAAGTACAAAATGAAACTGAATCCGAGTAAGTGCACCTTTGGTGTACCGGCTGGAAAGCTACTCGGTTTTCTGGTTTCTAGTCGGGGCATTGAAGCCAATCCTTCTAAGATAAAAGCTATTGAGAGCATGTCTTTACCAAGATCACTGAAAGATGTGCAGAAGTTCACAGGTTGTTTGGCATCTCTGAGCCGTTTTCTGGGCCGAATGGGCGAGAAGGCCCTGCCTCTGTACCAACTGATGAAGAAAAGTGACAAGTTTGTCTGGACTCCGCAAGCAGATGTGGCATTCAATGAGCTGAAAGCAATGCTGGCAAGTGCTCCCATCTTGGCTAGTCCGCTACCCAAGGAGCCAATGTTGTTGTACATTGCTGCGACTAACCGAGTAGTCAGCGTAGTGATTGTGGTGGAGCGAGAAGAAGAAGGCAAGAGTGTGCAGCGCCCAGTATATTATCTCAGTGAAGTGTTGTCCAGCTCCAAGCAAAACTATCCGCATTACCAGAAGATGACATATGGTGTGTACCTGGGCGCCAGGAAGCTGAAGCATTATTTCCAGGAGCACCCTATCACAGTTGTGAGCTCTGCTCCTATCTCGGATATCATGGGCAACAAGGAGGCGAGTGACAGAGTAGCCAAGTGGGCGATTGAGCTAGCCGCGTATGCTCCCGCGTATGCGAGAAGAGACGCCATCAAGTCGCAGATCCTGGCGGAATTTCTTGTGGACTGGGCCGAGGTGCAGTATGAACCTCCTGCTCCAGTTTCAAATTACTGGAAGATGTACTTTGATGGCTCGAAGGTGAAAGAAGGCCTTGGCGCTGGTGTTGTGCTTACCTCACCCAAGCGAGATCAGCTGAAGTATGTGTTGCAGATTCATTTCAAAGCATCCAACAATGTTGCAGAGTACGAGGCAGTGGTGCACGGTTTGCGAGTAGCAAAGGAGGTTGGCGTGCAGCGCATCATATGCTATGGTGATTCAGATCTGGTGGTGCAGCAAGTCTCGGGCACCTGGGATGCTTTGGATGCCAACATGGCATCGTATCGATTCCTGGTGCAGTCTATGACTGGGTTCTTCGAGGGTTGTGAGTTCCAGCACATTCACCGAGCAGAGAACGAAGCAGCAGATGAGTTGTCCAAGTTGGGATCTTCTCGGCAGTCCATCCCGGCGGGAATCGCCTTGGAGCACTTGAGGAAGCCATCCATCAAGCCTTCTCCCAACTCGGAGTCTATATTTGTCCCTTCTCTGCCAAGTGAAGAATCTGACCCAATGGAGATTGACTGGGAGAGTGCTGCAGGGAACCCGGGGACTGCCGTCCTCTACTCGGGGACTGCCACTCCCTACTCGGGGACTGCCGCTCCCTACTCAGGAACTGCCACTCCTTACTCAGGAACTGCCACTCCTTACTCGGGGACTGCCACCCCCTACCCGGGGACTGCCACTCCTTACTCGGGGACTGCCATTCCCTACCCGGGGACTGCCACTCCTTACTCGGGGACTGCCACTCCTTACTCGGGGACTGCCATTCCCTACCCGGGGACTGCCACTCCCTACTCGGGGACTGCCACTCCTTACTCGGGGACTGCCACTCCCTACCTGGGGACTGCCACTCCTTACTCGGGGACTGCCGCCCTCAACCCAGAGGCTGTCGCATTCATTGAAGAAGTTCTCGCCAATCGATCTGGGCTGCAAAGAAGCGCTCCTGCTCCTCCTGTGCAACCGCAAGAGCCCGTCCCAATGGAACTGGACGAACCAGTGTTTCCCATACGGGAGACACCGAGTTGGGCTATGCCCATATTATCCTTTCTAAGGGACGGCACACTACCTGAAGATGAGGTGACTGCGAGGCAGATTTAGAGAAGGTCCAAGGGCTACACCATAGTCAGAGATGTGCTGCACAAGAGAAGTGCCACTGGCGTGCTGCAACGTTGTGTGAGCCCAGAAGAGGGAGAAGAAATTCTGGTGGAGATACATCAAGGGGAGTGTGGGCATCACGCCTCATCTCGGGCTTTGGTCAAGAAAGCTTTTCGGCACGGCTTCTACTGGCTCACTGCACTGCAGCAAGCTGAAGATATTGTGAGGAAGTGCAATGGCTGCCAGATGTTCGCAAGTAAGATTCACATGCCCGCTTCCGAGTTGAAGACAATTCCTATCACATGGCCGTTTGCTGTTTGGTGCTTGGATATGGTTGGCCCCTTCAAGCCGGCTAAAGGCAATATGACACATATCTTGGTCATGGTGGACAAGTTCACCAAGTGGATTGAAGTGAAGCCTATTCGGAAGTGCGATGGGGTCACAGCTGTGAAATTCGTGAAGGATGTGATCATGAGATATGGCTACCCGCACAGTATCATCACCGACAACGGCACCAACTTTGCAGAGGGGGCAATGGTGCGATTCTGCAGAGATAAGCATATCCGACTAGACGTTGCGTCAGTCGCGCACCCTGCCTCCAATGGGCAAGTTGAGAGAGCAAATGGAATGGTACTGGCAGGCATAAAGCCAAGGCTGATTGAGCCATTGCTGAAAACACCTGGGTGTTGGCTAGAAGAGTTGCCAGCGGTGTTGTGGAGTCTAAGGACTACCCCTAACCGGTCAACCGGCTACACGCCATTCTTCTTGGTATACGGGGCTGAGGCCGTGTTGCCAATAGACTTAGAGCATGACTCCCCCCGAGTAGCCCTCTACACTGAGGTGGAGGCGAGAGAAGCTCGAGAAGACGACGTTGATCTGCTTGAAGAAGCAAGAGAGCTGACTCTGTCACGTTCGGCTATCTACCAGCAAAACCTGCGGCGTTATCATAGCCGAAAGGTGAACCCAAGGGTTTTCCGAGAAGGAGACATGGTCCTTAGGCTTGTGCAGCGCACAGCTGGGATGCACAAATTGTCTCCTCCATGGGAGGGGCCTTTCATTGTGAGCAAAGCGCTGCACAATGATGCGTACTACTTTGTAGATGTGCGCCCACCACAGGCGAACAGGGCAGATAAAGCTGGAGAGGAAACCAAGCGCCCTTGGAATGTAGCTCTACTGCGTCGTTTTCATTCGTAAGCAAAGATGTGTATGTACCCTCTTATCCGAGTTGCAATTCTACTCTGCAATCTGAAATTGTTCTCGGGGGCTGCCCTCGTCCAAAATTGTTCTAAGTGTTTTTACTCGGCTTTACCCTTTGTCTATTCGGTTGCTCCACTTCAGAACTCATAAGCGCATTGAGTACTGTGTTTAAATCTATATGCCAACTCTTCGACTCTGCTGCTGTCCGAAACCCGGCTTCATGGCAAGCAAGAGAACAAGCAAAAGGTCAATGAGCACACGAAAATCGCTAAGGAAGAAAAAGTGCAGGAACCGAGTAGGGTGTTTTGTTACTTTTGTTCTCTGCTCGTCTTTTCGGCTAAGTGGTGGGCTGCGTTACTATGATTGTTTCTAAGCGGCTAAATATTTGCAGCTCTACTCTTTGATTCTTGTGACTCGAATACCAAAAAAGCAACAAGTTGCAGGTAGAGCAGAGATGAGAAGATAGAGTGAATAAGAAACGCAACTCGGGGACTCGCATGGAAACGCAACCCGGCATTGAGCCAAGGCTGCTCAAAATGACTAAATTGAAGATAATGTGTGGAGATAAAATTGAGTAGCAAGAAAAGCATAAATAAGTCTGATACATATGCTCCCGGCATCCCGGGGATCTGATAGATGTTCAAGTAAAAAGTGTGCAGGTAAAATCAGGTGGAGGAGGCAGTGTTGTCGGCGCTGGCGTTAGCTGCTGCATCTTCGGTGGTGGTCCTGGTTGCCTCTGCCTCCGGGTTGGTGGCAGTTGTCCTTGCGAGTTCTTCGTCGGCGCTGGCATGGGTGGCATCCGCCTCCGACTGGACGGTGGCGGACTCTTCCATCTCGACATCGCGCTCGGTGGCTACCTGGTCAGAAGTAGCCGTGGCCACCGAGATAGGCCCTGGGGTTGAAGAAGAGCCAGAGGCTTGGCCAGGGGGGCGGACCGTGTCGTCTAGAGCAGCTCCTGACGAGGTACCGAATTCGAGTGCGGCGGTGTCGATGTGCTCGGTCTCCTCATCGCTACTCGCGACAGCGACATTCTTCCCCTTCCCGGCCTTGCTCCCGGGGGACTCGAAGAAACCCGACTCCAGATCAGAGTCTATCTCCTCATCCTCTTCCTCGCCCTCCTCCACTTCGGTGTCGGGCTCGGGGAGGCCATCGATGAAGACGTCCGTCTCAGCGCACTCCGCGACCTCGTATGCAATCAACTTGCGCGCAGCCACGCAGCTGGGGTCCATCTCCCACTTGGACTTCTCGCGTTTCCCACGGATGATTTCCATATTCAGATTCTCATACCATGAGGCGACACAGAGGAGCATTAAGTCAGCACCTGCCCGAGCTCCCGAGGCGCGCCACTTCTTCAGCTCGGCCTTCACATTCTGCAGCTTCAGAGCAAGGCCATTAATCGTTGTCGGCGCGGAATCTTCGGGCCAGAACAGCTTGTGGAGCGCGAAGCCGACGCGCACCAGGTCGGTGCCCACGCCGGCTAGACGCTCGAAGTACCCTTTCAGCACCAGCAGGCTGTCCTCAATCTCGGCTCTGGTATCCGAGGCTTCGCCCTTCTCAAGGCGAACTACTCGGACCTTGGCCAAGGCTGGTGCGCTAGCGGACACGAGATGAGGGAAGATTTCTGCACAGAAGCAAGGGAGAAATTTAGTCTTCGAATCCGAAAAGAGAACAAACCGAGAAGAAAAGGTGCAGAAGTGAGGAAACTTACCGTGAAGCTCGCGGCGCAGCTGCTGCAACTGGACTTTCCACTCCTCCTCATTGGATATGTGCCTCTCTTGGACCTGGCGCAGAGTATTCATTTGAGCAAAGAGCCCAGCATTGGATTTCTTCAATGTTTCGCACTCCAGTTCGAGGGCTCTGATCTTGGCATTGAAGGTTGTTTCAGCTTTGGCCTTCTCGGCGATAACTCGGTCCCTCTCGGCACCAAAGTCGAGAGCATCTTTGAGGGCTTTCTGCAGCTGGAGTTGCAGCTGCTCCATCTCTGTTGTGTGGTCTTTCACCAGCTCCACGGCCTGGTTGGACAATTGCTGCTGCACTTCTTCTGGTTTGACGCAGTCTTGGTGGGCTTCAACGAACAATTTATGATCTTCTGCGAAGAGCCAGACAAGGTTAGCAGAGAAGCAGAGAAGCAAAAGAAACAAGAGGCAAACCGAGTAAATGACAACTCACCTTCTAATCTTTTGATGGTGGCCTCGGCGTCCTCCACAAACGCACGGCATTTCTCGTGCTCCTCAGCTAAAGCCTTCAGGTTATCTGCAGAGTAGGAATGGTTAGTGCAAAAGAAAGCGGAAGCGGGCGTAAACATAAAACGCAGTAACCGCGCAGCTAAAAGCATACCTTTTACTTCAGCCAGCTGCTGGGTGCTATCATTGGCATTCTTGCTCGCTGCCTCTGCAGCTGCCTTCTCCTTTTCCAGTGCAACAATTCGCCTCCTGGCGATAGCATGGTTCCAGAGGAGCACACGATACAAATTGGTACGTTTCAGAACGCTATCCTGAGAAGCGAGAAGGAAACAAGTTAGACAAGGAAGTAAAGATTCAACCCGAGTAGGAGGCTACTCGGAGAATATCTGTCTACTCGGCCAGAATCTCGGGGACTGGGTGAGAGTAAGGGAAAATGAGGATGAGCAGGAGAGAAGAAAAATTCAACTCGGAAAGAGCAAGTAAGAATTACCGCATAAGCCTGCTCGATGTCCTCGGCGTTCTTGCGGCGCAGGAACATCTTTGCGGCGAGAGTGGCAGTCTCGGTGGAGACAGTCATGGGCTTATAACCCAAATCCACTTTGTTCCACTCAACGCGCATGTGGTCGATTGCGCCCAACCCAAGGCCGTGCCAGTTGTCCGTGCCGAGAACCTTGCTGTCCCACTTGGCGTCGATGAAGCCAATGGTGTCAAGTACCTGCTCAAGGCTCCGTGATGTTATCGCTGGATCCTGGACTCCCCGAGAAGCAATAGTGACGGACTTGTTCTGGTTTGGAGCCGGGGGAGGGGAGTTCACATCTACGGCTTTCCTTCCCTTCTGAAGGGCAAGTTGTTTATCCTGGGGAGAGAAGCCGATCTGGTTTTGTTGACTAACCTGCACCATGTAGTCCGGGAAGCAAGGCTGACCAGCAGCAGCAAGAGCGGCGGAGGTAGCAGTAGCAACCGGGCCGGACGCGCGAATAACCAACTGTCCAGTCGAGGTCGGAGGTGGCATCTGATCTCTGGCTTGTTTCTTCGTTTTCTCCTTCTCGGCTCGCTGCTTCTCGGATTCCTTGGCCTTCTTTCCTTCAGCCTTGGCCTTCGCCTTCTCAGCGGCCTCCTTCTCGGCAGTTCCCTTCTCGGCTTCTGCCTTCTCGGCAGCTTCTTTCTCGGCTGCCCTCTTCTCGACCTCCTCCCTCAAAGCATCAAGGGCTTGCTGCCTGGCAGGATCAGTTGGCGGCGCCAGGGGCGCGCTATCCGGTGCGCCAATCGGCTGGACGCTACTCGGTGCGGCGCCCGTCGGCGCATCACTCAATGGGTAGTCATCTGTCATAGTGGCATCCGTGGCGGTGGCATCTTCTACCCGCTGCTCGGCAGCGGGGTTCACTTGGTCAGCAGCTCCTGTGTTTGGCTGCTCTTGTTCAGTTTCTGGCCGCTCAAGGGCGGTGTTGTCCTGCATCTCTTCGTCTTGAGTCTCCTCGGCAGTATTGGCCGGAGGAGAAGGAGGTCTTTCCTGATGTGCAGCAGTGTCCTGTGCTGCTGACTTCGCACGGGACTGCTGCTCCGAATCTGCCCCTCGAGCATCGGTGCTCTGTGCGTTGGCAGCCTCATCCTCGTCATCATCGAGGTTGATAAGTGGCGCTGCTGGCTTCTTAGCCTGATCGGGCGCGAGAGCAGCGTTTGCGTCCATGGGAGGACTGCAGAGAAAAAGAAGTTCAGAAATCAGAGGAGGACTGGGAAAGATAACACAGTGCGAGAAGAAAGGCAACAGAGAAGAAACTTACGCGCTGGTGGAGGCGAGCTTCCGCCTTGGTTTCTTCGCGACCGCCTTGGTCGCCTTCTTCTCAATCAGCTTCTTCTTCTTGGCGGGGGGCTCTGCGGCGCCGCTGCCAGTCCGCTTGCGAGTAGCGGGCGCAGCGACAGAAAGAGGGTTGACGACAAGGGCGTTATCGCCCTCGATCTCGTTCTCGTCTTCATCTTCACCCTCTTTCTCTGCATCAACGTTATCTACGGATCCAATAAAGAAGAGGAACGAATCAGAAACAGCGAACAGTGAATTGGTGCTACTCAGGATCGAGCAAGACAAGGGTGAATTACCTTCGAGTTCGTCCTCAGGCCAGTCGCGGAGAGACGATTCCGCGTGCTGTTTCTCCATCGTGGGGGAGCGAGGGAGATTAATCTGATCTGCAGCCCCAAAAGAGGCATCGTCATCCTCCTTTCGATCCTCATACCAGTTGCCTTCGAAACGTTCGCAGCTCTCACTGAGCTGGCGACTGAGGACCTGAAGAACAAAGAAGTGTCACAAGTTAGCCGAGTAGCGGGATGGCATACTACTCGGGTAGGCGTGCAAACACGAAGCACACTAAGCCTAAGTATTTTACCGAATGTTCTACTCGGAAAGGCGTGCAGGCACAAAGCACACTAAGCCTATACAATCCTATTAAGTACTCTATTCGGTACAGACTACGATTGCTAGTCGCGACGAGAAGAGGAAGTTTTCTACTCGGAATCCATGTAACAGAAGGCAGAGAAGGAGGAGCGTACCCGTGTAATCGGCTTGGTACGGCTGTATGGGATGAACCCATACTGCCAATGCTCGGCGAGGCTTGTCGTCAGGATGGCCCTGGCGTGCTCGGGAACGTCAGCGTTGTCGAGCTCGATGGTGGTCGTCCTGGTGCAATCACGGGGGCCTCCCATGTAACACATCAGGTGGCAGCGTTCCTGCAGAGGCAGGACGCGCCTCTGAATCCAGCATGCCACAGGGTCATCACTCTTGAGGCCCTCGTCGATTAGAGCGCCGAGCCGCGCCTCAATCTCCGTCGCGTTGAGGTCGTTGAGGGGCTTCTCCTTCCAATTCTTCTGGGTGGGAGCGCGGAGGCTCCAAGCGGGAAGGTTGATCCTGTCTGTTACCTGTCCTCCTTCGGTGGCGGGGATGTTTTTGACGTAGAGGAACGTCTTCTGCCACATCCGGACAGACTCCAGCCCCTTGATACGGGGGTGATTGGTCCCCGACCGCTGCACCATCATGGCGCAGCCGGTGTCGGTTGCCCGTGGCACCCCCGCGCCTTCCTTCTTCCCGGTGGTCTGCTGGCGGAGGTGGAAGTACCTGAGCCAGGTGTCCGTTGTCGGGTGGATGCCGAGGAAGGCCTCGCACACCACGGCGTGGTAGGCGAGGAAGACGACGGTGTTGGGCGGCAGATGATGCATTTGAAGGCCGAAGTGGTCGAGGAAGCGGCGGAGGAAGTCGGAGGCTGGCAGGCCAAAGCCGCGCTCGAAGTGCGCCATGAACACGACGCGCTCACCCTCCTCCGGCGCAGGCACGAGCTCGCCCCTCGATGGCCGGCATTGAACACCAGGAGGAACCCTCCTAGTGTTCACAAGCCAGGCGCAATCCTCGGCGGTGACGATTGAACCGGCCTAGCCAGCGCGGGCGGCCATGGCAGAGTGTGCGCGGATGGTGGAAAACGGGAAGGATTCGGTCGAGTGAATTGAGTTCGCGGCGGCGCAAGAGATTGCGCGGCGGCGGAGAAGAACAGAGAAAAGGGAAAGTACGGAGGAGGAAGAAGGGGAAGTTACCGATGGGGGTATTTATACCCTCGTCTCAGGCTACCGTTACCATCGTGGTAGTGGGATCAATCGTGGCCATGATTGCCGTGTGGTGGGGCCTGTGGCCGGATAGAAACGCACGCAAGCGCGGAACGCGCGCGTAACGGCCACAGTGGATCCCACGACTAGATCGTGGCCTATAATTACGCTTGATGGGACATAACGAGCTAGTGGGCCCGCCCCGTGAAAACTGGGCGCGTGGCACGTCGTGTCGTGGTAGCGAAACGACGGGGGCCTGGATGTCTGACGCGTGTCCAGTTGCGGCGCGGAGGGCTGGATCATGCTCCGCGCCGCAAGGGCTCAATTCAAGAAGATTCTCTAAGTCCTTTTACTCGGGCGCAGAGTAGAAGGCTGGTACTACTCGGGAGAGAGGAAACTCAAGGTACTCGTCAGAATACCACTCGGAGGTCTGTTACTCGGCATCTTGAGGATCAAGGGCTGTGTTGCAAGGGTTGGTTTTAAGCTGGCAGAGCCTAGTGAACGAGTTCGCAAGACTCAACCAGCTTCGGGGACTGCTGTCGGGGGGTTACCCCCGAGTAGGGTAAAGGCAAGTGGTAAAAGCAGCTAACAGAAGAGAGGTTTGGTCGAGTAGCCGACTACCCGGTACCCGCTACCCGGCAGACTGCTACTCGGTCTCACCTCAAGATGACCAGAAGGAGATATCAATCAAGTTCTGTCTTTTCGAGTAGAGGAGTTGGCCCGAGTACAATTGGCGGGAACCTACTCGGGCCAGAAAGTCAAAGGAGCCGTTCTGACACAGGATCCCGCGTATCCTGGGTCCGTACTTGGCAGCATTCGAACTACTGTTCGTCTGGGACCGGCCTGCCTGACAGTGACAGCATGGAAGCAGGCCGTGGCAGGATAAGGGGGGCCTACTCTGTGCTTAGGTACAGTGATACCAGTCTGTCCCCTTGTTTTGCCCAACGACTTTCCAGATGAAGCCAAGGTTAGGAACCAAAGCTGTCAGCGGGAACCCGGAAGAAGGACGATGTGCACACTATGTCGACACTTGTCCATGTTTGGACGTATCCGGCTGGGCACCATGTATATAAGGTGCCCCGCCGCCTCCTGCGTGAGGATGGAACACATCGCATACTGGAAACCCTAAGTTCTTGACCTAGTTGATCTTGGAGAGAGGAGAGCGGCTACTCGGTAGCGATACCCTTTGTACTGTGGCTACTCGGTGAGACATCTAAATACAGAGAGAAAGGCAGGAGTAGGGGTTTTACCTCCTCACGAGGGCCCTGAACCTGGGTAGATCGTGTTGTTTGCAGTGTTTACTTTGTACCTCACGCGGCTACTCGTCGCGTGATCCCTCCCCGAGCACCTCCAGCGTCCTTCGTCCCCACATCTTTAGCCATCCCATGGCATCTGCCGTGACACCACCACGACACCGCCGCTCAGTGGAGTCTGCGCGACACCACCGAGTCTGAGCTCGCCCTCCAGCGCCGCCTGCTGGCTGAAGCCGAGCAACGCAAGGCGGCGCGCGAGCGCGAGGAAGCCGCGGCGGCGGCCCTCCTCCGCGTCCCTCCCCCACCGCCGCAGAAGGAGAACGTCTACATCGTTCTCAACGAGGACTCCGACGACGACGACGTGATCCAGCAGGCGCTCGAGGTGAGCAGGTGGGATTGCGGCGGCGGCGACGAGGGACAGGGGGGAAGCAAGCGCCCCGGCGACGCCCCCAGCGACGACGACGACGGCGGCGACTACAGCCAGGCGATCGCCGCCAGCCTCGGGCTTAACTAGTTTAGATGTAGTTTAAATTTATCGTACTAGCTTAAATTCGCGCCGAATATGTACGCAGTTTCCGAATTTCAATAAAATCTCGCCTGTTTTCATTTTGCGTTTGTTTGGGCCGGTTCTTGGGCTCGGGACGCGACTGGGAAACGCGCCCCCCAGGTTCCAGAATAGCGCCGTTTAGCGCCGCGGCGGCACCAAAACGGCGGCGTTTTGGGCCCTGGGGGGCGCAACGGCTGGAGATGCCCTAAGTGTCATAGTTATGTGTAATCTAAACAACCTCGGAAACCTCAGAAGCCGAGGAGAGACACTTGGCACCTCTAGAACTCATACATTCTGATCTATGCGAGATGGACGATGTGTTGACAAAAGGTGAAATACGATATTTCCTGACGTTAATTGAAATGAGTTTCTTTCTTTCGGGCATATCTTTTCATCTACCCCTCGGTACACATCTCTTACTAGACCACACGTGCAGGGAATCAAAGGCACTCGCTGCAGCAGAAGTACCACATCTAGCCTCACACGTTAGCTTACACAAGCGTCTAATCATTCATCCGTAGCAAAAAAAATCAAAATTTACCGCTTTAGTAGTACTCTTACTAAAATATCGTAAGAGCATCCATGGTTTACTAGCAGTAGCAGCAGACTAACTCGCTCGTCCTTAACCCGCAACCGCAACAGTGAAAAACGGCAGCTAGTTAATCAAGCCAGCGGTCGTGTGCTGTACGGGAGAAGAGAAGCCGGCCGGGGGGCGGGCGGCACTATGCCGGAAGAGAAGAGCCCCACCGGTCAACCACCATTCCTTTTCCCATTCCATTATTATTTTTTCCATCTCTTTCCTCCCTTCTCCTCACCAGCCGCCCGGCGACGCGGCGCAAATCGACAAGCCGGGTCACCTTAGAAATCTCGCTACCTGATTAACGCGGCACCTTCTTTTCGATATTACTCCTCCTAGTTAAGATTCCCCTTTCCGCCTGAGCGGCGCGGCGCGCTATGATTTCCGCCGTGCTCCTCCGGGGACTTGTACAGCAGCAGTTGTGCTAGGGAGGAGGAGCTCCCCCAATCTGCGGGTGGTCCGCGTGAGCTAAGCCCACCTGCCGGCCGTAGGGAGGATCCATTTGTCGGGGGTAGTGGCGGCGACGGAGTCAGCGAGAAGGGGATGTTTAAGCTTCACCGCCACCGGTCGTCGGACCGGAGCGTCGGCGAGCGCTTCGAGTTCCGGTTCTCCAGCTTCCGCGCCGTCCAGGTCAGCCCAGATTCCTCCTTCCTGCTCCCCCTCTTGCCTCCTGCCTTTAGCTAGCTTCTAGTCTCCACCCGCTGCTCCACTTCGTTGCCTGTCCGTGCTGTGTGTTGAATCGTGCGATGGCTGCTCCTGCTGCATTGGGCGGAATCTCCGTGGAATTAATCGTGCGATGTACAAGCAAATTGATCTACTAGTCAGAGCAAGGCATACTACCCCCAGTGTAAGTTTAGCGCACATCGCTGGGATTCCAGGATTAATTCTAGTAGCAGCTAGTGGATCCCGTCGTGGCACACACCTAACCTAGGTGAGTACTGCGATTGGTTGTAACCTGTGTTTACTGCCGCGTGTGGTGATCTGAGCCATATGGCAACGGTACACTTGGACCACCACCGTGTGTGAGCAAAGCAGCACCTTATGGGCGATTCCTGGCATTCTGCAAGGGAACATCGAAGCCAGATATTCTCCTTGTTATTCCAAAAATCTCCCATTAACAAATTGTTACATAGTGTTGTATTCCATTTGTCCAGAGGGGCGTTTCTGCCAGAAATGCTAGTGAAGCCATCATGCTTATTCCATCAGAGATACCATTCAAGCAACACCCTTACCTTACGCCCCACTAAGGGGGAATATGAAATGAGTAAAAGCCCACGATGACAACTCTGTACTTTCTGTTTAGCGTGCTCTGATTTCAGGTGCATTTCATGTGGTGCACGCCTCTACATGCATTCTTTTAATCTATGGTTGATTTGATTTATGTTCTACAGGTCCCTGCAGTGTCTGACAGGCTGTTCCTCTCAATCGTCTCTGTGGATACTGGAAAAACCATCGCCAAGTCCAGTAAAGCAGCTGCCCGCAGCGGGATATGTCAATGGCCCGACTCCATACTAGAACCAATATGGTTTTCTCGAGACGAAGTGTCAAAAGAATATGATGAGTGCCAATACAAGATTGTTGTTTCTGTGGTATGGACACTCTTAGCGTCCTGGCATGCTGTGTCTAGTTTACTTCAATCTCAAGACTCCCGTACAGCCATGTGAACGTATTCATGCAATTTCTGCTGCCGAACTAAACCATTGAAACTTGAATGTTGCAGGGATCAATAAAAACTGGTATCCTGGGGGAAATTTTCCTAAATCTGTCCAACTTTCTGAATCTGGTGGACCCAACTGCTATCTCTCTGCCGTTGAAGAGATGCAATTCTGGAACAGTTTTACAGGTATGCGAGTTTTGTGTGAATTTCTCCCTTTTGAATATTTCTTCTGGGCTCTTATAGTTTTCTGTATGATTCTCTTCTTTCCGAGAATGGCTTTTTATATGATCCGTGCTGGCTCACTCAACTATTAGACTTTTCTGTTTATTCTTCTTATGGTGTTTTTTTTTTCTATTGTGCAGCTAAAGGTTCAATTTCTTGGCACAAAATCTAAGATGAGGTAACCAAGTCGACCTCTAATTTTTCTTCTTTTTCCTGTTTATAGTGTTGTAGCTCCAGTGTGCACACATTCATATTGAAAAACCTGTATTCTCTTTTATTATTCTCCCATTATTTTTGCTTTCTCAAAGTCTTGATATTCTGTTATAATCTTGGCATATCTGTACAGTGGCCTGAGATCATCAAAGGACATGCCCCCTCGTATCAGTGACCGTTGTCTAATAAAGGATGATATGGATAACAAATCAGATGGTTCTGATAATATGTTGAACAAGAGTGTTCGGTCTTCACCAGGAAAGCCTTTAGGTGGCACTTATCAAGATGAATCTGGAAACAGGGTATGTCTGTATTTAGAACAAATTTCTCCATCCTAAGTTCATTTGTCAGAACAGTTATTCAATCAACAAGCATGCATGCTTTGAATTATGTATTTAGTTGCATCTTTTATTTTATTTTATTGTCATCAATTTTGTTCTCAATCAACACCTATAGATGGCGCAAAATTTCTCGGTGATTATCATTTATATTGATCAAATATCACACAAAAACTGATAAACGTTCTAGGCTCTTGTATTTTCCATGTTATGTGTTCCATCTGTGTATAATCTAGCTACTCCAGTATAGTTAGAATTAGAACACCTGATGTTCCAACAAGCAAATCTCTGGAATGACATATGCCATGACTCTTTCTTCTTTTCTGCAGCCAATTGTAGACTTCGAAGTCATTTGCCTTTGGTCATCACGTCATATTTAACATCAGTTTAATCTTTATTTTTTTTGTTACTGAAAGTATTCATTTGTTTTGTGTGGGAACTGTGGCTACATGATGCGTAAACAACTTTTTTTTATGTGATGTCATGTCAGAGTATAATGTGTAAATATCAGTTTCTTGTCTCCTTTTTGCCTACAGGAAATGAGTTTCTCAGCATCTGGTTCTCACCGGAGTTCCAATTCTGGAGATAGTACCGCCGATAGAACAAACTTATCTCCGATAGACAACTCTAATGGTGGATTATATGTCGGAAGGCAGGATTCAGGTAGTTCCTATGTTAGCGCTGGCCGTGGTGATGAAGGATCCAGATCGAACAATTCATCTTTCAGTTCCCGGGCCTCTGGTCCAAATGGGCTCCAAGGGAATACTCCAAAATCATTTTCAAACGGGATTGCTCAGTCATCATTGGGGACATCTGACTCATCTAAAGATCTTCTTGAGGCTGCTGAAGAAACAATTGAGGAACTCCGTGATGAGGCAAAAATGTGGGAACGACATTCTCGGAAATTGAAGGCTGATCTAGAGGCACTGAAGAGGGAATGTTCTGAGAAATCCGAACAACAGGCTGAGCTAGCAGTTGAACTGTCTGCTGCACATGCTGAGAGGGATTCCTATAGACATGAAATTGAAGAATTGAAGTCATCCCGGAAAGAGTTAAGCGCACGGCAAACAAAATCAGGAACCCCCAAACGTGGGGACTGGATCGACCTGCAGAAGGAAGTAGAAGATGAGATGAAGTTTCTGAAAGAATCAAATGCAAGCTTTGCGGTACAATTGAAGAACACTCAAGAGGCAAATATAGAGCTTATTTCTATTCTCCAGGAACTGGAAGAGACAATAGAAGAACAAAGAGCGGAGATATCTAAAAATTCCAAGGTCAAGGATGTCACCAATCCGTCTGTCTTGGAGAATGGGTTGTTAGTCAAAGAAGACACAGAATGGGTTAGAGAACTGTCAATGAAAGAGGATGAAATAAAAATGTTGAGAGAGAAATTAGATCGTGTTCTCAATATTGAAAATGCAGGTGCTGCAGGCGCTGATACCGTTTATGTTGAATTGGAGAAAGAGAACGAAACCTTAAGGATAAAAGTACAGGAGCTTGAGAAAGATTGTTGTGAACTAACAGATGAAAATCTGGATCTTATATATAAGCTGAAAGAAAAAGTTGGGCAGGTTCCTGGTGTTTCAAACAACAGTGAATTGCAAATTCAAAAGCTTACATCACAAATATATCAACTGGAAGAGGAACTTAGAAATAAGGAAACGATGCGCAACATCAGTTTTACTGACACATCAATGTCCAGTACCGAAGAGTTACAAAGAAAGTGTGCTGACCTTGAGCTGAAGCTGTTACGTTTTAAGTCTGAAGCCTGTGAGCTAGAAGAGAAGTTCCAAAAAAGCGAAGAAGAGCTAGAGAGAAAAAATCTTGAGCTATCTAAGCTAAGAGGGGAGCTTGAAGGCTTGGAAGGTGGTGAAATTGGTAGCGCGAGAGGATACCAGTTTAGAAGAGAAGATCTAGAGGACAGTGAATCTGAGACAGATATGCTGAAGACTAGAGTTCAGCTACAACAACAGGAAATTGATGACTTGGAGCGCTACAAAGTTGAAACGGAAAATTTAATTTCTGAAATTCAGGCAGAGAAGAGTCAGTTGGAGGAACGCTTGGCAGCATCAGTTAAAGAAAGTAGCATCACTTCCAAATGCTTGGATGAATTGCAGCAAGATATTATGATGCTTTCTAGCAGCATAGATTCCCATGTGTCCGCTAATAAGGTTCTCGAAAAAAAGAGAATTGAACTAGAGATTTGCAAAGCTGAGCTAGAATTACATATATCAGAGCTGGAACAGGATAATATAGAGTTGTCAGAACGTATATCTGGATTGGAAGCTCAGTTATCTTACATGACAAATGAAAAGGAGTCAAGCGAGCTGCAGATGCATGACTCAAAATCACTTGTCGTTAGTCTCAAAGATAAAGTGGAACGACAACAAGTAGAGTTGGATACTCAAAGGCTTGAGTTTAAGCAAAAGCAGCAAGAATCTCAAAGAAAATTGGCTGAAGCACAAGACGATTCAGAAGTTCTGAGAAGATCTAATTCTAATCTACAATCGACAGTTGAGAACCTTATTGAAGAGAGCAGTTCTCTTCAAAACCTAACTGCAGATCTTAAGAGGCAGAAGTTGGAATTGCATGGCCGCTTTATGCAACAAGAGCAGGAATTGGATAACTCGAAAAAAAGGATCTTTGATTTTTGTAAAACAGTGGAATTCCTAGAAGCAAAGCTTTCTTCTCTTCAGAAGGACATATCTTCCAAAGAGCAATCTTTACTGTCAGAACTGGAGAGTATATTCCAGGAGCACACAGAGCAAGAAGAAAAGATAACTCGTGCTCATTTCATGTTAAATAAGATCGAGAAAGAAAAGACTCTTGAAGTAGAGAATCTTGAGAGGGAGGTCATGAGCCTCACTGCACAGGTCTCCTCCACACACGAGGAGAGAGAAAATGCCACAGTAGATGCCATTCGGGAGGTCTCTATCCTGCGAGCTGACAAGGCTAAACTTGAGGCTAATTTTGAAAATGTTAAAGCACAGTTGAGACATTACGAGTCTCAGTTAGAGGACCTTCGCAAGGAGTCCAAAAGCAAGATTAAAGGTTTGGTTGATTCTCTCAACGCATCCAAACAGAGCGAGGAAATGGTGACAGCAGATGCTGAACATATGAAAAAGTTGATGGAAGCTGCTAAATCCAATGAAGATGAGTTACGGAAGACCTCTGGTGAACTAGAGTTAAAGCTTAAATCTAGGGACTATGAGAAACAGCAAATGATGGAAGAAATATCTGACCTGAAACTTCAGGTCCAGAAAATAACAAGTCTTCAAGATGAAGTTTCAAAACTTAGAAGCTCACTTGATGAGGCTAAATTTGAAAAGGAAAAAATTAAGGAACTACTACAGTCTGTGACTGAGGAATGTGAAGAACTGAAGGCACAAAAAGCTATGCTAACAGATAAAATTTCTGAAATGCAAGAGACTTTGAAGAATGGCGAAGAAGAAAAACGAAGCAGAAGGTCTATGCAAGCAAAGCTTGTGAGATTGGAGAGCGATTTATCAGCATCTGAAGCCTCGCATGTACATGAAGCAGAGTTAAAGAATGAACTTAGTAGAATCAGAAGATCAAATAGTGAATACCAGAGAAAGATACAATCACTTGAGCAGGAAATAGAGGATTTGACTAGGCAAACTCAACTGAATGATAAGCAGGTTAGCCATACACTTTTTTTTGGCGAAGAGCCATATAAAGTACTTATTGTGATGTTAAAAATCACTGCAATGATGTTCCTAATGTCTGGCTGTATTTTCAGGAGATTGGAGATTCTACAGTTAACAGGGAAACAGATCTTCAGTCAAAGATTGAATTACTGGAAACTAAGCTTGCAGAAGCTCTGGAAGAAAATAAGATGTACATGGCTCAAGAAAAGAGGTATTCTCATTCTCTTGAACTCTGAACTTAAATTCTTTCCTGTGATATGTCACTATATATAGAAATGGTGTATATGCGCTGTTACATTTTGCTTTTGTTACGAGTTAGTCAGTAAGTATTGACAAGTGAAAGGCATCCAAAAGGTCTCCTTTTCTTGTAATGGAACATCCGTTTGACCTTAGCTTTGTGCAATGCATTGCATTACATTCTTAGCTCTCTCCCTGTCTTCACTACTCCATAAGAACTGGGAGGCCATGTGAGTTGACTAGCTATGACTTTACACATTGAAGATGGAGAACTAGTGTTTTAAGATTAATATCATGTCAACCCAGATTCCACATTGGTAATCTACAGAATCTTGAAATTTTGTTGGCTACCACAGATGTGAAAACTATTCATTTTAGCTTGATAGATTGTCCATGCTGTAGATTTACATCTCCCAGCAAACCTTTTTAGGAGTAAACCATAGGGGAAGCCTCGACATCCTAGCAAATCTTGCTTTAATCACTAATTTGTTAATTTTCTGCCGTCTACATTCAGAATATCACAATATTCTCATCTTTATAATTTTCTTTTCTGTACAGTCCCATTTCGGAGGGGCAATCTGCTGGTGAGGACAGGATTTTGCAACTGGAAGGAGATCTAAGGGATATGAAGGAGCGATTCCTCAACATGAGCTTAGAGTATGCAGAGGTAGAGGCCCAGCGGGAACGATTAGTGATGGAGCTGAAGGCTGTCAAGCAGAAGGGGGGACGATGGTTCTAGCATGATGGAGAACGTTTGCCTGCCATAAACATAAGACTGACAACACAGGTACACCGATATTACTTTCTTGGCAATTGTTCATATGATAATGATATAATTGAGGTGAAGAACAACATTTCTTTGGGTACTGTTTGAAGTTTGTTATATGTGGGATCCCATCACGTACTAACTTTTCGGGTACGAAATATTTTTTTGGTCGGGTTGTTATGGATAGTCTAAAGCCTTCTGCTTTTATAGATGACAAGCCATCAATCGGCGTCATGACAACACCAGCCATGGCAATAGGACTCGTCTCAGATTATCATGATGTGAGAACAAGCAAGTGTGATGTCAGAACAAGCAAGTGTAAAACCACACATGTGGTGTGCACTGCACTTACTAGTTGGTACTGGAGGATGTCTACCAGAATGGTTTCCCTGATGAGGTGAGAATTGCGAGTCTGCGACTATTTCCTGGAAGAAAAGGCCATCCCCACTTGTAATCATCACCATGACAATCCCCCATTAACCAAATCTATTATGCAGTTCCGTATTTGATCGGTAGGGTGAACATTGTTTGTTCATATGGTTACTTTGGATCACCCATCCGGCCCCATTTACGTTGCGATTTTACGCTATACATGCAAAGACCACTTTTAACTGTCGATAAATGTAGTAGTTCTCCCTTCGTCTTGTTTATGAGACCATCTTTGAAGATGTTAAGCTAGTAGTACAGTCACTATACTCTCGTACATGATTGTAATTCTTCACGATGTGTACAATATCAACGGGTTAACTGTTACTTAATTATTATTTTTACCTTTAATCACAAGTTTGGAAAGTGCTTATTCATTTGGTGAGATGTCATCAAGCCTGTTACAAATACATTTTTTTTTTCATCATGTCATGATCTGGAGGCTTTATCATTTCCCCAAGTAAAAGAGCTGATGGATCCAAGGCACGCACCAGGTGTACCAGCTTCATGATTGAGCTGCCATTGATTAACCCGAGTAGGACCACTCGATACCGATCTCTGATTGGTCCAGTGAGCCATGCATCCAGATCTTCAGATGGTTAATATTGAGACTGGGTGTAGATCAGGTTGATTACGTCGACATTCTGCGAGAAAAGTCATCTACTGATGTTGTCAGCGGAGTCCCTCGTCCATCCATGTATGAATAGCGGAGGTAGTCGACGCAATTTGCATGTGTATTTGCGTTCGGCTTTGCTACTTTCCTTCTAGACTATAAAAGAATGTCCGCGGAAGGGAATAGTCTACGTGGCCCGGGGTAGTCTTTCAATTCCCCCGCACTTCACTAGGTAGATGAGGTGATCCTCATAGGCAGGTGTAGTAGTTGTGGCCAGATATATTTGTATATAATTATTTGACATGTGTTGAGCTTCTTTACCACACGATCACACAGCTAGAATACTAGCCAGCTGGTAGTGTACGCACTTGTAGTGATGATTACATAGCTATGCTGGCTAGTAGTTTAGGTGCATGTAGCTGATGTTCATGTATGTTCCCAACAACTCACAAAGTCTGGCCTAGAGTATTTTCAGCTCTTGGATCACTAGACCTCACTTCGCACTGGCCAAGCAAAGATATGTTGTACGGAGTAGTGAGTATTGGCAGTGTAGAATCATGCGTGGATTGGGGCCGGGGAGGCAGTGGGCATGTGGCAAGATGGATTTATATGGTGGTGGTGATCTTCTCGGGACTTGCGGTCTTGGACGGATGGATGGATCGCCCTGAAATCATAGAGCATGTAAGGTGGCCAAGGGGACAGCATTCCTTTCTCCCTCCTGTGGCCGGCTTCCATCCTTCCTATGGATCTGTTCCCTCCTGCTTGTCCCCAGTACTGATCCCTCGTGCACTGTCTGTCCTCCTATCCCAGTTGTAGCGATTCCCCGAAAATTCTCGAGGATCGCACAAGTAAGATCGTCTCCGAATCGTGAAATTTTTCACCGACAACTGTTCAATTCCCGTAGGAATTTGCGGAAAATCCTGCATTCAAAACGTGCCCTGATCACTGACGCGATGCGATGTGACTTGTGGTAGTGTTACCAATTTGACGTGTGGTAGTGTTTACTAATTCGGCCAGCTTAGAGAAATAGACGTGCAAACTGAATAACAACGACTCTGTACTATGATTTTGTGATTAGCATTGGATACCAATAGTGCGAACGGAGCCGGTACACCGAGAAAAGGACAAGTGCTAAAGAAAGCTCCAAGGAATGGAGAGAGATACGAGCGATCAAGGTGCATGCATGGTTGGACCTAAGATTTGGAGATGTAATAGGTAGGTAGGCGTCCTGTAATGAGTAGCATGAGGAACAGCACGTACTTAGATCGCATCCAACAGGAACAGGGCGCACGTTGATTTCTAGCTAGATGCACAAAACGAGATAGAAATATGCTGCCGATATGTAAAGTATACATGGCCGAAGCCTTTATTTTTCAAAACATAAAATAAAATGAAAAAACACTTGGAAAAAAATCCCCCCCACCCCCCATTTTTTATGTGGGGTACATATACATGTCTTCTATGAACAGTAATATGAACCAAGTTTAATCAAAATATAGTTTCATTCATGAACTACACACAAAAAAGACAAATGTGGGGATCAAAAAACAATTTATGTTCCATTTTAGAGCCGCACATTTATCATTTTCATGTAGCCCATTTTTTTTCCAATATTTTTCGTGAAACTTTAGATCTAGATCATATAAATATGCATCAATGTATCCAAAGCCATAATTTTTTTGGAATGTCCATTTTTTCCTTTTTTTTCTTTTTGAAAATACCAGGCTCCATGGTGTCCTGGATCCAAAATGACGCACTAGGTCATTAGTTTTTTTGTCTCGCCATGTCAAGCAGAAGCTAGGCGAAGTGAGAGGAAAAGCAAGCGATTGAGAAGCGAGAAAATTGTTTTTCCTTACAAAACTATGTAATATACACTACACTAATTTTATGTTACGTGCAATTAGACACCATTTTCGACCATGTTTGAACATCTCCATGACATGGTAAAATGGAATGATAAAAAAAAGATGGCTGCATTTCATTCATAACAGTAGAGTGCACTAAGAACATCTTTAGCAGAGCCCGTAAACCACAAAACTGAAAACATGGTTTTCAGTTCACAAAAAGCACGTTTTAAGTGCTGAACTTGTCCGCGACGTAGCAGAGTCCGAAAAAGCAAATTGTAAAACATAATATTCTCCATGGTTGTCTTCTTCCTCGTGCTTTCCCCACAGAGCGAGCGAGCGAGCTGCAGTCTAACATGAAACCCATGGGCGTGGTCCTCTGGCCACGATGAAGCCCCCCGTGAGCGTGGGCAAGCACGGGCGGACGGCCACGGTGAGGCAGCTGCGAAGCCCCCCGCGAGGACAAAGGAAGCCCCCGCGAGAGGGCAGGCACAGCCGTCCACGACGACCCAGCTTACTTGCAGGTCTAGGCCGCGTCGATTGAAGCGAGGTGGCCAACGACAGAGCCACGGGATGTGCGGTGGCGGGGATGTGAAACGGACGGTGAGATTTTCATCTCGTGAGAGTTGACTGGTTTATGGCGCCCCTCAGTCTCGCCTCCGGAACAGGGAATACAGGGGTTATAGGGGTGGATTTTCGGTGGCATCTAAACGGTTTACGTGTTTGACCACTTTTACTGCAGGCTTTATGACTTGATATTTACGGGTTTGACCTGTTATACGGTACTGCTAGAAATGCTCTAAGGCAGAGTGGAGATTGATCTGGGCCGTGCGACGCCTGGCCGTACGTCAATGTCAATCACGTACACACACCATGGCTTGCATGCATAGATCCCGAGGAATCGGTCTATTTGCGGTAAGCAACAAGGAGGCCACGACCCTCGAGATTACTCGTGGATTTGGCACCTAGGGCTCACAACCTAGCTAGCTCTACACCTATCACACGCGCGATCGATCCCGAAACATCGCCGTGTGCCTGAGTGTTGCCAGTACGTACTAGGCAGCCAGGAGACATGGCGGATAGAGATCGATATGAAGCAACCGTGCTGTACATGCTGCCTCCCATGCAATAATGCGGACAAGATCATCGCACATGCTTGCATCGCCGTGCATGGTGACATCGACGCATGGATGTGGCCAAGGAAAAGCTGCAAAACCCGCACTATTCTCTCCTCTTGCGGCCGCATCAAAGTTTGACATTTGGACATTTGGATTATATATTTGCTACTACGAGCCATGCATGTGTGGTAAACCTGATCGAGCGGTATGGAAATCCGCGAGCGAGGATATTATGCAATTGCTTGGATCATGTGTACGTACGGAAGAGGACAAATCAAAGGCCACCATGTGTAAACATGTGAACGTACTAGTATAGTGCCCGCACAAAGTAGGAAACGAATCGCACAGTTTCTTTTCGAGGGTTTCCGCCGCGCGCCTCCACCTCCTCCTCCTCCTCGTCAGTAGATTAGGATTTTCGTAGCTATCTTTATTTTGGCCTCCGCGTCAATGAAGATGACATCGTGTACAATAAGTGATCTTTGGCCACTAGTGCGACGAGGAGATCTCTCCCCCCCCCCCCCCCCCATGTCAATGGCCGGCGGTGTCGGAAGATTACATCTATTTAGGTAATGCAGTGTCGAACCTTAGTGGAGGCCAAAGCCCCCCAACTCATTTACAATTTGCACTATGCTACTTGCTATTTACCATTTTTGACCATATAAAATATCAAAAAATTTAAATTTGCCCCCTCAGCTGCCATATAATGTATTTTAGCTCCTCCAATAATGTTGGTCAAGGTCCGCCACTATAGGTATGGTCCTTCAGATCTTTCTTCACCGGATCAGTTTTAATCTTTTCTCATGGTTGATGCGCAATATTTGTCCCGGCTGCTACGTCCTCCGAAATGGTGATTTGTACTCTCGGCTCTCAGAGACATCGATCAAGATGTTCGGTTGTTTTCCCCTGCAATACCGGTGTTGATCCTCTTGCTGATGTTGCTTGATTAATTTAATGGCTGCTTGCGTGCTTGTATCCTTGACATTGCGGCTTAAAATTAAAATTATGGGAGAAGCCTTGTTGGTATTCAAAGGTTTATGATTTAGTATCTATGCCATTGTTCTACGGCCTCCTTCAGAAAAGTATAATATTATGTCCTAGAAGAAGAAAGCGTGTGAAGATCTTCAAGAATTTGCCCGTCTCTTTTAACCTTTATTTTATAATCGATATAGTCAGCTCTTGTATATCTACCATGTACTATTTGCTACAATAAATATATACGGTATTAATTGTAAAAAACACGTGAACATACTACCAACTATCTTTTTTTAACGGTAAAAGGCAGGAGCTCCGCCATTTCATATTAGAAGAGGGAAATAAAAGTTAGAACTACACCCAAGCACAAAAAACTCACTAGCCTAACTACCTGACGTCCAAGGTACGTAGGTTATCCTCAAACACTACTTTTATTTTAACGTAATATGCCATTTGGCCAGCATTATTGATTATCAAACACAATTACATCAATTATTATCACCAAAGTTGGGAGAACATTTGTCCTAATAAATACATAAATTGTGAAAAGAGAAGACATTCCTAGCAAACTATAACAACTTGTTTGGATGTTTGCATAGAGTCTTGGTATTGGACATTCGGAATTATTGGGCCCGAATACAACGAATAATCATGTTTGGTTGTGTTACGTATTCGCGTGTGGCATTCGTTCGCAATATCGAGCCAGTCCCATGGAGGGCAGAAAAACGCCCAGGCCAATCTCCACCTCTTTGGCTCGACATCTTGGGTATTCGCTCCTCCTGGCTCTCGTACCCCTTCGTGAAAGAGCAGACCCGTTCTGTCTTCTTCCCCTGCCTCCCTCCCCCGCGATAAACCTGGCACGCGGCCACCCGCAGGTGAGCTTTCCGTCGACCCGTCCCTGTGCCTTCCCCGTCGAGCGGCAGCAACCGGATGTCTCCCCTCCCGCACTCTCTCCCTCCTTGCTATCCTTCTCTGCCTCGTCCCCCGTGATAGAACTAGGAGGGCGGCGGCCGCGGTTGAGCTCCCCGTCCATGCGCCTTCCCCATCGAGCGACCGGTTCTCTCCCCGCCTGCACTCTCTCCCTCCCCACCCGCACTCTCCGATGTCTAATTTGTTTCTCTTCGCTACAGGTTCTGTAGGTTGGGGGAGATTCCAAGGATCCCGGAGGTCCTTGGATCTGCCTCACGTGCTCGGCAATTTGAACAGGTCCGGTTTTCTAATCCCTGCACCCCCACCCCCTTCCCTCTATTTCCATTCCGATCTGATGCGTTGTATGTATTTGATGTTCTATTAGCCTAAAAAGATATATTGAACACGAGTGTTTTTTGATGTGTTGTACGTATGATGTGCTTATGATGTACTGGATTGAGTAACATACTTTGGTGAATATTTTGTATGCATTGTAGTTGCAAAATGTCGAAAGATTTAGACTTGGTTTCTTATGTATCTGAAGAAAACAAAAGAAGAAAAAGGAGAAGGATTGTTTTCATGAAACTATACTTTGAATCCACTCTTCTTGCGATGGCATATCTAAGTACACAAAGGTTACCGAGGGATTTGGGGACCTTTACTGATGATGAGCATAAACTCTCACTTCGAAAGTATTTGTTGAAAGATATGTATGATGGGACCAAAGTTTCTTGCTATGATCAGCTTCGTATAACAAAAAGAAACTTTCATGATTTGTGTGCTATGTTGTGTGAGAAGTGTGGTTACACCAATGGACCTGGATTTCTGACTCCATTCAGGTCCACTTGGTATCACTTGAAAGAGTGGGCATCAAGTGCGCAACAACTCAAAACATCGGAGGATTTATATAACTTGCGTCACTCTCGTGCTAGAAGTTGTGTAGAAATAACTTTTGGGTTGTTGAAGTAAAGGTTTGCTATATTGCGTACTGCAAGTTTCTTTGACATAGAGGACCAGGTAACATATGTCACTATGAACTAATAAAGAATGTAAAGCTAGCCTACGGTTCCTCACTATGAACTACTCCCTCCATCCCAAATTAACTGTCTCAAAGTTGGAAAAAAGTAGATGTATCTAACACTAAAACATGTCTAGATACACTCAATTTTGTGCAACTTTGAGACCATTAATTTGGGACGGAGGGAGTAATATTTTTGCAGATTCAAATTATTAGTGCTTGTTGTGTGTTGCACAACTATGCAAGGGATAGACACTACATGATGGATGATAAATTGTTGGAGGAGGTGGATAATGAAATAGCAGCTCAGTCAATTGAGCCTGAAGATGGTGATGGCTACATTAGAAGTGTTAGAGTAACTAATGCATGGAAAAACTTTAGACCGCAATTTTCCGCGGACATATTTGCTGATTACCTTGTTTCCCATGCAGAACAAGAGGAGTAGTGATCAGATGTGTGGGTTAGCTAGCTAGAGGAGGAGGAGTAGTAGACCGTGGATACTTTGTGATGGTTGCTTGATGGTGCCTTTTGGTTTTTTTTGTACATGCATCATTGTGACAAGGAAATCAATATATATTTATATGATATGATATTTGCTTCTGTTCTAATTCTCTTTATTATGATGCTAACACATTTTGGATGTATATTTTTTGTGCTTCTTATTATTTTTGTAGGTACATGGAGGAATCACAAGGAAAGAAGTATAGCAGGATACGTGCAATGGACTCCGGAGATGGACCGTGCCTTGTTGGACGTGCTTGTTGACCATCACAACAATGGTGATCATGCCCAAAATAGATGGAAGTCACATGTGTATCGTCATGGTATCAAAGATGTTCGTGAGAAGTGTGGGGTGGAAGTCACAAAGGAGAAATTCGTATCAAGGTTCAATTTTTTTGACAAACACTATGAGATTGTTAGAAAAATTCTTTCTCAAAGTGGATTTGGTTGGGATTGGGAAAATAATGTCTTACTCATGGACAGTGATGATGTATGGGAAAAATATGTGGAGGTACGTGACATGTCACTTGGTCGTATGTTTGTATGTGGAGGGAGAGTAATTGATGTTTCTATGTGCTTACAGGCAAATGAGAAAGCAACCATATGCAAGAATAATCCACAACTGGAATGAGATTTGTACCATTTACTCAAAAGACCATGCCACCGGTCAAGGTGCTAGCACAGGTGCTGAGACTGATATGGAGATACCACCACCAGCACAAGAGGCAAGTGATATCTCTCTGGCCTTGTTGGTCCAACACCAAAGAGGACACGCATGGGTGAAGCAATTATGTGCATGCTTGGAGATGTCAAGACGTCTTTCAGTGATGCAATGAAGTCAACTGAGATGCCCCAAGGTACGCCTCCTTCTGTGATACTTGTTGCACTTGATGACATACCGGAACTCTCTCGAGCTGACAAGCTGCGACCTTATGCGAAGCTAGTCCATAGTGAGCGTTCATTTCATGCAGCTTCTAGAGCTTTCCATGGAGTTTAGGAAGGAATGATTGCTGTTGCTGGTTTGATTCATGTCACATTTGTTTGCCTTGTTCAAAGCTTATGATTTGTGATTGCTATCCTAAAAACTTACAATATTGCGTAGAAGACTATTACGTACGATACTATGCAACGTGTATGCTTGAGACTTGATATTATATCCAAGTGCCTCTTTATGATGGATAATGCGTCAATATTATATTGTTATCGGATTGTGTATATAATCTATTTTTTATTTGCTTATTCTCGCACATAACAGAATGTTCTGACTGTTGTATACAATTTTCATACATGTATAAAGCATAATGATCAAAGTCTCCAAGAAATGCAATTCATATCTTATACCATCCAAACAACATTTGGTATTCAACCTCAATATCTAGTTTGGTTCCGAATATCTAGCACATCCAAATATAAATATTGGCATTCAATCTCAATACCAACATCCTGGGTATTGGACATTCAACTCAATACAATGTCTAGCCTCCCAATGCAAACATCCAAACGGTGCATAAGGAGGGTTCCCTCCATTTCCGAGAAAATGGGCCACCATAATGTCTTTCCTATTGCAACATTCATTCAACACACTATTAAAAACTGCTCCAAATAGCAGAATCATCTTTGTGGAGCCTTGGTATCCCTCGGACTTTCTCCGATGCCTCCGGTGGTAAGCTCAGATCTTCTTGTTCTTTTATTAGTATCTTTGATCTGATTTGTAAGAGGTTCCCCTCATTACTTTGTATCACTTCAGCCGTTAGGATTTGTTCATAAAGCAGGGCAAAAGCCTGTTTCGTGCCAAGCAAAAAAAGTTCTCTCTTTGAGAAACGTAATCTGCAGAGTACGTTGGACATCCACCACGCAAAACATGTCGTTAATCAAATCTTCTTTCCAGGACCATCCACATGTCGGTTTATAAGATCCCCCACTCCTCTGCTAAGATGTTACTACTTACATTTGGTCATTATATCCAGGTTATAACTTGAATGTATCCACTTATCCTTTCACCTGTTAATCTGACTTCCATCTCCGACTCAGCCAATGCTTGATTGTTTGAAGCACTTTAAAGCTGACAAAATACTCTACCAATTAAATGAGCTACCACTCTTAATTTGAGCGAGTATTATCTTTCTCATTGTGTGTATTATTTTGCTCTTAACATGTGTATCAGTATCGCTGAGCAAAAACTACACCTACTTTGCTAGCAATAACTACACCTACTGAGCAATAACCATACCTTCTCTTAGTTTAAATACAATTTTTTTTCACCAAGCCTTCAAGTTAATTCTAATTTTTTTCATGCTTGTTGCCGCAACAAAAATGCGAGATGGCGTCAGAAATCCCCCTACATGTATTCTTCAAACTTTTTAATACCGACATACCAAATAATGGTACAACTTGAGTGGATGCCTTTATTAGAACTTATTTTACCCCCATACAAACATCTTATCCTTCCAACCATGCATTAATCCTACTACACACCATATCAATAAGGTATCAAAAGCAGTCTCTCAGTGCACACTCCCACACGATCCAAGATTCTGTGGTATTTTGAGACCCACAATGTCTAAAGCTTCACAAAGCTCCACTTTATTATCTACCGTAGTGTCTTCAGCAAAAAATAAACTAGATTTTTCTTCAATAAATTTCTGCCTTGAACTTGCACAATAGGGTTCCAAAATATTCTCCAAGTTAATTGTCTTCTTCGTATCAGCGTGCGCAAGGAACAATGAATTACCGACATAGGGGATTCTCGATGAACTCTCATGCCTACTCTCATTTATGCTCCAAACTAGCAAGGTATACACCTTTAGTTAAAAAAAAGTAAGAGGATAACGAATCGCCTGACAAAACTGTCGTATATATGCCGATTAGGGGTATGTCCAGTATTGGCCCAAAAGCCGGATTACAAGGGTGACCCGTAGGTAATGTATCATAGTACATTGGACGGCTCAGTAAGCTCATGCGCAAGAAGCCGAATTCTAGAAGAACACGGACCACGGCCCAAAGTGGTGGTGCTTGGAGGAGAAGACAGTTTTCTTACTTTCAAGTTAGATACTTTCCGTAGTCTTTTAGGTTTCCTTTCTGTAAGCCCTAATCTGGCTATTTATATAAAGCCAGAGCGGGAGCAAAGAAGATGGGGACAATTAGCTAGAAGTCAACTCGCCGAGAAGTTGATCCTCGTTGAGTTAGCAAAACCATACTCACATTATACTTTGTATACTTCAGGCTTCAGCCCTGATTTAGTGAGATTGTGGGAGTAGGAACACCGCCTAGTTGCGTCGTACCGAACCTGGGTAAAACTCAGTGTTCTCATTGGTCGTATTATCACGTCCCCCCGTGGTTCTACCAGTAGGTTCATGGCACTCCCGTCTATGAACTCTACTACGATGTCTCGACAGTTGGCGCCCACCGTGGGGCTAGCGGCGTCAGGAGTTACGTTTTGATCGGGAATACTCAGCGGAATCGGCAGAACAATAATTGTCGGAAGCTTGAAATTCATCGGTGATGTCGGACGCTTCCTCAACAATGGATCGTATATGCCAGCATAGAATCACCTGGTAAGTGGCTGCGTTTTACCGACTGGATCTGCAAATATTTTTATCGGATTAACTACAGAAGAAATGTGATTCTATGGTGGAAGTAAATTTATCCCACCTGCCCTATACCCAATTGAGGAAAATTACGATACCGGATTCTGCTCGAATCGCCAAAACAGTGCTGAATTTGCCGCCTCCTTGGAGATGCCTGCAATCAGATCTCACTTTATTGGCATGGTGCAGTCCGAGATCACGGACAACACGGAAGAAACCAATCCCGTGGAAGAAGAAGAAAAGAATAATCCCACAGAACAAGTGGAAAATCCGACAGCTGTCAATGAGACAACGAACTCGGAAGCCGACTTTGCGTTAGCTGCTATAGAAGCAAGATTGGAGTCGGAATACGGATCTGAAAACACAGATTCCGAAGATGAAGACGCCTTCGAGAGAAAGGTTAAATCTATGCAAGGGAGTTTCCATGAAGTACTTATGGCAAAACCGACTGAAAACTCGGATGCCGAAAATGATGAAGATCCCAAAACACTTCCGCCAGATGATGAAGAAGAGGAAGGTGAAGTTAGTCCAACTTACCCTGATGTCAGAGAACCGACGGAGGAGGAACCGGGCAAGAAACCCCCTCTTCAAAGAAGAAAAATAAATCTTCTAAGAGACTCCAATCTAAACTCCAGAAGAAAAAGATGGCAGGATTGGCCAACCAAAACCTGGAAGTAGGAGGAAGGAGTGGAGTCACACCTACGGAGAAGAAAAGGCATGAAATCCCTGTTCCACAAATGTCGGAACATGACGAGATTGATCTGATTCGACCCTCGGTTGCACCACACGAACCACCGGAAGTGCTGGAAGCCAGGAGGCAAGCCCTTATGCGGCAACATCAACATCTATTGTGCTCTCAGTAAAATCTCCTCAAAGATCAGGCCTATATAAAGGCGAAACATGAAGAAATTGAGGAATTCGAACGTCGGAATATGTCCGGGACGAAACCCACGAGATTACCCGGAATTTCAAAACCGGATGTACTGCCAGCAAAAGAACGACTCCAAAATCCTTCTTGGCAAAGACAGGTTAACAACTTAAATGCTAAGTGAGAACGCATCTATAAAACCACAGAGGCCGTGTTCGCCATCCTTAATGATGATCTGTATTCAAAGGAAGAAAAACTGCATGGAGTGTATGCTTTCCTAGGAAAAGCATTTGTAACATCCCAAGTATGAAAACTCCCAATTTAGAATGTTTGTTTCCTGTTTTTTATTTTCAATTGCATCATGTCATCATCTGCATTGCATTTGGTATGTGTTTCAAATTTGAAATTCAAATCCAATCACTTCATACTTGGCATGTTCCAATTGTGTTAAAATTTTGCAAACTTTCCAACTCAATAAGCTTTTCTTAATTGGTTGAGTTTATTGAATAAACTTGTCTATTTTTTTAAAAAAAATCAAAACCTATATGAAACCCTAATTGAAATTTTAAATAGCAATTCCAAATCATTTGGCAATTTCAAATTTTTGAAATAAGCACACATACCTTTGTTCTTACTGTTTTGAAATTCAATAAAAATTATTGTCAAAATAAAAACCCCAAAAATCCTATCCTATTTCTCTCTTTCCCTTTCCTACAAAAAAAAAAACAAACAGAAAAAAATATAAAAAAAACAGAAAAGAAGAAAGGGAGGGCAGGCTAGCCCACCACACCCCCACGAGCCAGCCCTCTTTCACCTTCCCCCACCTCCGTACGTGCTGACGCCATCCATGGAGGTAAACGACAGAGCCGCTCCACCACAGCATCCACCGCACCCCCTACTTATCTACCCCCCCGAGGGCAACCCTAACCCTAACCCTAGCTCCCTCTTCCTCCATCTCCACCGCCGCCATTCCCCTCTTCCTCCCTTCTCCCTTTTCTCTGTAGTTTCTCTGAACCTCAAGCACCTCCATGGCCGGTTCATAGAGCTCCACTCGCCGTCGCTGTGGTGGCCGTCGAGTCCCCCTTTCCGCGGGAACGGATACCCCTCGCCTGTCCTCTTCTGATTCGTCTCCAGGGAGGAGCCCGAGGCGCACCGGATCGCCTGCCGCCAAGTCGCCGCCGTCGACCGCCTCCCTTTTCTCTGTCGCTCGCCACCGCCTACTGCTCCCACTCGAGTCCTCGGTGAGCGCCTCTCCCCTCTCCCCTCTCTCCTCTCTCCCTCTCCTCCTCTCTGCCCCGCGGGCGAGCGCCCGCGCGCGGCACAGGCCACAGCAGCCCGGCGGTCGATCGCCGTCGTCCTCTCCGTTCGCTTGCAGTTACGTGTTTTGGTTCAGTTCGATAGTAGCCCGCACATGTTACCTCAAAAGGCCGCGCGCCCGTTACCTATCACCAAACGATTCATCACCTCAGTGGCTAGCGCAGCGCACACACATGCAGCAGCCCCGGGTTCGAATCCCCCCTTAGGCAGAAAGCCACCCCTTTTTTCCACCTTTTTTCTTTTATCTCTCGAATTCCAGAAAACAGATCTGAATCCTTAATTGTAAAATCAATAGCAAATTGAATATTGATCCAATTTCAACGATTCAAATTTCTATGGATTCATAATCTTGTGCTCTTTCTATTAGTAACAAAATTGCAACAGGTTTCTGTAATAATTTTTGCACTAAATAATTAAATACTGAAAATGCACTTAAAATTTGAAACTTTGGAATTTCATAACTTGAGTTCTGTTCATCCAATTTGAGCAAACTTGGGCTCTAAAAATTTGTCTTAACAAACTCTACACATTGGTATTTTATTTGGTCACAATTGAATTAAATTTGAACATGTTTCCCTATGTTTACTAAAAGGGGCAGAATAAAAAAGACTATGAAAAATTGCATAATAAATTCAATAATGATCCAAAAATTATGTTTAATAGCTCAAAATGTTCAGTGAAACATTTGCTACATGTTTTCAACCTTTTCAATACATTTTGTTTACTGTTTTTCCTAATTAAAAGTGGTGCAATAATTCAATGCTTTAATTAAACCTTTTAAATTGCAAAATTCATAATTTGGTCAAATTCATAACTAATTCAAATTTAATTCAAATGGCACATGTAAAATATGTCTTCCATGCAAAACTGAATAAGCTTTCCAAATATAAACTTTGTTTTCTATTTTGAATAAATTAAATTGCTGAAAACAACTGTTTCTTATTTAATGCATTTGAAATTGTCAAATTAATAACTTGCTCATTTTAATTCCTTTTCAACAAATGAAATATGTATTCCATCTAAAATTTTGTGTTCTTTCCAAATATAATTTTTGTTATCTGTTTTGAACAATTAAAATGGGTGAAAACAACAAATGCTTGTGTAACTCATTTAAGAAGCCAAATTTCATAACTTAATAAATAAATTTCCAAACTTGGTAAACAACATTTCAAATTGAAGCTATTGTTTCTTCATCCATGCATCATGCTAATCAACTTTCACATGATGGTTAGTTGTAGATCATTTAATCCAACCTTATTTCATGGGCTTTCCATATGCAATCCAAATTGAATATGGGTCCATTTAATTGTTACCATGTCAACTAGCTTATCTTTGATGCATCAATTAAATTATCATGCATCATCCCATGATTGTGCATTATGCCATGTTATTGATTGTTTGTCTCTCTGCGTTGTTTGTTTGCTTCTTCTCGAATAGACGACGACGTTGAGACAGACGAGGTTTACGACACTACTTCTGAGGAGTTAGCCCAGTACCAGGCTACTGAGTTTGCAGGCAAGTATTCACTCACCTGAACCATTGTGTCCTTTCCACACTGGATTTCGATACTTTCCGTTGTCTATTCTGCTAGCCTTAAGATTCGTTGCTTGTGTTCCGATCCTATCACATGTTATCCTGTAACCCTGATATAGCCTATCCTCCACACCTAAAACCCCGTTGCTTGTTGCCTGTGTCTTAATAGCATGCTTAGGGTTGTTTATGCTCGAGTCTGTTGTCCGTTATTTCTGTTACCTTATTTATTATGTTCTGGGGGCTCGATGTTTAAACAACAACCTGTTAATGTTTGAGGTAATGCTAATTTGATGACAAGGCACCGACAGGAGGCCGGGTATGGTTTTGAGGCCTGCTAGTGTCGAACTCAGGAAAAGTTCTTGTCCTCTGGATCCATGTTGAGCGCGCTAACCGCATGTGGGAAGCGTGTATGGGCGCCCCCCTCAACTCTGATTCGATTCGCATCTCGTCCAAATCGCCACACTTAGTTCGGGCTTTCCATTTGATGCACGCATATGCAAGTACGAACCCGAGGCCAGGGTGGAAACTTTTGTAGTCGGCATTTAGGGCGGCGTGGTCTTAGAGTGCTATGAGGGTCCCCCTTTTCTTCGTGGGGGCTCGATTAGCCGCGCACGCACAGCACGTGGTTCTTTGGGCTTGATGCGAAGAAGAGTTGGGTTGTGTTGAGTGTTTCGCTTGGTGGGTTTGATCCCCGTCTGGCGGGATATTCTTACGTGTACGGCCAAATTGGTGCACCCCTGCAGGGTTAAATCTTCTCGAGAAGCCGTGTTGTCCGCGGTTATGGATGACTTGGTAATAGGGCTGGCTAACAAGGATTAGACAAATTACACCTAATTAATATCAATTTGACTAGTAATAGGCTTGTTGACACAATAACCTGAACCATCATTAATCCAACTGTGTGAGTTATCCTCGGATTGCTTCTTTGGATAAGGGGCGAGATCCAGGATGGGTTTGTTTGAGGTTAGTGGTAGTTGGTTCCGATACGCTATCTTATCCCTTTCTTGTAGCCGGATGTTGTAGCGTGTCTCTGTAGTTGGTTAGGCAGCCCGCTGCCGCACTTTTATATCACCTATTCTTCCATTGAACCCAAAGCATCTGTACTTGGTGTTGCCGGGTACACTTTGGTATCTTGTGCGTCTTGCTTGCCAGTACTCGTCTGTACTGACCCCTTTGGGGCTGCGTGTTCTGCAGACTATGTTTCCGAGGATCCCCATGGTGGCTACTACGTGGAGTATGACGAGGCTGCTGACGAGTAGATAGCGGACCCGGGCAGGATCCGAGACTTCGTGGATGGGCTCCGTACTTTTTGTTTCCGGCCTCTTAGGCCTATTTGGATCTTGTCTGTACTCAGACACTTTGGATGCTTCCGCTGTGATGTAATGATGACTTGTTGGGACATGTGTCCTCTGGATGATTGTATTTGCTATCTCTGCTCTAGTGAGAGCTATTTGCAACTTATTTCTATTTATTTGTGTCTTAGAGATTTGTTGTGATATCACTTGTTCAAATGCCGTTGACGTACCATGTGTGTATGTTATGAAGTACGTCAATGGAAGTAGTCGGATTTCTATGGGATGGTTTGCGCAGACGATGAATAGTAGAGGATGGTTGTCACACGTTTACGTGTTGGCCTACTCATATTGAGATGCGGGTGCCGGTATGCCCCGTAAGCCATTTATCTACTGTTTAGCGGACTGTGAGTATCCTCTAAAAGTCCGGGTGCGACAGCATTACAACAGCAACAACGAGGACAATCACGCTCCGGAAAATTACATGATGACTTAGCATTATGCAAAACTGCCACGTGTGCCGCTAGAGCACCTGACCCAGGAGAACCTGAGATTCAGACAATTCTAAGGAAAAGAAGGGAGACCCTAAGAAGGACAAGAAAATCCCGGATGACAGGGACGCAGAGTCCAAAACAGGATCCCACGCGCCTAAAGGCGGAAATAATCCCCGGGACAACAAGAAACAGGAGGAACAAAACCGGAAGGATGACAAAGCAATGCCGCCTCTGAGGCGCCCAGCCGATAAATCCGGAAGATAGGATAATCCTCACAGGCGCGAGAGATCCCGAACTCCCCCAAGGAACAAAGATAGACCAAGGAGTAGAACTCCACCTCACTCCAAAGGGCTCGATGTCGGACGAAACAGGGATAATCCCAGAAGAGCACATTCGCGCAACAATGGACCAGAACGGAGTAGATCCCCCTCTGTCCATTCAGCCGGGAGATATTCCACACACGTGGATAGAGCGGAAGGAGACGATCTATACTTTGGACCTAAGTGTTTCACTGACAGGATCGAGATAATAAGTCTACATTCTGTTTTCACCAAGGTTGGTCCAACTTATCAAAAGTATACCTGAAGTAAAACCGGATACATGGCTCTCAGATTACTATACTGATGTTCAGATCAACAAAGGGACAGACCTTGAGGCGGTAAAATTCCTCCCCCTAATGTTGCTGGATGGAGCCAGAGATAGGATCAACGGGCTTCCGTCGAGAACTGTTGATAGCTGGGATGATATGGCTAGAGTATTCGCTCAGCGTTTTCGGGGCACGTACAAACGTCCCAAGAGTATAAACCAGTTAAACCGTTGTGTCCAGTATGAGGATGAGTCGTATGTGGACTTTATTTCAAGATGGACAGCAATGAAAAATAGTTGCTCTGGATTAAGTGATGTACAAGCAATGCATGCTTTCATCGACGGCCCGAAACCCGGCCTCGTATCGTTCATGGTTGGTTCAAAGGAGCACAAGGATCTCGGATCTATGCTTACCACCACCAATGAGCACGCAGCGGCCGAAGACGATATCAGAGCTAGAGGTGGAAATATCGATGCTTTGATTCAGGCCAAAAAGACTCCTTGTTCTGAAAAGAAAGCTACTCCAGAAGCACAACCAAAACCCAAAGAAGTTAACTTAACGTTTGAAAAGGATAAGTGCAACAAATGGAAGGGAAGAAGCACATAGCCAATCTCCTATTCTAAAGAAGAATGAGAAAAGATAAAGTAGGAAAACTGTGTCCACCACTCGCAATTTGGGAAACCTACCCATACCAACGCGTAGTGCCGCCTCAACAAACACATGAAAGGCACTACAAGATCCGGGAACAAAGGAAAGAATTCCAAACAGAAGTTCAACAAGCAAAAACCACAAGCTGAAAAAGAAGAAAGTGAATCAGACACTAACGATAAAATCTAGGAGCAGCAACGGAAAGGCGAGCCAAAATTCCCGAGAGTTGAAGGAGAATGTAACCTAACTTTCGTTGAAACTCCCTCAGCAAAACAGGCTAAAAGAACACTTCGAAAAATAAACGCAGTTGTACCTCCAACCCCAAAGTACTTGAAGTATTCAAATACGCCAATCACCTCGGATCAGTCTGATCATCCTGGAAACATCCTAGAACCCGACACACATGCTTTGGTCGTAAGAACTATTGTTCAAAACACTAGGCTCAAAAGAGTTCTGATGGATGGAGGATCTAGTATCAACATCATGTACTTAAGTACATTGAAACAGCTACGCATCTTCGAGACCCAGCTCAATCACAGTAACATACGTTTCCACGGTATTGTTCCTGGTAGACCAGCACAATCCCTAGGAGAATTTTCCCTAGACATAACCTTTGGAAAACGAGAACACTTTCGCCAGGAAAGGATCTCATTCGAGGTGGTGTCGTTCGAAAGTGTTTACCACGCAATACTCGAACGTCCAGCTTTCGCCAAATTCATAGCAAGATCATATCTATAACAAGCTGAAGATGCCAGGGCCAAAAGGAGGAGTAATCACCATATATGGAGACTTCAAATTGGCGAACGAGCTGGAGAAAGGAAACACCCTTTGTGCCGAATAGGTGATTCAGAAGAAAGAATTGAAGGAGCTAGCTAAAGAGGTATCGCCGACAGAAATGCCAGCAGGAAAAGAAAGCCGGAAGCCGGCAGATAGTTTCAAAGCCTCGGAGAACACAAGACAGGTTGTCCTAGATCCCAACGATTCGACAAAATTTGTCGTAGTGGGAACATGATTGACTGACAAATAGAAAAGCGCGCTCATCAAGTTCCTACGTGAGAACTGGGACATTTTTGCCCGGTTTCCCGCTGATATGCCAGGTGTGCCCAGGGAACTTGCTGAGCACCAACTCAAAGTAATCCCAGGATCAAAACCCGTAAAACAAGGTCTTCGTCGTTTTGATGGAAGAAGACGGAAGGCTATATGGAAGGAAATTATCCGGCTTTTAGCAGTTGATTTTATCCGGGAAGCATACATACTGATTGGTCTGCGAACCCAGTATTAGTCCTCAAGAAGGATAGTATTGTTCTCAGGATATGTATATATTACACCGGCTTAAACAAATTGTGTCCAAAGGATAGGTTCACGTTACCGCGAATCGATCAAATAAAAGATGCCACTGCTAGCTCTGAGCTTTTATGCTTTTTGGATGCTTATTCCGGGTACCATAAAATACGTATGAAGGAGGAGGACCAAATAAAAACTTTCTTCATAACCCCATATGGGACATACTATTACATAACCATGCCTTTTGGCTTGAAGAATGCCGGTGCAACATACCAGCATTGCATGCAAAGCTGCTTGCATAGTCAAATCGGCAAAAACGTCCATGTTTACGTGGATGACATTGCCGTAGTTTCCAAGGAAAATGATACACTCCTTGAAGATCTACCAGAAACCTTCAAAAATTTACACACTTATAAAATAAAGTTGAATCCATTAAAGTGCGTATTCGGGGTTCCCTCAGGAAAACTTCTGAGTTTTATCGTTTCTCATAGAGGAATAGAAGTAAACCCGGAAAGGATCAAGGCAATCTTGAACATCACAAGGCCTACATGCCTAAAGATGTCCAAAAACTTATGGGTTCTGCAGCTGCTGTCAGCAGGTTTATAAGTCAGCCAGGTGACAAAGCTCTTTCATTATACAAGCTGTTGAAAAAGTCCGACAAATTTGAATGGACAGAAGAGACGAACAAAGCTTTAACCCAGGTAAAAGAAACCTTGATGAAAGCTCCGATTTTGGCATCCCCAAAAGTCGAAGAACCCATGTTACTATATCTTACATCAACTAACATGGTTATTAGTGCAGTGATAATCGTAGAAAGACGAAAAAATGAGCAAATTATTCCAGATCAACATCCGGTGTATTACGCCAGTGAGGTATTTTCCGAGTCAAAACAAAGGTATCCACATTATCATAAGCTTGCATATGGCGTGTTTTTCGCATCTCGAGAACTCCGTCATTATTTCCAAGTACATTCCATAACAGTGGTAAGCAAAGCACCACTAGGAGATATCATCAACATTGCGGACGCAACAGGTCGAGTCGCCAAATGGGGCATTGAGCTTGCTGCGTTCGACATTAAGTACCAACCCGGGGCGGCAATTAAATCCCAGGTGTTAGCATATTTCGTCGCTGATTGGACAGAAGCAATGGAAAACACACCAATGCCGAAGTCGGAATATTGGATCATGCATTATTACGGATCCAAAATGAAAGAAGGCGCCGGAACTGGTGTAGTGCTTAAATCTCCAAAAGGCGACATAATGGAATATGTATCGCAAATACACTTCAACGCCAACAACAATGTGGCAGAATATGAAGGTTTGTTTCATGGCTTGCATATTTCAAAGACGATAGGCATCAAGCGTATACTTTGCTATGGTGATTCGGATTTGGTGCAGCATGAGCTAAACCAAACATGGGATGCCAAAAGCCCCATTATGGCCGAATATCGGAGAACAATGGGCGAGTTTGCCATTTACTTCCTAGGATTTGAAATACGTCATATCAAAAGGGAAGAAAATTGAAACGCGGATGCTTTAGCCCGCATGGGCTCGGAAAGGGTTAAAACTCTACCGCCTGGTGTGTTTGTCCAACATTTGCATACACCATCAATAAACGGCGGAGATATTGATTATCCTCTAGTTTCTGAGTCAATCAAAGTTCTGCTCATTAACCCGGATTGGAAAATTCCAGACTTAAACTTTTTAGTCGATAGGAAGTTCCCGAATGAAGCAGATGAAGTATTGCAAAGGAAAATACAACACCGATGCAAAGGATACACGGTAATCAATGGTTGCATGTATAACGCAACACTATCGAATTTTTCAGCGATGTATTTCGCCAGAAGAAGGACAAGCAATTCTGCAGGAAATCCATGCAGGAGATTGCGGACATCACGCTCAGCAAAAAAGCATAGTTAAAAAAGCATTCCGTGCAGGGTTTTTCTGGCTTACAGCCAAGACAGACGCGGAGCACATAGTGAATACATGTGCCGGATGCCAGTATTACGCCAAGCAGACGAATATGCTAGCTCAAGCACTCAAAACTATCCCCATAACATGACCATTTGCGGTCTGGGGGCTAGATATGATGGGACCATTCAAAACTGCTAAAGGCAGACTCACACATCTGCTTGCTGCAGTAGATAACTATACCAAGTGGGTGGAAGAAAAACCCATAAAAAATCTTGACGGTGTGACAGCTAGAAATTTCTTCATTGACATAGTGATGCGATACGGCGTTCCACACAGCATAATCACGGATAACATGACAAATTTCTCTATTGTAGAGCTGGCAAAATATTGCCGACAAACGAGAATTCGCTTAGATTTTGCATCTGTGGCACACCCACAATCCAATGGACAGGTTGAACAGATGAATAGTTCAATTCTGCAAGGAAAACGCCCAAGACTCGAATCTCCTCTTCATAGAGCAGCTGGTGCATGGGTAGAATAATTACCTTCCTCACTTTGGAGTATTCGGACGACGCCGAATAGATCAACATGGCAAACACCCTTTTTCGTGCTTTATGGTGCAGAAGCAGTGCTTCCTACGGATATGATCTATAGCCCAAGAGTGCAGGCGTACGATGACTCAGATGCCTAAAATGCACGACAGTATGCCGTTGATCTCTTAGAAGAAGAACAAGAGCTTGTGCTACAAAGATCCGTGATTTATCACCAAGGACTGCGACATTATCATAGTCGAAAAATCAAACATCGTTCTTTCAAAGAAGGTGATTTGGTGCTAAGATTGGCACAGGAAAGGAAGCACGAATTAGCCCCAGTTTGGGAGGAACCGTTTGTCATTAGCAAGGCTATGAAAAATGGATCATATTACCTTGTAGATATTCGGGATACGAAATATGATCCTAAAAATCCGAATCGCAAGAGAAAGATAGATGTCGAATTGGGAGAGACAAAGAGACCCTAGAGCATCCAACAGTTACGTCCCTTTTACACTTAGTTCAAATTCTATGTAAACATCTTTGAGATCATGAAATAAAGTTGTCGAAATTCATGCATTTTATTTCTATCTTGTTTTTATATTTCAAAGCATAAGTCGACCTTATCTATTTCCCAATGATCTGTCAAATTGCTTCAATGTTAACCCGAATTTTTCCGGTGTGCTCAGAGTTATAAAACTGAATACTTTTTTAACCTAAGGAGGCTTAAGGATTATTGGGTCAGTGGAATTAGTAAGTAAAAGTGCCTAAGTACAATCTATGATTCCGAGTCTTGGCTGATAGGTATGGACCCAGTCATTGGGCATGAAGATTAAGTACTATTGAGCCACTTCAACACTAAGGACAGTTAAAGCATACAAACTAGAGAACTTAGAAGGAAATGGAATTAAAAGCCAGAAAAAACTTGCAAATATTGAAACTTTACTGCAAAAGGACGAATACTTGTTTATACAAAAGGTAGATAGCATTACAAATGATATTACATTTGAAGAATAGTAATGCTTTCTATTTCTCTGCCAGCTACGCACGAATTAGGCGGCATCCTCATACTCCGAGTCCTCCTCGTCGCTGTCGCCGGGGTTCTCCGGAGTCTTGGGAATCTCTTCCTCCAGGTAGAACGTGGACGTGGAAACCATACGAGCAATTTTGGAGGCGTGCCCCTTCACCGACTCGAAGACTTCCGTCCTCTATGCTTCCTTTATCCTTGAGGGATACCGGTAGCAAGGTTCCAGGGCTGCGAGGTGGTATAATGCATGCGCATTAGTCCAAGGACCATGCGTGCACCACCTCGGGCGGGATAACGAAGCCAAGACTCCCTTTGGTTTTCCACCTCTTCAATGGCTTCCGGGAGCTTGCTAACTTCCGAGTAATCTTCAGCTTTGTCAGGAATGCACTTGTTCATAAGTAGCATCCTTCCTATCTTGAGGTTGGCGAAGATTTCCCCGAAAGCCTGGATTCTGTCAATCCGGGTAAGCAAAGGATTCTCTTCTGTTCAAAACAATCAAGAAAAGTTAGAAAAATCACAGAAGGAGGAAAAGTAAGGCGTGATGTCAAAGTACAAGAAAAACCTTGGTAAAAGAACAAAAAACTTACCCAGGATTTTATCCATCTCAACGCCTTCTTCAAGGCGTTGGTTGAGGGTGTTTTCCAAATCCCGGATGGTCTCTTTATCCTTCTCAGTCTGGGAGGAAGCTTTGGACTCGGCAATACCAATAGCCAGTTAGCTAGCCTCCAGGTCTTTCTGAAGCTTTACCGTCATCTTGTAAAGCTCCGAATTTTCCTTACAGAGGTTCTCGGCATTGCCAGCATCTTCAGCAATTTGTTGGGCTTTGGCCAAAGAAGCTGAAAAGAGTAAAGAATAAAGAGTTCAATACACGGAAAAAGACTTAGAAAAAACAACAGTACAAATGGAAAAGATATTTACCTGCTGAGTCCTTCAGCTATTACTGAACCGAGGCCAACTCCGAGTCTTTATCATTAAGAATACCCAGGAAAGATTTAACCTCCTTGTTCTTAATGGTGAGCTTGTTGAAAACTTCCATATTTATGGTCTCGGCAGTTTGCTAAGACATAGATAAAGGAAAATCGCTTAGTAAAAAAATAAGCACACAAAAGAGAAAAGTATTAAGGCAAAAAACAAAAAGAATACTTTTTTCTTAACGCTTGGAGGCTAGAGGTATTTACTTGGCTCATCCTTTCCAAGCTCGCGAGATTGTCGGAAAATTCCTTAGCTTATTATGCAAAGGTAATTCCTACATGGCAGAGACCGTCTTGTATGACCTCGCGAGGGGAGAATACGTAATTATTCCTAACAATAAGTCCGCCTTGTGGCCAAGAACGGATTAAGGGAGCATGGGCAAAGTGTTTTTTCTCCCACGGATGAATATATCTGTGTTCGTCAAAACAATCTTCTTACTTTGCCTTGAACTCGTTGTCAAAATTCAGGATGGGCTCCTCCTTGGGAACATTTGAAGGCCCAGCCTCCTCCGGCACCGCCCTTTCCCTCGCATCCGAGTCGGATGCAATGGGCTATCTGTACTGCAAGGGATATTCTCCTTCCCGGGCAGCCAAGTTCTCCTCCCTAGCCGATGTTGGAGTGTCTGGCGCAGCAGCGGGAGATGGCTTCACTCCTCTTTGCGCAGCAGGCTTGTGCTTCTTCCGGCCTTTCGCCTTCAAGCTAGTAGGGGCAAGGCTAGAAAAGAAAAGAGAAGAAAAATCCGAGAAGTGAGATTCCGAGAAACAAAAAACATGCAACAAAAAGCATACAAACGAAAACACTGGGTTTTTTCATGGAAGTAGCGACGGCCACGCCGTCAAGATCGATGACATCCTGAGTGGTGGATGGCTTCTTGCGCTTACGCCCTCGAGACTGGAAGTTGGCACGAAGTGCATCCAACTCGTCATCGGTAGCGAGTTCTGCTTCAGGAAGATCGAGAAGCTGTAAAAAGAAAAAAAGTCCGGATAAGAATAAAAAACATTCGAGAAAAAGAAGATTTAAGAAATTTCCCAAAAAGACAGAAGTATACCTTTGGAGCAGGGTTTCCGGCGTAATACATTTGTTGGCTCTCCTCGTACTGATCACGAGTACAAACCAATTGGTTCACACATTTCTTCAAGTCTTTCTTCGACAACGCGTTCTTTGTCGCCCTCGTCGCGTCGTCTGGGCCCGTGTATTCACACATAAGCCGGGTTCCGCGATACGCAAGGGGTTGGATCCGCCTTCCGAACCAGCAAAGAATTGCATCCATGCCGTTTAGCGGAGGAGTGGAAGAGACGAGTTTTGCGATTCGTCTCTTAATCCTCATCAGGTCTGGAGGCAGAAACTGGACCGCGTCTAGCGCCCAATTGTCTTGGGGCATGGCCGCGGAGTTGACAAAAGGCGGAATGCCCATTTCCTTTCCAGGAAACGGAACATCCACATGATAAAAGAACGAGCCCGTCCAAAATTTGACGGATTCAGATATTTTGATCTTGGGGAACTAATCCTCCCTAAACCTACGGAAGGTAAAAGAGATTGTCCCGCAAGTCGGAAGAGCGCCCTCTGAGGGGTTGTGTTTCACGCCAAAGAAATACTGCCAGAAATCCAGGCGGGGTTCTATCCCTAGATAACCCTCGAAAAGGGCCTAGAATCCGGCTAAATATAGGATGGAGTTGGGTGGCAGATTATGTGGCTGGATTTTGTAGTGGTCCAGAATTTGGTAAAAGAATGCGGAAGGTGGAAATCCCATACCTCGTTTGATATGGGAAGCCAGGAGAAATCGTTCGCCAGGCTACAGAGACGGCTCGGATTAGTCTTTGTTTACCCGCCATTTGCCTTGGACCACAAAGCCTTCCTTCTCCAATGTCGGGAGAAGAGATGGAACCACGTTGCAGTGGATCCAATTGCCGGCGTTGTCTCCTCCTTCGTCCTCGCCTCCGGCGGTGGCGGAAGCGATGACATCCTCGCCGTCGCGAGTATTATCCTCCTATGTAGGCTCGGAGAAGGGAGGAGGAGGAGGAGAAGTGGTCGATGGCGGCGACGTGTTTCTGGCCGCGGGAGGAAGATCCCCGCTAGCTGGCTTGCCAGGTGGCCCCCACCGGCACGTTCGCAGCGGTGCGAGACGGAGACTCGAGGAGGGGGTCCAAATCGTTGCGGATGTCTTCGACATCCACAGCGGTGCTCGCCGAGTCAGAGGCGCGGGGAGATTTTCCGGTGACCATTTTCCGGCGACGCGATCGTGAGCTAGAACGTCCGATGATATTTCCGGGGAAGGGTTCGGGGGCTGGGTCTCAGCATTCTGTCGAGCTCGGGCTCTGGTTGCTAGGGGCTGGGGCTCTGTGCGCTCGAGGAGGAACAAGAAGCAGAAGAAGATACAGAGGCCCCGAGACGGCTATTTATAGCCAGGACGCGCGGATATTAGTTCCAAAGGCTAGTTTAGACGTTGGATGCACGACACTTGTAACGCCGAAATTTCCGGGAAATGAGGGGACGGGGTGATTATTGCTATCTCCTCGTTTCCCGCGAGAGAATCGGTCAGAGGATACGTTTTAGGGTTTGACTGAACCCAAACGTCCATGACGTCAGCATGATTTCTTCGCTGATGTCACGAAGTTCCTTCCCCGCAAAGTCTCGTAGAAGAAAAGCCGGACTTTTGTGAAATCCGAGTTTTGGGTTAAGAGATTTTTTGATGAAAGAAGCAAGAGAAAAACACCGACATTGCTAGAAAGAAATGCCAACGAAACGAAGAGCGGTAGAATGAAGTCTTAATCTTTATTGGGGGGCTACTATCGGATATATGCCGATTAGGGGTATGTCCGACATTGGCCCAAAAGACGGATTACCAGGGTGGCCCGTAAGTAATGGAACATAGTCCATTGGGCAGCCTAGTAAGCTGATGTGTAGGAAGCCGAATTCTAGAAGAACCCGGACCACGGCCCATAGTGGTGCGGCTTGGAGGAGAAGACAGATTCCTTACTTTCCAAGTTAGATATTTTTTGTAGTCTTCTAGGTTTCCTTTCTATAAGCCCTAATCTGCCTATCTATATAAAGCCAGAGCAGCAGCAAAGAAGATGGGAACAATTAGCTAGAAGCCAACTCGCCGAGAAGATGATCCTCGTTGAGTTAGCGAAACCATACTCACATTGTACTAAACCCTGATTTAGTGAGATTGTAGGAGTAGGAACGCCGCCTAGTTGCGTTGTACCGAACCTGGGTAAAACTTGGTGTTCTGGTTTGTCGTATTATCACGTCCCCCCACGGTTCTACCAGTAGGCTCATGGCACCCCCGTCTATGAACTCTAATGTAACACCCGGGGGGTTTTCCCCCCCAAATAGAAATTGTTTGTTTTCCTTTTCGCGTCATAGCATCATGCATCTGCATGCATTTAAAACTTGCCAACTAATTAAAATTCATCAAATCTTATTTTCTAGAATTTCTGAAATTTATTTGGTGCCTAAATCTATTTTTCTTTTTGCCTAAACAATTTCTGGGAAGTAACCAAACAAGAAAAAAATTCAGGAGGGAGAGAGCAGCCCGCAACCTAGCAACTTTCGGCCCAAGGCCCACCTTGGCCGAAACCCTAAGCCCACCCCGTACCCTTCCACCCCACACGCACACAGAACACACGCACGCGACGCCAGGAGGGGATCAAACCCCATCCCCTCGCCTGCCTCCTCTCGCTCGACCCCCTCCTCTGCCTGATGCCATCCCACGTTCCTCCTTCCGCTCGATCCATGGCCGCTGCCCTCCTCTGCCTCGACCCCGCACGCCATCCTCCACCTCCCTCATCTCGCCTCCCTCTCGCAGCAGCTCCTCCACCTCGCCCCTCCTCCAGTCGGCCATGGCCTTCACCATGGAGCTCCGTTTCCCCGACGCCGGGAGCTCCTACAGCTCCGCCCGACCAGCCCCCTTCTTCCCCCTGCTGCAGCGCTGAGTGGCCGCCGCCGTCTGTAGCCATGGCCTCCTTCCGCGACCAAGACGGCAAGGGCACCGTCATGTTCCTCACCGCCGTCCTCCTCGAGCTCACCCGAGATGGCCATGGCACACCACCTGCCTCGCCCCACCCCTATGGCGCCCGCCGGTAGGTGCCCCCCTCCTCTGTCCGCCCCACGGCAGCCGAGCTCGTCGCCGTCCCCTGCCCCAACCCGATCACTGCCATGGGCAGTACCTCAAAATCACGAGGACGTCCACCTCTCTACAGCAGCGCCTCCCACTGCCGTTCTACTGCGCGCCGACCACGTCCCCGTTGCCTCCTGTCTGCAGCGCTACTCGGGGGCACCATGATCTGCAACGTGGCAGTCGTCTTCTAAGCCCGTCGGTGGTACTCCAAAGTTGTGCTCCTACACATCTAACAGGGTGGCCTTCTTGTTTTTGTTCGTGGCTATGTGGTGTGGTTGTGCTGATTAACGTTGCTGCCTCCACCGTCTCTCTCGACTACCAGTGCCTCTCTGAAGCTGAAATGGGTTGGTGCCACTTCCCTTTGTGTGCATCTTCGGCCCGTGACCACGACCACTCCAAGATCCACCCCGAAGTGTACCTCCTCGTCAAGATCGTCGATGTTGAAGGACATGTCAAGTTCTTCTGTAACGGAGCATCGATAAGGCTAGGTACCGGGCCAAATTTCCCCGCTTCGGAAACCGCCAAGTGTGACCCTCGATGTGCCAAGTTCTTCGTCATCCAGATATTCGCAAGGATCTGTCCCGACACGTACCTTGTCGCCAAGTTCTCCGACAAGAACAAATTCGTGTATCCTCCGCGTGTCCGCGTTGTGTTGGTCGCCTTCGTGCGCGCCATGAAGACGGGAACCACCATGATCTCCTACATGGATACGACGAGTACCTCGACCACGTCTACTTCCTCTTCGGACCTCGATGAAAAGATCGACAACGACCACCGATGACGTGAACGACTACCTCGGCTACGGAACGAGAACGACTACTTCCACTACTTCCCCGATGTCGACTACTTTCCCTACGATCCGAAGATCTCTTTCCAACGTGCGAACCCAAAACCCCAACCCTATACCTATATGCCTATTTTCTAAATGTCATCTATTTGGTTCATATTAAATCATTCATCATGTCGGATTGCATTGTGTGGGTTGTGGGTAATTAGCAATCACCTAACAATTAAATATGGAATTTGTTTACTGTGTTGAGCAAATAAAATTCATGCACTTTTATGTACTTTAATTAATTCACTTAAACTTGCATAATTCATAGCTTGTCCATTTTAAATCCAAATTCAATAAATGAAACATGTATTCCATTCCAAATTTCCTGTACTTTTCAAATATGCAATTTGTTCACTGTTTTTTCCTAATTAAAATTGGAGTAATAATTCAATGCTTTAATTAAACATTTTAAATTGCAAAATTCATAACTTGGGCAATTCAAATCCAATTGCAACATGTACAATATGTTTTCCATGCAAAATTGAATAAGCTTTCCAAATATCAACTTTGTTTTCTGTTTTGAATAATTTAAATGGATGAAAACAACTATTTCTTAATTAATGCATTTAAAATTGTCAATTTAATAACTTGCTCATCTAAAATCCAAGTTCAACAAATGAAATATGTTTTCCATCTAAAATTTTGTGTTCTTTCCAAATATAAATTTTGTTATCTGTTTTAAACAACTAAAGTTGGTGAAAACAACAAATTCTGGTGTAACTCATTTAAGAAGACAAATTTCATAACTTAATAAATAAAATTCCAAACTTGGTAAACAACATATCAAACTGAAGCTATTGTTGTTTTCTTATTGTTTTCATCATCCATGCATCATTCTAATCAACTTTCACATGATGGTTATTGGTAGATCATTTAATTCAACATTAATTCGTAGGCTTTTCCATATGCAATCCAAATTGCATATGGGCCCATTTAAATATGTTTACCATGTCAACTAGTTTATCTTTGATGCATCCTTAAACTTGTCATGCATCCATATCTTGATCATGCTGGATCTTTTGCCGTAGTAGTAATTGTTGCATCCGGTGTTTGTTCTAGTTCGTTGCTTCTTCCCGGATAGGACGTTGAGATGATGTGAGCAACGACAAGTTCTTCGGATGTACCTCTACTTGCTGGATTCCAGGCAAGTATACTCACTTGCTGCCAAATGGCTGCCTTTCATCACTTGTTACCGATTCTTTCCGTTGTTCTTATGCTAGCATTATGATTCGATGCTTGTGTCTCGATCCTATCATATGTTTACCTTGCAGCCATGATATAGCCTTCCTTCCACTTCCTATTAACTGTTGTTTGTTTACCCTATTGGCCCTTGTGTCGTAGTTGCATGCTTAGTGTTGTTTGCGCTCAAGTCTCGTTGTCCGTCTTCTCACCTGTTTAGTTTGATAGTTGGGTTTCAATTCAATCAACAACATGTTAATGTTTTGGGTAATAATAATTTGATGATAAGGCACCGGCAGGAGGCCCGGCGTGGTTTTGAGGCCTGCTAGTGTCGACCCTAATTAGGAAAAGGGTCTTGTCCATTGATCCATGACGAGCGCACTAACCGCATGTGGGAAGCGAGTATGGGCGCCCCCCGCAATTCTGATTCGATTCGCATCTCGCCCAAATCGCCTCATTTAGTTCGGGTTTTCCATTTTCCGCATGCATATGCAGGTGCGAACCCTTGGCGCCAGGGTGGAACTTTTGTAGTCGACATTTAGGGAGACACGTTCTTAGAGTGCTATGAGGGTCCCCTTTTTTTCGTGGAGCTTGATTAGCCGTGCGCTCAATTGCACGGGGTTCTTTGGGCTTGATGCGAAGAAGAGTTGGGTTGTGTTGAGTACCTCGCTTGGTGGGTTGATCCCCCGTCTGGCGGGTTATTCTTACGTGTACGGCCAAATTGGTGCATCCCTGCGGGGTTAAATCTTCTCAAGAAGCCATGTTGTCCGCGGTTATGGATGACTTGGTGAAAGTGCTTGCTAACAAGTACTCAGACAACTTACACTTAACGAAAATAACTTGACTAGTAATATAGATTACCTCCACCATAAAAATGAATGTCACCCTAATCAACCGTGTGAGTTTCCTTGGGTTGCTTCCTTAGTAGGGGGTAACATTGGATGGGTATTGTTTGGTGAGTAGTTGTAGTTGGTTCTGATACGCTATCTTATCCCCCTCTTTTAGCCGGATGTTGTAGCGAGTCTCTGTAGTTAGTTAGTGCAGCCCGCTGCCGCTTCTTTGCAATAATCCTTTCCTTTCCGTTGAACCCAAAGTATTTGTATCTTGTGATGATTGGATACGCTGGTATCTTGTGAGTATGGGTTATCCACTTGCCAGTACTTAACCTTACTGACCCACGAATCCTTTTCGTGGCTGCATATTCCACATTGCAGTCAACAGGTTTGAAGTCTGACGACGTTAGCTTGGGAATCCCTTCGGCTTGGCCTGGGCAGGGATTGGACGCCATCGGTTATCTTCAGGACTCTTAGTCCAATTTGTATCTTGTCCGTAGTCGGACGCTATGTTGTTTCTTCCGCTGTCAATTGGATCTTTGTATTGTATCAGTTGTATCCCTGACTCGTTTGAGTCGTCTTGTATATATCTTTTCTGTTGTTGTTGCGGAATATTCGTGAACTGTTGTCATGTTATCACAAGTGGCAACCTGGAATCGGTTATTATGTGGATTTTGGCAGAAATGCTGAAATCTGCATAGTGCCCGATCTCGGGGCGTCACATCTACTACGATGTATCGACAAAAACACTAGATGGTGTAAATACATCTGTCTCAATTAAATTTAATCAAAATTGTATTGAACTCAGGTAACACATTTTTTTATAAGTTTAATCTATCTTCCATTAGACCTGTGTCTGACCATCACCCTTTCCGAAAAAGAACCATTCTACCTTGTCACACACTTTATCCATGTAAATTTTTGTCTCACATTGTTCCATCTTCCCACACTTTATTTTAATCTCATGAACACATTCCTCTATGCTAACAAAGTAATATTAGTAATTAAACCTTGAGGAAAAAAGCGTTAGGGGTTGCAAGAAGAGAGGAGGAGAAGATAGAGGCGAGAACCACATACTCTTCTAGCTTTGCAGCTCATTCATATTCTCGAGATGGAAAACCATCTCCATTTATTTTCTAGTCACTGATACCAGGAAAGAATGGACAACCTCGCTTCCCTTGATGAATTGTCGGGGGGTTACCCCTGAGTAGGGTAAAGGCAAGTGCTAAAAGCAAGGTCAGAAGAGAAGTTGGGTCGAGTAGCCGCCTACCCGGTACTCGCTACCCGGTCGACTGCTACTCGGTCTTACTCAAAAGATGATCAGAAGGATGAATCAAGGAAACTATGTTTGTTCGAGTAGAAGAGCTGGTCCGAGTAAACCCGGCGGGAACCTACTCGGGCCAGAAGTCAAAGGAGCCGTTCTGACAACGGATCCCGGGTCCGTACTTGGCACTGTTCACAGCACTGTTCATCTGAGGACGGCGTGCCTGACAGCGACAGTGTGTCAGCAGGGCGTCGCAGGATAGGGGGGCCCTACTCTGTGTTTGGTGCAGTGATACCAGACTGATCACTTGGTTTTGCCCAACGACTTTCCGCATCAGGACAAGCTTAGAAGCCAAAGGTGTCAGCGGGAGCTCGGAAGAAGGACGGTGTGCACACAATGTCGACACTTGTTTGTATTTGGCTGTATCCGGCTGGGCACCGAGTATATAAGGTGCCCCGCCGCCTCCTGCGCGAGGCAGATCCTAGATACGCACACACGCTAGACTGGAAGCACATTTCTTGACCTAGTTCATCCCGTAGAGAGAATAGTGGCTACTCGGTAACAAGAACCATTGTACTGTGGCTACTCGGTGAGACATTAGAATACAGAGAGAAAGGCAGGAGTAGGGGTTTTACCTCCTCACGAGGGCCCTGAACCTGGGTAGATCGTGTTGTTTGCAGTGTTGGATCTTTACCTCACGCGGCTACTCGTCGCGTGATCCCTCCCCGAGTGCCTCCAGCGTCCTTCGTCCCCACATCTTTAGCCATCCTATGGCATCTGCCGTGACACCACCACGACAGTTGGCGCCCACCGTGGGGCAACCAGCGGCGCTGGCTGGAGTTTCCGTTCGGACGGGATCGATTTCTGCTACTGGAGAGCGCGTGGTCTGTGGCCTTGTCCACAGATTCGGCTCCTTCGACTTCGTCACCGACAACGCCGGCGATTTCGGCGGCAGGGCCATGCCGGTGGGCGGCTCGGTGATCTCCTTCGGCGCGCACCTCGTCTACGTCGCCACCGTCATCGACCGCGAGTACCCCGAATTGGTGCATGTCGCGGAGGATCCTCCTGTTGTCATCGCTGCACGCGGAAGGCCGGTGGGCCGTCCTGCGGACAGCGTGGAGGTGATGGTGGCTGGCCTGGCTGCGGACGCCGGCAAGGGCGCAGTTGGGGCCGCGGTCGTCGTCAAGGATCTCGCTGGCTCGAGTGCTGGGGGGAAAACGCAAAGGCCTTACGAGAAGGAGTGCAACCTTCCGCTCTCCACTACTCCGACCATCCCTGCGTCTGTTGCGCGGGCGGGTATGCCACCTCCCACTGATCTCGAGCTCTTGGCCATGAAGGAGCAGCTCGAACGGCAGCGCCAGGAGCTGCTCGCCGAGCAGGCGGAGTTGGAAAAGATCAGGCTAGAGCTTAGCTTAGATCAGCTTGAGTACAACAAGGCTCACGGTTTCACACCACTTGTTAGGAGAGCTAGCAAAGTAGGCGCTACGCGTCGCAACCTAGGTGCCGAGATGGCGACTGTGGTAGAAGCTCCTAGTCAGTCCGCCACTGCAAACACCTCCACTAGACCCAGATATAGCACACCCGCCAAGACACTTAGAGCTGCTGAGGCTGTAGCTGCCGAGTTGCCGCGTCTAGCTGGCGATGCGCGCGTTAGGCAGCGGGAGAGGCTGAACGAGTTGGTGCTAGAGGCTGCTAGGCAGAACGAGGAGTTCCAGAAAGCCAACCCGGGCGCTGGAGCTTCTCAGGTGGTGCACTCGCACGCAGCTAGATCTAATGATCAGGCCTCATCTCCGCACCCCAGCCGCGAGAAGAGCCGCACCGGGCGTTGTGGCAAGGATAGGCAAATGCAGGTGTACGATCCGACTGCTGCCGCGAAACAGCTCGCTGTGCCGCAGCAGTCCGGTCAGAAACACAACGCTGCAGGAGCAGGCTTCCAAGCCCAAAAAGCTCAAAGCCGAGCCCGAGATGGAGAGCGCCCAGGCCCTTCTCAGCATCCCGTTGCTCAGCCTACTCGGCAGAGGCAGCAGCCGCGTGCAGTGGCGCTAGCCGCCAACCCGATGGAGCAGCCCGCAGCCGTGCAGGTGGACAGATATGATGACGGCTACTCGGCCATGGAGATGGCTGGCTATGACATTCTGGATCGAGTGGGCGAGCGCGTGTTGGCGCCTGGAGATGCAAGGCACCAGCTGGACCGGATCAGCTTGTCGGCGCGGCTTGAGAGCACGGGTCCTCCTGGTCCCGAGTGCTTTGGCCCGCGCATCATGAACGAGCCTTCCGTGAAGGGCTTCCATCTCGCAAGGGGCACCAAGAGCTACAATGGTAGTACCAAGCCGGAGGATTGGCTCAATGACTATGTCACCGCAGTCCACATCGCGGGCGGCAACAGGAGATGGGCAGTGCGATACGTTCCGCAGATGCTGGAGGGTCCAGCTCGCACTTGGCTCAACAACTTGCCCAAGAACAGCATAAATTGCTGGCTGGATTTCTCAGACGCCTTCGTCAGCAACTTCACCAGCACCTACAAGAGGCCGAATAGGCCACAGCAGCTGTCTGCTTGCAGGCAGCGAGAAGACGAGACAGACCGCGAGTACCTTACTCGGTGGAGCACATTGCGGAACACCTGTGAAGGTGTGAATGAGGCTCAAGCTATCACCTGGTTTGCGCAAGGGTGCAGGCATGGCAGTATGCTATGGCAGAGGTTGCAAAGGGAGATGCCAAACACTCTGGCAGAGACCATCAAGATTGCGGATCAGTACGCACTCGGTGATCCTACTCAGCCCCTGATGGACTCCTCTGAGCCGAGAAGAAACTTCAGCAACAGCAAGCGCAACGAGTTCCGCAACAAGCGCAGGGGTGACCGAATAGATACTCGGTACGACCCTGAGGAGGTGAATGCAGTGGCTGTTGGAGCTGGGGGTAGCCAAAGGCAAAAACCTGCTGGAGCCTACGGGCAGAACCAGAACCAGGGCCAAGGAAACAAGAAACCATTCCGTGCTCCTCAGTCGGGTAGCGGCAACTCGGAGCAGCCAAGGAAGTTCGTCTTCAACGACATGAAGGATGGTCCATGCAGTTTCCACACGCAGCATCCGTCGAGGCCTGCTAACCACACTACCCGACAGTGCGAGTGGTGGGATGAAATCAAGAATGAAGGCTTGCCTCCTCCACCTCCTCTGCCAGCTGCAAATACCAATGTGCAGCCTGCTCGCGCACCCGCAGCTCGGCCTCCAGTGTTTCCGAGAAGGGAAAACGTGAACCAAGTGGCCTTGGGAGCCAACCGTCATTTCAACAATGAGGTTTACCGCAACGACAACAACAACTACAACCGCAACAACACCAGAGACAACAACAATTATCAGGGCAACAACAACAGGAACAATGAGGGCGGAGGCCGCAACCAGTACCAAGAGCACCACGAGAGCTACATGATCTTCACTTCCGAGCCTGTCGACAAGCAATCACAGCACAGGCGTGCTATGGAGGTCAATGCAGTGATTCCTGCTGTCCCTCACTACATGTATTGGTGTGACCAAGAGATCAGGTGGTCCCGAGTAGATCATCCCAAGGTGATGCCCAACCCGGGTAGCTACGCCTTGGTGTTGGATCCTACTTTCTTGGGTCCCGAGAAGAATGTGAGGTTCAGCAAGGTGCTAATCGACAACGGCAGCAGCATCAACATCGTATACAGAGACACACTCGAAAAGCTTGGCTTGGCTGAGAACGTGCTGCTACCCAGCAAGACCACTTTCCATGGCATTGTGCCCGGGGTCTCATGCAATCCGATTGGCCGAGTATGGATAGATGTGCTATTCGGCACCAGGGAGAACTGCCGCACAGAGAGCCTGCAGTTTCAGGTGGTTGATCACAAGAGCCCTTACCATGCTCTACTCGGCAGGCCTGCTCTGAGCAAGTTCATGGCTTCTACCCACACTGCGTATCTGAAGATGAAGATCCCTGGTCCCAATGGCGTGATTACCATCGCTGGTGATTACAAGAAGTCCATGGAGTGTGCCTCCGCTGGTTCCCAGCTGGCGGAGTCAATGGTGATTGCTGCCGAGAAGAAGAAGATGTACGAGGTGGTGGCCATGGCGCAATCCGCGCAGCCTGGTGCGCAGGGTGTGCCGAGTACCCAGCACGGGACCGCGTTCCAAGCGTCGCAAGAAACCAAGAAGGTTCAGGTCGACCCTGAGTTCCCCGACCGCGTAGCCATCATTGGCTCCGGGTTGGCGGAGAAATAGGAAAGCGAGCTCATCCACTTCCTCCGTGAGAATCGGGACGTGTTCGCCTGGTCCAATGAAGATTTGCCAGGAGTCCCGAGGGAGTTGGTTGAGCACTCATTACATGTGCGTCCTGACGCCAAGCCCGTGAAGCAGGCTATGCGCCATTTCGGGGATGAGAGAAGGAAGGCCATCGGTGACCAGATCACCAAGCTGCTGACACTACTAGGAAAAGGCCTTTCTGTGGCGCACCAAAATGGGATTCTGTGGCGCACCTAGGGGCCAGAGGGGTGCGCCACAGAATTCACGCCACAGAATTTTTTTCTGTGGCGCACCGAGGCCGTGCGCCACAGAAATGTCAATTCTGTGGCGCACCTCAGCCGTGCGCCACAGAAATTTGCAATTCTGTGGCGCACCAAGGGGGGTGCGCCACAGAATTTTTTTTTGAATTTAAAAAAAAAAGGCGGCCAGATCTGGTCGCGGGAAATTTTCGAAATTTCGAAATTTCGCCGGATTTCGTCGGATGCTCGCCGGAGTTGGTCGGTGGAGGATGGGGGTCACCGGAGTTGGTGGCGAGGAGAAGGAGAAGCTCGCCGGAGGTGGTGGTGGTGGTGGTGGTGGAGGAGGAGGAGGAGGAGGAGGAGGAGAGGTGGTGGTGGTGGTGGTGGTGGTGGAGGAGGAGGAGGAGGAGGAGGAGAGGTGGTGGTGGTGGTGGTGGTGGTGGAGGAGGAGGAGGAGGAGCTCGCCGGAGGTGGTGGTGGTGGTGGAGGAGGAGGAGGAGGAGGAGCTCGCCGGAGGTGGTGGAGGAGGAGGAGGAGGACGAGGACGAGGGTGGTGGTGGTGGTGGAGGAGGAGGGGTGGTGGTGGTGGTGGTGGAGGAGGAGGAGGAGAGGTGGTGGTGGTGGTGGTGGTGGTGATGGAGGAGGAGAGGAGAGATAGAAGATGAGAAGTGAAGGAGAAGTGGAGGGGAGAAGGGAAGAAGTGGAGGGGAGAGGGAAGAAGAGGAAGAAAAGAAGGCAAATTTCGAATCCTGCCTCAAAATTCTGTGGCGCACCCCCCCTTGGTGCGCCACAGAATTTTTTTTTATTTTCTAGTCAAAATCTTAAAATGGCCATAACTTTTGTTCCCTTTGGAATTTGGCGATTCTAAAAAAAGCTCACAGGCCGAATCCTAGTGAGGTTGGGTTCCTTTTTCTCTCTAGTTTTTTTTAATATCTTGATCATTTTTTTTCGACATCGTATGCAAAAGTTATGGCCATTTTACTTTTTTTATAAAACTTTTGCTCAGAAAGTCGAAATTCATATTTCAAAATATGATTAAAAAGTAGACATTAAACTCTCCGTGCATCTATAAGGGATTTATTTTTTGATACTTTTTAGACCTCCAACTCTTCCGTCAAAAACTAGAAAAGGCGTTCCCGGGGGGGGGGGGGGGGGTGGAGTTGGTGCGTGAGGGCATAATTTTTTCGGATGGGAATTCTGTGGCGCACCTGGCAGTGGTGCGCCACAGAAATGTCATATTTCTGTGGCGCACTAACTACCATGCGCCACAGAAAGGGAGTGTGGCAATTATTGGTGTGGCCCCCAGCTAATTTCTGTGGCGCACCCCCATCCCGTGCGCCACAGAATTCCTCTTTTCTGTGGCGCACCACGGTCCCGTGCGCCACAGAATGTCTCTTTTCTGTGGCGCATGCCCACCCGTGCGCCACAGAAATATATTTCTGTGGCGCACCAAGCAGCCATGCGCCACAGAATCTGTTCCATAGAAAGGCACTTCTCTACTAGTGTGATAAGCAATTTCATCATGGAAGTGCTGCATCCGGATTGGCTAGCCAACCCGGTCATGGTCGAGAAGAAGAAGGAGGATCCCAAGGCTGCTACCGCATGGCGCATGTGTGTCGACTACACCGACTTAAACAAAGCATGCCCCAAGGATCCCTTCCCGCTACCTCGCATCGATCAGGTGATCGATTCCACTGCCGGTTGTGAACTGCTGTCTTTCATAGATGCCTACTCTGGTTTCCACCAGAATGCACTCAATCCTGCTGATCAAATAAAGACTGCTTTCATTACCCCGTACGGGGCTTATTGCTATCGTGTCATGTGTTTTGGCTTGAGGAATGCGGGTGCAACCTATCAGAGATGCATGCAGAAATGCTTGCATGATCAGCTCGGCAAGAACGTGCAGGTGTACGTAGATGACATTGTCATCAAAACGAATAAAACACATACTCTGCTTGCCGACCTTGAGGAAACCTTTGCTAACCTACGAATGTATAAAATGAAGCTGAACCCGAGTAAATGCACATTCGGCGTCCCGGCTGGCAAGCTACTCGGCTTCTTGGTATCTAGTCGGGGCATTGAAGCCAATCCTTCAAAGATAAAAGCTATTGAGAGCATGTCTTTGCCGAAATCCCTGAAGGATGTGCAGAAGTTCACTGGCTTCTTGGCATCACTGAGCCGATTCCTGGGCCGAATGGGCGAGAAGGCCCTACCTCTCTACCAGTTGATGAAGAAAAGTGACAAGTTTGTCTGGACTCCGCAAGCGGATGTGGCATTCAATGAGCTAAAGGCAATGCTGGGTAGCGCTCCTATCTTGGCTAGTCCGCTACCCAAGGAGCCAATGCTGCTGTACATTGTTGCGACCAACCGAGTAGTCAGCGTGGTGATTGTGGTGGAGCGAGAGGAAGAAGGCAAGAGTGTGCAGCGCCCAGTATATTACCTCAGTGAAGTGTTGTCTAGCTCCAAGCAAAACTACCCGCACTACCAGAAGATGACCTATGGCGTGTACCTGGGCGCCAAGAAGCTAAAGTATTACTTCCAGGAGCATCCTATCACTGTCGTGAGCTCCGCCCCCATCTCGGATATCATGGGTAACAAGGAGGCGAGTGGCAGAGTAGCCAAGTGGGAAATCGAGCTGGCAGCGTACCCTCCCGCGTATGCGAGAAGAGAAGCCATCAAGTCTCAGATTCTGGCGGAGTTTCTGGTGGATTGGGCTGAGGTGCAGTACGAACCTCCTGCTCCAGTTTCCAATTACTGGAAGATGCACTTTGATGGCTCAAAGGTGAAAGAAGGCCTTGGCGCTGGCGTAGTGCTTACGTCACCCAAGCGAGATCAACTCAAGTACGTGCTGCAGATTCATTTCAAAGCGTCCAACAACGTAGCAGAGTACGAGGCAGTGGTACACGGCTTGCGAGTAGCCAAGGAGGTTGGCATGCAACACATTATATGCTATAGCGACTCAGATCTGGTGGTGCAGCAAGTCTCTGGCACTTGGGATGCTCTAGATGCCAACATGGCATCATATCGCTTCCTGGTACAGTCTATGACTGGATTCTTCGAAGGTTGCGAGTTTCAGCACATTCACCGAGCAGAGAACGAAGCGGCAGACGAGCTATCCAAGTTGGGATCTTCTCGGCAGTCCATCCCGGCAGGGATTGCCTTGGAGCACTTGAGGAAGCCATCCATCAAGCCATCTCCCAACTCGGAATCCATATTTGTTCCTTCTCTGCCAAGTGAGGAATCTGTTCCTATGGAGATTGACTGGGAGAATGCAACAGAGAACCCGGGGACTGCCGCTCCTTACTCGGGGACTGCCGCTCCCTACTCGGGGACTGCAGCTCCCTACTCGGGGACTGCCGCTCCCTACCCGGGGACTGTCGCATTCATTGAGGAGGTCCTTGCCAATCGTTCAGGGCTCCAGAGAAGTGCTCCCAACCCTACAGAGCAGCCCGAGGTGCCTGTCCCAATGGAAGTGGACGAACCAGTGTTTCCCACACGGGAGACACCGAGTTGGGCCATGCCCATATTATCCTTTCTAAAGGACGGTACTCTGCCAAAAGACGAGGTGACCGCAAGGCAGATTCAGAGAAGATCCAAGGGCTACACTATATTCAGAGATGTGCTGCACAAAAGAAGTGCCACTGGCGTGCTGCAACGCTGTGTGGACCCAGAAGAAGGAGGAGAAATTCTGCTGGAAATACACCAAGGAGAGTGCGGACACCACGCCTCTTCTCGGGCATTGGTCAAGAAAGCTTTTCGGCATGGCTTCTACTGGCTCACAGCTCTGCAGCAAGCTGAAGACATCGTGAGGAAGTGCAATGGCTGCCAGATGTTCGCGAGTAAGATCCACATGCCTGCTTCCGAGTTGAAAACAATTCCTATCACATGGCCGTTCGCCGTATGGTGCCTGGATATGGTTGGCCCCTTCAAGCCGGCTAAAGGCAACATGACACACATCTTAGTCATGGTGGACAAGTTCACCAAGTGGATTGAAGTGAAGCCTATTCGGAAGTGCGATGGGGCTACGGCTGTGAAATTCTTAAAGGATGTGATCCTGAGATATGGCTACCCGCACAGCATCATCACCGACAATGGCACAAATTTCGCAGAGGGGGCAATGGTGCGGTTCTGCAGAGATAAGCACATCTGGCTAGATGTTGCATCTGTTGTGCATCCCGCCTCCAATGGGCAAGTGGAAAGAGCAAACGGCATGGTGCTGGCAGGCATAAAGCCAAGGCTGATTGAGCCGCTGCTGAAAACACCTGGGTGTTGGCTAGACGAGTTGCCAGCGGTGTTGTGGAGTCTAAGTACTACCCCTAACCGGTCAACCGGCTACACGCCATTCTTCTTGGTATACGGGGCTGAGGCTGTGTTGCCAATAGACCTAGAGCATGACTCCCCCCGAGTAACCCTCTACACTGAGGTGGAGGCGAGAGAAGCTCGAGAAGACGACATTGACCTGCTTGAAGAAGCAAGAGAGCTTACCCTGTCACGTTTGGCTATCTACCAGCAAAACCTGCGGCGTTATCATAGCCGAAAGGTGAACCCAAAGGTTTTCCGAGAAGGAGACATGGTCCTTAGGCTTGTGCAACGCACAGCCGGGATGCACAAGTTGTCTCCTCCATGGGAAGGACCCTTCATTGTGAGCAAAGCGCTGCACAACGATGCATATTATCTTGTAGATGTGCGTCCATCACAGGAGAACAGGGCAGATAAAGCTGGAGACGAATCCAAGCGCCCTTGGAATGTAGCCCTACTTCGTCGCTTTCATTCGTGAGCAAAGATGTGTATGTACCCCCTTATCCGAGTTGAAATTCTACTCTGCAATCTGAAATTGAACTCGGGGACTGCCCTCGACTAAACTTGCTCTGTGTGCTTCTACCCGGCTTTACTTTTGTCCACTCGGTTGCTCTGCTTAAAATTTCACGGGTACATCTAGTACTGTGTTTAAACCTATATGCCAACTCTTCGACTCTGCTGCTGTCCGAAAGCCGGCTTCATGGCAAGCAAGAGAACAAGCAAAAGGTCAATGAGCACAAGAAAAGTTACTAAGGAATGAAAAAGCACGGGAACCGAGTAGGATGCCTTTTACTGTTGTTTCTTGTTAACTCCTTCTTGGCTAAGTGGTGGGCTGCGTTACTATGAGTATTTCTAAGTGGCTAAGTATTTGCAGCTCCAACTTTAAATTCTTGTGACTCGAATACCAAAAAAGCAACAAGTTGCGGGTAAGAGCTGAGATAAAAAGGAAGAGCGAATAAGAAATGAAACTCGGGGACTCGCATGATAACGCAACCCGGCATTTGAGGCAAAATTGCTCAAATTGACTAAGTTAAATATCAAACATGAATAAAACTGAGTAGCAAACGACAAGGATAATTGTTTCGATACATCTGCACCCGGCATCCCGGGGATCTGATAAGTGTTTGAAGGAAAAGATTGCAGGAGAAAATCAGGTCGAAGTAGCAACGTTCTCGGTGTTGGCCTTGGCTGCTTCATCTTCAGTACTGGCCTTGGTAGCGTCCGCGTCCGAGCTGGTGACATCGGTCTTCGTGGCGTCTGCATCTGTCTTGGTGGCAGCGTGATCTGAAGTGGCTGTAGCCACCGAGATGGGCCCTGTCGCCGAGGTGGAGGCAGTCGCTTGGGCGCGGAGGCTAACTGTGTCGTCGAGGGAAGCTCCTGACGAGGTGCCGAACTCGAGCGCGGCGGTGTCAATCGACATCTTCTCGTTCTCGCCTTCCTCATCGCTACTCGCGACGAATGCGGCCTTCCCCTTCCCGGTATCATCGGCGGGTCGGTCGAAGAAGCTCAAGTCCATCTCCTCCTCGTCCGTCTCTTCGTCTTCGCCCTCTTCCTCGCCTTCGTCCACCTCGGTGTCGGGCTCGGTGAGGCCGTCGATGAAGGTCGCGGTGTCCGCGTACTGGGCGACCTCGTGTGCGACGAGCTGGCGGATAGCCACGCAGTCGGAATCCGTCTCCCACTTGGAATCCTCGCGCATCTCGCGGACGACTTGCAAGTTGAGATTCTCGTACCAGCTGGTGACGAACAGCAGCATCATGTCGGCGCCTGCCCGAGCTCCGGAAGCCCGCCACTTCTTCAGCTCGGCCTTCGCGCCGTTCAGCTTCAAGGCGAGTCCATGGATTGTTGTTGGCGCGGAATCCTGAGGCCTGAAGAGGTCATGGAGCTTGAAGGCGATGCGCACCAGCTCGGTGCCCACTCCTCCTAGACGTTGAAGCTGACCTTGCATAACGAGGAGGCATTCTTCAATTTCTGCCTTGGTGTCCGTGGGCTCGCCCTTCTCGGCGCGAGCTGCTCGGGCCTTTGCCAAGGCAGGCTTGCACGAAGACTCAAGGCCGGGGAAGATTTCTGAAAGAGCTATTGAGAAGATCAGAGACAGAAGCAGAGTAGAAAATGAACCGAGTAACAGAGACGCAGGAAAGAGGGCACTCACTGTTCAGATCGTAGAGTAGCCCCTGCAGCTTGTTCTTCCACAGTTCCTCGTCGGCTAGGTGCCTTTCTTCAATCAAGCGGAGCCCGTCCAGCTGACCGAAGAGGTTAGCGTTGGTCTTCTTCAGCACCTCGCACTCCTGCTCAAGGGCTCTCTCCTTGGCCTTAGCTGCTGCTTCGTTTTTCTCCTTCTCGGCAACCAAACTCTTCTTCTCGGCTGCTAAGTTGAGGGCATCTTGGAGCGCAGTCTGCAGCTGGATCTGGAGAGCTTCCATCTCGGTAACATGCTCGTTCTTCAGCTCGACAGCCTGGCTAGACAGTTGCTGCTGCACCTCAGCTGGCTGGAGGCAGTTGAGATGCTCCTCGATGAACTTCTTATGATCTTCTGCGGAGAGCAAAGCATGGTTAGCAGAGTAGCGAAGGAAGAAACATAAAAACAAGCCGAGAAGACGGCAACATACCTTCCAGTCTCTTGATCGTGGCTTGGCCACTCTCAACAAAGGCACGGCAGTTCGAGTGTTCCTCGGTCAGGGCCTTTAGCTTCCCTGCAAAGTAGAAGTGGTTAGCGCAAAAAGCAAAAGCGGGCGTAAACACCAAACGCAAGAACCGCGTAGCGAAAAGCGTACCTTCAACTTCGGAAAGTCTAAGGGTGCTGTTCATGACATCTTTCTCGGCTGCCTCGTCGGCTAAGCGCTCCTTTTCTAGGGCGGCGATGCGCCTCCTAGTGATGCAATGGTTCCAGAGTAGCCGACGGTACAGATTGGTCCGCTTCAATAAGCTAATCTGAGAAGCAAAAGGAAAAAAGAATCAGGCAAAGTGATAAAGATTCAACCCGAGAAGGCGGCAACTCGGTTGAGTATCCGCCTACTCGGCCAGAATCTCGGGGACTGGGTGATGGATAAGGAAAGAAGGAGAATAGAAGAAAAGGAAAAAGGCAACTCGGGAAGGATGAGCAGGACTTACCGCGTAACTTTGTTCAAGGTCCTCGGCGGCCTTGCGGTGGACGAACATCTTGGCGGCGAGAGTGCTGGTGTTGGATGAGATGGTCATGGGCTTGTAACCCATGTCCGCCTTGTTCCAATCGACGCGCATGTTATCGAGGTCGCCCAACTCCACGCCGTCCCAGTTCGGGTTGCCAAGGACCTTGCTGTCCCACTTGGCGTCGATGAAGCCGACCAGATCGATCATTTGCTCAAGGCCCGTGGACGTCACCTCCTTGTCCTGGACCTCGCGCGAAGAAGTGGAGATAGATTTGTCCTGATTTTTGGATGGGGGTCTGGAGTCCACTGCCGCGGCCTGCTTCCCCTTCTTGAGAGCAAGTCTCCTCTCCTCAGGGGTTAGGCCAACCTGGTGCTGCTGGCTGACCTTCACCATGTAAGGTGGGAAGCTGAGCGGATCCGGGATGCGGGACGCTGCAGCGGCATCAGCAGCCGCGCCGGGCTCGCGGATAACCAGCTGACCGGGCTTGGCGGTTGGTTTTGGCAGAGGCATCACGGCTGCATCTTGAGCGCGGCCACGCGCCGGGTTCCTGCGAACAGCGACTTCTGCCTGGCCAGCTGGCTCCTCGACAGCTCGTTTCTTGGAAATCTCCTTCTTGGCGGCTATCTTCTCGGCGGCCTTCTTCTCGGCGGCCCTCTTTTCGGCAGCTTACTGAGTTATCTTCTTCGCAACCGGCTTGGCCGGAGGGCTAGCCGCAACTTTAGCTTTCTGCACCAATGGAGAGCTTGGCGCGGTGGAGGAGGTACCCTGCTGAGTAGGCGGCGCCAAGGGCGCGCTATCCGGTGCAGCATCCGGCTGAGCGCTACCCTGCGCGGCGGCTGGTTGCGCGTCGCTCAGAGGATATTGCTCCGTCTCTTCAGTTATCTCAACCCGCTGCTCGGCAGCGGGGTCTTGCGGTGTGGTGTCTTGTTCTTCTACCCGCGGCTGGGCCGCGGGGTCTTCTTGTTCAACAGCCCCTGTTGCTGGCTGCTCTTGTTCTTCTTCCTGCCGCTCAAGGGCGGCGTCGTCGTGCTTCTCGGGGTCTTGATCTAGATTCCCCTCGGCCGTGGCGGCCGGAGGAGAAGGTGGCCTTGCGTCGCGGTCAGTGTCCCGCGCTTCTTGATCTGCGCGGGCCTGCTGCGCCTGCTCGGCGTCGTGGGTGTCGCTGTCCATATATCGAGCGTCGTCGGAGTCGTCCCCTCTCACGGGAGAGGACGCACGCGCTCCGGCCTGCGCTGCGGCTTCAGTCTCGTCGTCGAGGTCGATAAGATTATCGACGTCAATGGCGGATTTCTTCTTAGTCTTGGTGGGCGCGAGAGCGGCGTCAGCATCCAAGGGGGCTCTGAAGAAAGAATCATGTTCAGAAAAAAGAAGAGGGCAGAGAAAACCGAGAAGAAATAACGAAGTAAAATAATTGGGAGTTTGCGGTGACAGAGGCGCATAACTGAGAAGAAAGTACTTACCCTTTACGGGTAGGGATCGCCCGTGCTCTTTTCGTCGCGATCTTCTTGGTCGTCTTCCCGACCGCAGTCTTCTTCTTCTTGGCGGGGGGGCTCCTGAGCACCGCTACCCGTCCGTTTGCGGGTAAGAGGAGCAGCAATAGAGAGCGGCTTGACGACAAGGGCTTCCTCATCCTCGTCGTCGCCTTCCTCTTCAGCTTCAGCATCATCTGTGAAATTGGGAAAAAGAAAAAACAGCTCAGAAGCAGGAGGAAATTGGGTAGCGAGGCTCGCGACCAGACAGAATAAACTCAATTACCTTCGTCTTCGTCCTCGGTCCAGTCACGGACAGACGCGTCTACGCGGTGCTTCTCCGTCTGGGCGTGAGGAAGGTTGAGCTTGTCCGCGGTCTCGTAAGAGACCTCGTCGTCTTCCTCCCGGTCTTCCGACCAGTTGTCCTCAAAGCGTTCTTTGCTCTCAGCGAGCTGGCGAGCAAGGACCTGAAGAATAGAGAAACATCGACGGTTAGTCGAGTAGCATAGAAGCATCCTAATCGGCAAGGCGTGCAAGCATAAAGCACATTAGGCCTAAGCAGTGCTACTCGGCAAGGCGTGCAAACACCAAGCACACTAAGCCTAAACTGTTCTGCTAAGTGCCCTACCCGGCGCGGAGGGCAAATGCTAGTCGCAGCAAGGGGAGAAGGCTATCTACTCGGATTGTGTGTGCAAGAAGCAGAGTAAGAGGTACATACCCGTTCGATCGGCTTCGTGCGGCTGTATGGAATGAAGCCATACTGCCAATGGTCCCTGAGGCCAGTAGTCATGATGGATCGCGCGTGAGCAGCGACATCCGCGTTGCTGAGCTCGAACGTGGTCGTCCGAGTACAGTCGCGGGGGCCGCCCATGTAGCACATGGGGTGGACGCGTTGTTGGAGTGGCAGCACCCGCTTGGAGATCCAGCAGGCGATTGGGTCGTCACTCTTGAGCCCTACTCCGGCCAGGAAGGCGAGGCGCTCGTCCATCTGCTGCAAGTTGCTGTCGATGGACGGCTTGGTCTTCCAGTTCTGCCCGGTAGGAGCTCGGTTGCTCCACGGGGGCAGATTGATTCTGTCCTCCACCTTGGCTCCTTTCTTGGCGGGCATGTTCTTCACGTATAGGAACGACCTCTGCCACTTGCGGACAGAATCCAGACCCTTAATGCGAGGATGATTGGTCCCAGGGCGCTGCACCATCATGGCGCTGCCGGTCTCGGTTATCCGGCTGCTGGTGTCCGCCCCGTCTTTCTTGCCTTTGCTCTGTTGGCGGAAGAAAAAGTACCTGGACCACGTCTCCGTCGTGGGGCGAACGCCGAGGAAGGCTTCGCACACCACCGCGTGGTAGGAGAGGAAGACGACAGCATTGGGAGGAAGGTGGTGCATCTGGAGGCCGTAGTGGTCGAGGAAGGAGCGGAGAAAGCCTGATGCGGGGAGCCCAAATCCTCGCGCGAAGTGCGCGAGGAAGACGACATGCTCTCCCTCTTCCGGAGCCGGAACGAGCTCGCCGTCGGGCTGCCGGCAGCGAACACCGGGAGGAACCCTCCGGGTGTTCACGAGCCACTGGCAGTCTTCGGCGGTGACCGTCGGAGCCGGCCCAGCCGGCGCGAGCGTTGTCGTCGCGAGCCATGGCTATGAGGAAGAAATTGGGGGAAAAGATCGAAGATTTGGTGGAAAGGATGAGTTCGCGGCGGCGCAGTGAGTTGCGCGGCGGCGGAGAGCTCTGCGGCGGCGGAGAGACGAGAAGGCAGAGGGGAATTGCGAGCGGAAGGAGAAGAAGGAGTTACCGAGGGGGTATTTATACCGCTCCCCGAGTTACCGTTACGAGTTGAGGAAGTGGGATCAATCGTGGCAGTAATCGTGCGGCGTGGGGTCTGTGGGCCGGTTAGAAACGCACACAGCGCAGAACACGCGCGTAACGGCCACATTAGATCCCACGACGAGATCGTGGGCGATTACTGCGCGTGATGGGACGTTACGAGCTGGTGGGCCCACCCCGTGAAAACTGGGCGCGTGGCCTGTCAGTTACCGGGCACCGAGGCGTCGCGGTCGTGGATGCGCGACACGTGCCCAGTTGCTGTGCAGAAAGCCGGATTGTGCTCTGCGCTGCAGAGATTCTGTTTGGGAAAATTCTCTAAGTATTTTTACTCGGTTACAGAGAAGAAAGGTAGCTCTATTCGGAGGAGAAGAAACTCAAGGTATTTTCCAGAGTACTACTCGGAGGTTTTACTCGGCATCTTGAAGTTCAAGGGCAATGTTGCCAAGACTGGGTTAAAGCTGGCAGGGCCCAGTGAACGAGTTCGCAGGACTCTACCAGCTTCGGGGACTGCTGTCGAGGGGTTACCCCCGAGTAGGGTAAAGGCAAGTGCTAAAAGCAAGGTCAGAAGAGAAGTTGGGTCGAGTAGCCGCCTACCCGGTACTCGCTACCCGGTCGACTGCTACTCGGTCTTACTCAAAAGATGATCAGAAGGATGAATCAAGGAAACTATGTTTGTTCGAGTAGAAGAGCTGGTCCGAGTAAACCCTGGCGGGAACCTACTCGGGCCAGAAGTCAAAGAAGCCGTTCTGACAACGGATCCCGCGTATCCCGGGTCCGTACTTGGCACTGTTCACAGCACTGTTCATCTGAGGACGGCGTGCCTGACAGCGACAGTGTGTCAGCAGGGCGTCGCAGGATAGGGGGGCCCTACCCTGTGTTTGGTGCAGTGATACCAGACTGATCACTTGGTTTTGCCCAACGACTTTCCGCATCAGGACAAGCTTAGAAGCCAAAGCTGTCAGCGGGAGATCGGAAGAAGGACGGTGTGCACACAATGTCGACACTTGTTTGTATTTGGCTGTATCCGGCTGGGCACCGAGTATATAAGGTGCCCCGCCGCCTCCTGCGCTAGGCAAATCCTAGATACGCACACATGCTAGACTGGAAGCACATTTCTTGACCTAGTTCATCCCGTAGAGAGAATAGTGGCTACTCGGTAGCAAGAACCATTGTACCGTGGCTACTCGGTGAGACATTAGAATACAGAGAGAAAGGCAGGAGTAGGGGTTTTACCTCCTCACGAGGGCCCTGAACCTGGGTAGATCGTGTTGTTTGCAGTGTTGGATCTTTACCTCACGCGGCTACTCGTCGCGTGATCCCTCCCCGAGTGCCTCCAGCGTCCTTCGTCCCCACATCTTTAGCCATCCTATGGCATCTTCCGTGACACCACCACGACATGAATGTATTACCAACAATGGCCAAAGACGTTGGCACCGATGAGGCTTCTCTTTTCGATTGATCTGGATCTCCATCACCAGAGTAGTGTCTTAGGGCTATGCCTTGTCGTTGATCCTGGGCTCCAGCACCGACACGACATAACCTATGACTTGGGCCTACCCTGCGAGGGTCCACAACTTGGTTCCTCCAACTGGCTTCCTCGTCCTCCTTTATCACGATGCAAACAACCCCTCGCCATGTGCTAGAGCGACGGTGGGAGTGACCGTGGGAGAAGATGGTTGCGGCCGTGGTGTTTTGTTGGGGAGAAGAAGAGTCATTGGATGTTTTTTACGGGAGGTTTTCTTGTTTATAGCAAGAGCGGTGAGTGGACCGAACCGATGTACACATACACGAGTATGTTCAAAACCAACAACAATTGTTGGGGGAAACCAAAACTCCCTCCCTAGGGATCTTAGATCTTTGAAAACATGTCTATCTTTTAATTATACTAATTTTTTTTATTTACTTATAACTAATTCTCTTCACATACAATGTAGTACTTTGTCTTATCGTAAATATAAAAATTAACTACATTAATATATAGTTTAACTCAATATTGAGATACACCATTTTGTTCACTAATTTAATTCTAAAAATGGAAACGCACTTGCAATAAGATGTGGGAATATTTTGCAAGAGAATTTATGTTAGTTTTATTTTTGAGGCATTGTTCCTTAATTAAAAATTTTTTATTTAGAAAGTTATATAAAAATAAGAAACAATTAAATGCACATGTCTTGAGATATTAATTTGTATCACTCACATGAATTGCATGTGTATATATATGTTGGTAACTATTGTTTTCCCCAAATGTTATAGAAGATAGCCCCAAAGCTAACTAAGGTGTACATGTGATTTTCTATTTTATGAGTGACTAACTAAATACAAAGTATAATTAACAACGTATCAAAATAGAAAATTCTAGAGTATACAAAATAACCATGAGGGATTAACCCTCAGACCTTTTTCATTCCTTTAGTCTGTCGTCACATAGAGGTGATGCCGAAAATTACTCATTTATTGCATGGTTAGAAGATGGTTGTACCCCATGTCATCCAGGATAAGGATACAACCCCATGTTTGGGAACTTTGTGTGTCTCGTTAAAATAATATATTTTAGAGTAAACACTCATGTTGGTATCGAGACACATGTGATTACTTCGTCAACCTCGAAACTCCCTAACTCTAGTCATGCCTTGACTACATACAGGCTACTGACTAGGCGATGTTCCTAGTTCGCATAGACGTCATCGACACCATCGTCCTCCGGTTCTCCAGGTTGCTTCTCCAGGGCTGACCAAGTAAATAGCCAGGGACGGAACCAATGTGAGAGCACGTTTGAAATTACTCACAAGACCATCCCAAAGAAGGCTTAAATATGCAAGTATGCCTATTTAGCTGTGGGTGGTAGGCTATACATAAGGTACACAACCGATGATGAATATAAGATACACCATGGTTGAATAGACATCTCTATATATTTGTTGAAAAAGGTTTTATAAGATGTAAGTAGATTTCCTCTTGTTGATACCGCTTGTCAACAAGGTTTTGTTAAAAGACATTTCGTAAAAAGGTTCTCTTTGCAAAACTTCTTGGTACAACTCACACTTTAGGCTTAAATCTTCCAAAGTACCCCAAACGTACATTTTCCCCTTCAAGGTACCTCCCAGGTACAATATATGACAGTGGTGTCTCCCAGGTACAATGTCATCTCATTTTCAACACTTTCCTTTTTAAGCCACTGACACAATAATAACTACATGGCCTTTCAATTATCCATGAGCGCGGACGCGGCTATTCGAATAGTTTTAACTCTGCAGAGTGTGTACACCTTCACCACAAGATTAGGCATATGTGTCGTGAATCAACCACAGACTGTCCGAGACAGCATGCACACATCAGATAGACAGTCATAACATCCACTATGCCTACGCTAGTACATGACTACCTCTGCGATTGGTTTTGTTCTCCCCGGAACCGAATGAGTCGGCCGTATCGACCCGGTTATCCCCGACAACACACTAGCATGGAAGGAGACCCAATTGCTGCAACCAAAGGGAATATTACAGTTAGCATGTCTCGTCTCACTTTCTTGGCGACATTTTGGTTCAAGGGATTCTAACTCCTTCATCAAATTGTGGTATAATAACATATTAATGTAAACAAGTTTCAAAAACAACACTAAGACTATCCAACATAAGGACTATATAGGTGGATAATATAGGTGGTGTAGGTGTATGGTGTAAGAGGATGTGGGTAAAAGATTTGGCTCTTTGCCAAACTAGGGTTATAAGTAGTATACAAAGATGTAGTATTAAAATATAGCAATATACCCACAGCAAAATATGTTTTCATTTTTAAAAGCATTAATGTAAAAACATGCATGATAGATATTGATAAGTTTAATAACAACAAGCTTTTAGAATGGCTTGCCTTGGTCGGGGCCTTGTCCCTGGTCTTGAAACAAACACTCATTACAGAATCCTTCCTCAGCAACGTCCTCTTCCTCGTAATCTAACGTCGCTAAAAATAAAAATGAACACACAATCGGAACCAAACATAAGCAAGTAACAAGCATGCACACCAACACATGACGCTGGAGCATAAAACAAACAAATATGTTTTGCAAGCAAAGAGACAATAGTCTTGTTATTAGCATTTAGGTGGTACCTAGGACTCATTGTGATATAACTTAAAATGAGTTATTAACTACAAGAAATCACACTTGTTTAATCAAGAACAAAATATTATTGACATGTATAGAGAACATGTCACTAAGTACTTCTTAACAAGCTAGGTGCAAGTACTCAAATTCCCTTATCAAGGCACACACACACATGTATAACAAAGCAATAACAAGCTCTAAATAAAATATAATAGTAGTCAAGTTAGACATGATAAACAACTAGAAAAACACAACATCAATACTGTAACAACCCTATACATGTTTACTAAGCAAGGCAAACAATTCTACCCATGCTTACAACAAGTATCTAGCACCCTACAATGTTAACACACCAAAAATACTATCTAGGCATAGCCATGCAATCAAGTCATAAGATAGAATCAACAAAACTAAGTACTAAAAAGAAGTAAAAATCCACTAACATTCTTGAAAAAAAACTTAACAAAAGACTACTAACAAGCTAAAGACTAGAGTAGCAACTACTAAAATAACTAAGAAAAAAACTAACATACTCAAGTAGATGCACTAACATGTTGTTATCAAACACACATGTTATTGTACTAAGCAACATAATAACAGAGGCAACAACCTACTAATATGCTTGATATAAGAGCTAATAGGCCTACTAAACAATTCTAGCATCATAAAATCATCACTAACATATTATTAGCAAACAAAACATGATTGGGGCTAAGCAAATCCACTTACCACATGACAAATATAAGTACAAAGATACTGATGCTAAAGCATCACAATAATACAAGAATAACAAGCCTATCATGCTAGTAACGGTACCACAATGCAATCTTATAATTAAAAGAATTGATAATGAACTAAAAATCTAGGTATAAAAGACCTAAACACTAGAAAATTCACCACACCTATTCTATAACTCCTAAAATCATGAAAAGCTAGATCTAGATACTCCTAAACACTATTAAGCCAAAAATTGGATTCATACCAAAAATCATCATGAGTAAATTTAAACAATTCATTAAAATGTTCTATGATGCTAACCCTAATATGCTTGACATTTTCAAACAAAAGATCGTTTAAACACAAGGTTAAATTCTATAGGTAGGTACCGCCAAGGTCTTCTTAGAACAATTGATTTTGCATCAAAAGGATTCCTAAAACTCAAGTTATGAATTTAATGATGAAAAAGAGTACTTTTAGCATTTACTTTATTTCTCCTAAAATACAACTCAAAATCTAGATCTACTAGTTGTTAGTGGTTAAGAACTTCTGTGAATACAACTATGATTTTTTAGTTTGGTGAGATTTTTTGTTTAACTATTTTAATATGATATAAAGCAGAGTTCGAGAAAACGGATCTGGGAAAAGATCAATAACCTACATAAAAAGGCTAGAGGGCTGGATCTGCGTGGTGATGGGCCGAGCGGAGACATGCCGGCCCGCATGCAGCGCGCACACGGTGAACGTTTAATTCATCTTCAGTTCGGCGATTTGCGGATGAGATTAGATCATCAGTGAATTCAAAGTGACCTGTTGGATGAGGATCGAACGGCGAGGAGGAGACCACACACGGGCCAACTGACATCGACCAAAAGGCACGGCGGATTCCGCACCGGCCGCCACAGAGAAACCCTGAGCTTGCCGTAGCATGGTGCCGGCTTCGCCCTGAGGTGCCATGGTCACCAAAATACTCAAACGAACACTGCCTACCAGATGCCCATCCACACGCATGCCAAGGAAGGCCAGAGAAGGCCCCGCCACAGGTGCTGCGAGTGCATGATCTAGGTCGTCCATGGTAGTGTCCCTGCAATGGGTATAAAAAGAAGAAATTAAGGTGTGCATGAGCTTATAGAGGTCGAGGGAGAGAGGTGGGAGTAACTGACATGGTCAAATAAGGCCTGCAGTAGTGGTCCGACGAGATGCTCGCCGGCGGCAGAGCCTCCATCGATTTCATCGATTTTGGCAGCAAGGGGAGGGGGATTTTGCCGGAGAAGTGCGATTAGGGATGATAGGTGATAGTTCGATAGGGGGAGGAAAAAACTAAGCATCCTCACAGACGGGGCGAGGGTGCCCAGAGAGCAGTGGCCATGCCGACCATGGTGGGCTTGCCTGCAGAGTGTTGGGAGGGCGAGAAGGTGTCCGCGGGCATGGGTGGGGTGTCTAGATACTACAGAGAGAGAGAGAGAGAGAGAGAGGTTTGAAAATGAGGTGATCCGAGGCATTGGTTATAAAGCAAGCAAGATTTGCACCAGCAGGTGTTCCACATCGAAGGGAGGAACAAGGAGGGAAAACTGAGACAAACGGCCGTACTGGCAAGTTGGCGGGAGGTGGAGGTGGAGAGGATCCCATCCATTTTCCGGGCATGGCGACGTGGCCACTCGGGGTAGGGTGAGTGCGCGGCATCGATACGAAGGGGTTAATAACCTCGAGAGGAGGCAGGGCTACGCCAGCAGTGCAACAGAGAGGAGGGTAGTGTGGTGGCGAGGTGGTCTCTCCGGAGGTGGAACGAGGGCGTGGATTGGGCGGTTGAGTGGTGATCAAGTGCTCCTCCCTAGGAAAAATCATGATGGTTTAGCTTTATCAAGAAGCTTGGAGGGAGTAGGGGTGGTGCCACGATGTTTAGGAGGTAGATGGGTAGATTACTGTGTCAATGAGGAAGATATAGACCGAGAAAAATCGGGAAATTACCAAGGTAAGGAAGAATCCAATGTTGTCCACTTGCGCCTGTTTAGGCTTCCGAAAAGGATTCAAATGACCATCTCGTCACAACCCACATAAAGAGGTAACCCAACAAATATCCCCGTATGAATCATGAGGGAGGTACCACCATGATCCGCTACCTTGCATCATGCTTGTAACTCCACGCTTGGAAATACCTTGGTCATCATATTTGAGCCATTTCTTGTCAGTCTGAATCTTCTCATGCTGTACCAAATTCAAGTTTCAATATTTAAAATCCATTGATACCTCACATCAATGTGCTTAGTTCAAGAGCGTAAGTTTACAATCTTGGGAAATATGGATAACACTATCACTATCACAAAATAGATTTCCCTTCTCTTACTACATGAACAACTCTTGTAAGAAGTTATTCACCCACAACACTTCTTGAATGCATCAACCGCGGCTATGGACTAAGATTATATTTTGTGTTTGACAATTAAACACATTTCTTCCCCCAGCATAAGTCTCCTCGATAATAGATATAAATACCCACCAATATACCTACTTGATCACACATCACCCTTAATGTTCTTCATTTCTTCTCCTCGAGTCTCGCGCCTCAGCCATTTTCTTTCTTTCACTCTTTCACCTGCCTCAAATTTTCAATCCTATGTCATAGATCTCTAGTTCTTTTCCATGTGCGCCTAGTTGGGCAAAAATTGCCCGTGACTCATGAAGATCAAACAATCTTGCGAGGTTGAAGATCCTAATATCTTCAAGTTTAAAATTAAACTAAATAAGATGTAATGGATGACTATTGATTCAAAGGGGGTGGCGATGGATTGGCCGAGGAGCTTGTCAGGGCCCTAGGGTAGAAGTGTGACAGTGGCGAGGAGGTCGAGAGGTAGGTTGCCGATGTCTATTTACACTTCTCAAGGAAATCTTCTTGTAGGCAACGGAACTAGCAACGATTAGATTGACTCCCTAATGAGACAAAGACCAGAAAAAGGGATACAGAGCTGGCATGAGGATAGATGGAGGCGACTGAGAAGTAGCCGGTGGTCAAAGAGAAGAAGAGGTGGCGTAGTTTGCAGCCTAAACCGGATCAGGTCTGTCGTGGGATAATCACGGCAGACGTTACCAGGGGTAACTGATCTTGGGGCAAGACGACACAAGTGGTTGGGAGAGGGTTTAGCTCAGAGGAAGACATGATGATATTAGATCTGGTAGCCGGCAATCAAGTCGCCGAGTCTCCGATCTTAGGATAATAACTCAACTCTCGTGTTACACTAGATATTCGATATTAGGCGATACTGCTATCTCTCTTGGATCTCTTTAAACTAGACCTAGGGGCCGGCTTATAAAGCACCTGGACCCCCTGGCTTGCCCTCCAAGGCGCACCCTGAATCCTACTCGGACGCCGTATACAAACCCTAACTTTCCTTATCGTAACCCACAATCCGGGTTACGAGGCCTACAAGCTTAGGCCTTCCAGAAGCTCCTTTATGCTTAGCCGGATCTTGCGCAGCGTCCTTTGGGCCGGATTACACCTTGGAGTTGGCCTACCGGGTTATTATCCCTCCATCAAGGTCAACATTAAAAGAATCTCATACCATCATACGGGCATGCACACATGAGCACACAACTCGCATGTACAACCAGTTGGACCAGGCAACCATTGAGCTCCTCCGCCCACTAGATGTACCTCGTAGAGTCATCCGAGATGGAAACATAGAGGACATCGGCGATAATTGAAGGGTTTCATAGAAGAATAACAAAAAAATTCTAACTAACAAATGCGAAAACTTAGTCAGCATCTATCTATTAGTAATGCGGTAACGGTTAGGTTTCGACGACAAACCCTTGTAGACCAAAACCCGGGAATTATGCTCCCGCACAAGCGTTGCTGAGGAAGACGCCGTAGGCGACCTCAAGGTCGTGTAGAACTTGCCATGTCGGTAACGACTCCTGACGCCGCAAGTGCAGCGCCTGCGAGTACTCCCACATGTATAGTGCTTGACGATGAGTCCCGGTCTCTCCGATCCAGCAGAAATTGCGAAAGTAGATCTCCTAGATGGATTTCCCGCAGCGACGACGTGCCAAGGTGAAGTGATCTCTCACGTGTACATCCCTAACTTGGGGCCACAGACTGCGAGAGAGAGCGAGGTGGAAGTGGAGGAGCTGGGAGAGGTCTCACAATTTTCCTGGACCTAATTGTAATTTTCTGATTATTAAATCAATTAATATGTCTCTCTTTATATAAGAGAAAGGGGTGCCCTTCCCTTTAGCCCCCATGTGGGATTAAACAATGGAGGGATGAAGGAGGGGGGGGGGGTTGTAGCCGCATGGGCCCCATAGGGCTCATTAAGGGGGAGGGGGCAGATTCCCCTCATGGGATCTCTCCTTCGGGAGGGCCCCAAACAGGTGGGCTACTCCTTAATTTTCCTTTCTCCTTTTATTTACCATTTAATTAATATATAAATATATTTAATTCATAATTTAATATATTTACGTATCATTTAATTCCCGTGGCTCCGGAACTCCTTCCGGACCATTCCGAACTTCCTTCAGTCTTTCCCGGAACCTTTTTCCACTTCTATAATTCTGATAATTCCAAAAAAGATCTCCGAGCGTCATCAAGCCCTTAAGCGTGTTACCCTATGGTTCGGGAACACTCCAAACATGATCGAGACCCCTCTCCGACCAATGATCATCAGCGAGACCTGGATGCCCATAATGAATGACCCCTGTGCACTCCACGAATAAATGTTGTTAAACCATAAACATAGATACCTATTCTTTTTTTTTTCACTTTGATACAGGCCTTGTCCGAGATCTGATTGTTGACATCTGCATGTCATGTTTAATCTCGTTACCGACAAGAGTTCTTTAACTCGCTACCGTGATTTTCCATCCCCATGACCTAGTCATACGTTGCGCAGATTTATGGATGTAGTCTCACCGTTTCATATGCGGGGAGGGGGGGGTGGCTAAGCGGCTAGAGTATCTCTCAGTCAGGCATGTAAACAAATCCCACTCTTGATACATACGCCTCAACTGATCCCTTTGGAATACTGATGTACACCTTTATGATCACCCTGCTACGGTGTGACGTTTGATGCAATCTAACCAGCCTCCGGTGACAATGATGAAATATGATCTCACTCTCTAAGGATTATGATACTATATTCCATAAATATAGTATTGCAACGTTTATTTATGACACACATGTATTAACGTTTCCTATTAATACAATTACATCATGGTATAAATTTATTATAAAACTTAATGAGATACGACAATAAATACTCATCATTTATTTGCCTGTATATCTCTGACCGCAACTCCATCCTCACCCACCATGCCAATGCCGGAGAGCATGATAAGGGTCATATTTTTTTTAGCATTTTTGTAACGGACTAACCTCACATAGGATTATCAAATCTTAGTCACAATCTATATTGCAACTTATGACTAGCACACATAATGAAGGGTTGAGGTCATTTTTCTCAGTTTCATTTTAGGTGAAAATAGTAATATCTCGGTTACATCTCGATTTGCAACCGGTAATACCTTAAAGTCGACTTATAATCACTCCTGTACCGAGTTAAACTGCTCTTATCGGTAACATTGAAAGAGTAGCAAAACGGCTTATATAAAGGAAAAACCTTAAATTAGGGGACCTAAGGTGGCACCAGCGTAGGTCCCTTCTTCGCTAGCTGCTTTGTGCGTGGAGAGTCCACTTGGCCCGGCCTAATTGTTAGCAGCAATTTGATTTTTTTAGCCCAGTTTTCACCGCAAAATATATTTTCAGCAGCCCACTACACATAGTCATATACGCTAAGTGTCTTCATCATTTTCGATCAATGTTGCGTACGTCTTTAAAATTTATAACAAATCCGCACTCATTTTTTTGAGAAACCACGAGCGAGATGGCGTATATGTCTTTAGAATTCATTTGAAAATGATATGTTTATGTACTCTTTCATATGTTGTAAATATGTGATTTTATTATTGCTATCAATTTATTTTTTTGTTGAAATAAGGGATAATTTTTGTTGCAGCTGGAACGGTGACAAATTATTTTGTTGCTTACCAACTCTTTTTGATTGATGCAATTTTTTTTGTTGCAACAGGTTGTGATTTTTGTTGAATTGTTTAAATTTTTTGTTGCAACGTAATAAACATATTGTTTAACTATTCTCTGTAGGGTTACTTATTTTTTTATTTTGTTTGGAACAATTTGTTGCAATACTTTTTTTTGTACATGGGGCGATAAATTTTGTTGCGATACTAGTGAATTTGTTGCAATGACAGTTCCACCGTAATTATCGAGATGACCTCTTCGTTTAAGTGGGACGGGTGTAAAGTGCGGGTACACTGTGCTGATTTTTGACCGTACGATTGCGATCCAACGGTGGTGGAGAGGACATAGATTTACGCATAGCACTGTCCTTATATAAATTCCAACCAACATGCCGACTTTCACAATTGGCCGACTTTGACGAGGCAACACCGCAATATTCTTCTTCCTCCTCCTCGAGCCTCCGCGCCTCGGGATTTGCTTCCCTTCGCGCCCGCGCTCGCCACGAACTTCCTTCTCTGCTCTCGAGCCCGCTGGAAAACGCAATGCCCGCCTCCCCACCTACTCTTCTTATACCCGCGCCTCCCCCTCCCGCCCAATCTAGGACTGCGCTGCCGCGCATTGCATCGCGCACCATCGCCTCGATCGCCATGGATGACCACTATGCCAAGAACATGGCGTGCTCCGGCGGCGGTGAGACGTCGGCCGCCGCCACAGCGTCCAGGATCCTCGCCCAGTGGGCCGCGCGGCGCCGGCAGGCCTGCGAGCAGATGGTGCTCGACCTCGACCGCCGCGAGCGCGACTCCGAGCTCCTCGCGCTCGCGCGCCTCCACGCCGTCTCCACAATGCTCGACGCCTCCTTCCTCCGCGCCTCCGACAACAATGGCAGCGGGAGGAGCGCGCGGTCACCGGAGCGCGCTCTCGTGCGGCGGATCGCGCGGGAATGGACCGCTCCCGCACCGCAACAGGGCTCCCCGGGTGGCGGTGAAGACGCCCGGGGTGACCAATGGCTGGGCGAGTCCGAGCGCGAGCGCGTGCGCTCGGTGCGGGAGCGCGTCCGCCGAGCCAGCCAGGGCGACGCCGGCGGCGCACACGCGGAACAGAGAACCGTGCGCCAGCGCGACAGCGACCCACCCAGGGTTCGTGAGCGCCGGGACGTCAGGACGCGCATGGCCATGGAGCGGCAGCACGAGCTTCAGGGCCTCTCCGAGCACCGCGCCGTCTCTGCCTTCGCCCACCGCGGCCGCATTCAGGTCAAAACCCCAACATACTCTGCTCCTTCTTCTCTGTCCAATTGTGACAAATTGAGCCGAGCTTTGAATTTGGATAAAATTCCTTGCTCTAGCTTGCAACTGCAGTATCAAATGTAGTTTCAGAAAACAAGACTATTTTGTTCAAGTAATTAATTTATGTTTATTTTAGCAAATGTAGCATGTTCCTCTGTTCTGCACATTCTGTTTTACCTGGTGGCATCTTTCTGGCCAAAAACCCACCTGTACTGGCTTCATGCCTTTTGTGCCTAGAGTTCAGTTCTCACTCTGGAAACATGAGTGGAAACCTTTAGCTAGGAAGTTGAACATTTTGGTGTACTTTCCATGATTTTGAAAAACGACCATGATTGTTTTACTGCTACATTTTGCTGTACTTTCCATCATAGGGATGGCATTAGTTATGTTTTTGTTTCCAGAATTAATTGGTAGCACCATTCTTATCTCATACTAGAATTGATAGATATTGTTTTTTCAGTCCTTTCTCCGAGGTAGATTCTTTCGCGACGGAAGGCCCGTGCACGAAGACAGAATACTTTCTATGGCAACCGGAGAGTTGGGGCAACTTAGACAGAGTCATCATGTCGCTAGATTGAGGTATGGTTTCCGTTGCTAGTACGATCTTCTCTAGATGTTGCCGGTTGTGATCCTCTACTCTACTTTTGTTCATCTTGGCTGTCACTGTTTGGACCTTTCATCATACTTAAGGAGTGTATGTTGCTATTATGGTCAAATAGCCGAGAGAGCATACTTTCTAGTAGCCTAGATGGAAATACAATTCATTCATCATATCCCTTGCCGAAAAAAAAATCATGACATATGTCAAGTTTGATTGACAACATCATACAGAAGCATACGAGATTAAATTCCTGTGTGCTGACAATAAGTTGTTCTGGACTAGGGAAGAAGTTCGCTTTAGAACAGAAGACATCACCCTTGATCAAGCAACTAACCGATCAATGGGTGCCGAAAACAGAATTGCCGGTAGTGAGCGTCACAGTCCTATAGATCATGTCATACGTGAAGATAATCACCACCCGGAGAATGCTACCGGAAACCATGAGATTCAGACGTTTCAATCAACAGAAGACCAATCTGTCAATGCAGAAAGCGCTATACCAAACAGTAATGATTTTGATCAAGAAAACGTGCACGGATACGAAGACTATTCATCAGACTCAGGGTCCTCAGAGCAGGGCAGTGACCAGTCGGGCTCTTCTGACAACAATGTGCCACAAGAAGCTGGAACTTACGGGCAACCAAATGAATTGCAATGGTCAAGGGAGCTGTCCGGGAGCGAGGAAGAAGAAGACGGTGAGGGGGACGAAGAATGGCACGTTATCGATTCTCAAGAAGCTGAACCACGATGGCAGTCAGGTCGAAATTTCTCTCCTAGCACTTACAATAATTGGTTTGGTCCTCCAGAAGATGCTGTCTACGGAGTGGAGCTCAGAGAGCTGTTAAGAAGGTAGCACTTCCTGAAAACAAATCACAGAAATGCAGTTTACCGCTTTGCCGAATCATAGTTAAGCAGGTTAGGATATGTTTTGCAGGCGTAGCGTCTCTAATCTTCTTAGCAGCGGCTTCCGTGAAAGTCTGGACCAGCTTGTACAATCCTATGCTCGAAGACAGGAGATTGATGAAAGGCCGATGCCAAACGCAGGTCCACTGAACGAAGAACATGCCGAGCATGGGGTCGACGAACCGAATCCTCGTAGCTGGAGTCATCGACAAGCCATCCACCGCTCAGAATTTGTGAGTCTCTTCGGTCTTCACTCAAAATTTTCTATTCCAGATCACTGGTGACTCTTGTATATATTACTGCTGAGAGAAATCTGTTTGGCAGGAGTGCGACGCCATCCACGTCCTGCGCGAAGACCTGACGGGGCTCCAGCGAGGAATGACCAGCATGGAGCAGATGCTGCGAGCATGCATGGAGATGCAGATGGAGGTGCAGAGATCCATCAAACAAGAAGTCTCTGCCGCTCTGAACCGCTCTATGTCCATCCAAGGTCAGTCAGATTGCTGTGCTGCAGCCCATATTCATGGTCCACTGTATGTATCTGACAAAAGAATGAATCTGAACTCTGAACCTAGGGTGGGCTGAAGGAATGCTAGAGGATCCATCACGGTGGACGCTCGCAAGGAAAGGAACCTGCTGCGTCTGCTGCGACAACCAGATCGACTCGCTTCTTTACAGGTTTGCTTCCATTTTGTCACTATGAACTTACCGCTGAGACACATCTGTAGTTAACACAATGTGATATGTTCCGCTAACTTCTCAGGTGTGGGCATATGTGCACCTGCTCAAAGTGCGCGAGCGAGCTGCTCCACGGGGCCGGCAAGTGCCCGCTGTGTCGTGCGCCCATCATTGAGGTCGTCCGAGCTTACTGCATAATGTAACACACCTTAGAATAGCAACAGAAATTGTATGCTGAGTGTTAGAGGAGTGGTTAACTGGACCGGAGACTTTCAGTCCTGACTGCAGGAGTCGTGCCATAGTTTCTTAGAGCGCTAATATGCCATTATATATATAGAAACTCTTAATCCAACAACGTTGTAACATGCAATAATTGTTCTATGAGTTCACCTGTCAGGTGGTAATTCTGCCTTGTATTATGTCTCCTACTCATGAATACTAAGTGGGCGAGAGGAAGATATTCACTGTGATCGAAACATCTGATTGATCTGTAAGACTGTTACTGTTGGAATATTTAGCCCATGTGAGTGTGCTGAAATAATTGGGCCCAAGGCATGTGAGCCCAACAGCAAATGCTGAAATCTCAAAATGGCCCATGTGTATTGGTGAGTGGTGGGAGTGGGAAGTTTAGTCTCACATTGGAAGTTTGAGGAGTTGCACACCACCTTATAAGGTGGAGTGTTGTGGGGATTGTATGTGAGTGAGAACAAGAGAGCCTCTCGCGCACTCCTGCTCCTCCGCCGCTCACTCGTCTCGACACGACACGACACGACACGTCGCGATCGGCGTTTCGTGAATCGAGCCGAGACAATACTTTTGGAAAACCGATTTCGTAGTCGTGACGGACGCGTCACAGCTGAGGCGGTTCGGATCGCTCCCGTATCACGTGCTGCACACGTTAGGGTTTTCCGAACCGCACTATAAAATACGCGCACCGTGGGCGTTGTACACACACTGAACCAATCTAGGTTTTGCCACACCTCGTTCCTTGCGCCGCCAACGTAGTCTACTCCATCCCGAGCGCCGGCGTCCACCGGCGAACGGGAGAGCATGTCTCCGGAACCAGACGCCATTGTGATCATGTACGGGAGAGGGCGAATTAGGTTTTTGGGAAGCGCTTCGCGCGACTGCTCGCTGCTTCCACGACGGCTCGTCTGTCTAGCAAGTCAGGCGGTGCTGCGTACCGCCGTCTGAAGCGTCGTCTACTCCGACCCGTCATCGCCAACGTTGCCATCAACAACGTTACTACAAACGAACGGTACGGAATCTGCGTCCTGATCTGTCTGTTTAACATGTCTGCTGTTTATATGTTTAGAGAGATCGTGTTGCTATTATTCATGTTGTCTGCTGCATCTAGTATGTTCGAGTTTCACATGTTAATAGCTGCTGTCATCATGATTTATATTCTGGAATTAATCGTGGAAATTATGACTAATTATTCAACAATCCAAAAACCTAATTATAGGCAATTTCCTGAACTGACAATGGCCCACTTAATTGATTCAATGAAACCGGAAAGGTTAAATGGTACCACCTTTAAGAGATGGCAACTGAGAAGCCAACTGTGGCTCCAGTCCATGAAAGTGTGGGACATTATTATGAATGGCCTTCCTGAAGGAGCTTCTGACGATGTTCAGAATAAGTTCAAGGAAACCAATAATAATTTCAGAGGCTGTATTCTGAGTGTCCTGGAGGGACGTCTGTGCGATGTGTATATGCACATCGAAGACGCTAAGGAGCTCTGGGATGCACTGAATACTAAATTCGGTGCGTCCGATGCTGGCAGTGAGCTGTATATCATGGAGAGCTTTAACGACTACAAGATGGTGAATAACCGTTCTGTAGTCGAATAGGCTCATGAGATACAGTGCATTGCGAAGGAGCTTGATCTGCTCAAGTGTGTGATTCCTGACAAGTTTGTGGCTGGATGTATTATTGCAAAGCTGACTTCTTCATGGAGGAATTTTGCCACATTTCTCAAACATAAGAGACAGGAGATATTTGTTGAAAACCTGATAGCGTCTCTTGATGTTGAGGAGAAAGCTCGGGCAAAGGACACAACTGAGAGAGGTGGTGATTTGCAGTCTAGCGCCAATATGGTGCAGAAAAATCATCACGTCAAGAATAACAGCAAGAACAAAGGGAACTATAAGCCCCAGTTCAATGGTCCTGTGAACACTACTGCCTTTAAGAATACGAAGAAGAAGGTGCTGAACAAAACTGGGCTCGAGTGCTTTACGTGTGGAGCGCTCGGCCACTTTTCTGTTGACTGCCCAGACCGTGCAGACAAGAAAGGGAAGAAAGGCTCCAAGAATGTCAACGTGGTGACCGCTAGCAACACTGATGGGTACGGTAATATACCGATGGTACTTTCAGTTCTTCAATCTCCATGTTGGTGGATTGATACGGGTGCTAATGTTCATGTGTGTGCTGACATCTCTATGTTCACTTCTTATCAGGTCGCACGGGATTCTTCCGTCCTAATGAGGAATGGGTCACATGCTTCTGTTCGTGGTGTTGGCACGGTAGATCTGAAGTTTACTTCGGGGAAGATCGTGCAGCTGAGGAACGTGCAGCATGTCCCTTCTATGAATAAGAATCTCGTCAGCGGCTCCCTTCTTTGCAGAGATCGGTTTAAAGTAGTGTTTGAGTCCAATAAATTAGTTGTGTCGAGATGTGGACAATTTATTGGTAAATGCTATGAGTGCGGAGGCTTGTTCCGCTTTTCTCTTTCCGAATTTTGCAATAAGTCAGTAAACCATATTTGTGGCAATGTTGATTCAGATGCTAGTGTTTGGCACTCTCGTTTATGTCATGTTAATTTTGGTTTACTGTCGCGGCTATCCAGTTTAAGTTTAATTCCGAATTTCACCATTGCCAAAGGTTCTAAGTGCCATAGTTGTGTGCAATCTAAGCAACCTCGGAAGCCTCACACGGCAGCTGAGGAGAGACACTTGGCACCTCTAGAACTCATACATTCTGATCTACGCGAGATGAATGGTGTGTTGACAAAAGATGGAAAAAGATATTTCATGACACTCATTGATGATGCTACTAGATTCTGCTATGTTTATCTGTTGCAAACTAAAGATGAGGCTTTAGACTACTTTAAAATCTATAAGGCTGAAGTTGAAAATCAATTAGAGAGAAAGATCAAGCGTTTTAGGTCGGATCGTGGTGGAGAGTATTTCTCTAGAGTATTTGATGAATTTTGTGAGGAACACGGTATTATTCACGAGAGGACGCCTCCCTATTCGCCACAATCAAACGGAATTGCTGAGAGGAAAAACCGCACGCTGACCGACTTGGTGAACGCCATGTTGGACACTGCTGGTTTATCTAAGGCATGGCGGGGGGAGGCTGTGTTGACTTCGTGTCATGCCCTGAATAAAGTTCCTAACAAGAATAAAGAGAAAACCCCTTATGAGGAGTGGGTTGGGAGAAAACCATCACTTTCTTATTTGCGTACTTGGGGATGCTTGGCAAAGGTCAACGTTCCAATTCCAAAGAAACGCAAACTCGGACCGAAAACAGTGGATTGTATCTTTCTAGGTTATCCTCAGCGTAGCATTGGTTATAGATTTCTAGTGGTTAAATCCGAGGTACCTGATATGCATGTTGATACTATTATGGAATCTCGTGATGCAACATTTTTTGAGAATATGTTTCCTATGAAAGATATGCATAGCTTTACTGAATTTTCTTCTGAATTAATTCCGGAATCTAGTACATCTAGTGATCATACTGAACAACCACATGATGAGAACGTCCTTGAGAAGGATGACAATGAAGCTCCTAAACGGAGTAAGAGACAGAGGATTGAAAAATCTTTTGGTGATGATTTCATTGTGTACCTTGTGGACAATACTCCTACATCTATTGCAGACGCATTTGCATCTCCATATGCAGATGACTGGAAAGAAGCTGTCCATAACGAGATGGACTCCATTCTTTCTAATGGGACGTGGGAGTTATCTGAACGACCTTATGGTTGTAAGTCAGTGGGCTGTAAGTGGGTGTTCAAGAAGAAGCTAAGGCCTGATGGTACTATTGAGAAGTACAAGGCACGGCTTGTAGCCAAGGGTTACACTCAGCGAGAAGGCGAAGATTATTTTGACACCTATTCACCTGTTGCTAGACTGACCACCATACGTGTACTACTTTCCCTGGCTGCCTCTTATGGTCTTATCGTTCATCAAATGGACGTAAAGACAGCTTTCCTTAACGGAGAGTTGGAAGAGGAAATCTATATGGATCAGCCTGATGGGTTTGTGGTAAAAGGTGAAGAGAGAAAGGTGTGCAAATTGTTAAAATCTTTGTATGGACTGAAACAAGCACCTAAGCAATGGCATGAGAAGTTCGACAGAACTTTAACTTCTGCGGGCTTTGTCATTAATGAGGCTGACAGGTGTGTATACTATCGCCATGGTGGGGGCGATAGTGTTATATTATGCTTTTATGTTGACGACATACTGATTTTCGGTACACGCATAATTGTGATTAATGAGGTCAAGTCTTTTCTATCAAAGTGTTTTGATATGAAAGATCTGGGAGAAGCTGATGTAATTCTGAACATCAAGCTTATTAAGGATGAGAGTGGGATTACGTTGACGCAATCACACTATGTTTAGAAGATCTTGAGCCGTTTCGGCTTTATTGATAGCAAGCCTTCTCTAACACCTTATGATCCTAGTGTGACGCTTCGAAAGAACAAGAGGATTACGAAAGATCAATTGAGATACTCTCAAATAATCGGTTCACTCATGTACCTTGCGAGCGCGACGAGACCTGACATTTATTTTGCTGTGAGCAAATTAAGCAGGTTCATGTCAAACCCGGGTAATGATCATTGGCATGCACTTGAAAGGGTCATGCGCTATCTGAATGGTACTATGAGCTATGGGATTCATTATTCAGGGCACCCTGCTGTGCTTGAGGGATATAGTGACTCCAACTGGATTTCAGATGTAGATGAGCTCTACGCCACAAGTGGATATGCATTTCTTTTTGGAGGTGGCGCAGTGTCATGGAGGTCTTGTAAACAGACCATATTGACGAGGTCAACCATGGAAGCAGAACTTACTGCTTTAGATACAGCCACTGTTGAGGCAGAATGGCTGCGTGAGCTCTTGATGGACTTGCCGGTGGTTGAGAAACCATTACCGGCTATTCTCATGAACTGTGACAATCAAACGGTGATTGCCAAGGTGACCAGTTCTAAGGATAATGCAAAGTCATCAAGACACGTCAAAAGTCGTTTGAAGTCTGTCAGGAAATTGAGAAACTCCGGAGTAATTACTGTTACGTATATTCAAACAGACAAAAACCTGGCAGATCCCTTTACAAAGGGACTATCACGTAATGTGATCGATAGTGCATCGAGGGAGATGGGTATGAGACCCGTAAGCGTTACACCATAGTGGTAACCCAACCTATATGATCGGAGATCCCGTGAATTAGGACCTGGGAAGAACAAGCTAGTGGTTTGACTGAGGAGAGTATTTGGTAAACCCTCTCTAAGTGATGATGCATAACTCTCAAAGAGCTGTAAGGCAGGTTGGCAACATGCCTTAATGTGTTTATGTTGGCTATTCATAGCAAAGATGCTGTCCTACAGAGCATTCTTGAAAGAACACACCTATGTGAGTCCGACTGTAAACGTCGCAGTCTATGAGATTTGGGTGATCTCTAGTAAACTCATAAAGAGACCACGGAGTATGACGCATATGCTCCACCCGCGGGGTAGGCTACTGGCGGCCAAGTACTAGTTATGACTTTGAGTAAAGTCTATTGGCACAAAACTTGCAATTCAAGGCATAGTCCATTGTTCAAGTTGCTGATAGATGTAGCTTAAGTCTCTAGGCGGAAGTTCAACTTAACAGTCTCTGCTGAAACACTGGTATATAAACAAGTAGCGAGGATTGGCAAATCTTCAAATGGGCATTTGAGATCTGGTGGGGGATTGTTGGAATATTTAGCCCATGTGAGTGTGCTGAAATAATTGGGCCCAAGGCATGTGAGCCCAATAGCAAATCCTGAAATCTCAAAATGGCCCATGTGTACTAGTGAGTGGTGGGAGTAGGAAGTTTAGTCCTACATTGGAAGTTTGAGGAGTTGCACACCACCTTATAAGGTGGAGTGTTGTGGGGATTGTATGTGAGTGAGAACAAGAGAGCCTCTCGCGCACTCCTCCTCCTCCTCCGCCGCTCGCTCGTCTCGACTCGACACGACACGTCGCGATCGCGTTTCGTGAATCGAGCCTCGAGCCGAGACAATACTTATGTTTATTTTGCTGTTTTGGAAAACCGATTTCGTAGTCGTGACGGACGCGTCACAGCTGAGGCGGTTTGGGTCGCTCCCGTATCGCGTGCTGCAACCGACTCGGACGTGCGGCGTGGGCCTCCCACGTCGCACACGTTAGGGTTTTCCTAACCGCACTATAAAATACGCGCACCGTGGGCGCTGTACACACATCGAACCAATCTAGGTTTTGCCACACCTCGTTCCTTGCGCCGCCAACGTAGTCTACTCCATCCCGAGCGCCGGCGTCCACCGGCGAACGGGAGAGCAGGTCTCCGGAACCAGTCGCCCTTGTGATCCTGTCCGGGAGAGGGCGAATTAGGTTTTTGGGAAGCGCTTCGCGCGACTGCTCGCTGCTTCCACGACGGCTCGTCTGCCTAGCAAGTCAGGCGGTGCTGGGTACCGCCGTCTCAAGCGTCGTCTACTCCGACCCGTCATCGCCAACGTTGTCATCAACAACGTTACTACAAACGAACGGTACGGAATCTGCGTCTTGATCTGTCTGTTTAACATGTCTGCTGTTTACATGTTTAGAGAGATCGTGTTGCTATTATTCATGTTGTCTGCTGCATCTAGTATGTTCGAGTTTCACATGTTAATAGTTGCTGTCATCATGATTTATAATCTGGAATTAATCGTGGAAATTATGCCTAATTATTCAACAGTTACATCATACATTCTACCATTTTTATTCTCGACATTGTTTCCCATTTAGAAAGGAAAATATCAATATTTCCACGTCATTTGGCTCTTTTTTTACATACGCCTCCCACAGGGGAGCCGGTCTCCATTATTATTGATAACAGAGAAGGTTTCACAAACACAACAACACAGAAGTGAAAAGAAAGGAGAAAAAAAAAAGAAACTACAACTTCTCCAAACGAGCCTCTGAACCCAGGCAACCTACTGTTTTACGGCCAAACGAACCCCAAACATCCAGGGGTATTACAAAAGATCAGGAAAGGCCTCAGAGGGAAAGATTGCCCCTTTACCCAGAACAGTATCAACAAACCGGCCCATGCTTCTTAACAATTTTGAGGCAGAACAATAGCGAAAAGTCGTCTATTTTTTGAACTCGGATGGAGACATCAGCTTCTTCGTCATCATCCTCATGCGCTGGCGCTCTCCCGCTCTGAGCTCTTGATCCAGTAGCATCAAACGCGCGCACAACAACATTCTGGATCTGGTCAGCTCCCTCTAGGATCATCTTTTGTTCTCCTCCGAACCCTGCCCAATATCGCAGAAAAACGCACATATAACATACCATCTCAACAGGGGATGATATAAGCTTTCCTGCTCTATTACGAAGTTTCCACACTGCCCAGCATAGCGCTGCTACTCCAACAACATGCAAGTTAGTATTCGAAGGGAAAAACTTAGCTATCCACCAAAAAGAATGAGTAAAACCCGAAGGCCTGGCACTAGCCCCAATAGCAATGCTGAGAGCACTCCAGACAAAGCTCACAGCTGGACATGAGAAAAACAAGTGGATAATTGACTCATTCTCTGGGCAGAACCTACAGAGGGGGCTACCCACACACTTCCTCTTAAGCATGTTGTCTTCAGTAGGAATGGCATTATGCCAAATCAGCCAGAGCCAAATTTTAATTTTCAAAGGAAGTTTTGATTTCCATAGGTGTCTAAAAGTTCTGCCAGTCCCAGAGCAGGAAAGTTTGTTGTACAGGGATTTAACAGAGAACACCCCACTTCTAGTGAACTTCCATTTAGGTACATCTCTCCCTGATCCGAGAGCCATTGTCACAAGGGCACTCCACAACTGTTGCATTTTCCCCCGCAACTGAGGTGATAACCATCTTCTAAAGGAGATGGCCCACCCTAAATCATGCATTTCCTTGACAGTCTTATCCTGGATAGTGCAAATATCATATAGCTAGGGAAAGACAATGCAAAGAGGATTGTCCCCCAACCAAGTATATCATTCCCCCCTACAACACACATTTTTCTCCCCATCAGATAGTATTTCCTGACTTTAAGTAGGTCTTTCTAGATAGGAGAGTCATCATGTCTACATTTCACAGCATGAATCCACCTGCTTAGATTGTACTTATTTCTCACCAAACTCTGCCAAATTCCATCTTCTCTCTCCAGTTTCCACCACCACTTGCATAACAAGCAGATATTCTGAATCCTCGGGTTTTTAATCCCCAAGCCACCTTTCTTCCTTGGTCTACAAATCAGCTGCCACTTAACCATGTGGTACTTCGTTTTGGTTTCAGTTCCTTGCTAGAAATATCTCATGATTATCTTAGTCATATTCTCTAGATTTGTCAGAGGTAGCAGAAACATAGACATGCCATATATGCCAGTCCCACTTAATGAGGACTGAATGAGGGTAACCCTACCCCAAAAGAGGAGTTGTTACCAATCCATCCATCTAGCTTCCTTTTCAATTTATCAGCCACACCTTCCAGGTCACATACATGTAATCTAGACCCACTCACAGGCACCCCCAAATACTTAGTAGGCCACTCCCCCAACTGGCAGCCAAACATATTAGCATATTCCATTTTCTTCTCATCATCCTTCAACACCATCATTACTTCACTTTTGTCAAAGTTTATCTTAAGACCAGACATTGTTTCAAACAGAAAAAGAATAAGTTTCAAATGAAATGCCTGAGACATCTCATCTTCGATCAATAGGATAGTATCATGATCATACTGAATAATTGCAATCCCAAATTCATTGAGGTGAGGTGAAAGCCCCACAATCAACGCTTCTTTTTGAGCCTGATGCACCATTTTGGCAAGATTCTCATCAGCCAGATTAAACAGGAAGGGTGATAAGGGGCCCCCCTGTCTCACCCCTCTATGGCCAGCAAAATCCTTCCCTCTAGTATTGTTTACTTTCACACACAAAGTACCATCTTTCACAATGTCACTAATAATTCTTCTCCACCTGGGACTAAAACCTTTTTGGGAGACACATCTAAGGAGAAAATCCCAATCAACTTTATCATAAGCTTTTTCAAAATCCAATTTCAACACCACCCCCTGCTGTTTTCCCCTTCTAGCGTCATGAACAATTTCATGCAAAGAAAGTACCCCATCCATAATGTTTCTACCTTTTATAAAAGCATTCTAACAATTGGAAACAAGTTTTGACATTCCACCCTATAGGTTACTACTTTTGTTAAGATTTTATAAATCACTTGCAACAGGCAAATGGGTCTGAACTTCTGAATGATTTCTGCACCAGGAGACTTCTGTAGGAGAAAAATCATAGCAAAATTCAATCTGTATAAAGGAAGATTCCCTTCAAACCAATCTTGGAACAGCTGCATAATTTCATTCTTTATCAGAGGCCAACAAGCCTGGTAGAACTCAACATGAATCCCATCCGGACCAGGGGCTTTATTAGTAACCATTATGTCCAGAGCATTTTTAACTTCCAATTCCTTGAAGGGGGTTTCCAAGGCAAGTAAATCATCCATTGATAGTTTCTCACTTTCAGTCCAAACTGTTTCATCCATAATCATGTCATTTTTAGGTCCATGTCCAAACAAAATTTTATAGTAGTCAGTGGCATGGGCCAAGAGGGCCTCAGTACCATGTATTTCTCCCCCCAGGTTTCTAAGAGTGTAAATTGTGTTTTTCCTGTTCCTTCCACTAATAATTCTGTGAAAGTAAGTTGTGTTCAGATCACCTTGCAACAACCATCTCTCAGCTGATCTATTAAACCAATATTTTTCCTCTTCCTCCAGAATCTCAAGTAACTCCCTCTGAATCATCTCTTTCCTCATATATTGATCCCCAGTTAACATGTTATCTTCTTCTGCCAGTTCCAGATTTTCCAGTTCAGCATTCAAATCTTTCTTCCTAACAATGACATTACCTCTCACATTCACCCCCAACCTTTAAGTCTTCTCTTCACATTTTTAATCTTCTGTTGAAATCTCCCAACACTATCAGTTGCCTCCACATAGGAATTCCAGGCCCTTGAGACTCTGTCCTGGAACATAGGATGACTAATCCAAGAGTTTTCAAATCTGAAATCCCTGTTCTTAACTGTCACAGGTTCACCAGTATCCACAATGAAAGGATTGTGATCTCACATAACCCTAGGCACTTTCTTGGAAAAAGTTAAGGGGAAACAAGACTCCCAGTCATTAGTCATAAGTACTCTATCAAGTTTTTTCAAGGTAGGATCTACTTGATTATTAGACCAAGTGTACTGGCCACCAGACATGTCTACTTCCCTCAACCCAAAAGCGAAAATAATGGAATTGAACCTATGAGAAAACCTAGTAACACCCCCTGCTTTATTTTTCTCCTTAGGGAACCTGATGATATTAAAATCTCCACCAATAATAGTTGGGATAGTTAAATGAACACAAATATCTTCCAACTCATCAAGGAAAGCATCCTTATGTTCATCATGTGCACATCCATAAACCACCACAATACCTAGCTGTTTATTCACCTTCTTGTCCAAGACCTTAGCATGAACATAAAATCTAGCAGTGACAGCTGAGATGGAATCAAATCTAGATTCTCTAATACCACACAACAACCCACCAGATCTGCCCAGAGAGGGGGACCAATGCCAGACAAAGGACCCATCAGGATCAAACTTTCTCCAAGTAGATATGTCTAGTTTCTTTCTCATAGTTTCTTGTAAGCCAATAAATTCTAGATCATGATCTCTAATGAGATCCCTAATAGAAAAGGAAAAACCCTTCTTGCCCACACCCCTACTATTTATAAAAGCACCAATCATAAAATGCTAATAGATTTACTCCTCGTTCTCGGTCTAGACACTACATCACACCAAGGGTGATTAGTTCTGACCCTAGAAGGAACATTAGTGCCACATAGGGGCACCCCTTGAACAAGATTTTTGCTGTTGGATAGTTTTTTCTTAGAAAATCTCTTATTCTTATTGGATAAAACATGAGTGAAACCCTCATTATCATCCCCAACATCAGAAGATTCTTTAATTGATTTAGGAGATTCCCCAGAAGAAGCTATCCAATTTACTATCAGCAGATTCATCAACAGTTCCATTATTACAAACAGCTTCACATGTTACTCTAGTTTTTTTGATTAACTAAGTTGGTCCTAGCAGATTTCAGGTCTTTTAACATGTGAATAGTAGTAAGGGGAAGTGTTGAAACATCAATTCCTATTTCCAAAGCCTTATCAACAATACTTTCATCAGATAAAATAGAAAAGGTATTATAAGATTGATGTTGTTTGTTATTACCTTCCATCTTATCCCTGGCTTCCAGATGATCCATGGCTTTCTTTAGAACACAAGTATTTGATTGGGCACCAGCATGAATCCTGGCACTACTCCTCGCAGGAGCAGGTTGATCAGGAGTTGGCAGTGCAAGCACAGAGGGCTTACACACCATGGAGTTCTTGACAGTTAACTCGGGACTAGGAGACAATTCAGTGATCACAATGGAGGAGAAATGGACTTGATTATTGCCAGCAGTTTCTTCAGAGATAACATCCTCAGACATATCACCATAGCTATAACTGGACTCAGATCCAGCAGGAGATTCCACAACAGGTTCCATATTGGCATGAGGGCCCCTCTGCAGCTCCTTCCTCCATTCATCCTTCTTGTCACTATTGGTTTCAAGCAATCTCTTCAAAAACCCCTCATACGTAAGTTCCATCTTCAAGGGCTCATCAGGATCCTCCACTACACCATCAGTAATCCTGGGTGTCTTCAAGTACTCCATATATTGTGCATAGAAGTCCACAACAGGTGGCATGGGTCTACGAGGAGCACTAGAGGAGCCGACGCCTTGCTGGTTCACAGAGGGAACCAATGCAGTACCATATCCAAGCCCCTGGATTTTCCTTGCAAAAGATGACTGATCATCATCACTCTCATCTCTCAACTCTTCAGAAATTTTTCTCTTACCTTTCCCTTTGCTATCATCCACTAGAGCCTGTTTTTCCATAGGCATATCAATCCCGGAATTAACAAAGGAAGTCCTGGCATCACGCATGAAGCCACCTTGAACATGACCTCTACCCCGTTTCCTTTCCATTGTATTATCAGCAAAGTTATTAGTTTTCTGCTTCTTGGGAGTGTGAGAGAAATCCCCCCCACCACCCTCTAGCATGTTCTGCTCAAATTTCTCAACACGAGACTGAGACTTCTCCTTGCTCACCTTGCCAGTAAAAATCTCTCTAGTAAATTCTATGTCATAAAAAGCACCTCCAATGTTCACATTCGTCACCGCAGGAGGAACAAGAGACACGCCCATGTTACCAAGCAGGACACGGACGTAATCTATATTGTTCAAGCTATGTCTATCCACAGACAGGGTCCTACCAACTAGACTACCTACATAGGAGGCAGTTGGATAGTTCCTGTTCTCCAAGGGGATGCTCTCACCTGGAACCAGGCCATATCCATCTCAGCCATAGCTTCATATCCAGGAATCCAATTCTCCACTTGCAAAACAACAGAGGGGATAGTTCACATGTTGATTCTCCCAAAGTGTATCCAGGCATCAATGTCCCTGGAACTAGGAAACCTCATCAAGAATCTAGATGCTGTCATCTTCTTGGCATACCACCTCCACATGCATCGGTTTCCAGCCCACTACGTGAATTCCACCTCAATCTGCCTAGCAGATACATTACCTTGGACAACCTCTACCACTGCATGATATACCTCTTTTGCAGGAGCGGGTTCCTGATATCGGGGATAACAAAGAAACCACCGTTAGGAATCGAAGCACCCACAAAGGGGGCAGCCAGCTCCCATGGTTTGGGCTCAGCATTCACGATATTTTCATCGTGATTAGCCCCGCAAACATTACACACACACTCTATATCAATCACTTGGTTTCTGTTTTCTCTAAACTAGACCGTACGAATGTTATCCCTTCCCCCATCCTGCAACTCCCTATCAGCATGACCTCCCCCCCCCGGACATCAACATGTCCCTGCTCACGCTGATTCATATTCGAAGCTACAACAAAAGAGAAGCTTGGAGTTGCAGGCCTTCTAGGGTTTTGGTTTACCTGATTAGCACCGAATCCACGCTCGTTGGCAGAGCTATCCGAGTACGCATCCCGCATCTCAGGGCGGTGTGCAAACCTATCTCGATTCGCCTCCCCAAAATCACCTCCAGTACCTGCAGCACGGTCACGAGGACCGATAGCACCCAAACAATTGTTGCTGCCACCGCGGAAGTCGCGTCCACCTCGAAACGGCTCGCCGCTCCTAGATCTGTTGACGAAGACACCCCCTCTGACATCATGGCACTCCTCCACGCGCCCATGCTGCTGCTACCCCACCAGATCTTGATGTTCCGCTCTGAGGGCATGAACAACCTGGGGGCGCTCAAGATCTCCTTTCGAGTACCCCCCCCTATCAGGCCTGCTGGGAGGGAAGTTTGGCCACGGAAAATGGCCCGGGCCACCCCCTCTCCTTCCTCCTCTATTGAAGAATGCCATGGGAGAAGATGGAGGTGGAGACTTGGTCACCGCTGCAAAGGAGCGATGGTCCCCTCTCTCCGTCCCTTTCCACAGAACTGGTTTCGTTGATTTGAGGATCGATGGCGGGATCTGGCGGATAATGAAGACAACCCTAGGTCCCCCGTGCTCTTGAGCTCGCTCCCAGATATGGTGGAATCTAGATCTGACCGACTGGGAGGTAGGTGGAGAGGACACGGGATAGTTGTCCTCCCGTGACTTTTGCACGCAGCCCCCTCCCTCACCTATTTTTTCATTCACCACCTCAGACCGTGGTAATGGCGGCCCACCATCCGACGTGGCTTCTACCTCAGCACCGCCGCGTGGATCCAACTGGTCAACCTCCCGAAGAAGCCCCCGCGGCGCCAACGGCGGCCATGTCCTCTGAGGAGACCAAGGCAACCTCGCCCGCTCGTGCTGGGAGAACCATTGGCCTCCAATTGCTGCAGTGAAATGTCGAAACTCAATCCCCAATCCTTCTTCTACCTCCAGCTCCGACCCCGCCAGAAGAACGTCCACCGCAATCCCGTCCTTATCAGTCAGGACCAACCGCCGCTCGTCCCACCGTGACAGCAATCCACCTGGGCACCGATCGATAGATCCATCCTTGCTGGAATATACTACATCCCATCGCAACGACACCAGAGAATCGGGGAAGGGGTCCTCACCGACGATGGGATTGGGTTCCCTCTCATCGTTGGTGATTGCAAACTCCCTCATCTTGACGATGTCGCCGTGTCTCATGGAGGTGCGCCTCGGGAGGTCGATCTAGTCGATAATAACATCCTCCTCGTTAAGGAGAATTACTCGCCCTAGATCCCACCGGAGTACCACCACCCCCCGCCTGGAGGCGCCGAGGACGTGGGCGAGTGCTGGGAGAACGAGGCCTTCCAGCGCATCGCCTCACACTGCCCGCGCCGCCGCGCGCGTCGCCTACGAAATGGCCTCTCTGTCTAACACTAGGCTCCTATTAGCACTATGTTTCCGTGATTCCGTGTTACACTAGGCTCCTAAACCCAAGACGGTTCGTACATGTAATATATATAAACTCTGTAATACTTGTCGATCAATACAAGAAACAAATCGTTCCAATTATCATGGTATCAAACATCTAGGTTTTCCGTACCGCGACTGCAAAAACCTCCACTGCGGCCACCGTAGCCTCTCTATAATTTTATCAAGTTTATCATGTTTATGGCATTTTTTCCATAAAGAGACTAGCTAAGATATGTATAGCATTAAGAGATTTAATGTACTCAAATTCTAGGAAGTTTCCAGCAACCATTATTTCGAAGCATTCTTGTACCAACCAAAAATCCATTGGTAAAAGCATCTAAATAAAATGTTTAAAGCAAGCTCAGGTTGTATTTTCTTCCGTGACCTAGAAACTTTTTCCCAAGCATGTGTAAATTTATCCCCACCTCTTTGTTTGAAGGTGAGTACCTCAGCCTCGGGAGACATACTAACAAAATTAACTAACAATGCAAATAAAAGACTAGAAACTAGAGAACTAATTTTTTCGGGGGGGGGGGGGTTGATAAAGAAAAAACAAGACTAAACAAAAGTAAAATAAGTAAGAACAAAATAAAAGAAAGATAGTGGAAGTGTGAGAATACCTTTGCAGCAAGCTAGAAGTCCCCGACAACGGCACCAAAAAAGGTACTTGATGCTGACATGATCACACGCTTGTTGGGAGACCCCAAGCGGAAGGTATGATGCAGTCTAGCAGAAATTTTATCCCAGTTAAGGAACCAGGGTTTATTGAACCAGTAGGACTTCATAGTATTGAAGAAGGTTTATTTTTTCATGCGGGATCAACAAACGTGGACCTCCACACGAAACACAAACTCTCTCTTTCCGCAGCTTTCCGGAAGGTTTTCAATCTTCTGGTCTTGCTGAAAACAGGAGAATTAAACGTATAGAGTCTTGAAAAATAAATTAATTAAAACAGAACAACAAGGAAACAATTTTGAAACGTCTTAATAGAAGGTTGCAACTATGAGGAAAATAGGACTGGGGGGGGGGGATAGGTTCACTAGTGGTGTCTCTTGTCGCACCCTGGCTTCTAAGGGATACTCATCGTACGAACTGGATAGTAGGTGCTTGCATTATGGGGCATAACTGCTCCCACGTCCCAGCTTCCTGGTAGGCCGGCGCTTATGCGCGACAACACAAGCCCTACTATTCCACCGTCGATGTAAACTATCCATTAGGAGTCACAGGCACTGCTGTCGACGTACTTCATAACAAGCACGCACTGTACGTCAACAGCTTTGAACGAATGATTATCACAACTCATCTCTACGACACAAAAGATAGAAATAAAGTTGCAATTGGCCTTCACTAAGGAAGAAATAGCGAATACAATCATCCAGAGGACACATGTCCCAACATATCATCCATTACAACAGCGGAAGCAATCAAAGGTGTCTGGGTACAGACAAATCCAACAGGCTTAAGAAGCCGGAGAAAATAAATAAGACGAAGCCCATCCACGTAGGTTCTGGATCCTGCCCTGGTCCAGCTAACTACTCGTCTGCAGTCTCGTCGAACTCCACAAAGTAGCCATCCTGGGAAGCATCATAGTCGTAGTCGTACTCTGCGTAAACCACAGCCCCAACGGGGTTAGTACATCCAAGTACTGGCAAGCAAGACTCACAGTTCATCAAAGAGTTACCCGTCAACACAAGCATTGATGCTTGGGATCAACGGAAGAAAGGGGTGATATAAAAGTTGCTGCTGGCTGCTCTAAACAACTACAGAAGATAACTACAAGTTCCGGCTAACAGAAAAGATAAGATCGAGGATTGTAACCAACTGAAAGATAACTTCAATCAAACCCATCCTGGATCTCGCCCCTTATCCAAAGAAGCAATCCGAGGATAACTCACACAGTTGTGATAAGGTGAATCAAGTTATTGTGTGAATAACCTATTACTAGTCAAGTTATTAATCATTGGGTGAAACATGATTGATCATTATGTTGAAGTTGTCCTGAGTACTTGTTAGCCAGTACTTTCACCAAGTAATCCATAACCGCGGAAAACACGGCTTCTCGAGAAGATTATCCCTGCAGGGTTGCACCAATTTGGCCGTACACGCAAGAATAACCCGCCAGATGGGATGCCTCCCACCAAGCGGGGTACTCTACACAACCAACCATTCTCCGCATCAAGCCCAAAGCACCTTGGGTGCACGGCTAATCGAGCCCAGAAGAAAATGGACCCTCATAGCACTCTAAGAACGTGTCCCCCTATATGCCGACTACAAAAGTTCCACCCTGCGCTGGGATCGCAAAAACATGCATGCGGCAAATAGAAAGCACGAACTAAATGAGATGATTTGGACGAGATGCGAATCAGGTCAAGTTGAGGGGGGCGCCCATACTCGCTTCCCACATGCGGGTAGTGCGCTCATCATGGATCAGTAGACAAGACCCTTTTCCTATTAGGGTCGACACTAGCAGGCTCCAAAACCTCTCATGGGCCTCCTGCCGGTGCCTTATCATCAAATTATTATTACCATTAGCAATTAACAGGATTGATTGATTAACAGTCGAGCCCCGGTACAAGTAATAAGATAGTAAAAGTAGTAACCGACAACAGACTCGAGTAAAAGCAACCCTAAGCATGCTAGATAATACTAAGGCACAAACAAAGGCTGTAGGTATGGAGGTGAGGCAGTAACATTGGTTCAGGGTATCATGTGATAGGTTCGGAGAACAAGCAACGATACATAGGGCTAGCAATAGTAGACAAAAGGATAGTATCGACAACAAGTGTGGAAAGGAACTCGATGATTCATGTGAGTGATAACTTGCCTGGCAGCTCAGTAGCCGGGTACTGGGCTAGGTCCTGGGTAGTGGTGTCGTAAGGATCGTCGGTCTCAACGTAGTCGTCGTCTAACCGAGAAGAAGCAAACAGACAAAACATGAATGTAAACAATCATGTTCATGGCATTGTGCACAGTCAATATGATGCATGACAATTTAATAGGTGCATCTAGATAAACTGACTAACATGATAGCACAAATTAAATGGACCCATATGCAAGGGTTGCATATGGAAAAGGATCCATTGAAACAATTGGAACAAATGAGTTACAATTATTTATTAGGTGATAGTTGTTATCATGATGCATGCATGATGATGATGACAAGATAACAACAAAATAACAATATTAATGGCAATTGTAATGAGGGTTAACAAGTTAAGAAAACAATTATTAAGTTTTGGAAATTATTGGTTACTTAATGATGTTAAACAAATAGTTGTTGTTTTCATCAAGTTAAAGGGTGCAAAACGAATAACAAAATTGATATTTCAAAAGGTTATCAAATTTTAGTTGAGTTACATGTTTCACATTTTGAAATTGGACTTTAGATTATTTAGTTATGAATTAAACGATATTAAACAAGTTTTAATTGAATTTAAAACAAGCTTAAATATTAATTGAATTTTATTTGTTCCAACTATAAATTCAAATCCACATTTGAAAAGTTCACACTTTAGTGGTTTGAAAACATAATTTGCATGTTCAAAAATATTTTATATTAATCAAGTTATGATTTTTATCAAATTTAATTGAATTAAACAAGGTTTAAATTGTTTAGGCAATTTAAATTGTTCAAACCAGAAAACAAAATTTATATTTGAATAGAACATTCAAAAAGGTGTGAAAAACATATTTTATTTGAATTATTTGAAAACAGTATGAATTAGTTATGAATTATTCAAATTTGAAATTTAAAAGTATTTTGAAAATTCAAAACAGAACACAAGTGGAATATTTGGAAAGATTATAAAATTTGGATCAGAATACATATCAAGTTTGTATTTGTTGGTATTATATAACCCAAGATATTGAATTTTGAAGTTTGTATTCAAATCTGTTATTTAAAAAAAGAAACAGAAAACAAGTTATACTTTTGTTACGGGGGTGGCATCTACACGCAGCCTCTGCTGCGTGGGCCAGAGCCAACGTGGCGCAGTGCACGCCCGCGTGGCAACCAGGCCCGCTGACGAGTGGGCCACGGCTGCCAGCACAGAAGAGCAAAAAAAAAGGTTAATCTGCGCGCCCGCGGAATCGAACCCGCGACCACGAGGAGGTGCATAGCGTGCGCAACCACTGCGCTGCGCTGCGGTGTTTGTCAGTTAAGGGGACTGAAACAGGTTATGCTTCAGTTCTAAATATCTGAACTTTTCTGACGAAAAGCTTGCGCGGCGGACAGACGAGGTGCTCGCCGGCGATGAACAGAGCTGCTGTGCTCGAATTGGAAGGGTAGGACGCACACGTATGCAGGGGGAGGCATCAGAAGAGGGAGGCAGGAAGTGGATGCTCACCACGTCGTCGAGGAGGCAGAGGCCTGACGGAGACGTCCTGCTGACGACGACGGTGACGCGGGCAGTCGAGGACGGCGGCGAGCTCCTGGTGCTTCTCCGCGGCTGCTCAGGTGTTCGAGGCGTAGAGGACGACGAGGCGATGCTGTTCCAGGAAACGGTGGGTGCAGAGATGGCCTGCAACGGCGACGAGGTGGTCGGATTCAGAAAACGCGGCACGGTGGCCGGACAAGGGAAAAGGACGGCGGCGTCGATCTGATGCTCACCGTGGCTGTTGAAGGTGTCCAAGGGGAAGAGGAGGGGACGGCGACTCGATTCTCGCGCAGAGATGGCTAGGTGGGTGCGCTAAGCGGCGGCGCCATGTCGAATTTCAGAAGATCGCCGGCGGGGAGAAGTAGCAGAGATGGACAGCTCGAGAGGAAGGAGGTGAATGGCGGCGCTGCGAGGAACCCTAGAGCGATAGGGTAGGTACGGGGGCCCTAGGGTACGCTTATATAGGTGGGGAAGCGCCGGTGGCCACCGGAGTCGCGTCGGGGTCGCGGTGGCTCCGCTGGATCTTCTGCCGTACGGGGTGACGAAGGTGAAATTAGATGGGGGCACGAATCTTGGCGCGCGGCGAAGGGGTAAGTGAGGAGAGCGGGATGGGTTGCTGCGCGCGCGTAGGCTAGTGGGCTGGGCTGGCGCTATCTGCCGCGCGCGCAGCTGGTTCCCTTGCTTTTTTTTATTTTTCTGCTTTATTTTTTTTTGCTGAAACAGTTTGTGGAAAAATTTGTTAAGGTTTTGGTTAAAGAAAAATCCAGAAAAATTTAGTTAAGCTTTCTAAGTAATTAGAAATCACATTCCAACTTTGGATTTCAAAATTTGAAGTTTAAAATGATAGTTTGTATTTGAAATCAAAATAGAGGGATTTTAATATTTAATAAACCATTAAGAAAAACATGTATTTGGATAGGGTTACCCCTAGGTTTAAAATGATTTTAAGATCACAAATGTGTGGTGAATTTTGATGGGTTCAAATGGGTACTGATTTGAACTTGGTTTGGAAGTTTAAAGATGGTTTGGGAATTATTGATGGAATAATGGTTTGATTAAACCAACAATTTAATAAGTGAAAAACAAGGAATAAAAGGGTTGTTTTTATTTGTTATTTTGGTTCCAAAAGTTGTAACAGAGCAAGTATGAAACCATGTTTGAACAAGGTTTGAAATTGATTTGTGAAAAACAGTGGAAAACAATTGCAATGATTAAGAAACAAATGCAAACAACAATAAATCAAATGCAATGAGATGATGACATGATGCATTGCTTGAAATAAAACAAGGAACAAAGCATTCTAGTGGTATTTTCATACTTGGGATGTTACAAAATGCCCCCCCTTGAAGGAATCGCGCCCCGAGATTCCCTACTGAGAAATGAACAGGTCCGGATACTTCTTGCGAAGATCCTCTTCGGTTTCCCACGTTGCCTCTTTATCAGAATGATGCGACCATTGGACTTTCAAGAACTTGGTGCTCTTGTTGCGAGTCTTACGCTCGGTCTCATCGAGAATACGAATAGGGTGCTCCTCATAAGATAGATCATCTTGCAGCTCAATGGATTCATGATCAACTGCACGATCTGGATCTTTGAAACACTTCTTGAGTTGTGACACGTGGAACACATCGTGCACTTTGGATAGTTTTTCTGGAAGTTCAAGACGATAAGCATTTCTGCACGTCTTGAGAGGATGTTGAAAGGGCCAATGTATCTTGGTGCAAGCTTTCCTTTCACACCAAAACGATGAGTGCCTCTGAGGGGAGTTACACGGAGATATGCCTTATCACCAGGTGCATAGACCATATCCCTGTGCTTGCTATCATAATAGCTCTTCTGTCGAGACTGAGCAATCCTGAGATTGTCACGAATGATACGAACTTTCTCCTCGGCTTCCTTAACAATGTCAGGACCCAAGAGTGAACGTTCACCAGCTCCAGACCAATTGATTGGACTCCTGCATCTGCGACCATACAGTGCCTCAAATGGTGCCATGCCTAGGCTTGCCTGGTAGCTGTTGTTGTAGGAGAATTCAGCATATGGAAGGCAATCCTCCCATTTCATGCCAAAGGAGAGACCACATGCTCTGAGCATATCCTCGAGAATCTGATTGACTCTTTCGACTTGCCCTTGAGACTGAGGGTGATAAGTTGTGCTGAACAGAAGTTTGGTGCCCAGTGCTTCTTGAAAGCTTTTCCAGAAATGAGAAGTGAAGATACTTCCACGGTCTGAGCTTATTTCCAATGGAACACCATGAAGAGGAACAACCTTTGCTGTGTAGAGCTCTGCTAACTGGCTAGCTGAGATAGTTTCCTTTACAGCATAGAAGTGAGCAACCTTAGTGAGACGATCAATAACAACGAAGATTGCATCGTTGCCCTTTTTGGACTTTGGAAACCCAGTAACGAAGTCCATTTCGATCATGTCCCACTTCCACTCAGGAATTTTCAGAGGTTGGAGTAGACCTGCTGTCTTCTGATGGACTGCCTTAACACGTTGACAAACGTCGCATTCAGAAACGTATTGAGCAATTTCACGTTTCATGCCAGGCCACCAATACAGAGTCTTGAGATCCTGGTACATCTTTGTACTTCCAGGGTGAATGGATAGAGGAGTTTCATGAGCCTCCTTGAGACTTTGAATCTGAGGAACTGCAATGCGTCCTTCGAAGAACACAGTTCCTTTGTCATCAATTGAGAAGGACTTGAATTTATCATTGCCCTCCTTGATGTGATCCACAATCTTCTTGATTTCATTATCACGAAGTTGTTCAGAACGAATCTTGTCCTCGAGAGTTGGGCTGGCTGTCAAGCTAGCAAGGTATCCTTCAGGAACAAGACCAAGGTTCAGCTTCTGGAATTCTTCATGAAGTGGAGGTTGGCTTTCCATGATCATGAGATTATTGCAATAGGTTTTGCGACTGAGAGCGTCGGCCATAACATTAGCCTTGCCTGGAGTGTAAGAAATGGTGAGATCAAAGTCTTTAATCTTCTCAATCCATCTCCTTTGCCTGAGGTTCAGGTCTGGCTGAGTGAAGATGTATTTCAGACTCTTATGATCGGAAAAGATTTCAGTTTTGTTACCCAACAAGTATTGTCTCCATTTCTTGAGGGCAAACACAACTGCTGCAAGTTCAAGATCATGAGTGGGATAGTTTTGCTCATGTGGGTTCAACTGACGTGAAGCATAAGCGACAACTTGACGTTATTGCATAAGAACTGCACCTAGACCTTGAAGAGATGCATCGCAGAATATCTGGAAAGGTTTGGTAGTGTGTGGGCCAACCAGAACTGGGGTGGAAGTGAGTTTAGTCTTCAGGAGGTTGAAACTCTCATCACATTGTGGAGTCCAAACGAACTTTTTGTCCTTCTTTGTGAGATCAGTGAGAGGTTTGGCAATCTTGGAAAAGTTTTGGACGAAACGACGGCAATAGCTAGCCAAGCCAAGAAAGCTTCTAACTTGTTTCACCGTCTTAGGGGGTTTCCAGTCAACAATTGCCTTAACCTTTTCCGGGTCAATGGCTATGCCTTTGGCAGAGATGATATGACCAAGATATGCAACTTCTGGAATCCAGAACTCACATTTGGAAAACTTGGCATATAGACGATGCTCGCGAAGTTTCATGAGAGTGAGACGAAGGTGTTCTCCATGCTCTTCCTCGGATTTTGAGTAGACTAGGATATCATCAAGATATACCACAACGAACTTGTCGAGGTATTCATGGAAGACAGAATTCATGAGTCTTGAGAACGTTGCCGGTGCATTGGTGAGACCAAAGGACATGACGGTGTATTCATATAGACCGTAACGAGTGGTGAAAGCTGTCTTAGGAATATCTTCCTTTCTGATCTTTATTTGATGGTAACCCATCCTCAAGTCCAACTTTGAGAATATTGAGGCTCCAGCAAGTTGATCAAAAAGATCATCGATACGAGGAAGTGGATACTTGTTCTTGATGGTTTTCTCGTTGAGAGGACGATAGTCAACCACGAGTCTTTTTGTTTGATCCTTCTTGGCAACAAACAGAGTTGGGCAACCCCAAGCGGAGGAACTAGGCTGAATGAAACCTTTGTCCATGTACATATCGATTTGCTCCTTCAACAATTTCAGTTCAGGAGGAGCTATCTTGTATGGATGCTTAGAGATTGGAGCAGTACCTGGCTCAAGCTCGATCACGAACTCAACTGCTCTGTCCGGGGGCATCCCTGGCAACTCTTCTGGAAAGACGTCAGGGAATTCACAAACCACCGGAACATTTTCAATTGCAGGAAGGGGTTTGGCATCGAGGCTGAACAGCTGAACAGAACTTGATCCATATGGAGAATAGACTATCTGGCCTGAAGTGTGGGAGAGAGTTATTGACTTTTGAGCACAGTCAATTTTAGCTTTGTGGGTCTTCAACCAATCCATACCCAGAATGACATCAATGTCGGAATTTCCCAGCAACATGAGTGAAGCAAGGAATATGCGACCTCCAATTAGGATCTCATTGTCCATGCTTATCTTGGAAGTCAACATTTGCGGTCCCGGAGAGTGAACACATTTGATTTCTTAGCGGAACCAGAACTAGGTTGTATGCTTTTGCAAAAATCTTTGACACAAATGAATGCGATGCTCCAGTATCAAACAACACTTTAGCTGGAATAGAGTTTACGGGTAATATACCGAGAACGACGTCAGCAGCTTCCTCAGCTTTGTCGGCCTTGATATGGTTCACCCTCGCGTTCCTCCCGACAGGCCTGTTGTTGGAGTTGAAGGCTTTAGCCGGGGGAGCACGAACCATAGCCTGGTTGGTGTTGGGGCGAGGAGGTAGGGGTAGCTGCTTCTGAGTGCACTTATCAGCATAATGTCCAGTATCCTTGCACTTGTAGCAAGTGACGACACGAGAAGGACCTGGCCTTGGCTGCCCCATAGGGAACCTCTGACCCTGCATCTGAGATGGGTTGGGTGGGCGGGGACCAAAACCTGGAGAAGCTTGGGCATTTGGAGCCCGAGTGATAGCACCATTTGGCACCCAGATGCGGCGCTTCTGCGGAGGGGTGGTCATGTTGGAGGAGGAACCACCCTCACGCGAGTGCTTGCGCGACTCTTCGAACGCCTTGCGCCCATTCTCCTCATTGAGCGCGGTGTTCACGAGCTCCACGAAGTCCTTGCACTTGATGTTGGTGAGAGCGTACTTCAGTTCCGGGTTAAAACCTCGGCGGAACCTTGCCATCTTCTTGGCTTCGGTGGACACTTCGTCACCAGCGTACCGAGCGAGACGATTGAACTCGTTCTGGTAGCCGAGAACGTCCAGCTTGCCCTGTCTGAGAGAGCAGAATTCCTCACGCATCCTTTCCATGAGACCATCTGGGATGTGGTGCTTCAGGAAGGCATCCCTGAAACATCCCCAGGTGATAGGATAGCCAGCTCTCATGGTCTGGTAGTTCTCCCACCAAGTAGCTGCCTGACCCTTCAGTAGGTAGGTGGCATACTTGACCTTATCCTCTTCCGCAACATGAGCAATCTCCAGAGCTCTTGCTACGTCACGGATCCAGTCATCAGCATCCAGGGGCTCACGTGTTGCCACGAAAGCTTTTGGGCCCAAGCTGAGGAAGTCCTTGATGGTGACCCTTGGAGCATTCTGGTTGTGTTGCTGGTTAGCCTGGATCTGGGCCATCTGTGTCACCACTTGGGTCATCTGAGCCAACAGTTCCCCCATTGGTGGTGGCGGAGGCGGGGTGTTCCTGGTTGGAGGCATCCTGAACAGAAATTCATTTTAGCACAACAACAGAAAAGGATAAACTTGGTAACCGAAAGATAGATTATTCCGACGTATGAATAGATAACCAACAGGTACATCATCACATGTTCAAATACATCAGAATATCCAACAGACCAATACATGGTTCGAAAACAAAAGGATAAACTAGACACATCTAGTAATGGATACAACGGTACTCCCATGCTCATCACGCAGGACGGCGGTGAGTAGTACGACGAGAGATACGGTGCGGAGGAATCCCACGGAAGTAGGTATCACGACGATCCATGTAGATAGGAATTGCTCTGAGAGCAACTCTCGGTGTGGTGAAGTAGAAAGCGTCGTGTCCCTGTGCTCCATAGCGGGGAATCCCTGTGTAACCAGCTCCGAGGTCGAGAAGTGGACCTCTGATCGGCTCGTAACCTCCAGCATCTGGCAGAGGAAAACCCAGTGTCTGCTGGAAACGTGCAAAGCGCTCGTCTCCAACGAAGTCTGTGGTGTACGTCGCCAGACGAGTCAAAGCCAGACAGAGCTGCTCCCTGACTGAGGCTAACTCCTGAGCAAGTGTGGAAGCAACGGCATCACTGTGCCTAGCGAACTGTGCAGTGGTGTGCAGCCTGGAGCTATCAGTCTCGTAGGTATCCAGGTCGCGGTGGACAGTGAAGTGAACTCCCGCTGCCGTGATGTAACCACGGGGGATGTGACGAAAACTGGACTTATCAAACCCCCAGTAGTCAGCACGGAGAACGGTGAGACTCACGTACGCTGCCTGCTGCACTGCCATATCCACTGTGGACCCTACTGCCTCGTACTGGTGGACAATGCTCCTGCCATCATCCGACAGAATGTAGACGATAGCCCGGTAGAAAGTCTGGTCGAACTCGCGCTGGTGCTCGTAGACCTGGTACTCTGGTGCCCAACGGAACCCCAGATAGGTAACCATGTCTCTCAGCATCTCCGGAAAACCGGCGGTGCTCTCACAGCGAGTCATGCGAACCACCTGCGGGTAGTAGCTGAGACCCATCTGCAGATGATTGGGAAAGGTTTTGATTAGACTCCGGTAGATGAAAAAAAGGATGTGGAAAACAACAACAAGGTTCAACGGACGATAAGGATGTTGAAAAGAACATGATATCGAAGCAACATCGGGAAAACGAGACCAAAAGTCCTGAGGTACTAAGGAGAACCCAAAACACGTGAAATCCTAACTTGAAAGTTTAGGTGAGAACAGAAAACAACGTTGCACTTCCTTACCAGAAAAGGGTGGGTGGGTGGGGAAAGAAGAAAAATGGCAGAATTCCTACTCTCACGTTTCATTTTTCCTATATAGCTACAAAATAGTTTCTAGACTCAACTGCGACCAGTAAAAAGGGATCCTACAGGCAGACAGGCTCTGATACCATTTGTCGCACCCTGGCTTCTAAGGGATACTCATCGTACGAACTGGATAGTAGGTGCTTGGATTATGGGGCATAACTGCTCCCACGTCCCAGCTTCCTGGTAGGCCTGCGCTTATGCGCGACAACACAAGCCCTACTATTCCACCGTCGATGTAAACTATCCATTAGGAGTCACAGGCACTGCTGTCGACGTACTTCATAACAAGCACGCACTGTACGTCAACAGCTTTGAACGAATGATTATCACAACTCATCTCTACGACACAAAAGATAGAAATAAAGTTGCAATTGGCCTTCACTAAGGAAGAAATAGCGAATACAATCATCCAGAGGACACATGTCCCAACATATCATCCATTACAACAGCGGAAGCAATCAAAGGTGTCTGGGTACAGACAAATCCAACAGGCTTAAGAAGCCGGAGAAAATAAATAAGACGAAGCCCATCCACGTAGGTTCTGGATCCTGCCCTGGTCCAGCTAACTACTCGTCTGCAGTCTCGTCGAACTCCACAAAGTAGCCATACTGGGAAGCATCATAGTCGTAGTCGTACTCTGCGTAAACCACAGCCCCAACGGGGTCAGTACATCCAAGTACTGGCAAGCAAGACTCACAGTTCATCAAAGAGTTACCCGTCAACACAAGCATTGATGCTTGGGATCAACGGAAGAAAGGGGTGATATAAAAGTTGCTGCTGGCTGCTCTAAACAACTACAGAAGATAACTACAAGTTCCGGCTAACAGAAAAGATAAGATCGAGGATTGTAACCAACTGAAAGATAACTTCAATCAAACCCATCCTGGATCTCGCCCCTTATCCAAAGAAGCAATCCGAGGATAACTCACACAGTTGTGATAAGGTGAATCAAGTTATTGTGTGAATAACCTATTACTAGTCAAGTTATTAATCATTGGGTGAAACATGATTGATCATTATGTTGAAGTTGTCCTGAGTACTTGTTAGCCAGTACTTTCACCAAGTAATCCATAACCGCGGAAAACACGGCTTCTCGAGAAGATTATCCCTGCAGGGTTGCACCAATTTGGCCGTACACGCAAGAATAACCCGCCAGATGGGATGCCTCCCACCAAGCGGGGTACTCTACACAACCAACCATTCTCCGCATCAAGCCCAAAGCACCTTGGGCGCACGGCTAATCGAGCCCAGAAGAAAATGGACCCTCATAGCACTCTAAGAACGTGTCCCCCTATATGCCGACTACAAAAGTTCCACCCTGCGCTGGGCTCGCAAAAACATGCATGCGGCAAATAGAAAGCACGAACTAAATGAGATGATTTGGACGAGATGCGAATCAGGTCAAGTTGAGGGGGGCGCCCATACTCGCTTCCCACATGCGGGTAGTGCGCTCATCATGGATCAGTAGACAAGACCCTTTTCCTATTAGGGTCGACACTAGCAGGCTCCAAAACCTCTCATGGGCCTCCTGCCGGTGCCTTATCATCAAATTATTATTACCATTAGCAATTAACAGGATTGATTGATTAACAGTCGAGCCCCGGTACAAGTAATAAGATAGTAAAAGTAGTAACCGACAACAGACTCGAGTAAAAGCAACCCTAAGCATGCTAGATAATACTAAGGCACAAACAAAGGCTGTAGGTATGGAGGTGAGGCAGTAACATTGGTTCAGGGTATCATGTGATAGGTTCGGAGAACAAGCAACGATACATAGGGCTAGCAATAGTAGACAAAAGGATAGTATCGACAACAAGTGTGGAAAGGAACTCGATGATTCATGTGAGTGATAACTTGCCTGGCAGCTCAGTAGCCGGGTACTGGGCTAGGTCCTGGGTAGTGGTGTCGTAAGGATCGTCGGTCTCAACGTAGTCGTCGTCTAACCGAGAAGAAGCAAACAGACAAAACAGGAATGTAAACAATCATGTTCATGGCATTGTGCACAGTCAATATGATGCATGACAATTTAATAGGTGCATCTAGATAAACTGACTAACATGATAGCACAAATTAAATGGACCCATATGCAAGGGTTGCATATGGAAAAGGATCCATTGAAACAATTGGAACAAATGAGTTACAATTATTTATTAGGTGATAGTTGTTATCATGATGCATGCATGATGATGATGACAAGATAACAACAAAATAACAATATTAATGGCAATTGTAATGAGGGTTAACAAGTTAAGAAAACAATTATTAAGTTTTGGAAATTATTGGTTACTTAATGATGTTAAACAAATAGTTGTTTTTTTCATCAAGTTAAAGGGTGCAAAACAAATAACAAAATTGATATTTCAAAAGGTTATCAAATTTCAGTTGAGTTACATGTTTCACATTTTGAAATTGGACTTTAGATTATTTAGTTATGAATTAAACAATATTAAACAAGTTTTAATTGAATTTAAAACAATCTTAAATATTAATTGAATTTTATTTGTTCCAACCATAAATTCAAATCCACATTTGAAAAGTTCACACTTTAGTGGTTTGAAAACATAATTTGCATGTTCAAAAATATTTTATATTAATCAAGTTATTATTTTTATCAAATTTAATTGAATTAAACAAGGTTTAAATTGTTTAGGCAATTTAAATTGTTCAAACCAGAAAACAAAATTTATATTTGAATAGAACATTCAAAAAGGTGTGAAAAACATATTTTATTTGAATTATTTGAAAACAGTATGAATTAGTTATGAATTATTTCAATTTGCATTTGAATTATTCAAATTTGAAATTTAAAAGTATTTTGAAATTCAAAACAGAACACAAGTGGAATATTTGGAAAGATTATAAAATTTGGATCAGAATACATATCAAGTTTGTATTTGTTGGTATTATATAACCCAAGATATTGAATTTTGAAGTTTGTATTCAAATCTGTTATTTAAAAAAAGAAACAGAAAACAAGTTATACTTTTGTTACGGGGGTGGCATCTACACGCAGCCTCTGCTGCGTGGGCCAGAGCCAACATGGCGCAGTGCACGCCCGCGTGGCAACCAGGCCCGCTGACGAGTGGGCCACGGCTGCCAGCACAGAAGAGCAAAAAAAAAGGTTAATCTGCGCGCCCGCGGAATCGAACCCGCGACCACGAGGAGGTGCATAGCGTGCGCAACCACTGCGCTGCGCTGCGGTGTTTGTCAGTTAAGGGGACTGAAACAGGTTATGCTTCAGTTTTAAATATCTGAACTTTTCTGACGAAAAGCTTGCGCGGCGGACAGACGAGGTGCTCGCCGGCGATGAACAGAGCTGCTGTGCTCGAATTGGAAGGGTAGGACGCACACGTATGCAGGGGGAGGCATCAGAAGAGGGAGGCAGGAAGTGGATGCTCACCACGTCGGCGAGGAGGCAGAGGCCTGACGGAGACGTCCTGCTGACGACGGCGGTGACGCGGGCAGTCGAGGACGGCGGCGAGCTCCTGGTGCTTCTCCGCGGCTGCTCAGGTGTTCGAGGCGTAGAGGACGACGAGGCGATGCTGTTCCAGGAAACGGTGGGTGCAGAGATGGCCTGCAACGGCGACGAGGTGGTCGGATTCAGAAAACGCGGCACGGTGGCCGGACAAGGGAAAAGGACGGCGGCGTCGATCTGATGCTCACCGTGGCTGTTGAAGGTGTCCAAGGGGAAGAGGAGGGGACGGCGACTCGATTCTCGCGCAGAGATGGCTAGGTGGGTGCGCTAAGCGGCGGCGCCATGTCGAATTTCAGAAGATCGCCGGCGGGGAGAAGTAGCAGAGATGGACAGCTCGAGAGGAAGGAGGCGAATGGCGGCGCTGCGAGGAACCCTAGAGCGATAGGGTAGGTACGAGGGCCCTAGGGCACGCTTATATAGGTGGGGAAGCGCCGGTGGCCGCCGGAGTCGCGTCGGGGTCGCGGTGGCTCCGCTGGATCTTCTGCCGTACGGGGTGACGAAGGTGAAATTAGATGGGGGCACGAATCTTGGCGCGCGGCGAAGGGGTAAGTGAGGAGAGCGGGCTGGGTTGCTGCGCGCGCGTAGGCTAGTGGGCTGGGCTGGCGCTATCTTCCGCGCGCGCAGCTGGTTCCCTTGCTTTTTTTTTTATTTTTCTGCTTTATTTTTTTTTGCTGAAACAGTTTGTGGAAAAATTTGTTAAGGTTTTGGTTAAAGAAAAATCCAGAAAAATTTAGTTAAGCTTTCTAAGTAATTAGAAATCACATTCCAACTTTGGATTTCAAAATTTGAAGTTTAAAATGATAGTTTGTATTTGAAATCAAAATAGAGGGATTTTAATATTTAATAAACCATTAAGAAAAACATGTATTTGGATAGGGTTACCCCTAGGTTTAAAATGATTTTAAGATCACAAATGTGTGGTGAATTTTGATGGGTTCAAATGGGTACTGATTTGAACTTGGTTTGGAAGTTTAAAGATGGTTTGGGAATTATTGATGGAATAATGGTTTGATTAAACCAACAATTTAATAAGTGAAAAACAAGGAATAAAAGGGTTGTTTTTATTTGTTATTTTGGTTCCAAAAGTTGTAACAGAGCAAGTATGAAACCATGTTTGAACAAGGTTTGAAATTGATTTGTGAAAAACAGTGGAAAACAATTGCAATGATTAAGAAACAAATGCAAACAACAATAAATCAAATGCAATGAGATGATGACATGATGCATTGCTTGAAATAAAACAAGGAACAAAGCATTCTAGTGGTATTTTCATACTTGGGATGTTACATCTCTCCAAAGAAAACAAACATGTTGGATGAACATATTGCAAAACCATGAATGTATGACAAAACTACTCTTACGATATAAAGTTTGTTGGAACGCGTAGAGATAAAGAAATTTTTTTCTACGCGGTGCTTCCAAGATCTAGCTGAGGTAGAAGGCCACGAGGATTACCACTAGACGCGTGGTTGCGGATTATCGATGAAGCGCGTCGGGGTAGTGTAGTCCCACGATCCGATCCAGCCGATGCAATCCCACGAGCGTCGAAGTGCTGAATGTACAACACCTCATACGGTATCCACACGTACGAGGAGGAGCTCCGACGGCGGACTACTAGGTCCGGTGCGACGGCTGGACTGAGTGGGGCTAGGGTTCCCAACGCATGGGAGTGGACTAACGTGCCCGCTGGGCAACTTGCGCCCCTCTTTATATAGCGAATGGTAGTGGGCTTCACAACACTTTTGGCCCATTCCCTTTGTGAGTCCGACTCATAAAACTCAGTCCATTTACGGTTCGGGTCCAATCCGACCAATACATTTGCTCCCGCTCTTAAGTGTGCGACCCTGCAGACTCATGGCGACTTGGACACGATTGGAGTCCGACTCCCAATCGATCAATCGGTAGCGGATCCTAGCAGAACGTGCCGACTCCCAAGTCCCATTGAGTCATGACGACATACCTTCCAATGTGACTTTCATCTTAGTCCCTTTTTCCTCACGATATACCTTGTCGAACTATAGGCGAATTATCATCATCCCTTAAATAGTTCGACTCTCTTCTCGGTCCGTGATATATGATTTATCTGACTAACTCTTAGTCAACAGACTCAGTTAACACTTAACCGAGTTGTGCATGGCCATGCTTCCGGAATCATATTACTCGAGAGGGCCCAGAGAATATCTCTCCATTCGGAGGGGCACAATCCCATCTTGATTATCCACATCACCCAGTTTGCTTCTAATTCGAACCGAACTCTGCCTTTATAGCTGCCTTGTCACAGAATAGCGTTTGACAGAACCTAAGTCAGTGATCCACAACTCGGATTGTGCGACAACCTCAGGTCTAAGGATTACATTGATTGAGACATGCAAATGACGACATACTCGTTGCATCTCAATATGGGTCAGTCCGACTTGCTAAACTCTTTAGCCAAGTCTGTGAACGTTGGATTGGCATCACCATGCCCATGACAAGTGGAACCGTGTCATCAGCCAACACTCACATTAGTCTAGGGCGTGTGTCCAGCACAACCTTAACGACCAAGGACAATCTAATATGAACAACATGAATATATAGTTCCACAATCGAATCACATATTCAGTGACATATATCAGATGTTCAAAAAGAGGACAACTTAATAACTTTATGAATACATTGGAAATTACATCATACATGATTGCCTCTAGGGCATATTCCCAACAAAGTTCACAGGTTCTAACATTGTAGGCATTACGTCAAGGCATATGGGCTGCTATCCAGCATGCATCCATATCTAAAAATACACCTCAAGAAAGGTATTCGGCAAATCTCTCTAGTATTAAGTTGTAGCAACGAAGTGCTTGCTTTGTGTGCAATAGACAAATGCATTAAGAACAATATGTAATGTAAGCAGTGATTCCTATCCATAGACAAGAGCACCTCTGTTTTCTCCCTAGCAGAAACATCACATCCTCATCTATTGCATGTCTGTCACTCGAGCACATATGCAAGGAAGGCATGAACGTACCATGCAGCATATAAACCCTCTCTTGGAGGTGAAAACAACTATGTGGCCAAGGTAATCATGGACACCAGAGAGCATTGCAAGACAACATTAAAACTCTCTACAAATATAATTGAAGCATCTCCAATCGACATGAAAATAATAATCATAATCTCATGGTTCATCGGATCTCAGCAAACACAACATGCACAATTACATAACAGTGGTCTCGATCATGTGAGGCAGCTCACGAGACTCTAAACATGGAGGCATAACAGAGAGAAAAACCATCTAACTACTGCTATGGACCCGTAGTCCCGAGATGAACTACTCACGGATATGTCTGGAGGCGACCATGTCGATGAAGAGGCATTCGATGACGATTCCCTCTCCGGCAGGGTGCCAAAGTAGTGCTCCAGAAGCACTAGATTGGAATCTCGAGGTGATGAACCCTCTTTGTATATTTCATGGAAAATAACTTCATCCCCATAATTTTTGGGTTCAAGGCAATATATACGCCAAGAGGCGGTGAGAGGCGGTGGCTAGGGTACCTAGAGGCCCAACAGGCGCGACCTAGGGTGGGGCCATGCCTGGCACCCCCTGGCTCCCCTCCGGGTCTCCTTTGGACTTCGTCTTTCTCCCGGGAAAAAACAACTTCCGTGGATTTTTATCCCTTTCTCAGAATATTTCCTTCAGATCTTTTCTGAAATAGAAAAATAGCAAAAAAAAAAAAAAACTGGCCAGGGGCATCTTGTTAATAGGTTAGTCGATGAAAACATCTAGAAAACAAAAGAAAACATGTGAAAACGTGATAATAACAGAAAGGCATTGGATAGAAAACAAGCATTGAGCATAAAAAATTATAGATACTTTTGCAGCGTATCAACCCCCCTTACATAGGAGGACAAACGCCTAGAGGTGTGGAGGAGTCTCCTCCCAAACCGACTTGGGGGAAGAGAGTCCTTGTGGAACTCCTCTCTGTCCTAATGCGCCTCAAGGGGAGGTGGAGTCCATTACGAAATTTCTCATGCCCTTTGTGCCTCATGGGGGAGTTGCGTCCACGAAGGACTCCATTCCCAATTCGGATCAAAGGGGGGGCGTCCGAGACCAACTAGATCTCCTCATTCTTTCCTAGGCACACACGGGAGTCACTAGCCAACTCGCTTAGAGTTTCCCCCCTCTTTGGTCGCACCCATAAGCGGGCACATGTACCCATAGTCAAATGTGGTCCCACTAGTGTTTGCACCATTCTTCCATTTTTTGGAGTCTAGAAAATTTTGTAACCATTATAAACTATTCTAAAACTTTCCTAAATCATTCCTCCACATTCCATAAAATTTATGGAACCATTCCATACATTCTCGATGCCATTCCGGACTACTCCCTCATGTCCCGAGACTCTCTGGACATTCCTCATTACTTCATCCACTTATTTTATCAAACACACGTTATAAATGCTATTGAAATATAAGTGTGAGACTCTATGGGTTCGAATACATGTCACGTGTTTGGAACTGATTCCACCACAATGATCATCATTGGTTCAATAATGCACATGATGATGCGCACGAGTACCATGAAGATCTTTATCGTGAGAACCATTTGTATCACTATCGATTACTTATCTCACTCATTCTCGATACTTTATAGTGCCCAAGGTGAAACAATAATGTTATTCTCGTTACCCATGATGTAGTGTTTTACTCATTTACTATTGTCGATATTATTAGTGATCATCACGATGATCACCTGTTCGGCCGGATAATGACAAAAATCGTAGTACTTGAGAGGGCCTAGACTGTATATCTCCATGTCAAGAGTAGCAATTTCCACAACTACATATAGAAAGTTGGCATATTATCCCCTCAGATCGAGAGACCAACTTTATAATTACCTAGTTACGTAGTAACGCTTGGAGGTCTCTGCCACGTCCATATCGCACCTAGGTCTATATACGTCTTATGGTCAAACGATCTTATAGTAAAGAAAATACTTAAACCGAGAAACTAATGCTGACAATATTGATGATTTATTTCAACGATATATCAATTGAGTCTATCCATTGTCGTTGTTCTCCAACAACTCCAATCTCATATATCGCCAGCAATCGTAAAACACTATGTATTTTGCCACATAGTCAAGAAACCAAGACTATCAATGATACATGCATGAACCGGTGTTAGCGGCAAGACCAGTGATATTTAAATGGTGTCTATTATTCCACACATGTATTAGGATTTTTCTCCGAATTCTCTGGAACTAACACAATTATAGCACAAACCAATCAACTTAATTATGAAACAAAAAATAAAATAATTCACTTATTATTGCCTCTAGGGCATATTTCCATCAGTTATGTACCACGTCGTAATGATATTTTGATCATCTAAATATATTTAAGTAATGTAACAAAATTACTTCTTGATGAAAACACATGGATAATAATAATTATTATTTAAACTACTGTTTTTTTGAAAGAACTCACTAATTCCATTATACCATATTATTGTTTTAAGTCGTAGAAAGACTTGTCTACTTTATGTCTAAATCAGTGAAATGTAAAGGTAATCAGTACCTATAACCATCAAATTCATACTCCATAGATATCAAATTTAGATAAATATTACAGTTATTACTAGAGTTTATTTTAATTTTAATTAATGTACTGTATCCACATAAATCTTGTGCGACAAGGCTTTTTTATATGTTACCACCACATTGTTCCCATTCCTTATCTAGACAAAGGTCCATTTTAATCTCTTAGAGTAATATTTAAAAGTCGTAGTGTATTTTTAAAGTGAATACTTCATGTTTACCGAGTGGGAATAATTCTACTTGGATTTTATTCTCCATATAAGTGAGTCAGAGACACCCTGCCATGGTCTTTGTATCATGATCACTTTTAAGGTTATTTGACATTCTAGGTTATAAATAAATTTCAATTCTTTACTGACATATATGTATGTAATGCTCTATAGAATCTATTTAATTTGTGGATTTTTTAATATTGGCACATGGTCATGGTTTCCCATAGAGTCTTGTGATGTCCTCGTCATTGTGTACCCAAGTGAGATGGGTTCTGAACATTACTCTTCCACTTAGTATATATTACATATTTTGTGCTTAATATTATATTAGTATACATTTACCATTCTAGAGATCTCTTCATATGCTCCCTGTATTTCTGGGGAGATGCAGGCACCTCCTTTGTGTCCTAAAGCATAAGTAAATATACACGCATATAGTAAAACATGATAGGCAACAAATTAAACTTGCATATTCAATTCTAAAAATTTATGCTTGCATAAATCTATCACAACAACTTTCAAGCTAGATTTTATATTGCTCATAAAATTTATATCAAATGCACATTATTAGAGTAAAAGAAATATATTTTTTGAACTAGGGAAAAAGAAACATGTTTTCTAACCATATCTGAACAATTATGGGGGGTTTACTAGGTGAACATGTTCATGGTTATTGGTTTAGGCTAGCTAGACAAGGAACTTGGCTAAAAATGAATTCCGTTGGCATGGACTACTCCTCCGCTAGGATGTACTTTGGGATGGTACTACGAGAAGGAGGATGTTTTATTATTTATTGGAGTAATAAACAGGGTCGCAAGTTATGTAGAAAATTTAGCCATGGTAAATAGTACGACATAAATCCGTGTACATGATAGCATGTCATGTGTGGTTTCCCTAGTGAATGAATAATCTAATCATCCCACGTGAGCATTAAAGCCATTTCCCCGTCAAGAAGTATATGTATAAAAACATTATGTATAGAAATATGTAGTTGGTTACATAAGTTCCCTTTTTTTCTCACTTTTGCAATTTTAAACTTTTCCCAAAGATTTAGACTTTAGAGTGTTATTCAATTATTCATAAATCATTTGGAGTCTTTAGATTTTGAGTGTTGTTCAGAAACCTAGATTATATGTGTGTGGACACTATGGAGAGCGCAAAAGAATTTCTGTTTGCTAAAATAAATATCATTTCAAAACAATTATAATATATATTGAAGGGGAAGCAACGTCTTTTGTTGTTGAGCTAGCCAGCCAATGAACTTGGCTCAAATGTGACTCTATCTCCATCGACTACTCTTTCGACGGGTTAGGCGTTCAAATGTTGATGGTTCTTAGCATCTCAAGGTGTAATGTCTATGCAAGCATGGTACAAGATATCTTACCACTAGGTGTACAATTTTTTCTATTTTTACGCTCTAAAGATCAGTTAGCGCACATTTTTCTACGAGAAAAATAGGGTTTTGTGTTAACTAGAAAATTCAACTATGGTGACTAGTACAAGATAAGTCCCACTGCTTGATAGCCTGAATTACGTTGCTGCCCTAGTGCATAAACAATGTAATCGTCCCATTGAGAAATAAAACTTATTTCCCAAGCAATTTATTAATTGAAGTACATATATTAACCGTATAAAAAATTGTTTTCAATGTTAAACTGGCGGGAAATAAACATGATTAAAAATGTCTATACCATTACACAAAATGTCTATACCATTACACGATCATTAATGGGCAACACACTAACCTAATACTAAATAATAGAATATATTTAGTACTCCAAAAAAGAAAATTAAGGTTCCAATTATGGAAATAATTTTTGGCGAGTTCTAAAATTTATCCAAAAAATAGATTCTGCTCATTATCATTATATTCTTAGAAGAAAAACATTATCGTTAATTATTGCTCATAATTTATCAGAGTATATCATGTTTATACAGACGAAAATCATTATCATTATTATTATTCTCACTAATTTTTATAGAAGAAAATCATTATCATTACTTTATAAATTTGATATTCTTCATCAAGAATACACACCATAAAACTCCTCACTCTCTCACACTCTCGCCCGACACATTTTTTCAACGGAAACAATTAAGGTGGTGTGTTAACTAGCAAATTTAACTATGGTGACTAGTACAATAAGTCCCACTACTTGATAGATCGAACTACGTTGTTGCCCTATGGCATAAATAATATAATCGTCCCATTGAGTAGTAAATCTCTTTTCCCGCGTAATTTGTTAATTTAAGTGCATATATTAACCTATAGAAAACTGTTTTCAAAATTAACTGGTTGGTGATAAATATGATTAAAAATGTCTATGCCATTTCACAACTATTTAGCGTCCATCCAAAGAATGAAATTTGGATAAATTAATTTTCGTACTACTAGATAAATTATACGTGGTAGGCGTTAAATAAATATAATTAAGGGCCTAATTGCAGACTGTAATTTTTTGGCGAGATCTAATATCCATCCAAAGAATGAATTTTGGATAACTCGTGATCAATATCTATTTATTTGTTAATTTAAGTACATATATTAACCGTGTATAATTTAAGTACATATATTAACCGTGTATAGAAAACTGTTTTCAAGATTAACTGGTAGGCGATAAATATGATTAAAAAGGTCTATGACATTTTATAACCATTTAACGTCCACCCAAAGAATGATGTTTGGATAAATTAATTTTAGTACTAAATAAAATTATAGGCGGTAAATAAATATAATTGAGAGGCTAATTATATATAGACATAATTTTTTGGTGAGATCTAATATACATCCAAAGAATGAATTTTGGATAACTCGTGATCAATATCAATTTAAATTATTCTTGAAATGTGTATAGCCCATTTTCTTATATAAATCAGCCTCCGCGCCTCAGAATTTCACATCCTCTAGCTAGCTTTCAAACTAAAAAAAAAAAAGCCCCACCCTCTCATACTCCCGCCCGGCACAATGGAACATTCCAGCTCCGCCTTGGCACGTCCCGCCCTAGCTAGGACAGCGCTGCCGCGCATTGCACCGAGCACCATCACCTCGATCGCCATGGAGGACCTCCGCCCCAAGGACTACATGGCTTGCTCCGGCATCTCAGCATCCACGATCATCGCACAGTGGGCAGCGTGGCGCCGGCAGGCATGCGAGCAGATGTTGCTCTCAACTGCGGACAACCGCGACCCCGAGATCCTCGCTCCCGCCAGCCTCCAAGCCGTCTCCACCATGCTCGACGCCTCCTTCCTCCGCGCTCACGCTGCTGCCAAAGACGACGATGGCAGCCGGAGGCGTGCGCTCGTGCCGCGGATTGCACGGGGACGGAAGGCGCCCGCGCCCGCGTTGCATAGCTCCCCGCGCGGTGGCGCCGGCGAGGAGGGGAAGAAACACGTCCGCATGGCCAGCCTGCAGGGCCACACTGAGCAGAGAGACATGCGGGGTCCGCGCAGGCTGTGCCGCTGGGAAGCGCGGCGCAGGCACGTCCTGACGCGCGAGCTGCAAGGCCTCTCCGAGCACCGCGCTGTCTCCGCCTTTGCTCACCGCGACTGCTTTGAGGTCAGAACCCCAAAATCATATGCTTCTCCTCTCTGTCGAGTATTTTCCTTCTTGACGTTTTAGGGATTAGTTTAGGTTTTTACCTTGGGTATCTTTCTGGCCAAAACCCCACCTCTCTACCTGGATTAGTTTAAGCATGCATGTGATTCTGGTGCCTAAAGTTCAGTTCGCATTCTAGAAACATGAGTGGAGACCTTTATCCAGGAAGTTGAACATTGTGCCCTGTCTTACGTACTGCTGCTAGAGTAAACAAGCAAGTTTAAGATTAAACATTAGTTTTCAAGAACTTGTGTGTGTGTTTAATTGTTTCCGTGCTACTTTCTTAGCTAGGGGTGGCATTAGCCCAGTTTTTATTTCACAGGATTAATAGTTTATTGTTTCCCCAGTCATTTTTCCGAAGGAGATTCTTCTTTTACGGACTACACGATGAAGGAACAGTTTCCATGGCAACCACAGGAGAGCTTATACAGAGTCCTCCTGTCACTGATGATCAACAAACTAACCGTTCCGATTCACCGGGGGCTGCCGATAGTGAGCATCGTAGTTTTACAGATCAGGTCTTACGTGATAACAATCATCACTTGGAGAATGCAACTGGCAATCATGAGGACCATACGTTCCAACCCACGGAAGATCAATCTGTCAATGTACCAAACCATGATGATGCTTTGCAGGATGATACTGATCAAGAACAAATGAACAGATATGAGGACGAGTATTCTGACTTTTCCTCTTCTAGTCCGTCTGACAACAGCGTGCCACAAGAAGCTGGAACTTATGGGCAACCAATTGAAGGAGAAGGTGGTGCTTTCGTCGATGGAGATGACGAACAGCACGCTGTGGATTATTGGTTTGGTCATCCGGTCGATGCTGCCTACGGAGTGGAGCTTCCGGGACTTTTAACCAGGTAGAACTTTTTGAAAATAAACCAAAACTTTCAGTTTACCACTTTTTGTACCATCATAATTGAGCAGTCATATTTTGCAGGCGAACCTTCTCCGATCTTCTTAGCAGCGGCTTCGGTGAAAGCGTGGACGAGGCTGGTGAAACGCAGAGGCCAAATACACCTGCCTCATTGAGTGAAGATCACGTCCTGAACGAGCCGAATCAGACCAGGCACGACGATGAAGGACGTCGGCGACGGCAGTGGCATTGGACCCGCCCTGAATTTGTGAGTTTTTCTTCGCTCAAAGTTCAAAATAAAAACTCTTGCATTACTACTACTGAAAGAGTTCTGTTTGGCAGGTGATAGACGTCATCCAAGAGGTGCAAGAAGAAATGAACAGTATGCAGCAGATGCTGCGAGCATGCATGCAGATGCAGATAGAGCTGCAGAGATCAATCAAACAAGAAGTATCTGCTGCTCTGAACCGCTCTATAGGCGATCAAGGTAAATCAGATTACTCTTCCCTTTTTCCGATTCTCCTGGACTCTGCGGTGCAGCTCATGTTGATCCAGTTTATGTGTGTGTCTGACAAAACACTGAATTATGAACCTAGGGTGGTCTGAAGGACAACAAGATGATGCATCACGGTGGCATCTAGTAAGGAAAGGAACCTGCTGCGTCTGCTGCGACACCCAAATCGACTCGCTTCTTTACAGGTTTTGCTTACATTTGCCACCCTATGTGCAAACACATTCACACGTAGTTGCAAAACTTATTCAGGAACACGACTAATATGACATCCTCTGCTAACATCTCAGGTGTGGACACATGTGCACCTGCTCAAAGTGCGCGAACGAGCTGCTCAACAGGAACGACAAATGCCCGATGTGTCGGGCACCCATAGTCGAGGTCGTCCGAGCTTATACTGCATAATGAAACAGGTCTTAGAATTTGAAACAGGAGTTGTCTGCTGAGTGCTAGAGGACAGAAGCTATTAATTGGACCGGAGGCTTTTTGTTTTGAAAGCAGGAGTAGTACTACATGCTTCTGGAACCACGGTTTTGATAGTTCTCCATTGTTTTCTATGTTGACAATATTTTTATAATATATTTTCAGAACTGAGAGTTACATTTTGGTTAGATTTAAATTTCTATACTGGTATCTGACTACAATTTGGCTATGTGCTTGAACCATATATATGTGGCATGTGCCACAAATTGGCCACAAGGCTAATGATACTTTTTTGGGCTTTATTACAGGGGCGAAGCTAGAGCAAAAGATCATTGGGTTCAGCTTTTCGTGTTGTAGTGTAATCTTCCACCAATTCACAGTATCACACACCAATTTAACAAAGCTTTCATGGATTTTGTTGGGTTCATATGAACCCAATGGCTCTATACCAGCTCCGCCACAGTTTATTACTTAAAAGTTTTAAGCATCATATCTCGCTTGCGCATAACAAAGATGCATACACAGCCGCAAACCAAATAGTTTAAAGTAAACCACATTTAATTATATATTTTTTAGATACATTACCAAGATATAGGTCACTGGGACACCGGTAACTAAATAAGCATTTGGTACACTAAGACGTGGGTTAAGGTGTCATGCACTGAGACGACCCTAATTGCCATTGTAAAAACTTCCAGTCGAGTAAAAATTCAACACGACAACGTTCTCTGTTAGAACACCCCGTTGGCGGTATTAATTATCCCTCATAATTTTTCTCCTACTCATCAATACGAAGTGGATGGGAAGATACTACAATGTTGGAATGATTGATCCATCATTGCATGCACGATGTCATACATTTTTCACATTTTTTTCGATGGCATTCCTTATTTAATATGTTTATCACATTTGACCTCAGTTATCAAAGAGAGTGGGTTTATAGAGTTTGGGAAATTTTGGAGAGAAAGAATTGCCCATGTTTATCAGCACTAACTTACCCAAGCAAATCCATATACCTAAAACCCTTACCCGGAATTTACGCATTCTATTTTTTTTTAGATTTGATTAAGATTAAGTTGATCGTGTCTAATTGTCGGATGCATGCATGTGATTATTTCCCTCGATTATTATTTAGCACAGAGACTACTTGTGATTGCCATCGATATGTGTAACCATGATTTTAGAAGCATATGACTACCCGTTTTACGTTTTATATCAAGTGACTACGTATTGTGCTATATTCCTACTAATGATTTCAGAAGCATAAGGCTATTCACGCGCATATGCTTACCATTTTTGTGATGAATGATAATGATACATTTATAATGCCAGATATGGGAGCAAACAAACAAGATTGTTACAAACATCAGAAACATATGTGGGCACGATGCTGTATATGATTTATATTTTTTCGGTTTCCATACCTTCATGTTATGGTAAAGCGGTAATATAACTAGCAGACATTTTCTCCATTCTAGGACCATATGGTGCAAGAGTAGCATCTACAGCCATCTACGGGTATTTAACTCAGTGGGCATAGTAATATGTTGTAACTCCATGGCGACATGCACTTCCTTTTCTAATTGTTACTCCCATCCGATCCATAAAAAGTGTCTCTTATTTTCTACTAAGTTAATACAAACTTTGTACTAAGTGATACGGATTAGAGAGAGTAGCATCTCCATACCAGCGGCACCAAAAAGCTGTAATTGTCTAAGTTTTTGGTTACGGTGTGCTTCCGTTCCCCATTGCAGGAAGTATGGAGCTACTACCCACTGAGATATTGAGAGTAGTAGTGAGATAGAGGTGGTTGAAATAGGCTATGGTGTATCTCCTCGTTTGCAGGAATCTACAAGCTGGAGTACAACAAGGATGGAGTAGTAGTGAGCTGGGGCGGATCCAGGATTTGACCATAGGGGGGACGAAAGAAATAATGGTCATATACGCTATCTATTTCTATGTATACCAAGTTTCGCATAAAATATGTAGGATTTTTTGTGCTCATGTAAAATTTATGTATGATTTTTGCGCTTATGAAAGACAAATTAGATCTAAATAATCTGGTATCTCTAATCTAAGCACAGTACAACTAGACTTACTAATGTGTATATTTGGCGTTTTAAGAAAATAACTCATTAGGCATTACCTACGCTGGAAGAGGTTAGCAATATGAATGTATGTACCTTAGAAATAATCTAGTGCTGATTTTTCCTTGATGATTGTACAGACCGAGCGGCAAGCCTGCAACTGCAATCGGGGGTATCCTTGTGTGCGGATTTTAGACGCGGTGGACGAGACGAGTTGAACGCAGATCCGGCCGGTGGCTGACACGTGATAGATATACCATAGCATCATAGCATGGTGGCGGCGGCAGCGGCAGCAGGTAAATGGTCGAGGGTTTCCCGATCCAAGCATAGTATAGGTGCATAGATAGAATTAAGAATCGGGCAGGTAAAGCCATCCAACTCATTTGCTTGTTGGGCTTGGGCCCTGTGGTATAATGGACGCAAATAACTAATCTTAGCATAAATCCTAGTGTAATTAAGAATGCCCCTGTCGTACCTAGTTTGCGGTGGCCGAGCGATGTGGGTGGCCTGGCCACCGCTCGCCCCTCCCTGGATCCGCTACTGGTAGTGAGTACTAGGAAGAGTGGTTCCAGCGGCACGACCAGTGCACATGAAGACAAAGGTTGCCCGTTGTTCCATTTTAAGCTACTTGATCATCTTCCAGATACCATATCATTCAAGTAACAAGTTGATTAACTCTGTATGTGTATTATGGTGGAGGCAATCGCAGTTGCATGATAACCTAAGATAGTACACATTATTATGTATGTATGAATGCTTGTACATATCTGGTGCAATAGTTCCATCAGTCTCTGAGGATAGAATTCCAAGAAGAAGAGAGGAACGGGTAATGTCCAATCGGCAAAGAAAACCTTCGGCGCCGTCGAGCCTGACTTTGATGCATGTGTTTGTGTAAACCATAAGTTTGGATGTTGTTGATGTGACAAAATAGGCTAAACAGAAGGGAGTGCTTTGCGATGGATGGAACTATTCCTCCCGAGATTATTCATGTGTCATGGCTGGAGGAGCTGCTATTGATTCAATAGACCATATTCTCATGCATTTCCCATTTGCAACCTACCGCTAGAAGTACATTTGTCAAAACTGGACGACCCAACAAAACCCCATGCCTGATGGAATCATATCATTTAAGAAGGAGTTCATGTAACCGTTCTCCAAGGAGATTGTGCTGTGTTTTGTTGGAAACCCAAAGAGGAGGGTTTTATGAGTGAAGCGGTAAGAATTTCCCTCAGTTAAGAACCAAGGTTATCAATCAAGTAGGAGGAAGAGGATCTCGGGAAGATTGATGCCACTGACGGTGGTGATGGCGCCTCACCGGTGTCAGAAACAACGTGGAACCTGCACACAACACAACCAAAATACTTTGTCCCAACGGACAGTAAGGTTGTCAATATCACCGGTCTTGCTAAAAACAAAGATTAGACGTATAGTGTGGAAAATGATGTATGCTTGCAGTAAGTAAAGAGAGCAGGAAATTGTTGTGGTTTGTTTAATAGTGTGGAAAATGGACCGGGGTTCATAGGTTCATTGGTGGTGTCTCTCCATAAAAATAACATGTTGGGTGAAAAAATTACAGCTGGGCAATTGACAAATAGAGGTTGCACCGTAGTGCACATTATAACATGATGACTATTATGATATTTAGTGCGGGTATTACAACGAAATACACAGACCGAAATCCATATGCATCTATGACTAATAATCCACCCTCAGGTTATCATCCAAACCCCCTTAGGTATTAAGTTGCAAGCAACTAGATAATTGGATTAAACAATGTGTGTGATGCATGTAAAATGCATAGATGAATTTTGCATATTTTCACATGGTTTTCTATTACATATTGCATCATATAAGGGTATAATTCAATGTTTTATAGTATTTTGGGGTTAAATTACAAAATCTCCCAACTTTTATGGAATTAACCCTGCCTGTCAGAAACCCCGTTTTCTATATTTTTGACGTTTCAGGGGGCAAACTTCCTTGGCCGCGTGAGAGGCCCCCTTTTGGCCCCTGTAGCCTCAATTCCTTCCATCTTCGACTTACCGACTCCGTCTTGACCTAAAACCGACTATAAAAAGGGTCCCCCGTACCCTTACGGAGAGGAGAGCCGCCGAAACACCGAAACAGAGACCAGAAGTTTCAGATTGGAGGGGGAAAACTCCGGCGGGGCGCCGCCGGTGTGATCTCCTACCCCTCCAACGTCATCTCCATCGACATCTCCATGAAGAGGGAGTAGTCCGCCCCAGGGCTATGGGTTTGTGGAAGTAGCACTTGTATCTCTCTCTCTATGTGCTTCACTAATTAGATCCGTATGAGCTGCCTCACATGATTACGACCACCGTTGTAATTCCTATGTGGTGGATCTTTTCTATGAGTTATTGAATCTGAGATTGCAATTGTTTCTCTTGAGTTATTTGAGTAGATGTATCTTATGTACCCCGTTCTTATTTGCTAGCTTTGATCAATCTAGTTCTTGAGAGCGTTTGTGGGGTGATGGGTGCATTAGTTGGAGTAACGGGGGGTGGCTAGTGCTGTGAAAGTGACAGAAGTTCAGCGATCCACTTAGGTTTTGTTAAACCTTTCTTAGTCACCTCACTAGGGATAAAAATGAGTACATTGTTACCGGGGATTTGAAGTGACACTAATCAATCTCCATGACTAGATCTAGCAAGTTCTTACTTCAACTTCATGTCACATTGCTTAAAGCTATACTCTGGTTTTTCCTTATTTATCGAGGTGTTATGATTTATTTCGCATCTTGGTGGAGTATAAGAGGGATTAATATGACCGTAGAGATCTCTATGCTAGGACGTGATGCCCATATGAAAGTACTCAATGTTAAACATGTTATTGTAATCTCACATGTAATTCTTTATGTCCACCGTCTACCACTTTATTTGAGAGAATGCAAGTGTGAAACCATGAACCCCGGTCCTATTTTAATTATAAGAAAACACTCTAGTTACTTTGCTGCAATTTACTTTACTTGCATCTCCAATTCGAATTTACATTATCTCCATCACCACTTGCATCAAAAAAATACAAAAACAATCCATTGCATATTTATTTTCTCATTTGCATTTAGTAGTAGATTTAATTATTGCACATTTACTTTGAGTTTTGCATTGCAATTTAGAAGTCTCACACCTTGTGCTTGACAACCACTTGGTGAGGTTGAGGGCACAAAATTCTCTACTTGTTTGCAAGATCCTGGAGGAAGCTTGGAAGATAACTGCTGAAATACTGACTCCCCAAGAGTTCGATATAAACCCTCGAGTCACCCTCGTGGGAAGAAGGCTTGCCACTAGCTACACACTCTGCACTTGGAGTCTCAACCTAGCCATCAGTGTGTAATGTAAGCAATGCTTGTGCACACGGGCACTCACACCGCTGTTTTCTCCCTAGTGGCAACAACACATCCTCCCCCGTCATGTTTCTTTAACTCGAGCACAGGCGAAAAGGAGGCACTAACCCACTATCTAGCATAAATACTCCCTCTTGGAGTCACTAGAAACTACTTGGCCGGAGCAACCACTAGCAACGGAAAGCATGCAAGATCGCAAATAACATATGCAATAAAGACTATAATCAACTTGGCATAATTTCAATATTCATCGGATCCCAGCAAACACAGCATATGGAATTACATAAGATCAATCTCGATCATGATAGGCAGCTCACGAGATCTAAACATGGATGCATATGAGGAGGAGACAACCATGTAGCTACTGCTATGGACCTGTAGTCCAGGGATGAACTACTCACCCATCACTCCGGAGGCAGACATGGTGATGTAGAAGCCTCCGGTGATGATTTCCTCTCCAGCAGGGTGCTGGGAGACAGCTCCAGAACCCCCCGATCTAGGGTTGACGACGGCGGCGGCTGCGGAACTTTTCGGGGATTTTCTATCAAGTGTTTAGGGTTTTCCATCCGGGGGGAATAAATAGGCGAAATGGCAGAGGCGGTGGAGGCCATGGGGACCCACACCCATAGCTGGTGCGGCCAGGGGGAGACCGCGCCACCCTATGGTGTGGACCCCCTGATGCCCGTCTTCGACTCCTCTTTGGTGTTCTGGATGCTTCCGGGGAAAATAGGCACTTCGTGCTTTGTGGGGTCCAATTCCGAGAATTTTCCAGAACAACTTTTCTAAAACAAAAAACAGCAGAAAATAGGGAATTGGCACTTGGCATCTTGTTAATAGGCCAGTCCCGGAAAACGTATAAAAATGCTATAAATAAGAGAGAAAACATGTAGCAATTGGCATAATATGATCGTAGAGCATCAGAAATTATAGATACGTTGGAGACGTATCAATTGTTGTCTATATTTTTAGGACAGTCTACACAACCAAGAATGAGAATATCTTTAATGAAATAAACTTGGGCATTGTTAATGTGGAAATAATTTCAGAGAGTAACTAGATCTTTCAGAGCTACCCGAAGCAATAATCTGATTTTCAAGCCTGGATAGATATTTTTCTTAGTTGAGTGGCTCTATTTTCTGGGCAGGTACATATGTAAAATCAAAACTATAGATATATAATAGGAATATTAATGTCCTCATTACAAAAATATATGTGACATATTCTAGATAACTAAGTTTATCTTACCAACGATGCTGCACCCATGCCTATGCAGATGGCACCTCTCCCAAGGCCTCAAAATCTACCACCTATCAAGATTTTTACAATGTATCATAACTTGGATTATAACTATCCAACATAAACATTTTTCCAACGATAAAATCATAAAAAGTATCGTAGATGAAAAATAAAGCTATAATTCGTATACATTAGTAAATTAATTATGTGAAAGGTTGAAACCTATGCAGAGTTGACTAAATTATCATTTTCATGGCAGTTATGGCGGAACTAATTGTATTTAATTTTAGTTAATTAAGTGGATGCAAAATGACCACTAGAATTGCAGTACCATATATGAGCACTAATCTAAAGATGCATGTGAGAAGGAAACTAATATGTGACATGAGTAGTATCGTATCATATAATTTGTAAAAAAGCTTACAAAGATATTACAAACTGGTACACTAATATAAAAAGGGGTATTTAAGCCCCCCTCTAGTAACCCACATATTACCCTTTCGAGTAGTATGTTAGTCTTCGACATATTGAAGATGAAGTGCCTTCTCATCAACAAGATAGCATACAGATCTGGAAGCACAACAGTAGCATTGCAGCGGTCCACTATTACCAACTCTTACAGACTGAAGTGCCAACATAAATGGTTACAAACGAAATCCCCAAAATGCGGGGAATTTAAAACCATTTATGTTTGGTTCAAAGCCATATACTCCACTGTCGTCTAGCATCCCTACTTAGCTCTACTCGTCGGTGTGCCCTTGACGATGCTCGAAATAGTAGTGTGTGTCATATTCATCCTTCGCTAGAGCCTAATCTTCAATAAAAATTTCTCCAACCTCTACATAGACCACGAATTCCTCACTCGTCGGCCCAAAACTTAAAATTGTAAAGGGGTGAGTACAAGAGGTAGTAAAAAAGTACAGAATTTGTAGATGGTGTCTGGTGCACTATCACTACTAAGTTTAGATGTGTTCTCGAACAAAATGCATTGTATAACGTAAAAGAGCTAAGTTTTATTCAAAGAACTAGGACCCCTCGTATCACATGCATGTTTCCAAATTCCCCTATGGACTCCTTTCCTGCTACGATCACGGTTCAATCTAAGAAGTGGAGTAATAAGCCACAATTTTTACACTCTGGAGAGGTGTGTTACATTACCCTCAAACGCCCACGGTTGTGTGCTCGAGGGAGCCAACCCCATTCATATTCCCATGGACATAAAGTATTTTTGGCGTTTTCTGACATATGCCGTGTCATAGTCCGGCCTGACAGGACTACTCGTCTCAATGTTGATAATGCAGATCCAGCGTTACCCTAGCTAGCGCGACGACCCAGACTAACTTCTTAGAGCATGTCTAACAGAACCCTTACATTTTCGCCCCCTAAATCGCGTGTAGAAGGCCCTGCATACGAAATCGATGAATTTTTTTGCTCAGATGAACGCGTTCATCTAGCAGACCCCCTATCGCCGCCCTGTATGTTTGAATTAAAACTTCGCGGGAGAATCCGATGAACTCGATTTTATTGATCACCATTGCTGGTACACTGCTCGAGCTCGAGCTCGTCCATCTACTAGCCTAACTAGCCTAATCTAATCTATGAAGACGGCGTCGCCGGCAGCCTCCATCGCCTTGAAGGCCTCGACGTCGGCGAGGGCGCGCGCCTCCTCCTCCGCTTCCGCGCGTTCCGCTGCCTCGGCTTCTTTCTTGGACAGCTCGACGGCCTCCGCGAACGCGGCCTCCTTCTCCTCCTCCGCTGTCGCCGGCAACGCTTGCACCGCCGCGCCTCCTCCTCCGCTTCCGCTTGCGCCGCCGCGGCCCCGCTTGCACTGCTGCAGCATCTCCCATTCGGCGCGCCATTTCTCGAATTGGGGGCCGCGCATCGGCCTCGGCGGCGGGTCGGCCGAGTAGTAGCGGCCGCCCTCCGCGAAGTCGACCAGCGACGGCGGCATGCTCGCCGGCCACGCCGCGTACTTCCAGGCGGCGCGGCGGCTCCCTGCGAACGAATGCTTGCAGTGGAGCCGCCACGCCTCCTCGAGCGTCTCCGGCTCGTGGAGGCACTTGGAGCGGCCGGTGGAGGAGCTCGATTCGTTGGGGGAGTTCATCGCCGGGAGGCGGAGGTGTTAGGGCGGAGGCGTTAGGGGCGGTGGAAGGAGAAATGGGGCGGCAGGGGACGCGGAATTGCTCACCGGAGCTGCGGCGGCGCGCGGCCCCCACCTCAACCCTCACCCACTACTTGTAGGGGGCGGCGGGGGCTATTTCGCAGGCCTCCTAAATTTTGCGTACGGGCCGGGCCGCATACGGGGGCTGCTAGACGGCCGTTTTGGCCCGCACCCCGTATGCCGCCGGAATTTTACGGGGTGCCCGCGCTATAGGGGGCCTGTTAGACATGCTCTTAGCAGTTCACTTGAAGCTCAAGTTCGACTTTGCTAAACTCATTGGCGTACATGCATGTGATGACTTTTTTTTGAAGGTTTTGCCTAGTACTTCTTCCGTTTCACATTGCAATCCGTTTTAACAAGCTGGACTAGTAGTGTACTTTTCGTTTTTGTTGTCCAGTCATCTGTCACATGTTTGTCCTAGACTTTTGATGATATTGTTTCTAGGCTAATTTTTTTTTCGATGGCCTCTCTACTCTTTATGTGCGATTCATGGGAATGCTTAGCTTTGCTAGCACTTTGAATAATCAATCATATGTGTGCCAACCGTTGTGGAGATCTAGGTCATCCTCCTTTAAAAAAAAGCATCTAAGACTGATCCATGCATGGTTATTCTACCCATGCTCGGTCGATGGAGAAGAAGAGAGAGAAAGAGAGATAGAGCATGTGTGTCGTGCAATGTCCATTGTGAGATTTTGTCGTTTGCCCTTCATTTTCACACGCTCGTATTTTTCTTGGTACTTCAGCGCATGGCCAGCACATCCGAAGGGTGCCAGACTGTCCGTTATAATTGGGTGCCGACCCAGCGGTGTCCCCTAACGGCATCTCCAGCCGTTCGGCCCCAGGACGCGAAAATTGCCCACTTTTTTTCGCCACGGCGCGAAACGGCGCAAAACAGAAAGCTGGGGGATGCGTTTCTCAGCCGTGAAACCCAGGTCGCCCCCACAGCCGGCGATTCGCCCATATTTGGGCAGATAGAGTTTTGGCACACAAATAATTGGAGTTTTGCCACACAAATAAATAGTTCAACAATTTAAACAAAGAAAATAAATTACACTACTCATTGTCATCGTCCTCAACATTGCCATTTCCCTTTCGCGCCCACAAATGCTGCACCAGGTCATTCTGTAGAGCATGGTGTGTTCCAGCGTGTCGAATCTCCTGCCGCTTGGTGAGGAAGTCTGTCCATGATGCCGGCACCTGATGATCAACAGTTGCAACAGGGACCTACCGGTAGTATGGTGTGCTTGCCTCACTGTCAGGCACCGGATCATCCCACTCACTCTCAATGATCATATTGTGCAAGATCACACAACACTGCATCACCTCCCACATGTTGGACTTCGACCAAGTCATAGCTGGGTACCGGACAACAGCGAATCGAGATTGCAGCGCACCAAATGTCCGCTCAACATCCTTCATGTAAGCCTCCTGGCACTTGGAAAACCAAGCTTTTGCGCTTTCTAGGATAGGGTTGGAGATGCTCTTCACAAATGTTGCCCACTTTGGGTAGATTCCATCTGCAAGATAATACCCCTTTGTATACTGGTGTCCATTGATCTCATAGTTCACAGGGGGGCATGGTCTTCGACAAGCTCGGCAAAGACATTCGAGCACTGCAAGACATTGATGTCGTTGTGACTTTCAGGCATACAAAAGAATGAATGCCAAATCCATAGATCGTACGAACCCACGGCCTCGAGAACCACCGAGCACTCTCCCTCCTTTCCCTTGTACATCCCCTGCCAGTCAAATGGACAGTTCTTTCGTGCCCAATGCATACAGTCGATACTGCCAAGCATCCTAGGAAAGCCTCTTGCTTCATTCTCTGCGAGGAGACGAGCAGTGTCTTGCACATTGGGTGATCGCAGGTATGTTGGGCCAAAAACTGCAACCACTGCCCAGCAGAACTTGTTCAAGCACTCAAGGGCCGTGGACTCGCTCATGCGCAGGTAGTCATCTTGTGCATCTGCGGGAGCACCGTATGCAAGCAACCTCATGGCCATCGTGCACTTCTCAATAGAGGTAAAGCCTACTGTGCCGGTGCAGTCCTTCTTCAACTTGAAGTAGGTGTCGAACTCCCGGATGACATGCATGCTCTTGAGGAAGAGCTTGCGTTTCATCCTGAAACGACGCCAGAACACCTTCTCGTTGTTGGTGGGATCCTCGGCGAAGTAGTCGGAGTAGAGGATGCAGTAGCCCTCATACCGCTGCCTCGGTTTGCTCTTGCGGCGACCGGGCTTCGATTCAGCACGACGCGCCTGGGCGTTCTGGGCCTGCAAGCCGGACAGGCTGCTCAGTATCAGCAAGTGTTCCTCGTCGTCGATGGCGGCCTGATCTTCCTCGTCGAAGAGCTCGGCGAGCATCTCCTCCTCGTCGGAGTCCATGGCTCGGACAGAACGTCGAACACCTTGCGGGCGGTGGACGCGTTTCGCCGGGCACAACCTCCCCCGCGACGGAGGCGCGAGTAAACGACGGCGGCGGCGTGGTGGAGCTAGTCGGTGGTGGTTTGCCTCGTCGCTCGCGTGTGATGGCGGCCGACGGCAGCGACGTGGGGGTGGCGAAATGGGTGGCGACGGCGAGTCGAGCGAGAGGAAAAGGTGAGTCGGTGTCGAATCTGTGACTCGACAAATCCCTCGGGTGAACCCATAGGGTTTCGTATAGGAGAACCCATGAGCGCTGGTGACGATCGTCGGCTATACATGGGGCGAGATTTACCCAGGTTCGGGGCCCTCGTAGAGGTAAAACCCTTACTCCTGCCACTGTCGATCTGTATTATCGAATAGATCGGTTACAACGGTGGTTGCTCAAGTCGAGAGTATGATCTCGAGCTCAAGGCTTTGGTGGTACGGTATTCCTTGGTCCTCCTCCGGTGGTTCTCCTGGCCTTATATAGGTGGCCAGGTCTCAAACCCTACCCGGAGAGGACTCGAACTCTAAGTTACAAGTTTCCTAACTTAGCCCGCAAGGCATTGCGGTTGGGCTTCACGCGGGCCTTCCAGAACACTCGAAGGGCTTCTCTTCTTGGGCCTTAACGCTGGGCCCGAGACGGGGTGTCCTTATTCGCAGGGTCTAAGATCCATCCCTTCGTCAGTAGCCCCCGAGCGTTTGCTTGATTGGGATTTTTCCAGTCGAGTAGACGGTCAGATTTTTCATCTTTCTTTCTTTCGGATAACCAGTATGGTCGTTTCCTGTTTAGAGGGTGTGTACCCTGTGTGACGAGCTTTTGCACCCGAGTATCGAGTGATGAAAGTGCCTGTTTTTATGGCTGTTTATCGCATAAGGATATGACGCAGTAGCTTGGCTCTCCCGAAAGATCAGGGCCAATTAATTGCAACTAGGTCAAAAACAGTTCTGGCCTACATAGATTCGAGACCTCCGACTCGAACTCGATGCGGTGATTGTCGCGACTGGGCCGTAGTGGTCTTACCGAGTCGAACTTAACCTATAGGGATACCCGGCGCGTCCGCTAGGATTTTTCTTCGTGTTGTTGACACGGAATCATACCAGAGGACGCAGCTTGAGTGCGATCCCAGGCCCTCAAGAGAGATCTTTCGGGTCTTATCTTCATATTTGAAAGAATATGGCATCCAGATGTACCTAGTCGGTCGAACAATCCAGGTTTGCGATGTGCCGACATCGTGTAAATGAGTGGCAGGATCTGCCTACTCGTGTAGTTTTGAATTTGTGGTTCCTTGTCCATACGAAAGGGTTTTCGTATTCGGAGTTTTATGCCCATATGAAAGAGTTTTCATGTTTGGGGTATTGAGCCCATACGAAAGAGTTTTCGTGTGTAGGGTATTTTTCCTGTGAGATATTTCATGTCATAATTTGTCCATATGAAAGAGTTTTCATGTTTGGACTTTCTATTCGAAGGAGTTTGCCCATACGAAGTTATTTTCGTGTTTGGACTTTCCATCCGAAAGATTCTTCAGCTTGATGATGCACGCTATGACGTCATGCCGCACTTTTATCCTCCCGATGGGACGTGACGGAGTGAGAGCAGAAGGCCTGGCCCACTTTGTCAGTTTTTTTTACCGGAAACGAGACGTCGTTCCCGGTTTTTACGCGAACTGCGTAGTAAATGCGCATGATCCACTGTTAGGATCGTGGCACGAAACAGCATCCTCCGCCCTTTCGTTTCGCCTTCGCACGCGGCGGCCGCGATGGATGCCACGCGGCTCAGCGAGCGGCCAGGATCGATTGGCTCTGTGTATAAATGCAGGCCTTGGTGAAACGGTGAAAATTTCCCAGCCTTTGCCTTCCTCATTCATCGTCTTCCTCGCGCTCCATCTCCTCTCTCTTCGAGCTCGTGCTAACAGCAATGGCGGGAGGCAAGAAATGTGGCGCTGCCGCCTCGTCGTCAAGGGCGTCACGAGAGGTTCCAGCGCCACCCGCGCCGCGCTCGGGTGACTGGCGCTCGCCCAACACCACCTCCAAGAGCATCAAGGAGATGCAACGGGAGGGTCTGCTACCGCTGGAAGCCGAGAAGCGCGTGCGCCTCAGCAAGAAGGAAGAGGTACCCAACCCGAGCGTGAATGAACGCGTGGTCTTCGGGGACCACGTGTCTCGCGGGCTTTCTTTCCCTCTGCATCCCTTCCTCGTGGCACTGCTGTATGTCTACGGAATGCAGCTCCACGATCTGCCTCCAAATGCAGTGCAGCACATCTCGTGCTTCATTGTATTTTGCGAGTGCTTTCTGGGCATTCGCCCTCATTGGGGCCTCTGGAAGGCCCTCTTTAAGATCCGCGTCTTCCGCGAGAAGCCGCGAGTGGAGTCCGAGCTTGGCGAGCCGCTGCGTACCGGCGGTTTCGGGATCCAGGCGAAATCGGACTCCGGCTACTTCGCGATGCACTTCATCGACTCCGCTCAAGGGTGGAGGAAGAAGTGGTTCTACGTCATCGACAATAGCTCGGGTGGGATTCAGGAGTTCCACCCATTCGCCGTTCTGAAGAGGCGGAAATCCTGGGCGCACAAGCTGTCGGCTGAAGAAAACCAGGTGGTCACTCCGTTACTCGCCAAGGTGGCTGTCCTACGGGACCAAGCCGCCGGAGTCGTGCTGAACGGGTTGCACTTGGCGAGTATCTTCCTCAAGCGCCGGATTCAGCCCCTGCAGAACAGGCCTTCCACGATGTGGGAGTACCGGGGTATTGAGGACCCTAGTCGCGTCAGCCGCGAAGAACTCTCGAACGTCGAGTTCGAGAAGAAGATCGCGGCGATCACCAGCTTGAAGGTAGGCGAGACCTTCCCCGACTGCACGGTTGCAGCTTTCGAGGCGTCAAGGCCTCCTCCATCCGACGTAAGTTTTTGTTTCTCTCTGTCTTAGAATCTTTCGAATGAAACTTGGTCGATTAAAATCTTCTTTTCGTCTTCCTTCTATCTTCTTGTTGTAGAGCCTAGCCGTGGCCACCTGCTATCCACCAATGTCTGGGGAGGAGGCCTCGGATTTGTTGGCGAGTAACCTGGATGGTCCCGCCGATACCAGTGTTGCCGCTGCCTCTTCGAGCTCCGAGCACGATTCCTCGGATGGCGCAGAGGACTCGAATGGCGGTCTTCTTCATCGTAAACGCCGTCGAGTGGGGGATGATGAGGCCACCTCCAAAGACAATTCTTTGGACAAGGAATCGGCTGGGAAGGAGCCCATCACCGTCACCCTGTTGCGTACGCGCGCCCCTTCTCCTTCGTTTCCAACAATCCAAACCGCTTGGAATGCGGATATGTTGGACGAAGAAGATGATGACGAGTGAGTTTCTCTTCTTGCTCTTAGTCGAACATTTCCTTTCGCATCTTTTTTGACGTATTGTCTTCATTGTAGCCTGCAAGCTATCATCCCTCGCAGGTACGCCTCTTCCCTTCCTCCCGAAAATAGGAATAAAGTGGGAGCTGCGGGTGAGACTCCTACCGCCGACACCGTCCAAAATTCACCGAGTGTAGCCTCCAATGCGGCGACTACGGAATACAGAATTCCTAGTTTCGTTGCTGGGGCTTCGGCTCCGAAGGAGGTGTCGGCTAGCTCGGCAGATCCCCTCTCCTTCGCACAAGGCCAGGTAAACTTTGCTGACTGCTTCTTCAATGCTTTATCATCTTTGGATTTGTTATCGGGTGCACGTCAGTGCTCCCGATGGGAGTAGCCCCCGAGGCTGTAGTCGATCGCATGCGATCGGCTACAGGCTCAGAGATAGTCTTTTTATTTCTTCTTCTTCATTTTATCGGGTGCACGACAGTGCTCCCGATGGGAGTAGCCCCCGAGGCTATACTCGAATGTTTACAATCGAGTATAGGCTCAAATTTCTCTTTTCTGATTCTTCTATCTTCATGTTCCTCGCAGTCGCTTATTGACTCCCTTGCGATCGTTGGTCACCGTGTTGTTCTCGCTGAGGCGGAATGCGGGATCCTTCGATCAGACCGTGATCGACTCGCCTCGGAGAATGAGCTTCTTCGAAGTAAGTTTACCATCTTCTTCCGTCTTTATTTTTTCACCAATTCTTTGGCTCTGACAACTATTGCTGCGCAGGTCAACTTGAGCTTATGAAGACTGAGAAGGCGAGTGCCTCCACTCGGGCAACAGCTCAAGAGGCTGAGTTGGCGGCTACTTGACGGGAACTCGAGTCCTCCCGCATCCTGTCGGCTGACCTCGAAGGAAAACTTGCGGCTTCCCAGTATGCTCTGAAGAACTTGGAGGATGCAGGCACCAAGGCGGATGCCGACCTTGTCGACTTCCTTCTGCCTCTTGGCGAGCGCTTTGCGGGTGAGTTACTTTTGGCCTGTGATTTGTCTCCTGTCTTGGAGAGTCCTTTGGATTTTGAAATTTTCCTTTCTAGGACTTCTGGGTGTCCCACTGGAGCTTCCTGGGGTCCAGCGGGTGGATGCGCTGACTGATTCCCTCGCTCAGCTCAGGAAGCAACCGAAGGGGTTCGCACCTTGATTGGCAATGCTACTCGAGTGCTGACGCAGCTGCACGGCCTCTTTCTCGTCAACGCCGTGTCTCCACCCACGCTGGGCGATCTGCTGAAGATTTTCTCGGAGAGCAATCTCCTTGATACCTATGCGGTTGCTCGGTCAGAATCTGGGGCGAAGACCGCCATCCAGTTTGCGCTGGCGCATGGAGTCACCGGCTTGGAGGAGGCTTACTCGGAGCTTCCTGTCGATCCTTCTACGGGCAAAAAGGTAGGGCTTCGTCGTTTTGGCGAGCCAGCCGGAGTCCTTGCTTGGAAGTTATCCGAGTTGTTTGCCCGTGCTAGGGGAGGGACCACCGCCGCGAGTGGCAGCACAACTGTAGCTCCGTAGTATATTTCTTTTGTACTTCGTTGTTTCGATTGTAATAAACCTTGGGATGTGCTCCCCTATTTTCATTGTCTTAATCGAGATGTTCTTCTGAAATGCTTACCGCGATTGTGTGTTTCCTCCCGATGGGAGTAGCCCCCGAGCACCTGTCGAATAGGTGGTTAATATATCTCGAATAGGGCATCTTATTCCTTTAATTTCCTTGTATTCTTCCAGGTAGCTGGGGTTGCCGCGGAGCCTTCAGGTGGACTTGCTACTCCAGCAAATCCTCTTGTTGCCGCTGTTGGGACCTTTGCAGGTCTCTGTGATCGCATTTCGGAGGGTGAACGCAAGCTGAAAGCTTTGCGTGGGGTAGCCGATGTGGCTAAGTCCAAGCAAAAACTAGCAATTGAACGCGAGCAGTTTGTGATGGATGAGTTGGCGTCTGTTGCCAGGGATTTTCTCTGTAAGTAATGCAACCCCCAAGTCTTCTTTGTCTTGTATCCTTTTTTGATCATGTATCTTTGCTTTTTGGTTGTTCAGCCGGATGACAGGAGTGAGAAACACTGGGTGGAGAACCACATCTTTCAAGAAGCTGGCAGCTCAAAACCTCATGCGAATAATTTTTGGTCCGATCGTAGTCGAGGCTTTGTGCTTGCTACCTTGAAGTTCCAAGTCATCCAGGCGAAGATACTCGTGAGTTCTTTTCACGAGGTTTTGATTGCAATGAACGCCGCTTTCTATCCGCTGCAAAGGGGTCCTGAAGATTGGAGCCATCTTCTTAGGGTGTTTGGGAGAGAAGGAGAGATTCGCGAGTGTGTTCGCAATCAGATGATTTGCGGCTCGGTGGTGGCTCTCTCTTTCGTCCGGTTGTGGCATCCTGAGGTGAACTTCAACTCCATAGCTAGACTTCCTAATGATCCAATCGACGATATTTCTCCTCATTATAGGGATGTTCGTCCTGTAGCAGAAGAAATCATTCGACTGACCTCGGATGAGGTAGATCGGGTTTTGGCGGCTGAGAATGCTCAGCGCCGTGTTTGATCGTAGGATGTATATATCCTGTCCTTCTGTATAGTTTGTAAAAACTGTTGAAAGGTGTTTAATTTGTATATATAAATTTTCCTGTGATGCTGAGTTAGGCGTAGCCCCCGTGTGTTTGTGGGGTGTATACCTGTTACTTTTAGCATGTAAGGATGAAGAATCTTCGAGTATCTATGGTTGAGAAACCATGTATTTTATTGCGATGACTGAGAAGTCATGTGTTTTTCTGTCGAGCTACAAAAATGGCTAGTATAGCCTTATTACGGCGAGTAAAATAAATCTAGGGATAAAATTTGCGGAGTTGTGCAACGTTCCAAGGATTGGAATAGATGCCTCCAGTCGTCGGGTTCTTCAGTCGATGGGCGCCACCTGGGATAACTTCGTGTATTATGAAGAGTCCTTCCCATGGTGGCTCGAGCTTGGGTCCTTCCTTCTGCTTGAGCCGTAGCACCAGATCTCCTACTGCGAAGGCCCTGTGGCGTATGCGGCGACTGTGATAGTTTCGCAGCGACTACTGGTACACTGCGGATCTTGCGAGTGCAATAACGCGCATTTCGTCGAGTGCGTCCATATCATCCGCGAGTGCCCTGTTGGAGGTTTCTTCGCTGTAAGCAACAACACGTGGGGCGCTGAACCTGACGTCCTCGGGAAGGACTGCTTCGGCCCCGTAGACCATGAAAAATGGCGTGTAGTTTGTGGATCGGTTTGGAGTTGTGCGGAGGCTCCATAGCACGGAGGGTAGCTCTTCTGCCCAATGTCCTACTGCCGGGTGTAGACGATCGAGTAGACGTTTCTTGATGCCAGCCGAAACTAATTCGTTGGATCTTTCGACTTTGCCGTTGGTTTGCGGATGGGCAACTGAAGCAAATTTGAAGTTGATGTCCTTTTCTTCATAGAACTACTGTGTTTCCTTTGCCGTGAAGTTAGTACCATTGTCTGTAATGATGTCGTGTGGTACTCCAAATCTGCATACGATGGAGTCGAGGAATTTGACGGCACATTGGGCGCTAGCCGAGGTTACTGGCATGGCTTCAGTCCACTTGGTAAATTTATCAACTGTGACCGGCAAGTGTGTGTATCCACCTGGTGTGGACTTGCGTAGTGGTCCTACCATGTCCAGCCCCCATTGGGCAAAGGGCCAGGCGATGGGTATCATATGCAATTCCGTAGCGGGTGCGTGTGGTTTTGGTGCGAATCGCTGGCAAGCGTTGCACCTGTCGACCAGTTCCTTTGCGTCTCTGGCTGCTGTAAGTGAGTAGAATCCTGCTCAGAAGGCTTTTCCCATGATTGCTTTCCAGCTAGCATGATGTCCACAATCTCCTTGATGGATGTCTTGCAATAATTTCTTTCCATCCTCGGGTGCGATGCATCGTTGCAGTATGCCTGAGATGCTCTGCTTCTACAATTCTCCGTTGATCACCCGAAAGGATTTGCTTCGCCTGATTATCTGTCGAGCCTCACGTGGATCTGCTGGGAGCTATTTTGCGGACAAGTAGTCGAGGTATTTCTGCATCTAGATTGGCTCGACTAGAAAAACTTGTCGCGAAATATGATGAATGAGCTCGATAATAGCAACCTGCTGGCTGACCTCTGTCTCCGATGCTGCGGGTACTTCTGCAGTTTTCTTGATTTTGACTGATCGTCTAGTCATCCGCTCGAAATATATCACTGGCGGTATGGGTGTGTTTGTGGAACCCATGTTTGCCAGCCTATCTGCTTCTTCATTGCTGGACCTCGCAATGTGCTTCAGCTCGCAACCTTTGAAACTCCCTTCGAGTAGGTTGTACATGTCACGATAGGCAACCATGTTTTCTGCGATAGCGTCGCACTCCTTCATTGTTTGTTGCACGATGAGATTAGAATCGCCGTAGATCATCAGTCGGGTGGCTCCGTACGCGACTGCCATCTTCATCTCATGCAACAGGGCTTCGTATTCTGCGTCATTATTTGATGCTGGGTCATCAGGCGGAAAATCTAGTCGTAGAACGTACTGCAGCTTGTCTCCTCTAGGTGATATCTGGACGATTCCAGCTCCTGCTCCTTCATTTCTCTTGCATCCATCGAAGTACATGATCCAATTACTCGTGTATTCCGGCGGCCCGGGCGTTTGTAGTTCTGTCCACTCGCTCAGGAACTCCACGAGTACCTGGGATTTTACTGAGTTGCGCCCTGCATAGATGATGTCCCAAGCGCCCAGCTCGATGCTCCATTTTCTATTCTTCCAGATGCCATTGGGTTGTTCATGATTGTGCCGAGTGATGCATCATTAACCACTGTTATGGTGTGTTCCTGGAAGTAGTGCTTGAGCTTTCGAGCCGTGAGAACAACTCCATATGCGAGCTTCTGTTAGTGAGGGTATCGTTGCTTGCACAGCGAGAGCACTTCACTGATGTAGTAGATTGGTCACTGCACTCCATATGCCTTGCCCTCCTCAGGTCGTTCGACTAAAATTGCCGTGCTGATGACCTGGTTTGTTGCGGCTAGGTATAGGTATAGTGGCTCCCTCTCTTGCAGTGTTGCAAGGATACGCTTGCTTTGCAATGATCGTTTCAGGCCTGTGAATGCCTGCTTAGCCTCTGGTGTCCACTCAAACTTGTCCGTCTTCTTCAACAGCTTGTAGAAGGGTAATGCATGCTCGCCCAATCGTGCGATAAATCTTCTCAAGGCGGCTAGTCGCCCTGCAAGCTGTTGGACTCTGTGTAGATTGATTGGCTCCTTCATTGTCAAGATTGCTTGTATTTTCTCTGGGTTGGCTTCGATGCCTCTGGCGGATACCAGGCACCTGAGAAGTTTTCCTGCTGGGACGCCAAAGACGCATTTTGTTGGATTGAGCTTGATCCTGTATGCGTTGAGGGCGTCAAACATTTCTCTAATGTCCTCGAGCAGTGTATCCTCTACTCGAGTCTTGATGACGATGTCGTCAACGTACACTTGTACGTTCTTGCCAATGCGCTTGGCGAGGCATTTTTGCATGCAGAGCTGATATGTCGCGCCTGCGTTCTTGAGCCCGAAGGGCATTGTCGTGTAGCAGTACACACCGTGTGGTGTGATGAATGCTGTCTTTTCCTCGTCTTCCTGCTTCATCCGGATCTGATTATATCCCGAATAGGCTCCAGGAAAGAGAGGCTGACAGCCCGCAGTAGAGTCCACGATCTGGTCGATTCGCGGGAGGCGAAAGTTATCCTTGGGGCAATGCTTATTTAATGACGTGTAGTCAATGCATACTCGAAGGATGTTAGTGTTCTTCTTTGGGACCAGCACCGGGTTTGATAACCAAGTGGATATCTTGATCTCCCTGATGAATTTTGCTGCTAGCAATCTGTTTACTTCTTCTCCAAGCGCTTTCTGCTTGGGTCCTGAGAACCGTCGAGTGGTCTGCTTGATGGGTTTTGCGTCTTTGAAGACTTCGAGTGAGTGCTCGGCGAACTCCCTAGGTATTCCTGGCATATCTGAGGGCTGCCAAGCAAAAATTTCCTAGTACTCACGGAGGAGTTCGACGAGCACGCTTTCCTATGCTGGCGAGAGGGTAGTTGAGACCATCGCTGTCTTCGCATGATCTATCGGGTGCACCTGATGTTTTTGGGTGTCGCTGTTGGCGCTGAACTCCAATTCTGGCGCGTTTTTCTTCCTGAGGGGCATCACGGAGTGGTCCGTGGTCTTTGCCAGCTCCTGCAGTTCTTCTTGCATCCCGAAAGATTTTGCGATCTCGTTGAACTCGATGTCGCACTTGTTGGATTTTTGGAAATCTCCGTCGATGGTGATTACACCATATTCCCCGTAGCTTGAGCTTCAGGTACGCGTAGTGTGGTACTGCCACGAATCTGGCGAACGCTGTTCGACCAAAAATGGCATGGTACTGTGAGGGCCAGTCGACTACTTCAAAGTCGAGGAATTCTCTTCTGTAGTTGCATCGATTACCCAACACCACCTCTAGGTTGATTGTTCCGAGTGGATGGATCGCCTTTCCTGGAACTATCCCGTGGAAGGATGTTTCTGATTCCGCAAGGCCATCCAGGTTCCTGTTCATCCGGCGGAGTGTATCCGCGTAGATAATGTTGATGCCGCTGCCACCGTCCATGAATACATGGGCCAGTTTGTAGTTACCAATTTGTGCTTGGATTACGAGGGCGGCATGTCCTGGTCGATAGACTCGTGGTGGGTGGTCTTCCATGGAGAAGGTGACCGATTGGACCGCCATCTTCAGGTACTCTGTCCTAGTCGGCGGGGTTTGCACAGCCTTGCATAGCTGTCGCGTGTTTGTTTTCTGAGCTCTGCGGGATGGGAAGACTTTATGTATCATCCCTAACTGTCCAGCCGGGTTCGGGTAAGCGTTAGCTCCTGCGTTTGGTGCGGGTGGCGCAGGTAGTGCGGCTAGCGCCATGTTTGGATTTGCTGGTGGAGGTAGGGGTTGTGGCGGCTGGAATCCTTGGTGGCCTCCTCCTGGAAGTGGCGGGTAATTCGGAATAGCTGTTGATCTGTTTTTCTTCGAGAAAGCCTCGTGAATGTCATGGAACTTCCGACAGTCCTTGAGGAGGTGTGTTGCCTTCGTTTTGCCCGTACGCTTATCTGTAAACAGATGTAGCGAGCAGTAAGCATCGAGGTCCTCCTCGGGACTTTTGTGTTCAGCCTTTGGTTTCCACTCGCGACTTCCTCGGCGTCCACTATCGCGACTTCGCATGAATTCCGCCGCTACCATATCTTCCCGATCGTCGTGATCGTAGTATTTTCTCCTTTTCCTCCGACTGTGGCGGTCTTCCTCGGGCGCGGGCGATGATGCTCTCTCGTTGCGCACTGCGTCTTCTCCATTAGCCCACTTGTCGGCTATGACCATGAGCTCCCCGATAGTTTTGGGTGCGGCTTGGCCCAGTTCTTCTCTGAAAGCAGTTCGTCGGGCGCCTTTCGCGAAGGCCTCAACCGCTACTTCTTCCGAGATGTTTCCTGCAGTGTTCCTGAGCGTGGTCCATCGCTGGATGTACTCGCGGGTGGATTCGCCACTCTTCTGTTTGCAGGCTCGCAGTTCTTCAATGGTTGCTGGTCTCTTGTGGGTGGACTGGAAGTTTTTGCAGAAGTCGTGGTGCAGGTCGTCCCATGATGCGTAACAGGATTTTGGCCTTGCTTCCAGGCAGCTACGTGCCGCGCCAATCAAGTGTAGATTGAGGTACTGCATAGCTGTGTTCTTGTTCCCACGTTGGCATTTTAGTGCCGTGAGGTAGTCGTTTAGCCACGACGAGGGCTCGAGTGAACCGTCATACTTTGTTACTTCTGTGCTGAGCTTGAATCTTCTAGGTAGGGGTGCTTCGCGGATGCTGCGGGTGAAACACAACGCGCCGCAGGTCTCGTCATCCGAAGAACTGGACGGGGAGCGCGCGCGGTTCCTCGCAGCTCTAGCCTTGTCCACCTTGTTTTGTGCTATATCTGACTGCGCGTTATATCCTGGCTGGTCGCGATCAGTTTCTTTCCTTGGCTCCTTGCTGCACTTTCTCGAGTGGCTGCTGTGATGACGCGAGCTTTTATCTCTCGGGCTGCCTTCGCTGCTGCTTCGACTGTCATCTCGGCTCCGAGCTTCTTTTCCTCGACCGCGGCGAGGTGATTTGTCTCTTCTGGGCGAAGTGCTCCTATGCTTGCGGGATGCTTCCCTTTCCTTTTCTTTGTCCTTCTCTAGTTGTTCGGCGGCTTTCCGGTGGTCATAGGAGGCAAGCCTCGCAGCTGCCAACCCTAGTCCCTTGCGCACCTGCTTGTACTGTTCTGCTCGAGGATCGCTTTCCGTCGGCTGGTTCATCTGGATGTAGGTTGCTGCAGCTAGGACTGCGGCAGCAGGAGTTTGCGGGTAGACGTTTCCATCCTCGTCCACCCGCATAAGGGAAGGTCCGCCTGACCTGCTGATCTCGCCTAGGGACTCGGCGTTCGTGGATGTTGATGCGTATCCCCTCCTTGCGGGTCGGGTTCCGACCAAAGGTGTTATGGACAGTCCATCCCGCCGTTGACTTGATTCATCCGCCAATCTTTTTCGCCGGGCTAGGTCTATCCGGGCTTCTTTGATAGTTGCAGCTGATCTCACTAAATGATAGTGGTAGGCAACCATATCTTCATGCGGTGCTCCAGCCGCAGGCGGCTTGCTAGTTCACATAGCTTCCCTAGCTCGATCCCAGGCTTCCCGCGAGACGCTGATCTCAGCGCGTTCCGCAGCGCTCTGTTCTGTTTCTTGGGGTAGCTCTGATCCTGCCATGCAGACTTGAGCCAGTCGTGGCTCGTGCGTCCTAGGCGTAGCACGGAAAGCTTCTTGGACTCGGGAAGTTTCCTCTGTCGAGAGGGTGTGGTAGTCGTTGATGTTGAAGCGGACGGACTCGCCGCTTTTCTCCAGATAAGGGCGCGAGTCGACGGCTTCTGGCTCACATCTTGATTCTTCAGGGAAGTGGAGGATCCCGTCCCTGTTGGTTACGAACTTCAGGCTTCCGAACGTCAAGGTGACGCTCTTTTCCAGATCGCTGAATACCGGGCGTGATTCCGGCGAGTGAGGGGTGACCGCGACAGATTCGATCCGGATTGGATTGGTCGGAGCCGAAGTCGAAGGTTTCCAACGTGAGTTGGACGATGAAGCCGAAGATGCCGGAGATCCAGCGCCCGCCGTTCCCACAGACGGCGCGAATTGTCGAATCTGTGACTCAACAAATCCCTCGGGTGAACCCATAGGGTTTCGTATAGGAGAACCCATGAGCGCTGGAGACGATCGTCGTCTAGACAGGGGGCGAAATTCACCCAGGTTCGGGGCCCTCGTAGAGGTAAAACCCTTACTCCTGCCTTTGTCGATCTGTATTATCGAATAGATTGGTTACAATGGTGGTTGCTCAAGTCGAGAGTATGATCTCGAGCTCAAGGCTTTGGTGGTGCGGTATTGCTTGGTCCTCCTCCGGTGGTTCTCCTGGCCTTATATAGGTGGCCAGGTCTTAAACCCTACTTGGAGAGGACTCGAACTCTAACCCTACGTCGGTTACAAGTTTCCTAACTTAGCCCGCAAGGCATTGCGGGTGGGCTTCACGCGGGCCTTCCAGAACACTCCAAGGGCTTCTCTTCTTGGGCCTTAACGCTGGGCCCGAGACGGGGTGTCCTTATTCGCAGGGTCTAAGATCCATCCCTTCGTCAGTCGGGGTGGGGAAAGTGGGGGGGGGGGGGAAATGGTGTTGCCTCGCCGACAGCGCTGGCCCACGCGCGCTTTTCCTTCCGCCCCCCCACCCAAGCTGAACCCAATGGGCTGGGTTCCGCCTGGGTGCGACGGCGCTAATTTCCGCCGAAGCGGCGCTATTTGGGGTTCTGGGGGGCGGCTGGTAGAAAAACGGCGCTTTTGGAGAAAAACGGCGCTAAATCGCGTCCTGGGGGCGCTGGGGGACGGCTGGAGATGCCCTAAATAGACCGGACAAGTGCCGGATTATTGATTTTTTAATTAAAAAACAAGGCAGTGGTCACATCTAGCCACAAAATCGTGCGAGTGGAACGCTTGGCATAGGCAAGTCGATTATATAACACACACATATACACAAATGACATACGGTGTGTGCCCCAGCCACATCGAATCCCATAAGTGGATTGTTTGAGAATCCCATAAGTGTATCTAACATATAAAATCTTGGATGGTCACCGGTTTCCATAGTGAATGACATGTGGACCAGTCCGACCAAAGGGAATGTCTAGGCATTGTCTGGCACCCCTAAAGACGCCGAAATATTGGAGGGTGTCTCAAGGGTGTCGGATGAAAACTGGAGTAGATTCTCTAAGAATCCTCTATTTATAAAAGCAGTTTGTTAAGAAAACAGCTTGCATAAACCAATTTTCTAGTGGCGACAATTCATTTCTTATCAGTATGCATGAAATCACAGGTGAGTGTGAGGCTTCCATTCTTTCTCTTGAGCACAAACCTCTCCACTAGCACATATCATACAAACTTGCATCACTGGCCCTGCATGCCGTCGCGCCTCTCCATCCTCTCTGTCCTCTCCCCGCAACCATATTCAGGCGCGACCCACCATCCCCTCTCACTACGGGAGACAGGAAAAACGCCGACGGCCTGACCCCGCTGGCGTAGGCCCAAACCCCGTCGGCCTATGCTAGGACGACGGGGACCGTCGGCGTAAACGCTAGCCCATCGGCATAGCCCAGTCTATGCCGACGGCAACCCCGTCGGCGTATGGATAGAAAGATTTTGTTTTCAAAAGAAAATCAATTTTTTACTTGAATTGTTTAACCACTTAATCGCTCTAGAGACATATTTATATTTTCCTCTAATTATTCTTAACATTAATTTTAATCGCTCGCTTCTACTAACACTTCTCGATCGGTCACTCATCATCAGACTACTCTCGTCTCAACACTCGTAACCTCTTAGTTCCTTCACTCTGAGCTGCCTAGATACAATGGATGTTTTTCTAACAATAGTATCCAATCAGTCATGTTAACCCTTGGACCATAATGTCACACTCCTTTATTTTTGAATCCAAACAATTATTTAAGTAAAAAATAATAACTAATATAATCTTGAATTTAAATAATAATTAATTGGCATTGAAGTCAAAAGTGTGTCTTCTGTCATAAGGACGAGACTATGAAGCACTTATTCTTCGACTATCAATTGGCTAGTTCTATATGGTTAATCATCCAGAATTACAGATAGGTTCTACCTTATACCCACCAATAAGTATTGCTAATATTTTTGGCAATTGTCTTAATAGGATGGATAAGAGGTTTAAAGGACTTGTTAAGGTGGCAGCGCTGGCCGTTATTTGGTTGATTTGGCTATATAGAAATGACAAGATTTTTAACGGTAAAATCTATTCTATCATGCTGGTAATATATAGGAGTGCAACTACTCTCCATTTATGGTCTCGGTTGCAACGTGTGGCGTTGAGACCTATTTACGAAGGTGTATACGCGGCCGGAAGATACGGCGAGGGAGTTTTTATCCAACCATGGATGGCAACATAATTTGCGGATCGGTCCTCCATCATAGGGGCTTTACAATTTCTAATTATGATATGTAATTCTCCTTTTAATTTACATTTGTACTTCGGATGTGTGCCGTTTGTATGCATCCAATGCAGAGGCCGGGTGTAATAGTTAAAACTTCTTAAGTAATGAAACTCCCATTATCGAAAAAAAAAATCTTGTGTTGTTAGAATCCACACAAGGAGGAGCAAGAGCAGAAACAGGAAAAAAAATCACACGGTTAGGAATCACTGACGATTGAGGAATAATCCGCTCCACGATTTTTATCAATTCCATTGTTGTTGCGTTCTCTTCTTCAGCCATCTTCGTCATCCGCTCGTTCATTATCTCAGTTAGCATTATACATTTCCTTTTCTTTGTTCCACAATCTCATTAACTGATCTGCCATTTGCAATGCCTCACCCCACAAAGACTGTATTTCTATCATCATTTTGTCTTGAAATTATTTAATCTCCTTAGAATTTTGTTCCTTCAATTCAGCTGTCATCCTAGTACATTGTCCGACCAATTCTGACTCAACTTTTCAATATTGGACCAAGCTTTTTCAATGTACTCCCTCCATCTCATATTAAGCGTCACAAAGTTAGTTAAAAATATATCTATCTAGTCTAAAACATGTCTAGATACATCTATTTTTATCCATTTTTACGAAACTTAATATGAGACGGAGGTAGTACTCAGCAAAATGTCTCATCATCTCACGAAGGTCAGCCTCATAACGCGCTTTTAACTCTTGTAGCTACGGATTGAATTGAGCAAAAGAATATTTAGCTGTATCTAATAAGAAATTGAGCATCCATTATCAAAGAAACAAAACAAGAAAGCGCAGCTACGCCGACGACCTATAGCCGTCGGCACAAGCTACAACGGCGCATGCTGATACGTCCAAAACGTATCTATAATTTTTGATTGTTTCATGCTAATATTATGCTTTTGACACTTGTTTTTATATAAAGTTTATGATTTATTTCCACTAACCTATTAATATTTGCAATAGTGCATAATGTTCTTGTTTTACTCTTTGATGTGTAGGATTTAATAAGAAAACACAAAAGGAGACTTGTTGGAAAAGGACTCTGACTTTCCTGAAATCTGTCCACCAACAGTTTTTTAGATCATCAGTTTTACCCCCAAAGACAACGTCAACTGAAGATCAAATTGCCTAAAGTTGTTGGCCAATTCCATACCTTTCATTTAAATCCAAGAACAGCCCAATCCGAGTTTGTATGCGACCTGTGTACCCATTTTACTGGAGGATATATATCTGATTACGGGATTACGGGAATCGGTGACGGGATTGAGTCCAACTCTTACCATATTTGATGGATTCGGCCAAGCCACTACTTTGGGGCTAAGAGGGGTCCCTAGGAAGGTTGTAGCGGTGCACCAAGAGCCTTTGGATCAAGGGGCCATTCATCGGAGGGTCGGAGAGCATTGTCCCATCACATATAAGGAGAGGAAAACCCTAATTCTGGGGCAGCCACCAAAACCCACGAATTTTGCCTCCCCCGTGGTCTCATCTCTATGGGGGATGGCTCGCCTACAGCAGCAAGAAGCCATGGAGGAAGGGGCTAAGGGGCGGCGCTCCCCCATGATGGCCGGCCGGCGCAGGAGGAGCCCCCTGAGCCGCCGATGACCGCCGGCGCCGCCCTGCACCTCACGCCCTTCTCCATCCTCTCTGCCATGATGCCGCCTTCACCAACACCTCCATCATCATCTCCTCCATGTATTCAGTGGTTCATCCTCCCACAAACCTCTGTACCGTACTATGTAAACATGGTGTTTGATGCAATAATACTTATCCTATGATCTATGTCATGTTTGTGTAGTTTATTTATCTTTTGATTGCTTGGTTGAATGTCTTTGGTTCATTAGAGTTGTATGTTGATATGGTATTGTCCTACAATCGAGTATAGGCTCAAATTTCTCTTTTCTGATTCTTCTATCTTCATGTTCCTCGCAGTCGCTTATCGACTCCCTTGCGGCCGTTGGTCGCCGTGTTGTTCTCGCTGTGGCGGAATGCGGGATCCTTCGATCAGACCGTGATCGACTCGGCTCGGAGAATGAGCTTCTTCGAAGTAAGTTTACCATCTTCTTTCGTCTTTATTTTTTCACCAATTCTTCGGCTCTGACAACTATTGCTGCGCAGCTCAACTTGAGTTTATGAAGACCGAGAAGGCGAATGCCTCCACTCGGGCAACAGCTCAAGAGGCTGAGTTGGCGGCTACTCGACGGGAACTCGATTCCTCCCGCATGCTGTCGGCTGATTTCGAAGGAAAGCTTGCGGCTGCCCAGGATGCTCTGAAGAACTTGGAGGATGCAGGCACCAAGGCGTATGCCGACCTTGTCGACTTCCTTCGTCCTCTTGCCGAGCGCTTTGCGGGTGAGTTACTTTTGGCCTGTGATTTGTCTCCTGTCTTGGCGAGTCCTTTGGATTTTGAAATTTTCCTTTGTAGGACTTCTGGGTGTCCCACCGGAGCTTCCTGGGGTCCAGCGGGTGGATGCGCTGACCGATTCCCTCGCTCAGCTCAGGAAGCAGCCGAAGGGGTTCGCACCTTGATTGGCGATGCCACTCGAGTGCTGACGCAGATGCACGGCCTCTTTCTCGTCAACGCCGTGTCTCCACCCACGCTGGGCGATCTGCTGAAGATTTTCTCGGAGAGCAATCTCCTTGATACCTATGCGGTTGCTCAGTCAGAATCTGGGGCGAAGACCGCCATCCAGTTTGCGCTGGCGCATGGAGTCACCGGCTTGGAGGAGGCTTACTCGGAGCTTCCTGTCGATCCTTCTACGGGCAAAAAGGTAGGGCTTCGTCGTTTTGGCGAGCCAGCCAGAGTCCTTGCTCAGAAGTTATCCGAGTTGTTTGCCCATGCTAGGGGAGGGACCACCGCCGCGAGTGGCAGCACAACTGTAGCTCCGTAGTATATTTCTTTTGTACTTCGTTGTTTCGATTGTAATAAACCTTGGGATGTGCTCCCCTATTTTCATTGTCTTAATCGAGATGTTCTTCTGAAATGCTTCCCGCGATTGTGTGTTTCCTCCCGATGGGAGTAGCCCCCGAGCACCTGTCGAATAGGTGGTTAATATATCTCGAATAGGGCATCTTATTCCTTTAATTTCCTTGTATTCTTCCAGGTAGCTGGGGTTGCCACGGAGCCTTCAGGTGGACTTGCTACTCCAGCAAATCCTCTTGTTGCCGCTGTTGGGACCTTTGCAGGTCTTCGTGATCGCATTTCGGAGGGTGAACGCAAGCTGAAAGCTTTGCGTGGGGTAGCCGATGTGGCTAAGTCCAAGCAAAAACTAGCAATTGAACGCGAGCAGTTTGTGATGGATGAGTTGGCGTCTGTTGCCAGGGATTTTCTCTGTAAGTAATGCAACCCCCAAGTCTTATTTGTCTTGTATCCTTTTTTGATTATGTATCTTTTCTTTTCAGTTGTTCAGCCGGATGACAGGAGTGACAAACACTGGGTGGAGAACCCCATCTTTCAAGAAGCTGGCAGCTCGAAACCTCATGCGAATAATTTTTGGTCCGATCGTAGTCGAGGCTTTGTGCTTGCTACCTTGAAGTTCCGAGTCATCCAGGCGAAGATACTCGTGAGTTCTTTTCACGAGGTTTTGATTGCAATGAACGCTGCTTTCTATCCGCTGCAAAGGGGTCCTGAAGATTGGAGCCATCTTCTCAGGGTGTTTGGGAGAGAAGGAGAGATTCGTGAGTGTGTTCGCAATCAGATGATTTGCGGCTCGGTGGTGGCTCTCTCTTTCGTCCGGTTGTGGCATCCTGAGGTGACCTTCAACTCCATAGCTAGACTTCCTAATGATCCAATCGACGATATTTCTCCTCATTATAGGGTTGTTCGTCCTGTAGCAGAAGAAATCAGTCGGTTGACCTCGGATGAGGTAGATCGGGTTTTGGCGGCTGAGAATGCTCAGCGCCGTGTTTGATCGTAGGATGTATATATCCTGTCCTTCTGTATAGTTTGTAAAAATTGTTGTAAGGTGTTCACTTTGTATATATAAATTGTCCTGTGATGCTGAGTTAGGCGTAGCCCCCGTGTGTTTGTGGGGTGTATACCTGTTACTTTTAGCATGTAAGGAAATCTTCGAGTATCTATGGTTGAGAAACCATGTATTTTATTGCGATGACTGAGAAGTCATGTGTTTTTCTGTCGAGCTACAAAAATGGCGAGTATAGCCTTATTACGGCGAGTAAAATAAATCTAGGGATAAAATTTGTGGAGTTGTGCAACGTTCCAAGGATTGGAATAGATGCCTCCAGTCGTCGGGTTCTTCAGTCGATAGGCGCCACCTGGGATAACTTCGTGTATTATGAAGGGTCCTTCCCATGGTGGCTCGAGCTTGTGTCCTTCCTTCTGCTTGAGCCGTAGCACCAGATCTCCTACTGCGAAGGCCATGTGGCGTATGCAGCGACTGTGATAGTTTCGCAGCGACTGCTGGTAGACTGCGGATCTTGCGAGTGCAATATCGCGCATTTCGTCGAGTGCGTCCATATCATCCGCGAGTGCCCTGTTGGAGGTTTCTTCGCTGTAAGCAACAACCGTGGGGCGCTGAACCTGACGTCCTCGGGAAGGACTGCTTCGGCCCCGTAGACCATGAAAAATGGCGTGTAGTTTGTGGATCGGTTTGGATTTGTGCAGAGGCTGCATAGCACGGAGGGTAGCTCTTCTGCCCAATGTCCTGCTGCCGGGTGTAGACGATCGAGTAGACGTTTCTTGATGCCAGCCGAAACTAATCCGTTGGATCTTTCGACTTGGCCGTTGGTTTGCGGATGGGCAACTGAAGCAAATTTGAAGTTGATGCCCTTTTCTTCACAGAACAACTGTGTTTCCTTTGTCGTGAAGTTAGTACCATTGTCTGTAATGATGTCGTGTGGTACTCCAAATCTGCATACGATGGAGTCGAGGAATTTGAGGGCACATTGGGCGCTAGCCGAGTTTACTGGCATGGCTTCAATCCACTTGGTAAATTTGTCAACTGTGATCGGCAAGTGTGTGTATCCACCTGGTGTGGACTTGTGCAGTGGTCCTACCATGTCCAGCCCCCATTGGACAAAGGGCCAGGCGATGGGTATCATATGCAATTACGTAGCGGGTGCGTGTGGTTTTGGTGCGAATCGCTGGCAAGCGTTGCACCTGTCGACCAGTTCCTTTGCGTCTCTGGCTGCTGTAAGCGAGTAGAATCCTGCTCGGAAGGCTTTTCCCATGATTGCTTTCCAGCTAGCATGATGTCCACAATCTCCTTGATGGATGTCTTGCAATAATTTCTTGCCATCCTCGGGTGCGATGCATCGTTGCAGTATGCCTGAGATGCTCTGCTTGTACAATTCTCCGTTGATCACCCGAAAGGATTTGCTTCGCCTGATTATCTGTCGAGCCTCACGTGGATCTGCTGGGAGCTGTTTTGCGGACAAGTAGTCGAGGTATTTCTGCGTCCATACTGGCTCGACTAGAAAAACTTGTCGCGAAATATGATGAATGAGCTCGATAATAGCAACCTGCGGGCTGACCTCTGTCTCTGATGCTGCGGGTGCTTCTGCAGTTTTCTTGATTTTGACTGATCGTCTAGTCATCCGCTCGAAATATATCCCTGGCGGTATGGGTGTGTTTGTGGAACCCATGTTTGCCAGCCTATCTGCTTCTTCATTGCCGGACCTCGCAATGTGCTTCAGCTCGCAAGCTTTGAAACTCCCTTCGAGTAGATTGTACATGTCATGATAGGCAATCATGTTTTCTGCGATAGCATCGCACTCCTTCATTGTTTGTTGCACGATGAGATTAGAATCGCCGTAGATCATCAGTCGGGTGGCTCCGTACGCGACTGCCATCTTCATCCTATACAACAGGGCTTCGTATTCTGTGTCATTATTTGATGCCGGGTCATCAGGCGGAAAATCTAGTCGTAGAACGTACTGCAGCTTGTCTCCTCTAGGTGATATTAGGACGATTCCAGCTCGTGCTTCTTCATTTCTCTTGGATCCATCGAAGTACATGATCCAATTACTCGTGTATTCCGGCGGCCCGGGCGTTTGTAGTTCTGTCCACTCGCTCAGGAACTCCACGAGTACCTGGGATTTTACTGAGTTGCGCCCTGCATAGATGATGTCCCAAGCGCCCAGCTCGATGCTCCATTTTGCTATTTTTCCAGATGCCATTGGGTTGTTCATGATTGTGCCGAGTGATGCATCATGAACCACTGTTATGGTGTGTTCCTGGAAGTAGTGCTTGAGCTTTCGAGCCGTGAGAACAACTCCATATGCGAGCTTCTGGTAGTGAGGGTATCGTTGCTTGCACGGCGAGAGCACTTCACGGATGTAGTAGATTGGTCATTTGACTCCATATGCCTTGCCCTCCTCAGGTCGTTCGACTACAATTGCCGTGCTGATGACCTGGTTTGTTGCGGCTAGGTATAGGTATAGTGGCTCCCTCTCTTGCGGTGTTGCAAGGATACGCTTGCTTTGCAATGATCGTTTCAGGCCTGCGAATGCCTACTTAGCCTCTGGTGTCCACTCAAACTTGTCCGTCTTCTTCAACAGCTTGTAGAAGGGTAATGCATGCTCACCCAATCGTGCGATAAATCTGCTCAAGGCGGCTAGTCGCCCTGCGAGCTGTTGGACTCCGCGTAGATTGGTTGGCTCCTTCATTGTTAAGATTTCTTGTATTTTCTCTGGGTTGGCTTCGAGCCTCTGGCGGATACCAGGTACCCGAGAAGTTTTCCTACTGGGATGCCAAAGACGCATTTTGTCGGATTGAGCTTGATCATGTATGCGTTGAGGGCGTCAAACGTTTCTTTAATGTCCTCGAGCAGTGTATCCTCCACTCGAGTCTTGATGACGATGTCGTCAACGTACACTTGTACGTTCTTGCCAATGAGCTTGACGAGGCATTTTTGCATGCAGCGCTGATATGTCGCACCTGCGTTCTTGAGCCCGAAGGGCATTGTCGTGTAGCAGTACACACCGTGTGGTGTGATGAATGTTGTCTTTTCCTCGTCTTCCTGCTTCATCCGGATCTGATTATATCCTGAATAGGCTCCAGGAAAGAGAGGCGTTGACAGCCCGCAGTAGAGTCCACGATCTGGTCGATTCGCGGGAGGGGAAAGTTATCCTTGGGGCAGTGCTTATTTAATGACGTGTAGTCAATGCATACTCGAAGGATGTCAGTGTTCTTCTTTGGGACCAGCACCGGGTTTGCTAACCAAGTGGATATCTTGATCTCCCTGATGAATTTTGCTGCTAGCAATCTGTTTACTTCTTCTCCAAGCGCTTTCTGCTTGGGTTCTGAGAACCGTCGAGTGGTCTGCTTGATGGGTTTTGCGTCTTTGAAGACTTCGAGTGAGTGCTCGGCGAAATCCCTGGGTATTCTTGGCATATCTGAGGGCTGCCAAGCAAAAATTTCCCAGTACTCACGGAGGAGTTCGACGAGCACGCTTTCCTATGCTGGCGAGAGGGTAGTTGAGACCATCGCTGTCTTCGCAGGATCTGTCGGGTGCAGCTGATGTTTTTGGGTGTCGCTGTTGGCGCTGAACTCCAATTCTGACGTGTTTTTCTTCGTGAGGGGCATCACGGAGTGGTCCGTGGTCTTTGCGAGCTCCTGCAGTTCATCTTGCATCCCGAAAGATTTTGCGATCTCGTTGAACTCGATGTCGCACTTGTTGGATTTCTGGAAATCTCCTGCGATGGTGATTACACCATATTCCCCGGGTAGCTTGAGCTTCAGGTACGCGTAGTGTGGTACTGCCATGAATCTGGCGAACGCTGTTCGACCGAAAATGGCGTGGTACTGTGAGGGCCAGTCGACTACTTCAAAGTCGAGGAATTCTTTTCTGTAGTTGCGTCGATTGCCCAACACCACCTCTAGGTTGATTGTTCCGAGTGGATGGATCGCCTTTCCTGGAACTATCCCGTGGAAGGATGTTTCTGATTCCGCAAGGCCATCCAGGTTCCTGTTCATCCGGCGGAGTGTATCCGCGTAGATAATGTTGATGCCGCTGCCACCGTCCATGAATACATGGGCCAGTTCGTAGTTACCAATTTGTGCTTGGATTACGAGGGCGGCATGTCCTGGTCGATAGACTCGTGGTGGGTGGTCTTCCATGGAGAAGGTGATCGATTGGTCCGCCATCTTTAGGTACTCTGTCCTAGTCGGCGGGGTTTCCACAGCCATGCATAGCTGTCGCGTGTTTGTCTTCTGAGCTCTGCGGGATTGGCAGACTTTATGTATCATCCCTAACTGTCCAGCCGGGTTCGGGTAAGCGTTAGCTCCTGCGTTTGGTGCGGGTGGCGCAGGTAGTGCGGCTAGCGCCATGTTTGGATTTGCTGGTGGAGGTAGGGGTTGTGGCGGCTGGAATCCTTGGTGGCCTCCTCCTGGAAGTGGCGGGTAATTCGGAATAGCTGTTGATCTGTTTTTCTTCGAGAAAGCCTCGTGAATGTCATGGAACTTCCGACAGTCCTTGAGGAGGTGTGTTGCCTTGGTTTTGCCCATACGCTTATCTGTAAACAAATGTAGCGAGCAGTAAGCATCGAGGTCCTCCTCGGGACTTTTGTCTTCAGCCTTTGGTTTCCACTCGCGACCTCCTCGGCGTCCACTATCGCGACTTCGCGTGAATTCCGCCGCTATCATCTTTTCCCGATCGTCGTGATCGTAGTATTTTCTCCTTTTCCTCCGACCGTGGCGGTCGTCCTTGGGCGCGGGCGATGATGCTCTCTCGTTGCGCACTGCGTCTTCTCCATTAGCCCACTTGTCGGCTATGACCATGAGCTCCCCGATAGTTTTGGGTGCGGCTTGGCCCAGTTCTTCTCTGAAAGCAGTTCGTCGGGCGCCTTTCGCGAAGGCCTCAACCGCTACTTCTTCCGAGATGTTTCCTGCAGTGTTCCTGAGCGTGGTCCATCGCTAGATGTACTCGCGGGTGGATTCGCCACTCTTCTGTTTGCAGGCTCGCAGTTCTTCAATGGTTGCTGGTCTCTTGTAGGTGGACTGGAAGTTTTTGCAGAAGTCGTGGTGCAGGTCGTCCCATGATGCGTAACAGGATCTTGGCCTTGCTTCCAGCCAGCTACGTGCCGCGCCAATCAAGTGTAGATTGAGGTACTGCATAGCCGTGTTCTTGTTCCCACGTTGGCATTTTACTGTCGTGAGGTAGTCGTTTAGCCACGACGAGGGCTCGAGTGAACCGTCATACTTTGTTACTTCTGTGCTGAGCTTGAATCTTCTAGGTAGGGGTGCTTCGCGGATGCTGCGGGTGAAACACAACGCGCCGCAGGTCTCGTCATCCGAAGAACTGGACGGGGAGCGCGCGCGGTTCCTCGCAGCTCTCGCCTTGTCCACCTTGTTTTGTGCTAAATCTGACCGCGCGTTATATCCTGGCTGGTCGCGATCAGTTTCTTTCCTTGGCTCCTTGCCGCGCTTTCTCGAGCGGCTGCTGTGATGACACGAGCTTTTATCTCTCGGGCTTCCTTCGCTGCTGCTTCGACTGTCATCTCGGCACCGAGCTTCTTTTCCTCGACCGCGGCGAGGTGATTTGTCTCTTCTGGGCGAAGTGCTCCTATGCTTGCGGGATGCTTCCCTTTCCTTTTCTTTCTCCTTCTCTAGTTGTTCGGCGGCTTTCCGGCGGTCATAGGAGGCAAGCCTCGCAGCTGCCAACCCTAGTCCCTTGCGCACCTGCTTGTACTATTCTGCTCGAGGATCTCTTTCCGTCGGCTGGTTCATCTGCATGTAGGTTGCTCCGGCTAGGACTGCGGCAGCAGAAGTTTGCGGGTAGACGTTTCCATCCTCGTCCACCCGCATAAGGGAAGGTCCGCCTGACCTGCTGATCTCGCCTCAGGACTCGGCGTTCGTGGATGTTGATGCGTATCCCCTCCTTGCGGGTCGGGTTCCGACCAAAGGTGTTATGGACAGCCCAGCCCGCCGTTGACTTGATTCATCCGCCAATCTTTTTCGCCGGGCTAGGTCTATCCGGGCTTCTTTGATAGTTGCAGCTGCTCTCACTAAATGATAGTGGTAGGCGACCATATCTTCATGCGGTGCTCCAGCTGCAGGCGGCTTGCTAGTTCGCATATCTTCCCTGGCTCGATCCCAGGCTTCCCGCGAGACGCCGATCTCAGCGCGTTCCGCAGCGCTGTGTTCTGTTTTCGGGGGTAGCTCTGATCCTGCCATGCAGACTTGAGCCAGTCGTGGCTCGTGTGTCCTAGGCGTAGCACGGAAAGCTTCTTGGACTCGGGAAGTTTCCTCTGTCGAGAGGGTGTGGTAGTCGTTGATGTTGAAGCGGACAGACTTGCCGCTTTTCTCCAGATAAGGGCGCGAGTCGACGGCTTCTGACTTAGATCTTGATTCTTCAGGGATGTAGAGGATCCCGTCCCTGTTGGTTACAAACTTCAGGCTTCCGAACGTCAAGGTGACGCTCTTTTCCAGATCGCTGAATACCGGGCGTGATTCCGGCTAGTGAGGGGTGACCACGACAGATCCGATCCGGATTGGATTGGTCGGAGCCGAAGTCGAAGTTTTCCAACGTGAGTTGGACGATGAAGCCGAAGATGCCGGAGATCCAGCGCCCGCCGTTCCCACAGACGGCGCCAATTGTCGAATCTGTGACTCAACAAATCCCTCGGGTGAACCCATAGGGTTTCGTATAGGAGAACCCATGAGCGCTGGAGACGATCGTCGGCTAGACAGGGGGCAAAATTCACCCAGGTTCGGTGCCCTCGTAGAGGTAAAACCCTTACTCCTGCCTTAGTCGATCTGTATTATCGAATAGATCGGTTACAATGGTGGTTGCTCAAGTCGAGAGTATGATCTCGAGCTCAAGGCTTTGGTGGTGCGGATTTCCTTGGTTCTCCTACGGTGGTTCTCCTGGCCTTATATAGGTGGTCAGGTCTCGAACCCTACCTGGAGAGGACTCGAACTCTAACCCTACGTCGGTAACAAGTTTCCTAACTTAGCCCGCAAGGCATTGCGGGTGGGCTTCACGCGGGCCTTCCAGAACACTCCAAGGGTTTCTCTTCTTGGGCCTTAACGCTGGGCCCGAGACGGGGTGTCCTTATTCGCAGGGTCTAAGATCCATCCCTTCGTCAGTCGGGGTGGGGAAAGTGGGGGGAAATGGTGTTTCCTCCCCTACAGCGCTGGCCCACACACGCTTTTCCTCCCCTCCCCCCAAGCCGAACCCAATGGGTTGGGTTCCGCCTGGGTGCGACGACGCTAATTTCCGCCGAAGTGGCGCTATTTGGGGTTCTGGGAGGGCGGCTGGTAGAAAACCGACGCTTTTGGAGAAAAACGGCGCTAAACCGCGTCCTGGGGGCGCTGGGGGGGCGGCTGGAGATGCCCTAAATAGACCGGACAAGTGCCGGATTATTGATTTTTTAATTAAAAAAAAGGCACGTGGTCACATCTAGCCACAAAATCGTGTGAGTGGATCGCTTGGCATAGGCAAGTCGATTATATAACACACACACATATACACAAATGATATACGGTGTGTGCCCCAGCCACATAGAATCCCATAAGTGGATTGTTTGAGAATCCCATAAGTGTATCTAACATATAAAATCCTGGATGATCACCGGTTTCCATAGTGAATGACATGTGGACCAGTCCGACCAAAGGGAATGTCTAGGCATTGTCTGGCACCCCTAAAGACGCCGAAATATTGGAGGGTGTCTCAAGGGTGGCAGATGAAAACTGGAGTAGATTCTCTAAGAATCCTCTATTTATAAAAGCAGTATGTTAATAAAACAGCTTCCATAAATCATTTTTCTAGTGGCGACAATTCATTTCTTATCAGTATGCATGAAATCACAGGTGAGTGTGAGGCTTCCATTCTTTCTCTTGAGCACAAACCTCTCCACTAGCACATAGCATACAAACTTGCATCACTGGCCCTGCAGGCCGTCGCGCCTCTCCATCCTCTCTGTCCTCTCCCCGCAACCATATTCAGGCGCGACCCACCATCCCCTCTCACTACGGGAGACAGGAAAAACGCTGACGGCCTGACCCCGCTGGCGTAGGCCCAAACCCCCTCGACCTATGCTAGGACGACGGGGACCGTCGGCGTATCGCCATCCTGTCGGCGTAAACGCTAGCCCATCGGCGTAGCCCAGTCTACGCCGACGGCAACCCCGTCGGCGTATGGATAGAAAGATTTTGTTTTCAAAAGAAAATCAATTTTATTATTTGAATTTTTTAACCACTTAATCGCTCTAGAGACATATTTATATTTTCCTCTAATTATTCTTAACATTAATTTTAATCGCTCGCTTCTACTAACACTTCTCGATCGGTCACTCATCCTGAGACTACTGTCGTCTCAACGCGCTTAACCTCTTAGTTCCTTCACTCTGAGCTGCCTAGATACAATGGATGTTTTGCTAACAATAGTATCCAATCAGTCATGTTAACCCTTGGACCATCATGTCACAGTCCTTTATTTTTGAATCCAAACAATTATTTAAGTAAAAAATAATAACTAATATAATCTTGAATTTAAATAATAATTAATTGGCATTGAAGTCAAAAGTGTGTCTTCTGTCATAAGGACGAGACTATCAAGCACTTATTCTTCGACTATCAATTGGCTAGTTCTATATGGTTAATCATCCAGAATTACAGATAGGTTCTACCTTATACCCACCAATAAGTATTGCTAATATTTTTGGCAGTTGTCTTAATAGGATGGATAAGAGGTTTAAAGGACTTGTTAAGGTGGCAGCGCTGGCCGTTATTTGGTTGATTTGGCTATATAGAAATGATAAGATTTTTAACGGTAAAATCTATTCTATCATGCTGGTAATATATAGGAGTGCAACTACTCTCCATTTGTGGTCTCGGTTGCAACATGTGGCGTTGAATACTATTTACGGAGGTGTATACGCGGCCGGAAGATACGGCGAGGGAGTTTTTATCCAACCATGGATGGCAACATAATTTGCGGATCGGTCCTCCATCATAGGCGCTTTACAATTTCTAATTATGATATGTAATTCTCCTTTTATTTTACATTTGTACTTCGAATGTGTGCCGTTTGTATGCATCCAATGCAGAGGCCGGGTGTAATAGTTAAAACTTCTTAAGTAATGAAACTCCCATTATCGGAAAAAAAAATCTTGTGTTGTCAGAATCCACACAAGGAGGAGCAAGAGTAGAAACATGAAAAAAATCACACGATTAGGAATCACTGACGATTGAGGAATAATCCGCTCCACGATTTCTATCAATTCCATTGTTGTTGCGTTCTCTTCTTCATCCATCTTCGTCATCCGCTCGTTCATTATCTCAGTTAGCATTATACATTTCCTTTTCTTTGTTCCACAATCTCATTAACTGATCTGCCATTTGCAATGCCTCGCCCCACAAAGACTGTATTTCTATCGTCATTTTGTCTTGAAATTATTTAATCTCCTTAGAATTTTGTTCCTTCAATTCAGCTGTCATCCTAGTACATCGTCCGACCAATTCTGACTCAACTTTTCAATATTGGACCAAGCTTTTTCAATGTACTTCCTCCATCTCATATTAAGCGTCACAAAGTTAGTTAAAAATATATGTATCTAGACTAAAACATGTCTAGATACATCTATTTTTATCCATTTTTACGAAACTTAATATGAGACGGAGGTAGTACTCAGCAAAATGTCTCATCATCTCACGAAGGTCAGCCTCATAACGCGCTTTTAATTCTTGTAGCTGCGGGTTGAATTGAGCAAAAGAATATTTAGCTGTATCTAATAAGAAATTGAGCATCCATTAACAAAGAAACAATACAAGAAAGCGCAGCTACGCCGACGACCTATAGCCGTCGACACAAGCTACAATGGCGCCTGCTGATACGTCCAAAACGTATATATAATTTTTGATTGTTTCATGCTAATATTATGCTTTTGACACTTGTTTTTATATAAAGTTTATGATTTATTTCCACTAACCTATTAATATTTGCAACAGTGCATAATATTCTTGTTTTACTCTTTGATTTGTAGGAATTAATAAGAAAACACAAAAGGAGACTTGTTGGAAAAGGACTCTGACTTTCCTGAAATCTGTCCACCAACAGTTTTTATAGATCATCAGTTTTACCCTCAAAGACAACGTTAACTGAAGATCAAATTGCCTAAAGTTGTTGGCCAATTCCATACCTTTCATTTAAATCCAAAAACAGCCCAATCCGAGTTTGTATGCGACCTGTGGACCCATTTTACTAGAGGATATATATTTGATTACGGGAATCGGTGACGGGAAGAAGGGGCTAAGGGGCGGCGCTCCCCCATGATGGCCGGCCGGTGCAGGAGGAGCCCCCTGCGCCGCCGATGGCCGCCGGCACCGCCCTGCACCTCACGTGCTTCCCCTTCTCCATCCTCTCTGCCATGATGCCGCCTTCACCAACACCTCCATCATCATCTCCTCCATGTATTCAGTGGTTCATCCTCCCACAAACCTCTGTACCGTCCTATGTAAACATGGTGTTTGATGCAATAATACTTATCCTATGATCTATGTCATGTTTGTGTAGTTTATTTGTCTTTTGATTGCTTGGTTGAATGTCTTTTGTTCATTAGAGTTGTATGTTGATATGGTATTGTCCTTTGGTGTCCATTATATTTGTGTGCGCTTGGATCAACACCATAAGGTTAGTAGTATGTGCAAAGGAAGGGACGTAGTTCTGCCGGAGTGACCGAAACCTAAGGATTCAAACCGGTTAGTTGCACGTATGGGAGTAAGAAGACCATTAACTTAAGCCTATGGTTGGGTATTTTTACCTTAATGTATCTTCTATTAGTTACGGATGTTTTCTAGAATTCCAATCATAAGTATTTGCAATCATTGGATAGTGAGAGCTTGTTAGCTTTGCCTCTCCCACATAGAAAACTGCATCAAAGACAATGAACCTGATATCTTCACTAATTAATCTTGGACAAAGCCACCACAATTACGACCACTTTTCCACACTCATGGTACTGTTAGTTTATGGTTACTTAGTATACTTTATTGTTGTAGTACTAACATTTACTTTATTGTATTTATTATCTTGCAAAGCTATCTCTCATACCCGTAGTATTGCTCTAGTTTTATTTCCTAGATAATGCAAACGTTTAGTGTGTGTAGATTTGTATCAGTGCTTGATTGAACTTGAGAGAATATTTAACCTACCTTTAGCTCCTCGTTGGGTTCAACACTCTTACTTATCGAAAATGCTACACACGATCCCCTATACTTGTGGGATATCAAGACCTTTTTTGGCGCCGTTGCCGGGGAGAAATAGCGTGGGGTGAATGTTCTTGTGTGCACTTGTTTACTTTGTCTCTAAGTTATTTTGCTTTCAGTTATAAGTAGTTTTATTTTTCAGTTTTAAGTTGCTTGCTATCTTTAGTTATGGATAGGGAACACGAATTACAAAAAAAAAATAGTTGTACTTGGTATCTAAAAATGTCTTCAAAAAGGAAAGTGATTGGAAAGATGAGTAACGGTTAAGTGGGGGTCGACCTTGAACACTTGTGTTCATGCCTATGAAACCAAAACAATTCTTTCCATGGAAGTTTTTCAGTTAAAAACTTGTATATATTGTACATATTCCTTTGTAACATAAAAATAAAATGTATAGATAACTTCTAGTTTGTTTATGATGCAAGTTTACCATTTTGCTGCGTAGAAACAGATTCTCCACCGTAGAAAATTTTAAAAATCACTAGAAAGTGATATTGATCTGAAATTTATTGAGTAAAAAGTAATGATTATTATCTTTCTTTCATTAGAAGTACTTTTTCTGATTTGAGGTACGTAGATAGGTCTAATAATTCGAACTTTACTGACTGATTCTGTTTAGAAAGATTTCCTGTGCTTCACTTGAAAAATCGTGATAAATCTCAGAATATTATTTTTACTTGAATTCTTTTTTGCATAAACTTGAGATCATTATCTGTCTTTCATTAGTTTTGAGTTTCTTCATTTGCTTTTCAAAAAAAAAAGTTTCTTCATTTGAGCTACGTAGATATCTCGTTAACTGTCATCTTTACAGACTGTTCGGTTTTGGCAGATTGGCATGCTTATTTTGTATTGTGCTTATACTCAATGCTTACAATATTTATTTGATCGATAAATGTTATAAATTGGTTAGTATACAGTAGGTAATCTTAATTTAAAATTATCAAAGCTTGAACATGAGTTGGATTTTATTTAATGAGTACTAACCCTACTAATGAGTTTTTGTGAAGTTTTATGTGAATGTAGTATTTAAGATCCAATAGAGATGGTGATACGAGATAAATGAGAAGAGAAAAAGCTCAATTTTTGAAACTCCCGAGTGCTCCTCAATTAAATATTCAAGAATATTCAATCATAAAAGCTTGGGGATGCACAAGGCATCCCTCCTTTTTTCATGCCTAGCTAAAAGACGTTAAAGAAAAGCACTTCTTGGGAGATAACCCATGTTTTATTCCGTTTTCGTATTGTTTTCTTTCAGTTTATTTTGTTTTATTTGAGTCTTGGAAGTTGTTACCTCTATAGAAACCTCTTATTATCCTTTTTTTTGCCAAGAATAGACTCTAAAAGGGAGGAAGTAAGATTTGGGAAAGTTGATGTCCTAAAACAGATTATGTGCTGCCACCAAAAAATTGATTTCTCTCAGCCACAACATCGAATTGAGCTGAAACTTTTTGTGCATGTGAACCATGTTGTAATAAAACTTTCATTACTTTTGCAATTTTTGATTTGATGAACATAAGATTTTCGAAAAAATCGATCTTTACCTGGTGTTCTGTTTTGGCAGATTTCTGCCAATATTTGCATTTGCCTCTTAATCTTTTTATTTTGGTGTTATTTTGAGGGGAAGGGCTTTAAAATAAGTTGTGACAGTAGATAATGTTTTAATGGGTGTTAGAATTGTGTTGAAACTGAACCAAACTGGATTTACTATTTTGGTTACACTAACGTTGCTAATGAATATTGTGTGAAGTTTTGTATGAAGTGAGTTTTCAAGTGTAGGGAGAGAAGAATGATACGAGAAGATGAAGAATGGACAAAAGCTCAATCTTGGGGATTCCCTTGTCACCCCAAGATATATCCAAGAAATACAAGCGTCAAAACTTGGGGCTGCCCAAACATCCCCTTCTCATCAACAAAAATATCAGGTCCTCTTTCAAGACACTATATTTTTATTGCTTCATATATTATGTGTTATTCTTGGAGCGTCATTTATTTTTGCTTTCAGTTTTGTTTTGTTTCCCTTGATGTAGCTAGAATGTTTAGATCTTTTTTAGCCTCTGGTCTCTTAGTTTATCAAAAATAAAGTACCAAGTTTTACCCATTTGGCTTAGTTGATACATATGTAAAAAATGGCTTTTCCGTTTTCAGCATTTACTGCCCACTGCGCGATTTTTCATATTTTACTGCAAACTCGAAAAGTCACAAAGTTTATACAGATTACGTATCACCTAATCCTCTGCATGCACAAAAATTGGTAAAAATTTCTGACTTTTTTAAGTGCACCTAAAAATTACGTTTTCTAGCTGTTGTTTTTCTGAACAGATTCTGACTTTTGTTGCAAGAGTGGCCTCTTTTACGTTTTCATTTGAGTCCTTTTGGGTCTTACCTTTTATTTAGAAGTTGACTACTTAAGCAACCTTTCTGTAACTCTAAAAAAAATTGATTTGGTTTAATAGCAGCACTTTGGAAATATTATCTATTGCACTAATGTCTAACCGCAGAAAAGAAGGGGAAAGTTTTTGTGTTGAAGTTTTTTCACAGAGAATGAAGAAACACAAAACAGAGAAATATTGAAGAATGGCCAAAGTCATAATCTTGGGGATGTCTCCGCATCCCTCTTCATCAACAACCCCTCGGTTTGCAAACCTTTAAACTTTGTTTTTCGAGCAACATAGAAACTAGAAGAAACTTGGAGCGTTTGTATCTTACTATTTATTTGTATTAGCATCAAACACGAGTTATATTAATAAATTGATCGTCATATTTTTTTATTTATCTCCTATTTAGAAAGGTGGTTCAAAGTTTAGTAAACTTAAAAATGATGTGCAAATAATATTGTTTAGTAGTTTATGTTTTATAATGGTTAGTTTTAACTTGCTAATAGTGTATATTATGTCATTTTGATCTTAACATGCATTGTCCTATTCATAGTAGGGTATGGCATTGTGGTATCCTCCTCTGTCTGTTTCATTTGAATCGACTTGCCACATGCTCGCGCATGCTAAGATTGAAAACAAAGAGTCAATAAGCCTCGATGATTTATTTTGCCTCAGAGTTCTAGTATCAATTTTATGCCTCATTTAATTTTACTTTTTCGCAAACATGATTATGGTAATTATTTCTCTCTTGATTTCGCTTCCCAGACTATTGCTAGACTTCACTTTCACTGAGTATGAGCTCTACTCGTGCCTCCAAATCCCTGAAAAAATTTATTCCACAGAATCCACTACAAACTCCCATGTGGTATTTAACTGCCACTCCAAAGTAAATTGCTCATGTGCTACCTTTAAAACTTTTAAAATTACTCCTGTTTTGTGTTCTTGTTTTTTTCATGAGGACGTAAATAGAGAATCTTTATCTCACTTGTTGATTGGATTTCACACCCTGGATTAGTGACTTCATCCGCTTATCCAATTGATAGAAGAGCTGGCAGCAGGGTGCCCAACCCCAAATTAATACAAACAAATTCTCTTCACTATTTTTGCCCCTGATTTATCAGTCAAAGCATAACTGTATAACAAAAGAGAAAGAGGGATGACCTTCTACCCAGATGCGTCCTTCATATGGGAGCCACTCTTGTGAAATCTAGTTGGCTTGCGATATACTGTATTTTCTGTTTACCTTTCGTTGACACTAGCATACACCTCTCTTAAAATATAGACACTCCTCCATGGTACGTGATTGTTGGCAGACACCCGAGGATTCGGTTAGCCATGGTTTCTGTAAGATGGATGGGAGGAGTGTCAAAATTTTAATACCTCTGTTTGATCAAATAAAAGCTCTAACACATGAGTGATCTCTGCTTCCCTCTGTGAAAGACCTTTCTTTTACTTTTATGTTGAGTCTCCACCATATTCTTTGAGCACCTTCTTAAGAGTATAATTGTCATTCTTAGTGTGATGTGTTTGTCCCAAAGCACGGTTGATTCTGGTATAACTTTGATAGTTGTATCTTTTATATCTTTACTTCTAGTATTCCCTTGAACTTCAGATGTACCCTGACATTTATGTTTTGATCCACAATTAAGGGCAAGCGAGATACTACTCTACCATGCTTTATTATGATCATTACAATCTTGTTGATGTTTATAAATTTCATGTTATGAGCTCTTAGTTCATTGATACTTTTCATTAGGTAATATGATAGCTAAGTTTTACTATCCATACATCATGCAATTGTTAAGGACCTGATCATAACATTTACAATCAAAAATAAATTTATTATCATTTACCTACTCGAGGACGAGCAGGAATTACCTGTCGTTGGCGTACGAGCGTCGACATATTCCCCCGTAGGCATAGCGTCAAATGTCGCGGTGTAACCAAATGTCGTTGTCAACGTAGGCGACAGGTGGGTCCCACAAGCGTCTAACATGAGGAATCATATACGCTGACGGCAAGGCCGTCGACCTAGGCTAAACACATGGCGTCTCCTGGTATGATCCAGGGAGAGGGGATATGTCGACGTTAATATCGTCGGCCTATACTAGGCCATGTGGGTTGCTCTAGGGAGAGGGGCTACGTAGACGGCAAATCTGACGGCACAGCCACGTCCATTTGGTCAGCGCTGAGGCTGTGCGGACGACATTGCAGTCGGCGTAGCCACTCTCAGGTAAAAAGATTGTTTCACCACACAAAAATTACAACAAATGTAGAGATAAAAAAAAAGCAACACTAACATTCCCTTAATCTGTACGTTCGGTAGAAAGCCAACGATCTGAGAGCTCCACGTCCGTATGTCAGGCTGCTCGTGGGCCTTCGTTGATTTTCATCGCTGCGTGTGGGCACAAATCCCACGCCCTCAATACCCCTATCACTTCCTCAAAATTACACTAGAATGCCCTCCCATATATTCCCACGGAAACGCCCACGATCCCCTCCCTGGCCTATTTATCCTCCAGTTCTAGCGATGGAGACCCCCCCCTCACCCTTGGAACCCTAGCGACGCCGCCCTTGACCGAATCCCCTTTGGCGCTGGTAGGCCGGGAGCCGGCCGCCGCCGTTTTTCTCCTCCCTCCGCCGCGTCTTCTCCTCTCTCCCGTGACCCCCCCAGCTCGCCTCCTCCCACCTCATCTAGAACGAGGTCGGGTTTTCTCTGGTGGACTTGACGACGACCTAGCGACGGACCCGTGTGCTTCTTCTCCGACCTGACCGTGCTGCTCCTCTAACCTATCCCCTTGATGTGGCTGCTGCACCTCCGTCACCTGAACCTGGCTGTCTCTACTGCTCCAACAAGAGGTGCCCTAGATTTCTGCTCCTTCTCCAAGATAAGAGTGAAATTTGATCTTTTTTTTCCTTTATTCACACAGTTCCATGTACATGTAAATTGGATAGATTAGGATATGTGCATATTTTTTAGGAAAAATAGTGTTGATTTGTTCGGATGGATTTAGGAATTAGACATGTATGTGATATATTGGCTTATATTTATTTGGACACATGTACAAGAACATTGATAAAAAAACTCTCTAGATGTGTATTTGTTGCTTGGTCAATCTGCTCTTTTGTTTTTCTTTATTCACAATTGAATTGCTTTATTCATTACTCTTTGAATATAGGAAATGAATTTTTTTTCTTGCGCATTTCAATGTTGAAACCGTTCCCTGTATGAGTATATTGGGACTTGTGGGTTATTCTGATTTGCTCCTCTAGGCAATGCTCTCATGGGTTACTCTGATTTGATCGCTGACTGCTCAATGAAAGAGCCAACTGAGCAATTTTTTTGATCTTTTGTACAAGGAATTCATGGTTGAACTGCGTGAGAATTTATGCGAGTTCTCTTCCAAATTGGAAAATTATATGAGTTATTTCCCATACCTTATTTCATTCTCTACAACTTTGATTAATTCGCTATAAATATAAATTGGTAACCACCAAAATTACTTAATTGGTAATGTATAAGCCAACCGAAATATAGATTGGCTTATGGCAAGTTCTTTATTTTTCTTTGATGAAATACTATGGTGAGGTTTTAAGTTAGCTAGATGGGGGGTGCTTCAGTTATAGGATTCACATGCCTTGCAAGTCCAGATAATTATTTGGCTGCACACTATTTGAGGACACAAATATCTTTACCTGACATACATCTATATGACTATACTTCCTCTATAAGTACATGGTACGGTAATGGAAGCATGAAAAAAGATGATGCTATGATTTGCCTTGTGTCTTTATCAGGCCTACGGGAAGAGAGGGTTTCCTGGATTTCAGTGCTAGACGAGTGAGCATGCATTTCTTTTTCTCACACTTTTTTCTCTGTTTGCCAGATTTCAGTCCTTATGTATGTTTATCGGTGCCATTGCAATGGGGTTGTGCTAACAATCATCGGGGGCGCCGTTTTCCCGTGTTGTGCATGCATGATGTGTTGTGCTTAACCACACTATGATTCTGGTTTAGACTGTCCATTCTTATTGAGATGTAGAAATAGGTGGTTGTATTGCGTTGTATGTGTGACCTTTTGGGGAGCAGCTGATCTATGTTTTTTCTACATTTTTACTGTTAATGAGAAAGATGGGTTTCGTGTGTTTGATAGATAATCATTGTATACTGAATTTATGTTTATCGATGGTTTTTGCTTTCTGAATCTGCATATTCGCATCGTAGCGCAACCCAATGACGCAATGTTTGCCATGATGGCAGCTGCAATGCAGAACACAGCAATGCTTGTAGCACTAAATCCAGATTTTGCATTGGATGCTTGGGGCAAAACACTAGCATTCATGGTTTGGGAGCTCAAGGTTTTGGCATACAAGGGTTTGCAGCTGGTGGTGTCAATTCTCTGACTGCAGCAGGTCTCCAGGGAGCTGCACCATATCAAGGAGGTCCTGCTGGTTTTCAGGGGGCGCCTGGGTTCCCAACTTCCTCTGATTTTCAGGCTGGCCAAGCAGCTTTCCAAATGGGTACCATTGCAGCGGCTACTGGTGCTGTTGGTTACCAGGCTGGGCTGCTGGGCAGTGTCAAGTGCCCAGTTCTCAGACTAGCTTTATGGGTGGCTATTTAAAAAACTAGGTATAACGCACAACCTCTTCCATTCCAATGCCCCGTTAAGCAGTATTGATCCGAATTCTTCAATTCTCTATGCATTATTTGTTATTTGGTCATTTTTCTCTGTAGCTTACTGATTATTTCTCCTTGTGATCGGCCATAATTTGAACAAGCAAATGTCTTTACCCTTTATATTTGTACGAGTTTAGAAAAACTGAAATAGCATGTCTGGTTGTTTAGCGCTCACATGGCACAAAGATGTTTATTCATTTTATTGTAAGAAAAGGAATCTTCCCTAGATAAATGAGACAAGGAATTGTCTTTGATTGAAAGCCCAGGTTCACTAGGAACACCGGTTGTACGTTTTTATTTATGCAAACAGAGTAACAGAAAATAAAATATTATATGCCAGCTTCCAATATATGAATTGCTGACGCAAAAACTTTGGTACACAAAGCATTGAAGATATATATTCATTCAACGTTTACGATTGATTTTATGTTTAACCGTTACATGCCGTCCTTTGTCTTGGTTTCACCTGTATGAAGGGATTTTTCTGTAAAAGGATGGTGCGGATGACGGTGCATCACCATATATTTGCTAATTCTTGCTTGTGTGCTCCCGTGGAGTATTGTCAGCTAATTCATGTTAGATGTGTATGATTTGTTTTGTTTTTACTAAGCTATACTTATGGCGTACTATTTGTATAGGTGATACATCTATCTCACATGGCGGTGGCACGAGATATGGTCAACAGCTTGGGTTCAGTGTGTATGTTGAAAGTCTAAGCAGACTAGAATCGGGAAAAGAAACGACTTGGACCAGATACCATTTGCCAGATAAAATCCATTTAGATTTGCACTTTGGAAAATAGATGGAGAACCATGATTTTTTTTAGATGGAAGGCTAGAGCTGAGCCCGGCTTTACAATAAAGCCTCATCAGCAGCATATACATAGAAAACACCAAACCATATACAAAGTGAAACATCAGTCCACAAACAAATTTGTTAGATGTGCATACTTTGGGAAGTCTCGGCGTAAAGGTAATTTAGAAGATCATTCATGAGATAATGTACAATATGGCAAGGGGGTGTAGGTCATGGACATTTTCAGAGTTGTAACACGTTGCTGGAGGGGAAAAACTGATGGCTCATTGTGCTGGAGAAAGGGAGTGTGTTGCTCTCGTAGAAGTGATGCAGCGGCTTTGAGGCATATTCCTCTGAGTATGAAGACATATTGCCTTTTTCTAAGGCTAAGAAGATGGCTGATTGCGGGTCTTTATCAGGAGGAATGGAAGAGCTTCCTAGGAAATTAGCTGAGCTCCTGCAAGGCAACGAGGCAGCGCTTGACGATGTCGACTCAAAGGTACATAAAACGGCCAGCTCATTCATTGTGTTTAGTTATGTTCTTCTTACTTTGAAAATGTCATTTTACTGTACTAATTGTTTTTGTGTTGTGTCGGCAGGGCCGGTCGGCGCTGTTACTTGTCATGTTTTGAGTGGTGTTGCCTGCAGGAAGCGTTCGAGGTTTGCAGACAGGTGGCCACTTTTTCAGCGGGCAACATGGGGTGGCTTTCTCGGAACAGAGTCTGGTTGCAACATTTTGGCATCAGGCTCATGTTTCATCTGTGTGTATTGTACCTGTAGTTTGGCATGTCAAGCGTGTGCAGAAGCTTACATGGCTGTAGGTGTGTATTTTTGTACGGTTGTAATGTCAGTACCACTTTGTTCCAAGGATAAACGATAGCTGCTTCCTGATGTGTGTTTGTCCGCATCGCTTTGGTAGTCAGGTGACTCTTGGAGCTAATTAGACAGCATAGTTTTGTGATAAAAAAGTGACAATTCTCCATGTCGCTTTTAATGGATTTGCAACTTGAATCAGCAGGGTGAGGGTGATCTCCTGGTAGCAAATGACTTAAAATCTATCGATTTAACTGATTTAGTACAAAAACAAAATATTTGTCCTATAGAGTTGCCTTAGCAGTGCGGTTCAGCTGATGTATGGCTAGGGATGATATATATCGGTAACAAAATTGATGCACCGTAATGGCTGCTGTCTAGACACTAATACATAGAAAGCATAGCCACCTTAGTCTAATTCTGCACCTCACATACTCACGCCAAGACTGTTCTTAGACCCTAACTTACACGTCCGTAACACATACGGACGGTGTCCACAGAACACAACGACAATCCCACCCACATCATCCTCTGCAGTGCACCCTCGATGCAAACGATGGCGCGGGTCATCGCCTCACATCAACAGAGTAAATCGCTGACAGAATCTAACGAATCAAAACACCGACAAATACACAGTTTATCAACACCATGAAGGCCGCGCGGCGGAGCATGCCGTCCGTCTAGTAAATATTATGAGCGGAATATCAACAACAATAACATCATCTCGTGCATACAAACATCAATACATGGTTCTATCAGTCACGATACATCCCTACATCCATCTGTGGAGGAAACGTGGTGAACCCGAGATCTCCAGCTGTGAGAACAGGCGGCCGAGTGCGCGCGACCGCAGTAGAACCACCGCCAGAACCACTAGGTGAAGCACCAGGAGGAGAAGCGCCGGGATGAACCGGTGTGATCTCATGCGAACCCGGCGAGGCATTAGGAGAATCCCGACCAAAGTGTGTGTTCTCAAAACATACAGTTCCCTATATGTTTGAGCAAGAGTTTGCAACTTGCGAGGTAAAGGAATTTGGTAACCAGTGGTTTGGCAAAGAACTAACCAGGGTCGATGAGTAGCATGTGAAAACGAACTCGTCCTTCGATGGGAACATTGGTGGCGGCCCTAGCCAAGGAGGCCGCTCTCCTACCGGGTCCCCCCGCTCTCTAGCAGTCATAAACGTCATCATCATATGTAAGATAGTTTAGATGTCACACGTTGTAGAAATAAGGATTCAAACTGGGGAACTGGGACTTGTCATCTTCTGCAAAAATAAAGATTGAAACTAACAACATTGAACAACTCTTGGTACGCCGTGGAGGCATCATTCCTCTGCACCCACTCGTGATAGTCGGCCTGGTATTTCGTATGAACAGCAACGTAGGCCACTTCGAAATCAGGCCACAATTTAAAAAATAGTGAATCTCGTCAACTTAGCCATAAAGTAACGAATGTCGGAAAACAGGATGAAAATGAGAAAAACTTACAATTTTTTCCATTATAAATTTATAGAGTTTTAAGAACATTATACATTTTTCCATTGTAAATTTATAGAGTTTTAAGACCCTTATAAATTTGTAGAGTTTTAAGACCATTATAAAATTATTCATCATAAATTTATAGAGTTTTAAGACCATTATAAAAGAATTATTATCAATTTATAGAGTTTTAAGACCATTATAAATTTATTCACAAGATTCCCTCCAATTCGTTCGAAGTGGGAGTTTCAAGCTATAAATTCGGAAACTTATTACTTGGTTGTGTGAGCATAAACCACAGGAACACAAAACAAAGTTATACCCCAACTCTTCACAAGATTAACTCTGGTTCGTTTGAAGTGGTATTTTCGAGCTATAAGTACAAAACTCACTAGAGAGAAACGATGACGGTGTGAAGCGCTAACACCCCAGAGTGGGACCTTAGACATCTACAATCAAAAATACACGTGTACACACTTGGTTTGGCACCACTCATCTTTTGGTGGAATTTTGACGCTTCGAGCCCATCTCCGGCGAAACACTAAACCCGCTGGAGAGATATCATACTTATACGTCTACACTCGGAACCGGCCCAAAAGGGGGTAACCAAGTGAAACTTATTGCTTGGTCATGTGAGGGTAGCACCTAGGAACATTCAAAACAAAGTTATACCCCAACTCTTCATAAAATTCACTCTGGTTCGTCCGAAGTGGTAAGTTCGAATTATAAGTACAAAAACTAACTAGAGAGAAGCAACGACGGTGAAGCCGCTAACACCCCGAAGTGGGATATTTCAGTTTGCTGGATCCTAAAATAGACGATATCGAAAAAACTCAACGTAAATTTGGTCCACCACCTAATGCTTGATTATTTCCTGCAAAGGGAAACCATTTACACAAAGTTCCACGATCGCTGACCTAATAGAAAATTATCCTAAAAATGCTCATGTTTTTTTTTTTTGCTTTGTGTTCAGGTTTCCGGGCCAAATGGCGATGTTATCTAAAAAAAATAGTACCGAATGGCGATGCTATCTAAAAAGTTCAGAATTCAACTGTGAGTTTCTTTTGGCATGGTACTGTATTTTAGAACCCTTCAACAAACCAATTATTTATGTAGAACGGTCCTTACATGAGCATAGTCTCTGCAGAAGATCAGTGTTTTTGTTTTATTTGCCTCTGAAGGACTGCGGTCCGTGGAAGCACTTGAGCGATCAGGAAGCTGATAACCAACTGTTCGCCTCGGGATATAAGATGATGTACCGCATTTTCTCTTCTACTATCATCTTGCAATGTACTCAAATTTACTGACTGTTCCAGGCGCCACTATCATGGAAGGAGCAGCGTCCGACCCGCCGGGCGCCGGCATAGGAAATATACAACAATGGACGTTTGTTGCGTGTGTTAGAGAATTGTGTTTGTTCTTATGTTTTCAGGAAATTGCACCAAGGTCGTGTTTATTTCAGACCGATAGATTGACTATCTAATCATTCTTTGCTTTGCTATTCTGCCGTAACTGGTTTTCATTGGTGCTTATCCTCCTTCACTAGCTACATTGTATTCTTGCATGGATTGTAGCATGTGCAAGAGGGTCTACAAATGCCAATAAGAGCCTAAGAGCACTACAGGACTGACTCGATAAGCCGACGGGAGCCCGTCAGCGCATGATGAGGCCGACAGCCACCGTCGGCGTAGGCATATTCTCTGTTGGCGTACATGCCATGTGGGTCCCACCGGCTCCGTTCGAACGTTTTCGTTAGGGGAAGGGATAGGCTGACGGCCTAGAGAGGGCACGTGGTGGCCGGTGGGATGCCCTGGACGAGCATACGCCGATAGCCTGCCCATCAACCCAGGCTCTACTGTTGGGCTTTGCAGGCCCATACACCGACGGCAACCCCGTCGGCGTAGAAATTGCTCAGGCCCATAGGCGACAAACAATGTGCCTTCAGCTTATGTGCTGGTTCTTTTTTTTTAGGTGCCGGCAGTCGGTTTTTAAATTGCAGAAAATTTAAAATGACAATAACAGAAACTCGAAATCTCATAGAAGCATCAACAATATCATACAAGCATCATCAAAACCCAAAATCATCCAAACACCAGGTGCCTACAAACATGGAAGACAAGCGACGGCGTCCCATCTCATACACACAAACATCATCCTAGCTATATGTCCCGAGAGCTCGAGGTGCCCATCTTGGGCCGCGTGAGAAGAAGCGACCGTCCCCACCGGGCATCCGTCGTCGAACCACCCGTGGAAATCGACGAGGCACCACCAGCACCATGAACCGGTGCGATCGTGCACGACGGACTCGGTGAGGAATCAGCACGGCCACAAGGTCGAGTCCTAAAGCATCCCGATCCCTACATGCATTTTTTAGCAAAAGTTAGCAAGACAGAGACAGAGCATAGCGGTAACAACTGGTTTGGCAAATAATTTACCGGCATCCTCGAACTAGTATGTTCGAGTGAATTCCTCCTTCAATAGCAACTGTGGCGTCAGCCCCGGCCTAGCTGGCCGCACTGGTAGTGGACTCCCGCTCTCTAGTGGAAAAAAAACCTCTCAGACGTCTACAAGATAGTTTAGATGGTAGGATATGCATAAACAAAGGTTCAAACTAAGTAAAATAGGACTTGTCATCTTTTGTGTCATCTTTTGCAGAAAAGAAAAGAGTGAAACTTACAGCATCACGCAACTCTTCATAATCGTCATAGGACTTTCTCTTCTGCGCACACTCCTGATACGCCGCCTCATGCTCCGCAAAAGCGGCATCGTAGGACATGTCGAGATCACGCTACAATTTCAAGAAAAGGGAAATAGAATATAATTTTCATTTTTTCTCTTCTCTAGTATATAATTTTCCTAAACGACCGTAAGTTTCGCAGGTATCGTACGTCCAAGGCAGAGGCACAGGAGATGGCTTTTTTCGAGGGAAAACTTGCATCTCTTTATTCATGCAAAATATTGGGAGGTACATCGTGGGAGGTTCCAAGCCACAGGTGGCGTCCTACCCCTAAAGAAAATGCAAATTTAGCAAGTTTATGGGCTTCAAACACTACGGGAAACGAGATAGACGCCGACGGCCTAAGCCCCTCGTTGTACCCCAGGAAGCCGTCGGCGTACACCTTCCCCGACGGCCCTCGTCGGCGTACCCCCCTCGGCGTACACGTCCGTCGGCGAAGCATTTGTGGCCGTCGGCGTAGCCCATTCCCCTCGGCGTATCGTGTAGTCGGACCCACCACCTGTCAGAACGGAGAAGAACGTTGTTCCGTTTGGTCCGATAGATACGCCGACGGCCCCCCTCGGCGTAGCGTGGCCACGTGGAGGCACGCGGTGACGCGGGCCTTCCGTAGACGCCGACAGCCCCCTCGGCGTATAGGGTCCATGTGGAGGCCCCTGCTGGGCCTAGCCCATAGGCTACGCTGACGGCCTTCCCCTCGACGTAGGTAATTCGGAAAAAAATCCATTTAAAACCTGTTATTTCTACAGGGCTCTTTTGCATGTTTCAAATAGAAATTAAATCTCTAAATTATCAAATATCATCACGCAAACATCATATGTTTCACGCAACCATCATACATCAATGCAAACATCATATAACATCACACGAGCATGATCTGAATATCATCCAACCGTACATACATGATCATCCAACCGTGCATACATGATCCGAACATTATTGAACTGTGCTTACAAACACAACCATCTCCTAGCTACACGTCCCGGTCATGGTCACTCGAGGTACCTATCTCCGACCTCGTCAGAATAGGCGACTTACGGCGCTGTGTAGCCGCCGTTGAACCAACCCCGGAACTCGGCGAGGCAGCACCACCGGCATGAACCGGTGTGGTCTAACGAGACGAAGTCGGCGAGGCTGTGATCTCTCGGGAGCATCCCGAGCCCTACATGCATGTGTGAACAAAAGTTAGCAAGTTAGAATGCACATGATATCGGTAACAACTAGTTTGCCAAATTACTTACCGGAGTCGATGAGTAGTATCCGCGAGCGAATATTTCCCTCGACAGGGCCCGTGGCACCGGCCCCGGGTCCGCTGGTTCCTCTGGTATCGGCTCTATCGGCCGCTCACTAGTGGTAAGAAGCATGCGGGTCGCCTGCAAGATAGTTTAGATGTTAGGCGTTACAGAAATGAAGGTTCAGACCACGGGAAATGAGACTTGTAATATTTTATAGAAACAACAGGTTGTAACTTACAGCATTGAAGATCCGTTCCCACTGTCGATGGGCCTGTGAGACCTGCATCCACTTGTCATACGTCGTCTCATATTCCACAAAACCGGCTTCGTATGCGGCCTCGAAAGCATGCTACAATTCCAAGAAAATTGAATCTGAACTTAGTCACCTCAGGAACGAATGTCGAAAATAGGATGAAATCGAGACAATTTACATCGTAGTGAGCTCGGGAAGACCGTCGATGACGCGTGACGGATGGGTCATCGGCGGTGAGGGTAGACTTGACACGCGTCAAGCTCAACTTAGGCATGTGCGGGGTCACTGTATCAGCCAGGAAGTAACGCCCATGCTCCATGCCACCTCCCGCCACGACCAACGCTCTCACGTCGGTCTCGTGCTCCAAAGGGTTTTCCAGTCGAGCAGTACAAATCCAAGTTCTCCTTTGCCTGGAAACTCTGGAACGGATGGAAACATGCGGATGGAAACTCTGGATGTGTTTGGTAGGCCATAGTAACATAAAACAAAAAGGTAAAACCCAACTCTTCGGAAGATTTCCGATGTTTCGTCCGATACGTGAGTTTCAGCCTATAAGCGCATGTAAACTCCGTAGAGAGAAGTGTATGTCGGTGAAGCGGGTCACACCCCGAAGTGCAATCTTTGCCATCCAAAACACACAACACACATATACTAACATGGTATGACACCCCCTACCTTGTGTTGGGATCCATACGCTCCAGAGCCCCCCTCCGGTGAAACCCTAGACCCGCTGGAGAAATACCGGACTTATACGAATACACGCGGTAACGGACGACGAATGGGGGTAGCAATATGGAACTAGTTGCTTGTATGTGTTTAGGTAGGCCATAAGAACACAAAACACAAAGGTAGAATCCAAATCTTTGGAAGATTTCCGATGTTTCGCCCGATACAGGAGTTTCAGCCTATAAGCGTATGTAAACTCCGTAGAGAGGAGTGGATGCGGTAAAGCGGGTCACACCCCGGAGTGCAATCTTTGCCATCCAAAACACACAACACATATATTAACATGGTATCGCACCCCATACCTTGTGTTGGGATCCATACGCTCCGGAGCCCCCCTCCGGTGAAATCCTAGACCCGCTGGAGAAATACCGGACTTATACGAATACACGCGGTAACGGAGTCAAATGTGGGTAGCAAAGTGAAATTAGTTTCTTGGATGTGTTTGGGTAGGCCATAAGAACACAAAACACACAAGGTAGAACCCAACTCTTCTGAAGATTCCCGGTGTTTCGTCCGATCCGTGAGTTTCAGTCTGTATAAGCGCATGTAAACTCCGTAGACAGAAGTGGATGTCGGTGAAGCGGGTCACATCCCGAAGTGCAATCTTTTCCGTACAAAACACACAACACACATATACTAACATGATATGGCACCTCCCTACCTTGTGTTGGGATCCAGACTCTCCGGAGCCCCTCCGGTGAAACTCTAAACCCGCTGGAGAAATACCTGACTTATATGAATACACGCAGTAACGGTCGAATGGGGGTAGCAATGTGGAACTAGTTGCTTGGATGTGTTTGGTTAGGCCATAGGAACACAAAACACAAAGGTAGAACCTAACTCTTCGGAAGATTCCCGATGTTTCATCCGATACGAGAGTTTTAGCCTATACGCGCATGTAAACTTCGTAGAGAGAAGTGGATGCCGGTGAAGCAGTCACACCCCGGAGTGCAATCTTCAGCCTATAAACGCATGTAAACTCTTCGAAAGATTCCCTCCCATTTGACCGCTACGGGAATTTCTAGCCGTGTTGTGAGAACGAGAAACCGCAAAACTCCCACTACGGGTCTACCTAATGAATCTTCTTGAATTCTAGGGCCACACTTGTCTTACATGTTTCTATAACCTAACCATGCATAAAACAATGAAGGTTCTACTATTCTACCGCCCATAGATGCACGTTTATGGGGGTACACGACGCAGTCGCAAGTTCTAGTGTTTTCCAAAAGAGGGGTTGTGAGGCCTCGAGATCCGTACAAATTCATTTATGTATTTAATATTAATGTTTAGATATATCATATAATATGCATGTTATTTATTTATTTTAGATTAATGTGTTATAGGGTCGGGTCCGGGAGATTTCACCCTGTTATTTCATGGGCACGGGTGGCGGGATACTGACATTCGAAGGTACAACCACTCCTATTAACTTAGAAATTATAAATAGATTTAAATCATATAGGGAAACAAATAAAACTATAAATTTATTAAATTTCGAGTGAAAAAAAAAACAACAACGTACGCCGACGGTCTCGGCGTCTTACCTGCGTAACGGTGGGGCGTCTCGCTCCCGTTATGTCCCGAGCCTACGCCGACGGGGCACATTCGCCGACGATGGCCGTCGGGCCTTGTGTGCATAGCCCAGGGCAGAATAGACGACGACGAGGAGGGCGAAACGTATCGACCACGCTACGCCGAGGGCCCCGATAGATGGCCGTCGGCGTCTTTGGGATTTCCTGTAGTGAAAACTGAAACTACGGTACTCATGATGAAAAGTACATCTGTAGCTCTTCCGGCAATCTCGAAATAACTGGTCCGTATACTCCAAGCGTGCCACTCTTAATGTCATCAATTACCATCTAGCAGGGCGAAGCAATATGCAAAAATCTGCAGTTCAGATCAGCGGCTAAGCTCGACGCTTCTCTACAAGCAAGCGATTTGTCGTCCCATATTCGGCCCAGCAGGCCATCAAATGGTATTCATCCAAAAAACCATGAGCGCAGCTGCGCAGGCCTAACAATCGTTTTGCTCATGCGAGTCACCTAACCGACCGCCGCCGCCTTGACCTCGCCGCCATCCGCATCCACCTGACATGCGTCGTCGCCATCCGACCCGTAGCCACCGCCTCCCCGCACTAAGGGAGAAAACCTCTTTGCTGTGTGCCACACGGCAAAGGCAACAAAATACACGGCAACGTCTTTGCCGTGTGCTTTTCATCGTGGCACACAGCAAAGATTACATGGTAGAGAATTGCACGGCAACAAACTCTTTGTCGTGTGTATTTTTTCGTGGCACACGGCAAAGAAACAAAGTGGGTCCCACCCCCACTTGGCCACGCACGAAACGGGAAAGGAAAAAAATGGGTCCAACATGTCAGTCTTTCCCGTGTGCAAGCACTGGGCAAAGATTTAAAAGAAGGCCTCGTTTCGTTTGTTTGCAGGTCCGCCTTTGGCTGCAGACTTCTCGAACGGGCGCGCAGGGACCGAGTCAAAATAGGCGCACGTGAAAAAAAAGGAACTATCGGATCGACATGGTTTCTCTTCACCGGTTTCTCTTTGAGCTAACTGCGGGAAAAAAAATTGAAGTTCCACATGGGCTGAGCAAATTTTCGGACCAAATAATGAACAGTATGAGCGCTTGAAGCAGCAACTCTTCCGAGGTTATTCATGAATTCCGCCCAAATCCGTCGGTGACAATCAAGATTACAAATCAAACTCCTAGTATTACTGTTACAGGCAAGCTCCCAAATTCTTCTCGACATCGCAACAATCACCGTTTACATCAGCACCCACCCGCCGCCAGAGCAGCAGCCAGAGGCCAACCCGTCCTACCCCGCACCAACCTGCGAATCACAGGAAACAAAAAAGAGTTAGTGATGGTTAATTCAGTTGACTGAGAAGAAGAGCGTCATCGGCTCCATGGCAATTAACCATGCCTCCAGCCTCACAACACGCAAGATCACTTGATCCAACGACCCCCTTGTGCATGCTTCAAGATTCCAGTATCCACAAAATCTGTACTGGGCTTGCGCTCCTCCACGCATTGGACAGTAGCAAGCACGCGGGGTCCAAAAACCTAGTACAAATATACATCATTAATTATCAGGTTCACAAAATAAATACCACATGAACACCAACACACTCAGCAACCATTTCTCCTAGTACAAAATATACATAGTTTTCTGGTTCAAACAAATACCACAGCCATTCGGTCTGTGTGCTGACAGCAAACCAAGTGAAACGTGTGTTCTAAACTCACCAAAGTACCTCTTGCCACAGGGGATAAACTAATGATCGTGCATTACTAGCACCACCTGCAACATGATTCCATACAACCAACCTAGCATGCTCCCCTCAGCTAAACCAAACCACCAGATCTGAACACACATGCAAATCTACGCATGTACTAGTTAACTAAGCAAAAATTTCTCCGGTGTCAAACAAGGAACAAATACCACACATGAACATCTACACATGCTGCAAGCTAATATCTCTACCAACATCAATAACATGAGCATAATCAGATAAGGAGACAAGCTCTTCTTATTCTAGGTGAACCACCATACATAAAATGTCCCCAAATGGATATGCATGTGGTATGTCATTCTATTCGTACCACATTCCAAGCTAGTTAGCAAGAGGAGTCGGAGAGAGCAAGATTACCTTACTTGATGGCGATGCCAAACAACCTGGACACCTCATTCTCGGGAAAGCCCTTGTCGTCCACCGCCGAGAAGCCGGACCCCAGTGGAGCACCCCTCCCCAGCAGCAGATAGGCGAGGGACACGGCTGGACGTCAGCTCCTCCAGAAAGAAATCAGTGGCTTTACCATCTCACAGTTCCCTGCAGTAGATGATGAAAAACTCGGGATCAGGACAAACAACAAAAAATCCATCTGCACAACAAATATTGAAAGAAATACAACGATTTTAAACTTAAGAAATTGTAGGGGGCAACAAAATAATGCGCATCGAAGGTGACACACTACAGCCACAAGAAGAACATCTATAAACTTCAGCTACAAAACAAGATGTTAACAAACTCAGAACTAAACTGCATATATGATGTATGACATATGATTCTCCAAGCTAACAAATTTTACAGAAAATGGAAACCGGAAACCTGCCAAGGTCTAGATGTCTTCATTATATTATACGAGATCAACGTTACAGAAAAGGATGACCATATAAAAAGGGTTAACTGATGCTGCTTCCCAATAAATTTATCATCATAGCAAACCAACTTTTTTTTAGCGCATAGCAATACGAGATGTGTATTCTGCAACTAGAACACACTTCAAACTTGATCGGAAATCAAAGACCATTTTACATCATAGCAGGATAGCAACAATCTGAATACAAAGAAGCCTAAATTGGCACCAACTAAAGCTACCAGGAGCAACCAAATCGACAATTGCTGAGTTTTTCCTGCAATTTAGTGGACTAATCCAAGCAATCTCATCAGTCCAGAACAACATCAGGAACGAAATCCTAACCCTAGAATGCACTAACTGCAACTGGAACTAGCTGATTTGTAACTAGATTGGAGCTAACGTGCAACTAGAACAAGCTAATTTGAAGAAAAGAAGAATCTTGGGGTGGAGGTGGTACATTCTCTTCTGGCTGAGGCTGAGATCGAGGTCACCTCAAGTCCGTCCCCCACCTCCCCTTCTGCGTCCAGGCCGGCCCCCTCCTCCCCTCCTGCGTCGCCGTCCGAGTCCACGCCCCGGACGACCCCCAGCTACGCTGGAGAGAGGCGAATCCACCACCGACCGTCGGAATTAGGAAGGGCCATCTAGTGGGGCAGCCGCCGGTAGGAGAAGGGCCGCAGTGACCGGATCCAGGAGAACAGCCACCGGTCTGCGAAGACGGGGGCGACCTGGCCGGAACGCATCGCCGCCTTCAGCAGCCGCCGATGTCGGGGACGTCCTTCCGAGGATCGCTCGATTTGACGCGGGAGGAGAACGGGAACGTGACAAGGAGACGAGCGGCTGGCGGAAAGGAGGATGGCCGGGGCTGGGGCAGGAGGGGCAGCGGCGGAAGCAAGCTACCGGCAAGGGAGGGAGGCGGTGGCGTCGATTTGGACCAGGGAGGGAGTGAGGTAGGAGTTTTTTTTTTTTGGTTGAGTGGATTGTGGATACGACGGGACGAGGTGGGAGATGGGTGTTGTGTTGATCCAATATTTCCTTCTCGTGTGTGTTATTTTGGGCCCAAAAATCCAGCTACAAATTCTGCTCCAGAATTGAAATTCCGTGGCGATCGTTTCGCCATCTCTGAAATAATTCGGTCAAGACACGACAACTATAGGGGGGACTCCGACCGATTAATATAGGGTAAGCGCCCACAAACACCTCGAAGGAAACGTGGTCCTAATATTGGTATATAATGGCGGTGTGCTTGGTTAAGAGCCGATTAAATAACAATGAGGCACCACTTCCTTCATAAATATTGGTCCATATCTAGCAACAAGATTCTAAACTTTGTAGGGACAAACTTCGACTTCGACGCCACCAACACAACTCTTGTACAAACTTGGCCTCCTTTGATATTTTTTCAGTTCCTAATACTTATCATAACATAAACAAAAGGAAAAGGTGCCAAAAATGCCAGATTGCACAGGCTTGCTCCACGTGGCCTCTTTGCCGTGTGTTTGCACACGGCAAAGAGTGAAAAAATTCTTTGCCGTGTGCAAGCACAAGCACACGGCAAAGAGATCAAAAAAATTTAATTTTTTTTTGTTTTCATTCAACATTACAGTTCAAAAGGACACAATACACTACACATAACATATAACAACCAATATTCATCAGAGCAAACCCAATTGCATCCAAAATGCGTCAAAACACCACAAAATCATCCATAATAGCACAAATATCATCCGTAGCATACATAGCATCATTATTTACAATCGGTTCATCATTACATCGATGTTGCATGACAAATGGAAGCATCCGGGAAGTCCTCATGCCATCGATGTCCCCTCCGAGCTCCAATCCATCTAGAACACGAGAGAAAGCAACATTGACATGAGATTGGAAACATTTGAATGCAAAATGACACATAATTGACATAGACATCAAACGTTGCACTCTCACCAATCAGGCAGTGAAGCGAAAAATTCGGCCAACCTAACGAGTAGCAAGTCGACAGATGGATCTAAGTCTAAGTGAGACATGAAAGTAAGTTTTGACGTGGAGTATAGTAGGTTTAGTAAACTCACCACTCTGCTCATGTCTGCTCTCGTGGCTGAGGTGCGGCAGTGGACATGGGCGATGCGTTCGACCCTGCGCCAGAGGCACCAGTACCCTACAAGCAGTTAGAAGGAAATGACACAAGTTAGACGGAAACGACACCAGCTAGAAGGAAATGACACAAGTTGGAACGAAATGTTAACTTACGGTAGCGTTCGGTGATTGGTGAATCACCATCTGTCCGGCTCCGACTCCGGCTCCCATTAGCGGCATCTGTGGCATCTGCGGCATTTGCGACTGCATAGTATGTTTTAGAAACCGGGTTAGTAACAGTAGAGAAGACTACCGCTACTATGCAATTTGAATGAAACTCACCGCTAGCCACGTCATCTGCATCTGCATCGCTGCCAACTGCCTCGCCTGCTCCTCCATCTGCTGCCGCTGCAAGTCGAGCTGGCGCTGCACCTCGAGCTGGCGCTGCACCTCGAGCTGGCGCCGCTGCTCCTCGGCCTGCTGCCGCTGCTGCTCGTCCAGGAAATCATTCCTGGCCTTCACCGCCGCCAACTCCTATTCAGGTGACATGGTTTGCAGTAGTTAGGACGAAAACATGAAAAAAAGAATAAATGAAAGGTTGACAAAACTAACCGTAGCTAAGTCACGTGCAGACTCGTCGCGGGTCAGGATTGGGAGGCTGGAGCTCGTCGCCCGAGCCTTGATGGCAGGGAGGCTCTCGGTCTCGACGGGGAAGACGCTCGCTCCAACAAAAGGTCGTCCAATGTGGAACTAGTTGCTTGGTTGTGTTAGGGTAGTCCATAGCAACCCAATACACATTGTTAGAACACAACTCTTCAGAAGATTCACGATGTTTTTGTCCGATACGAGAGTTTCACCCTATAAGCGCGTGTAAACTCACGAGAGAGAAGTGGATGCCGGTGAAGCGGCCCACACCCCGGAGTGCAATCTTTGTCATCCAAAGAACACAACACAACTATGATAACATGGTATGTAACCCTTGGGATCCAGACGCTCCGTAGCCCCCTTCCGGTGAAACCCTAGACCCGCTGGAGAAATACCGGACTTATACGGAAACACGCGGTAACGGCGTCGAAAGAGGGTAGCAATGTGTAACTAGTTGCTTGGTTGTGTTAGGTTAGTCCATAGCAACCCAATACACATTGTTATAACACAACTCTTCGGAAGATTCACGATGTTTCGTCCGATACGGGAGTTTCACCCTATAAGCGCGTGTAAACTCACGAGAGAGAAGCGGATGTCGGTGAGGCTGCCCACACCCTGGAGTGAAATATTTGTCATCCAAAGCACACAACACAACTATAATAACATGGTATGGAACCCATAGCTTGTCTTGGGATCCAGACGCTCCGTAGCCCCCCTCCGGTGAAACCCTATACCCGCTGGAGAAATACAGGACTTATACGTAAACACGCGGTAACGGCGTAGAAAGGGGGTAGCAATGTGGAACTAGTTGCTTGGTTGTGTTAGTGTAGTCCATAGAAACCCAATACACATTGTTAGAACACAACTCTTTGGAAGATTCACGATGTTTCGTCCGATACGGTAGTTTCACCCTATAAGCGCGTGTAAACTCACGAGTGAGAAGTGAATGCCGGTGAAGCGGCCCACAACCCGGAGTGCAATCTTTGCCATCCAAAGCACACAAAACAACTATAATAACATGGTATGGCACCCCCTAACTTTTGTTGGGATTAAGACGCTCCGTAGCCCCCCTCCGGTGAAACCCTAGACCCGGTGGAGAAATACCGGAATTATATGGAAACATGCGGTAACTGTAACATCCCAAGTATGAAAAATAGCCATTAGAATGTTTTGCTCTCTGTTATTTTATGTTTTGCATCATGGCATCATGTTGATTGCAATTTTTTTGCTTGTTTTCCTTTTGTTTTCCTCTGTTTTCATTTGTTTTCCAACTGTTTTCATTTGTTTACCTTTGATTTCTATTTGAATTTCAAACCAAAATTCAAACCTTTTGTTTCATCCTTGTGATGTTACAATTTCCAAAATCATATTTCAAATCAAAACAATCAATTGTTTCCATTAAAGTGTGATCTCAAAACTGTTGTTTTGTTTCTATAAAAATGCATCCAATAACCAAACCCTTTTCAAATTCAATTATGATTTTCTTCCAAACAACAACCATGTTGAAATTATGAAAATTGCAAAACAAAACTCTCCAAATAAAATGGTTCAATTAACACTTCCATTTGTTTCCATGAAATAATAAAAAGCTCAACTCTTATTTGTTATTTAATAATCCACCTAATATAAATTGCATTCAAAACTCAAATTCAAATCATCAAACAACACCCCAATTGAATATGTGCAAATTACCAAACATTCTAATTTGTTGTTTCTATTTCAAACTCCAAGGTTCATGCCATTTAAAAATTTTGTTTCAAAGAATGCAATTAATAATAAAATCCATCCACTTTGAATTAAATCACAAACAGTTTTTAAAATTTGAAACTTTTGTAAAACTAACTTGGCATTTGTTTGTGGATGACCTAAATAACTTCCCAAAATTTTCCTAACATTTTTACTAACTTAAAACCCTCATCCTCTTCCTAATTCATTTGAGCAAAATAAATAAATTGGAACAAATAATTAAAAGGAGAGAGAGCACCACCAGGCCCAGCCTTTTCCCCTTTGGCCCAACTCCCTCGCAGCCCAATACCCCTTCCCACTTCGTCTTCTTCGTACGGCAGTCATCCTGCACCTCCACGTTTCAGAGATGCAACAGGGAACGGTGATCCCCTCCTCCACCTTCCCCTTATAGCTACCCGGTGCCCTAGCTCTCCCCCTCAACCCTAGCTTTCTCCCTTCTCCCTCTCCCCCGCCGTCCTGTCTCTTTTCTCCCTCTCCTTCTTCTCTGTTGCTCCCTCTCTGAAACCCCCTGTACCACTGAACCTGTACCCGAAATCCTCTCCCTTTTGGCTCCGGCGATCACCGACGTTGGGTCCTTCCCCGGCCAGGGAGAGGCCGGGAATGGAAACGCCCCACCTCCCCCTCGCTCCTCCACCTCTCGGATTGGACCGGGAAGCATCGAGCCACCGTCGCCATCGACGTTCACCACCGCCGGTCTCCCTGCTCCTGCCCCAACCACCTCCTCTCCCCTGTCCGCTCGAGGCCCCCCAGGTGCACCTCGATCCCTCTTCTCTCCCTCCCCCTTCGCTGCACCTCACCCACACGCATCCACCCCCCCACACGCACCAGGCGCCCACGGCCACGGCGAGCACAGCGACCGCCGGCGGCATCACTGTCCCTGTCGAGCAACAGATCGGTTCAGTTCTGTAAAAATTCAGTTAACCAGCTCGCACCACACCTCATACCCCCCACTGCTCCTATTCTGTCACAAACCCGAGCACCACCCCACTGGTTCTGTCCCCAGTGCGCGCGCCAGGAGGGTGTGGGTTCGATCCCCACCCCCTGCAAATTAAACCCTCTTTTTGCTTTGTTTTTCCAGAGCCAGAACAAACTGCAGAATCACAACTAGGTCCTTGCTAGTTCCTTTTCTAACCCTGTAAAAATTATTTCCAAGTCCCTAGATGAAATAAAATGGCAGATTTGCACCAAATCTTGTAAAATGCATAACTAAATCATTTTAACTCCAATTTTAACTTTTTAAATATGTTTTCTGTACCAAATTGAATGCTCTATCCAAATATAAAATTTGTTTACTGTTTTGAATATTTTAAATTGGTGAAACATTTGAATTCTTGTTTAAATCACTTAATTTTGCAAAATTAATAACTTGTTCATAAAAATTCCAAATTCAACAAACCAAATATGTTTTCCAATCAACTTTTCATGTACTTTCCAAATATAAATTTTGTTTGCTGTTTTGAATAATTTAAATTGCTGAAAACAACTGTTTCTTAATTATTGCATTTAAAATTGCCAAAATAATAACTTGCTCATTTTAAATCCAATTTCAACAAATGAAATATGTTTTCCATGAAAATTAAACCACCTTTTCAAATATAAATTTTGTTTCATGTTTTGAATAATTAAAATTGGTTAAATGATTTAAACAATTTTTGAACATATAAAATATGTTTTCAAACCATCAAAGTATAAACTTTTAAAATATGAGTTTGGTTTAATGTTTTGAACAAATAAAAATTCAAATAAGTTCATGTTTGAATTAAATTCATTTAATTCTTGCTTAAACTTGTTTAATTCATAAATAATTTATTTGAAATCCTTTTTCAACAAGTGAAACATGTAATCCACCTAAAATTGTGTGTTCTTTCCAAATATGAATTTTGTTATCTATTTTGAACAACTAAAAGTGGTGAAAACAACAAATGCTTGTGTGACACCTTTAAGAAACCAAAATTTCTTAACTTAATGAATGAATTTCCAAACTTGGTAAACCTTATTTCTATTTGATTCTATTGTTGTTATTTTGCTGTTTTCCTCATCCATGCATCATGCTAATCCACTTTCACATGTTGCTTAGTTGTAAAACAATTAATTCAACCATAAATCATGGGCTTTCCATATGCAATCCAATTGCATATGGGTCCATTTAATCCTGTTTCTATCTTGTCAACTAGTTTATTTCTATGCATCAATTAAATGGTCATGCATCATCCCATGTTTGTGCACTATGCCATGTTATTGATTGTTTGCCTCTGCGTTGTTTGTTTGCTTCTTCTCGGATAAACGACGACGTTGAGACCGACGATCCTTACGACACCCCTTCTAAGGAGTTAGCTCAGTACCAGGCTACTGGGTTTGCAGGCAAGTTATCACTCACATGAACCATTGTGTTCCTTTCAACATTGGTTACCGATACTTTCCGGTGCCTATTTCTGCTAATCCATAGTAGTAGTTGTTTCTGTTACGAACCTATCACATGAATCCCTCAACCCTGATATTGCCTCACCACCACTCCTACAACCCTATTGATTGAGCCAGTGTCTTACTAGCATGCTTAGGTTGTTTTGCTCGAGTCTGTTACCCGTTACTTTCAGTTACTATATTTTTATTATGTTCTGGGGGCTCGATGTTTAATCAATCAATCATGCTAATGTTAGTATTAATAATAAATTTGATGATAAGGCACCGGCAGGAGGCCCTGTGTGGTTTTGAGGCCTGCTAGTGTCGACCCTAATAGGAAAAGGGTCTTGTCTACTGATCCATGATGAGCGCACTAACCGCATGTGGGAAGCGAGTATGGGCGCCCCCCTCAATTTGATTCGATTCGCATCTCGTCCAAATCGCCTCATTTAGTCGTGTTTTCCAGTTGCCGCATGCATGTTTTTGCGAGCCCAGGCCAGGGTGGAACTTTTGTAGTCGGCATATAGGGGGACACGTTCTTAGAGTGCTATGAGGGTCCCCTTTTCTTCGTGGGGCTCGATTAGCCGTGCGCCCAAGGTGCTTTGGGCTTGATGCGAAGAAGAGTTGGGTTGTGTAGAGTGCCCCGCTTGGTGGGAGGCATCCCATCTGGCGGGTTATTCTTGCGTGTACGGCCAAATTGGTGCAACCCTGCAGGGATAATCTTCTCGAGAAGCCGTGTTTTCCGCGGTTATGGACTACTTGGTGAAAGTACTGGCTAACAAGTACTCAGGACAACTTAAACCTAATGATTAACAACCTTACACCCAATGATTAACAACTTGACTAGTAATAGGCTTATTGACACAATAATCTGAACCATCATTATTTTCAACTGCGTGAGTTATCCTCGGATTGCTTCTTTGGATAAGGGGCGAGGTCCAGGATGGGTTTGTTTGGTGGTTAGCTATAGTTGGTTACGATACACGATCTTATCTCCTTTCTGATAGTCGGAAGTGGTAGTAACTCTGTAGTTGGTTAGAGCAGCCAGTTGCAGCATCTTTTATATCCCCTTCCTTCCGTTGAACCCAAAGCATCTGTGCTTGGTGTTGACGGGTTACACTTTGGTGAACTGTGAGTCTTGCTTGCCAGTACGTTTATGTACTGACCCCTTTGGGGCTGTGGTTTCCGCAGACTACGATTCCGAGGATCCCCATGGTGGCTACTACGTGGAGTATTGTAACATCCCAAATTTTACATTTGGAATGTTTTGCATTTAGAGCATCTGCATAGCATGACATCATTTCAAAACTTGCATTTGAGTGTTGCATTTTAAACCTCAAAACAAAATCGTGTTTTAAAAAGCTCAAAATCCTGCTATAAGGCGTTTATAAGCTAAGGGATAATTGAATATTTTTTTTTTGCCTAAAATTACTTAATAATAGTCAAATATGATAGAGTTTTAAATTTCAAGATTTTAGAAATTTGTTTGACTCGATTCCGAGTTATATTTCAAAAGTTATTAGCATTTTAGTTTTGGTAAAAAAAATAAAAAAAAACCTGCGAGCTCGCATGGGCCGGCCCAGGAATGCACAGCCCACATACGCAGCCTCGTACGATCGTACGAATCCGGTACAAATCCCGTTTTCTTGACCTATGCTCATTCAAACTCGCATATCTCTTCATCGGAGAGTCCAAATTCAATTCCGCTTCTTTCTACTTGTTCCCTACTCCAAGGAGCAACTTTCCACCGACCTACCCACCTATAAATACCCCAGCCCCGGCCGTGAGGTCGTCCCAAACTCGAAACTCCAATTTCAGATCTGTTTTGTGGTATTTTACTCACCACGGTCCGTGAGTTCCTCGTTTGACGTTCAAGCCTTCACGAGAGTTTTAGATCTCGTCGATACCAATCCATCCCAAGAAACCTCACCTCTTTTCATCCACCACAGCCGGAGAATTTCGCGATCTACTCTTTCAGATCTGAAGCGGTAATTACTCAATTACTCTTCAACCGTTTGTCCGTTTTCGCTCAAATTTCTACTGTAGCTGCATCTCATCATTATCTACAACTTTCGTTCTTTGAGTTTTTCGATTTGAGTTACAGATCTGTTTCTATAATTCCGATCTACTTTTACCACCGGAGTAACTCGAAATTTCAAATCTATACTTCGTTCTTAGTCATCCATGAAGTTGTCGTTGATTGTTTTACTTGCTTTTTAGATCTTATTAATGTGTTAGGTTTAGATCTACCTTTTTATGAACCTTATTTCGATAAGATCTTGTAGATAGTTAATTAACCCTATTTAATTTGGTTAAGCTGCTTCTTTGCCTCTTGTTGCATTACAAACTTTTTCATGCATCATAACCATGTTATTAACACCGGAGAACATCATTGTTAGTAATTATTGCTAGTTGTGAATTTGGTGCATTAATTTGATCATGGCATAACATGCATACATATTTTTGTATTGTTTTCTATGTTATGTTTGTGTTGTATGTTTATGTGTGGCATGTTTTGCTTGTATTAGATTGTGAAGAGGAGCAAGTCTACTCTTGTTGCTGTTATTATTGTTGTGATTGTTCATCCCATTGCCAAGGCAAGTGACACACCATCAAATCTCCCATATTTTACTATGCATTATTAGTGTTTTTGAGTAGCATGCATGATAGGAAATTTTACTAAGTTATTATTATGCTATGCAAAATCCCAAGTAGTGTGTAGCCATCCTTTAGACTTGTTATTTTGGAAACATATACTTAGTAGATGCTTAGCCTTGCTACAAATTTGTTTTACTCAATGTTGTGGAAATAAATTCTAAGTATAAACTCCCAATGAAACACCTGGGTGGATTTTGGATGTGATTGGATTATGTTGAGTGGCTCCCTAGGGCCATATCAATGGTGTTTATCACCGAAGGAGTACACTTGTGGATGGCCACCCAGGAACAAAGAGATTCCTAAGTCCCTCTAAGTTTAGTAGCTTCCCGTGCAGCCCTTTGACATATGGGCTCTGTCTTGATCAACTAAGTTGTGAGAGTTCAGCCCATGCTTGACATGAAGATGTAGCAGAATTATAGGTGGAACGGGTCTTGCTGGTTGGGTTGAATTCTTGCTTCTGAAAGATCTCGTCTCAATTATATCCTTTCCTTGATGCACTCCGGGTGTATAGGATGTTTGGGCTAATTGAAGACAAAGGGTGAAAGTGCACAACCTCTGCAGAGTTAGAAACTATGATCATAGCCGTGTTCCCGGTAAGGACAACTTCAAGCAGCTGGACAAGGATGGACAGAAGAATCTCAACACCGTTTTGAAGAAGTAAAATTTGGCTAAGGAAATATTAGTTGTGGTGCTCATGGGTGCGTCCCATGGTGCCAATCTTTGAAAGAAAACTCTTTTTCAAAAGTGTTAGGGAAAAACTTGCTTTCTGCGAAATAGCCTAAACTCCACCAAGCCAGATATGCATGTAGTTTAGACTTGCCATTTTATATCCACCATAGTGTCATTTGCCAGTACATTGTTTGTACTGAATCTCCTTCGGGGGCTGCATATTCCAACGTGCAGGAAATTCAGAGGATGAAGTTTGATTAAGTGCTTGGACTCGAGTCTACACCCAACATGTAATGCCTGTGGCGCATGATTGAAGATGGAGGCTCATTGCTACCTTTATTTCTGCTGTTTAGAACTCTGAGTTTTGCTAGTCTTTCAAGACTATGCACTTTGTAATAAAGCCATACTTGGCTATCCTGGATCCTTTGTAATAATTTTTGATACTTCTGCAAAGATACAATTACATTTTGTTCTGTGGTGCTAGCATTGATCCAGGGACTAGCACTTAACACAGTAGTTCTTACATTATTAAATGTGAGGGCGCTACAAAATGGTATCAGAGCAAAGTGTTGCCTGTAGGTTCGAGCCCTTAGGTTTGGAAAACCTTTTGGTCAAAATTTATTAACTCCTTTGAGTATTTTTGGATCCTAGCGGCATAGTGAGATGAAGCGGCCCGGACCAACATTACATGTCCACGTACATGAGACCGGTTCCCTGATTGGCTTTGCGGGTGCCAGTCTCTCTCACTATAGTGAATATCCAAATTTCAATAAGTTGTTAATGAGCAAATGATCACCATGAAAGAAGACTTAATATTTTCTAAGTACCTTTACTTATCTCGTATCTAGTACCTCCTTACCTTATGCTTCTATGACCTATGTTTTCCCCTACACTTCAAAACTCAAATATGATGGAACTTCAAATTCGCAATCACCAAGGAGTACCAACTCAAAGATGAAGAGCTGCAACTTCACCACCACCAAGGACTTCAAGGACCCTAGGATTGACCATCTATTCTACTCTAACGTAGCTAGAACAACTCTTCTTCTGGTATTTCTACCTATTGTTCCATCCTCTAATATCTTATCTCCCTGATAGATGACCAACCTCTTTGAATCAATCAAGAAGGGCCATTGATGACCATGACTCTAGATTGTGAGACTGAATTCCCAAAGGCATTGAAGAACCTAATGACAAAATTAGGATTTGGAGGAGCAGCACTCTACAAAGGTTTTCCTTTCATTGAAGATGGCAAGAGTATTGGTGGGTTCAACTTCACCTATACAGAAGCAAGGAGTATGATCACAAGACACAAGGGGACTACATCTTCACCAACCCACAACAATACACATCACTCTTCGAGTCAGCTAGATGCGCTGCATGGGAGGCAATCACAGAACTTGGAGAAAGACTTACATGGAGACTTTATCACACTCAGAAGGATCTTCAAGAAGCTGAAGAAGAGATCAGCGCCCTTGAGAAGGAGCTGAAGATGTACAAGAACATAGAGATCATTGTGAAGAGTTATGATCCAACCCAGTAGTTGACCACCATGGCAGAATGCGTTAGCTAGAGTTTTTGTTTGAGTATTGACCTATCAACTTGTGATATGGCAATTATAGATTGTTTTGGTTTGAACTAAGTTGTTTCGCTTAAGTTTTTCAAAAACTAAGTCCAAATTTCGAAATTTGGTTAAGGGCTAAAATATTTTAAGTTGTTATTTTCCACTGATTGTTTGTCTTGTTGTACTGTGCATGGGTAGGAAAATTTTCTCCTCGTAGCTCTATCTATCTTTTCCTCATCTATGCTGAAAACCCACAGATGCCTCCTCGTCGCGACCCCAACAACAACAACAATGAGGACAACAACAATGATGCCCTACAGCAGATGCTCACTTCCCAAGCCCAACTTCTACAGATGATGACTCAGTTTGTAGCAGCAATGAACAACAACAACAACAACAACAACAACAACAACAACAACAACAACAACAACAATCCGCCACCCCCACCCCCAATGGATAGACTTACCAGATTTCTGAGACTTAGGCCTAACAAGTTCTCATATGCTACTGAGCCTATTGAGGCAGACGACTGGCTTCGTTCGATCAACAAGGACTTAGTAACTTGTGAGTGCACTGATGCGGAGAAGGTGAGATTCACCGCACATCTGTTAGAAGGACCTGCTGCAATGTGGTGGGAAACTTACCAAGTGACTCATCCACTGGAAGGCATGACTTGGGATGATTTCAAGGAGGGATTCCGCAATGCACATATCTCATCTGGGATAATGAACCTCAAGAAGGAGGAGTTTCGTAGCCTGAAGCAGGGAGGTAGAACTTTAAAGGAGTATATGGATGATTTCCATTCTTTATCAAGGTATGCACCAGAGGACATTGACACTGATGCCAAGAGGAAGGAGAAATTTCTCAACGGACTTAAAGGAGAACTGAAGATACCTTTGTCTGTAGCATATGCCCCAAATTATCAAACTCTGTTGGACCAAGCCATTACCTTGGATAACAACATGACAAAGGAGGAAAATAGGAAGAGGAAGTACAGTAATGGTGGGAAATACCAATCTGGACCCTCATATAAGAGGCACACATCCAATGGAGGACACAATTTCCATAAACATGAGAACCATCACAATGATGGGAATGGACACACTCATAATGGTCATGATCATGTTGAAGGACTCAAGGAAACCAATGGTAACAACAATGGTCACTCAAATGGCAATGGACACCACAACCACAACCATGAAGTGAAGAGGGATCTTAGTCAAGTGATGTGTTTCAAGTGCAGAAACAAGGGACATTATGCAACTGATTGCCCAGAGCAGAAGACTGCAGAAGCTTCCAAGCCTAACCCATTCAAGTAGGGGCATGTGAATCATATCAACATGGATTTTGTGAATGGTAACCCCTAACTCATTTTATTCCATCACATGTTCCATTATCCAAATTTCCTGGTGGAAGTACAATCTCAAGTATATTCTCTTAAGGGGGTTAGCCTAGATATTGACCGTAGGAAAACCCATCCACACCTATTTGCTAGCCATTCCGAATCTCGGGACGAGATTCATCTTAAGGGGGTTAGTTTGTAACATCCCAAATTTTACATTTGGAATGTTTTGCATTTAGAGCATCTGCATAGCATGACATCATTTCAAAACTTGCATTTGAGTGTTGCATTTTAAACCTCAAAACAAAATCGTGTTTTAAAAAGCTCAAAATCCTGCTATAAGGCGTTTATAAGCTAAGGGATAATTGAATATTTTTTTTTGCCTAAAATTACTTAATAATAGTCAAATATGATAGAGTTTTAAATTTCAAGATTTTAGAAATTTGTTTGACTCGATTCCGAGTTATATTTCAAAAGTTATTAGCATTTTAGTTTTGGTAAAAAAAAAAAAAAAAAAAACCTGCGAGCTCGCATGGGCCGGCCCAGGAATGCACAGCCCACATACGCAGCCTCGTACGATCGTACGAATCCGGTACAAATCCCGTTTTTCTTGACCTATGCTCATTCAAACTCGCATATCTCTTCATCGGAGAGTCCAAATTCAATTCCGCTTCTTTCTACTTGTTCCCTACTCCAAGGAGCAACTTTCCACCGACCTACCCACCTATAAATACCCCAGCCCCGGCCGTGAGGTCGTCCCAAACTCGAAACTCCAATTTCAGATCTGTTTTGTGGTATTTTACTCACCACGGTCCGTGAGTTCCTTGGTTGACGTTCAAGCCTTCACGAGAGTTTTAGATCTCGTCGATACCAATCCATCCCAAGAAACCTCACCTCTTTTCATCCACCACAGCCGGAGAATTTCGCGATCTACTCTTTCAGATCTGAAGCGGTAATTACTCAATTACTCTTCAACCGTTTGTCCGTTTTCGCTCAAATCTCTACTGTAGCTGCATCTCATCATTATCTACAACTTTCGTTCTTTGAGTTTTTCGATTTGAGTTACAGATCTGTTTCTATAATTCCGATCTACTTTTACCACCGGAGTAACTCGAAATTTCAAATCTATACTTCGTTCTTAGTCATCCATGAAGTTGTCGTTGATTGTTTTACTTGCTTTTTAGATCTTATTAATGTGTTAGGTTTAGATCTACCTTTTTATGAACCTTATTTCGATAAGATCTTGTAGATAGTTAATTAACCCTATTTAATTTGGTTAAGCTGCTTCTTTGCCTCTTGTTGCATTACAAACTTTTTCATGCATCATAACCATGTTATTAACACCGGAGAACATCATTGTTAGTAATTATTGCTAGTTGTGAATTTGGTGCATTAATTTGATCATGGCATAACATGCATACATATTTTTGTATTGTTTTCTATGTTATGTTTGTGTTGTATGTTTATGTGTGGCATGTTTTGCTTGTATTAGATTGTGAAGAGGAGCAAGTCTACTCTTGTTGCTGTTATTATTGTTGTGATTGTTCATCCCATTGCCAAGGCAAGTGACACACCATCAAATCTCCCATATTTTACTATGCATTATTAGTGTTTTTGAGTAGCATGCATGATAGGAAATTTTACTAAGTTATTATTATGCTATGCAAAATCCCAAGTAGTGTGTAGCCATCCTTTAGACTTGTTATTTTGGAAACATATACTTAGTAGATGCTTAGCCTTGCTACAAATTTGTTTTACTCAATGTTGTGGAAATAAATTCTAAGTATAAACTCCCAATGAAACACCTGGGTGGATTTTGGATGTGATTGGATTATGTTGAGTGGCTCCCTAGGGCCATATCAATGGTGTTTATCACCGAAGGAGTACACTTGTGGATGGCCACCCAGGAACAAAGAGATTCCTAAGTCCCTCTAAGTTTAGTAGCTTCCCGTGCAGCCCTTTGACATATGGGCTCTGTCTTGATCAACTAAGTTGTGAGAGTTCAGCCCATGCTTGACATGAAGATGTAGCAGAATTATAGGTGGAACGGGTCTTGCTGGTTGGGTTGAATTCTTGCTTCTGAAAGATCTCGTCTCAATTATATCCTTTCCTTGATGCACTCCGGGTGTATAGGATGTTTGGGCTAATTGAAGACAAAGGGTGAAAGTGCACAACCTCTGCAGAGTTAGAAACTATGATCATAGCCGTGTTCCCGGTAAGGACAACTTCAAGCAGCTGGACAAGGATGGACAGAAGAATCTCAACACCGTTTTGAAGAAGTAAAATTTGGCTAAGGAAATATTAGTTGTGGTGCTCATGGGTGCGTCCCATGGTGCCAATCTTTGAAAGAAAACTCTTTTTCAAAAGTGTTAGGGAAAAACTTGCTTTCTGCGAAATAGCCTAAACTCCACCAAGCCAGATATGCATGTAGTTTAGACTTGCCATTTTATATCCACCATAGTGTCATTTGCCAGTACATTGTTTGTACTGAATCTCCTTCGGGGGCTGCATATTCCAACGTGCAGGAAATTCAGAGGATGAAGTTTGATTAAGTGCTTGGACTCGAGTCTACACCCAACATGTAATGCCTGTGGCGCATGATTGAAGATGGAGGCTCATTGCTACCTTTATTTCTGCTGTTTAGAACTCTGAGTTTTGCTAGTCTTTCAAGACTATGCACTTTGTAATAAAGCCATACTTGGCTATCCTGGATCCTTTGTAATAATTTTTGATACTTCTGCAAAGATACAATTACATTTTGTTCTGTGGTGCTAGCATTGATCCAGGGACTAGCACTTAACACAGTAGTTCTTACATTATTAAATGTGAGGGCGCTACAAGTATGACGAGACTGCTGACGAGTAGATAGCGGACCCGGGCAGGATCCGAGACTTCGTGGATGGGCTCCGTCTTTTCGTTTCCGGCCTCTTAGGCCTATTTGGATCTTGTCTGTACTCAGACATGTTGAATGCTTCCGCTGTGATGTAATGATGTATTGTTGGGACATGTGTCCTCTGAATGATTGTAGTTGCTATCTCTGCTCTAATGAGAGCCATTTGCAACTTATTTCAATCTTTTGTGTCGTAGAGATCTGTTGTGATATCACTTGTTCAACGCCGTTGACGTACCATGTGTGTATGTTTTGAAGTACGTCAACGGAAGTATCCTGATTTCTATGGGATGGTTTACGTCGATGCTGAACAGATAGGGGTTGGTTGTCACACATACGTGTGTTGGCCTACTCGTAAGAAGACGCGGGTGCCGGTAAGCCCCGTAATCCAATCTACTACTGTTCAACGGAACAGCGAGTATCCTTTAGAAGTCCGGGTGCGACAAATGGTATCAGAGCATGTCTGCCTGTAGGATCCCTTTTTACTGGTCGCAGTTGAGTCTAGAAACTATTTTGTAGCTATATAGGAAAAATGAAACGTGAGAGTAGGAATTCTGTTCTTTTTCTTCTTTCCCCACCCACCCTCCCTTTTCTGGTAAGGAAGTGCAACGTTGTTTTCCCTTATCATCTAAACTTTCAAGTTAGGTTTTCACGAATTCTGGTTTCTCTAGGATAGTTATATCTACTAGATCATAGGAATGGAGGTGGTTGTGACATGATTTATCATGTTGCCTACTCACGATTGAGAACGGAGGCGTGTAAGCCCCGGAAGCAGATCCTCTATTCCTTAAGCAGTAGATATTGATCCTTTAGAAGCCCGGATGGGTTTTCCATAGTACCTCAGGTGTTTTTGGTCTCGTTTTCCCGATGTTGCTTCGTTATCCTGTTCTTCTCAACATCCTTTTCGTCCGTTCAAACCTTGTTGTTGCTTTCCACTTCAGTTCTGCTACCGGCGTCTAATCAATAATGCTGTTTCACCCTTCGGATCAGATAGTCTATTCTCCGAATGAATCAAATTCTATCCAGCTATACACCCTCGATACAAAACCTCTACCTCTACTGAAAAATGTTCCGGTGGTTACCAAATTCCCTGACATCTTTCCAGAAGAGTTGCCAGGAATTCCTATCGTTTTGGACTTCTAGAAAAACTATCCAAGGTGCACGATGTGTTTCACGTGTCACAGCTCAAGAGGATCTTCCCAAGAAGTATCCGGACCTTTTCTTTTCTCAGTAGGAATCTCGAGGCGCGATTCCTTCAAGGGGGGGGGGCGTTTTGTAACATCCCAAGTATGAAAATAGCCATTCGAATGTTTTGCTCTCTGTTATTTTATGTTTTGCATCATGGCATCATGTTGATTGCAATTGTTTTGCTTGTTTTCCTTTTGTTTTCCTCTGTTTTCATTTGTTTTCCAACTGTTTTCATTTGTTTACCTTTGATTTCTATTTGAATTTCAAACCAAAATTCAAACCTTTTGTTTCATCCTTGTGATGTTACAATTTCCAAAATCATATTTCAAATCAAAACAATCAATTGTTTCCATTAAAGTGTGATCTCAAAACTGTTGTTTTGTTTCTATAAAAATGCATCCAATAACCAAACCCTTTTCAAATTCAATTATGATTTTCTTCCAAACAACAACCATGTTGAAATTATGAAAATTGCAAAACAAAACTCTCCAAATAAAATGGTTCAATTAAAACTTCCATTTGTTTCCATGAAATAATAAAAAGCTCAACTCTTATTTGTTATTTAATAATCCACCTAATATAAATTGCATTCAAAACTCAAATTCAAATCATCAAACAACACCCCAATTGAATATGTGCAAATTACCAAACATTCTAATTTGTTGTTTCTATTTCAAAATCCAAGGTTCATGCCATTTAAAAATTTTGTTTCAAAGAATGCAATTAATAATAAAATCCATCCACTTTGAATTAAATCACAAACAGTTTTTAAAATTTGAAACTTTTGTAAAACTAACTTGGCATTTGTTTGTGGATGACCTAAATAACTTCCCAAAATTTTCCTAACATTTTTACTAACTTAAAACCCTCATCCTCTTCCTAATTCATTTGAGCAAAAAAAATAAATTGGAACAAATAATTAAAAGGAGAGAGAGAGAGCACCACCAGGCCCAGCCTTTTCCCCTTTGGCCCAACTCCCTCGCAGCCCAATACCCCTTCCCACTTCGTCTTCTTCGTACGGCAGTCATCCTGCACCTCCATGTTTCAGAGATGCAACAGGGAACGGTGATCCCCTCCTCCACCTTCCCCTTATAGCTACCCGGTGCCCTAGCTCTCCCCCTCAACCCTAGCTTTCTCCCTTCTCCCTCTCCCCCGCCGTCCTCTCTCTTTTCTCCCTCTCCTTCTTCTCTGTTGCTCCCTCTCTGAAACCCCCTGTACCACTGAACCTGTACCCGAAATCCTCTCCCTTTTGGCTCCGGCGATCACCGACGTTGGGTCCTTCCCCGGCCAGGGAGAGGCCGGGAATGGAAACGCCCCACCTCCCCCTCGCTCCTCCACCTCTCGGATTGGACCGGGAAGCATCGAGCCACCGTCGCCATCGACGTTCACCACCGCCGGTCTCCCTGCTCCTGCCCCAACCACCTCCTCTCCCCTGTCCGCTCGAGGCCCCCCAGGTGCACCTCGATCCCTCTTCTCTCCCTCCCCCTTCGCTGCACCTCACCCACACGCATCCACCCCCCCCACACGCACGAGGCGCCCACGGCCACGGCGAGCACAGCGACCGCCGGCGGCATCACTGTCCCTGTCGAGCAACAGATCGGTTCAGTTCTGTAAAAATTCAGTTAACCAGCTCGCACCACACCTCATACCCCCCACTGCTCCTATTCTGTCACAAACCCGAGCATCACCCCACTGGTTCTGTCCCCAGTGCGCGCGCCAGGAGGGTGTGGGTTCGATCCCCACCCCCTGCGAATTAAACCCTCTTTTTGCTTTGTTTTTCCAGAGCCAGAACAAACTGCAGAATCACAACTAGGTCCTTGCTAGTTCCTTTTCTAACCCTGTAAAAATTATTTCCAAGTCCCTAGATGAAATAAAATGGCAGATTTGCACCAAATCTTGTAAAATGCATAACTAAATCATTTTAACTCCAATTTTAACCTTTTAAATATGTTTTATGTACCAAATTGAATGCTCTATCCAAATATAAAATTTGTTTACTGTTTTGAATATATTAAATTGGTGAAACATTTGAATTCTTGTTTAAATCACTTAATTTTGCAAAATTCATAACTTGTTCATAAAAATTTCAAATTCAACAAACCAAATATGTTTTCCAATCAACTTTTCATGTACTTTCCAAATATAAATTTTGTTTGCTGTTTTGAATAATTTAAATTGCTGAAAACAACTGTTTCTTAATTATTGCATTTAACATTGCCAAAATAATAACTTGCTCATTTTAAATCCAATTTCAACAAATGAAATATGTTTTCCATGCAAAATTAAACCACCTTTTCAAATATAAATTTTGTTTCATGTTTTGAATAATTAAAATTGGTTAAATGATTTAAACCTTGTTTAAATCATTTAATATTGTTAAATTCATAACTTGATCAAATCAAATTATTTTTGAACATATAAAATATGTTTTCAAACCATCAAAGTATAAACTTTTCAAATATGAGTTTGGTTTAATGTTTTGAACAAATAAAAATTCAAATAAGTTCATGTTTGAATTAAATTCATTTAATTCTTGCTTAAACTTGTTTAATTCATAAATAATTTATTTGGAATCCTTTTTCAACAAGTGAAACATGTAATCCACCTAAAATTGTGTGTTCTTTCCAAATATGAATTTTGTTATCTATTTTGAACAACTAAAAGTGGTGAAAACAACAAATGCTTGTGTGACACCTTTAAGAAACCAAAATTTCTTAACTTAATGAATGAATTTCCAAACTTGGTAAACCTTATTTCTATTTGATTCTATTGTTGTTATTTTGCTGTTTTCCTCATCCATGCATCATGCTAATCCACTTTCACATGTTGCTTAGTTGTAAAACAATTAATTCAACCATAAATCATGGGCTTTCCATATGCAATCCAATTGCATATGGGTCCATTTAATCCTGTTTCTATCTTGTCAACTAGTTTATTTCTATGCATCAATTAAATGGTCATGCATCATCCCATGTTTGTGCACTATGCCATGTTATTGATTGTTTGCCTCTGCGTTGTTTGTTTGCTTCTTCTCGGATAAACGGCGACGTTGAGACCGACGATCCTTACGACACCCCTTCTAAGGAGTTAGCTCAGTACCAGGCTACTGGGTTTGCAGGCAAGTTATCACTCACATGAACCATTGTGTTCCTTTCAACATTGGTTACCGATACTTTCCGTTGCCTATTTCTGCTAATCCATAGTAGTAGTTGTTTCTGTTACGAACCTATCACATGAATCCCTCAACCCTGATATTGCCTCACCACCACTCCTACAACCCTATTGATTTGAGCCAGTGTCTTACTAGCATGCTTAGGTTGTTTTGCTCGAGTCTGTTACCCGTTACTTTCAGTTACTATATTTTTATTATGTTCTGGGGGCTCGATGTTTAATCAATCAATCATGCTAATGTTATTATTAATAATAAATTTGATGATAAGGCACCGGCAGGAGGCCCTGTGTGGTTTTGAGGCCTGCTAGTGTCGACCCTAATAGGAAAAGGGTCTTGTCTACTGATCCATGATGAGCGCACTAACCGCATGTGGGAAGCGAGTATGGGCGCCCCCCTCAATTTGATTCGATTCGCATCTCGTCCAAATCGCCTCATTTAGTCGTGTTTTCCAGTTGCCGCATGCATGTTTTTGCGAGCCCAGGCCAGGGTGGAACTTTTGTAGTCGGCATATAGGGGGACACGTTCTTAGAGTGCTATGAGGGTCCCCTTTTCTTCGTGGGGCTCGATTAGCCGTGCGCCCAAGGTGCTTTGGGCTTGATGCGAAGAAGAGTTGGGTTGTGTAGAGTGCCCCGCTTGGTGGGAGGCATCCCATCTGGCGGGTTATTCTTGCGTGTACGGCCAAATTGGTGCAACCCTGCAGGGATAATCTTCTCGAGAAGCCGTGTTTTCCGCGGTTATGGACTACTTGGTGAAAGTACTGGCTAACAAGTACTCAGGACAACTTAAACCTAATGATTAACAACCTTACACCCAATGATTAACAACTTGACTAGTAATAGGCTTATTGACACAATAATCTGAACCATCATTATTTTCAACTGCGTGAGTTATCCTCGGATTGCTTCTTTGGATAAGGGGCGAGGTCCAGGATGGGTTTGTTTGGTGGTTAGCTATAGTTGGTTACGATACACGATCTTATCTCCTTTCTGATAGTCGGAAGTGGTAGTAACTCTGTAGTTGGTTAGAGCAGCCAGTTGCAGCATCTTTTATATCCCCTTCCTTCCGTTGAACCCAAAGCATCTGTGCTTGCTGTTGACGGGTTACACTTTGGTGAACTGTGAGTCTTGCTTGCCAGTACGTTTATGTACTGACCCCTTTGGGGCTGTGGTTTCCGCAGACTACGATTCCGAGGATCCCCATGGTGGCTACTACGTGGAGTATGACGAGACTGCTGACGAGTAGATAGCGGACCCGGGCAGGATCCGAGACTTCGTGGATGGGCTCCGTCTTTTCGTTTCCGGCCTCTTAGGCCTATTTGGATCTTGTCTGTACTCAGACATGTTGAATGCTTCCGCTGTGATGTAATGATGTATTGTTGGGACATGTGTCCTCTGAATGATTGTAGTTGCTATCTCTGCTCTAATGAGAGCCATTTGCAACTTATTTCAATCTTTTGTGTCGTAGAGATCTGTTGTGATATCACTTGTTCAACGCCGTTGACGTACCATGTGTGTATGTTTTGAAGTACGTCAACGGAAGTATCCTGATTTCTATGGGATGGTTTACGTCGATGCTGAACAGATAGGGGTTGGTTGTCACACATACGTGTGTTGGCCTACTCGTAAGAAGACGCGGGTGCCGGTAAGCCCCGTAATCCAATCTACTACTGTTCAACGGAACGGCGAGTATCCTTTAGAAGTCCGGGTGCGACAAATGGTATCAGAGCATGTCTGCCTGTAGGATCCCTTTTTACTGGTCGCAGTTGAGTCTAGAAACTATTTTGTAGCTATATAGGAAAAATGAAACGTGAGAGTAGGAATTCTGTTCTTTTTCTTCTTTCCCCACCCACCCTCCCTTTTCTGGTAAGGAAGTGCAACGTTGTTTTCCCTTATCATCTAAACTTTCAAGTTAGGTTTTCACGAATTCTGGTTTCTCTAGGATAGTTATATCTACTAGATCATAGGAATGGAGGTGGTTGTGACATGATTTATCATGTTGCCTACTCACGATTGAGAACGGAGGCGTGTAAGCCCCGGAAGCAGATCCTCTATTCCTTAAGCAGTAGATATTGATCCTTTAGAAGCCCGGATGGGTTTTCCATAGTACCTCAGGTGTTTTTGGTCTCGTTTTCCCGATGTTGCTTCGTTATCCTGTTCTTCTCAACATCCTTTTCGTCCGTTCAAACCTTGTTGTTGCTTTCCACTTCAGTTCTGCTACCGGCGTCTAATCAATAACGCTGTTTCACCCTTCGGATCAGATAGTCTATTCTCCGAATGAATCAAATTCTATCCAGCTATACACCCTCGATACAAAACCTCTACCTCTACTCAAAAATGTTCCGGTGGTTACCAAATTCCCTGACATCTTTCCAGAAGAGTTGCCAGGAATTCCTATCGTTTTGACTTCTAGAAAAACTATCCAAGGTGCACGATGTGTTTCACGTGTCACAGCTCAAGAGGATCTTCCCAAGAAGTATCCGGACCTTTTCTTTTCTCAGTAGGAATCTCGAGGCGCGATTCCTTCAAGGGGGGGGGGGGCGTTTTGTAACATCCCAAGTATGAAAATAGCCATTCGAATGTTTTGCTCTCTGTTATTTTATGTTTTGCATCATGGCATCATGTTGATTGCAATTGTTTTGCTTGTTTTCCTTTTGTTTTCCTCTGTTTTCATTTGTTTTCCAACTGTTTTCATTTGTTTACCTTTGATTTCTATTTGAATTTCAAACCAAAATTCAAACCTTTTGTTTCATCCTTGTGATGTTACAATTTCCAAAATCATATTTCAAATCAAAACAATCAATTGTTTCCATTAAAGTGTGATCTCAAAACTGTTGTTTTGTTTCTATAAAAATGCATCCAATAACCAAACCCTTTTCAAATTCAATTATGATTTTCTTCCAAACAACAACCATGTTGAAATTATGAAAATTGCAAAACAAAACTCTCCAAATAAAATGGTTCAATTAACACTTCCATTTGTTTCCATGAAATAATAAAAAGCTCAACTCTTATTTGTTATTTAATAATCCACCTAATATAAATTGCATTCAAAACTCAAATTCAAATCATCAAACAACACCCCAATTGAATATGTGCAAATTACCAAACATTCTAATTTGTTGTTTCTATTTCAAACTCCAAGGTTCATGCCATTTAAAAATTTTGTTTCAAAGAATGCAATTAATAATAAAATCCATCCACTTTGAATTAAATCACAAACAGTTTTTAAAATTTGAAACTTTTGTAAAACTAACTTGGCATTTGTTTGTGGATGACCTAAATAACTTCCCAAAATTTTCCTAACATTTTTACTAACTTAAAACCCTCATCCTCTTCCTAATTCATTTGAGCAAAAAAAATAAATTGGAACAAATAATTAAAAGGAGAGAGAGAGAGCACCACCAGGCCCAGCCTTTTCCCCTTTGGCCCAACTCCCTCGCAGCCCAATACCCCTTCCCACTTCGTCTTCTTCGTACGGCAGTCATCCTGCACCTCCACGTTTCAGAGATGCAACAGGGAACGGTGATCCCCTCCTCCACCTTCCCCTTATAGCTACCCGGTGCCCTAGCTCTCCCCCTCAACCCTAGCTTTCTCCCTTCTCCCTCTCCCCCGCCGTCCTCTCTCTTTTCTCCCTCTCCTTCTTCTCTGTTGCTCCCTTTCTGAAACCCCCTGTACCACTGAACCTGTACCCGAAATCCTCTCCCTTTTGGCTCCGGCGATCACCGACGTTGGGTCCTTCCCCGGCCAGGGAGAGGCCGGGAATGGAAACGCCCCACCTCCCCCTCGCTCCTCCACCTCTCGGATTGGACCGGGAAGCATCGAGCCACCGTCGCCATCGACGTTCACCACCGCCGGTCTCCCTGCTCCTGCCCCAACCACCTCCTCTCCCCTGTCCGCTCGAGGCCCCCCAGGTGCACCTCGATCCCTCTTCTCTCCCTCCCCCTTCGCTGCACCTCACCCACACGCATCCACCCCCCCCCCCACACGCACCAGGCGCCCACGGCCACGGCGAGCACAGCGACCGCCGGCGGCATCACTGTCCCTGTCGAGCAACAGATCGGTTCAGTTCTGTAAAAATTCAGTTAACCAGCTCGCACCACACCTCATACCCCCCACTGCTCCTATTCTGTCACAAACCCGAGCACCACCCCACTGGTTCTGTCCCCAGTGCGCGCGCCAGGAGGGTGTGGGTTCGATCCCCACCCCCTGCGAATTAAACCCTCTTTTTGCTTTGTTTTTCCAGAGCCAGAACAAACTGCAGAATCACAACTAGGTCCTTGCTAGTTCCTTTTCTAACCCTGTAAAAATTATTTCCAAGTCCCTAGATGAAATAAAATGGCAGATTTGCACCAAATCTTGTAAAATGCATAACTAAATCATTTTAACTCCAATTTTAACCTTTTAAATATGTTTTATGTACCAAATTGAATGCTCTATCCAAATATAAAAAAAATTTACTGTTTTGAATATATTAAATTGGTGAAACATTTGAATTCTTGTTTAAATCACTTAATTTTGCAAAATTCATAACTTGTTCATAAAAATTTCAAATTCAACAAACCAAATATGTTTTCCAATCAACTTTTCATGTACTTTCCAAATATAAATTTTGTTTGCTGTTTTGAATAATTTAAATTGCTGAAAACAACTGTTTCTTAATTATTGCATTTAAAATTGCCAAAATAATAACTTGCTCATTTTAAATCCAATTTCAACAAATGAAATATGTTTTCCATGCAAAATTAAACCACCTTTTCAAATATAAATTTTGTTTCATGTTTTGAATAATTAAAATTGGTTAAATGATTTAAACCTTGTTTAAATCATTTAATATTGTTAAATTCATAACTTGATCAAATCAAATTATTTTTGAACATATAAAATATGTTTTCAAACCATCAAAGTATAAACTTTTCAAATATGAGTTTGGTTTAATGTTTTGAACAAATAAAAATTCAAATAAGTTCATGTTTGAATTAAATTCATTTAATTCTTGCTTAAACTTGTTTAATTCATAAATAATTTATTTGGAATCCTTTTTCAACAAGTGAAACATGTAATCCACCTAAAATTGTGTGTTCTTTCCAAATATGAATTTTGTTATCTATTTTGAACAACTAAAAGTGGTGAAAACAACAAATGCTTGTGTGACACCTTTAAGAAACCAAAATTTCTTAACTTAATGAATGAATTTCCAAACTTGGTAAACCTTATTTCTATTTGATTCTATTGTTGTTATTTTGCTGTTTTCCTCATCCATGCATCATGCTAATCCACTTTCACATGTTGCTTAGTTGTAAAACAATTAATTCAACCATAAATCATGGGCTTTCCATATGCAATCCAATTGCATATGGGTCCATTTAATCCTGTTTCTATCTTGTCAACTAGTTTATTTCTATGCATCAATTAAATGGTCATGCATCATCCCATGTTTGTGCACTATGCCATGTTATTGATTGTTTGCCTCTGCGTTGTTTGTTTGCTTCTTCTCGGATAAACGACGACGTTGAGACCGACGATCCTTACGACACCCCTTCTAAGGAGTTAGCTCAGTACCAGGCTACTGGGTTTGCAGGCAAGTTATCACTCACATGAACCATTGTGTTCCTTTCAACATTGGTTACCGATACTTTCCGGTGCCTATTTCTGCTAAGCCATAGTAGTAGTTGTTTCTGTTACGAACATATCACATGAATCCCTCAACCCTGATATTGCCTCACCACCACTCCTACAACCCTATTGATTGAGCCAGTGTCTTACTAGCATGCTTAGGTTGTTTTGCTCCAGTCTGTTACCCGTTACTTTCAGTTACTATATTTTTATTATGTTCTGGGGGCTCGATGTTTAATCAATCAATCATGCTAATGTTATTATTAATAATAAATTTGATGATAAGGCACCGGCAGGAGGCCCTGTGTGGTTTTGAGGCCTGCTAGTGTTGACCCTAATAGGAAAAGGGTCTTGTCTACTGATCCATGATGAGCGCACTAACCGCATGTGGGAAGCGAGTATGGGCGCCCCCCTCAATTTGATTCGATTCGCATCTCGTCCAAATCGCCTCATTTAGTTCGTGTTTTCCAGTTGCCGCATGCATGTTTTTGCGAGCCCAGGCCAGGGTGGAACTTTTGTAGTCGGCATATAGGGGGACACGTTCTTAGAGTGCTATGAGGGTCCCCTTTTCTTCGTGGGGCTCGATTAGCCGTGCGCCCAAGGTGCTTTGGGCTTGATGCGAAGAAGAGTTGGGTTGTGTAGAGTGCCCCGCTTGGTGGGAGGCATCCCATCTGGCGGGTTATTCTTGCGTGTACGGCCAAATTGGTGCAACCCTGCAGGGATAATCTTCTCGATAAGCCGTGTTTTCTGCGGTTATGGACTACTTGGTGAAAGTACTGGCTAACAAGTACTCAGGACAACTAAACCTAATGATTAACAACCTTACACCCAATGATTAACAACTTGACTAGTAATAGGCTTATTGACACAATAATCTGAACCATCATTATTTTCAACTGCGTGAGTTATCCTCGGATTGCTTATTTGGATAAGGGGCGAGGTCCAGGATGGGTTTGTTTGGTGGTTAGCTATAGTTGGTTACGATACACGATCTTATCTCCTTTCTGATAGTCGGAAGTGGTAGTAACTCTGTAGTTGGTTAGAGCAGCCAGTTGCAGCATCTTTTCTATCCCCTTCCTTCTGTTGAACCCAAAGCATCTGTGCTTGGTGTTGACGGGTTACACTTTGGTGAACTGTGAGTCTTGCTTGCCAGTACGTTTATGTACTGACCCCTTTGGGGCTGTGGTTTCCGCAGACTACGATTCCGAGGATCCCCATGGTGGCTACTACGTGGAGTATGACGAGACTGCTGACGAGTAGATAGCGGACCCGGGCAGGATCCGAGACTTCGTGGATGGGCTCCGTATTTTCGTTTCCGGCCTCTTAGGCCTATTTGGATCTTGTCTGTACTCAGACATGTTGAATGCTTCCGCTGTGATGTAATGATGTATTGTTGGGACATGTGTCCTCTGAATGATTGTAGTTGCTATCTCTGCTCTAATGAGAGCCATTTGCAACTTATTTCAATCTTTTGTGTCGTAGAGATCTTTTGTGATATCACTTGTTCAACGCCGTTGACGTACCATGTGTGTATGTTTTGAAGTACGTCAACGGAAGTATCCTGATTTCTATGGGATGGTTTACGTCGACGCTGAACAGATAGGGGTTGGTTGTCACACATACGTGTGTTGGCCTACTCGTAAGAGGACGCGGGTGCCGGTAAGCCCCGTAATCCAATCTACTACTGTTCAACGGAACGGCGAGTATCCTTTAGAAGTCCGGGTGCGACAGTAACATCGTCGATAGGGGGTAGCAATGTGGAACTAGTTGCTTGGTTGTGTTATGCTAGTCCATAGGAACCCAATACACATTGTTACAACACAACTCTTTGGAAGATTCACGATGTTGCATCCGATACGGGAGTTTCACCCTATAAGCGCGTGTAAACTCACGAGTGAGAAGTGGATGCCGGTGAAGCGGCCCACACCCCAGAGTGTAATATTTGCCATCCAAAGCACACAACACAACTATACTAACATGGTATGGCACCCCCTAGCTTGTGTTGGGATCCAGACGCTTTGTAGCCCACCCTCCGGTGAAACCCTAGACCCGCTGGAAAAATACCAGACTTATACGAAAACACGCGGTAACGGCATCGAAAGGGGGTAGCAATGTGGAACTAGTTGATTGTTGTGTTAGGGTAGTCCATAGCAACCCAATACACATTGTTAGAACACAACTCTTCGGAAGATTCCCGATGTTTCGTCCGATACGGGAGTATCACCCTATAAGCGCGTGTAAACTCACGAGAGAGAAATGGATGCCGGTGAAGCGGTCCACACCCCGGAGTGCAATCTTTTCCATCGAAAGCACACAAAACAACTATACTAACATGGTATGGAACCCCCTAACTTGTGTTGGGATCCAGACGCTCTGTAGCCCCCCTCCGGTGAAACCCTAGACCCGCTGGAGAAATACCGGACTTATACGGAACACGCGATAACGGCGTCGAAAGGGGTAGCAATGAGGAACTAGTTGCTTGGTTGTGTTAGGGTAGTCCATAGCAACCCAATACACATTTTTATAACACAACTCTTCGTAAGATTCACGATGTTTCGTCCGATACGGGAGTTTCACCCTATAAGCGCGTGTAAACTCACGAGAGAGAAGTGGATGCCGGTGAAGCGGCCCACACCCCGGGGTGCAATCTTTGTCATCCAAAGCACACAACACAACTATACTAACATGGTATGAAACCCCCTAGCTTGTGTTGGGATCCAGACGCTCTGTAGCCCCCTCCGGTGAAACCCTAGACCCGCTGGAGAAATACCGGACTTATACGGAAACACGCGGTAACGGCGTCGAAAAGGGGTAGCAATGTGGAACTTGTTGCTTGGTTGTGTTAGGATAGTCCATAGAAACATAATACACATTGGCAGAACACAACTCTTCGGAAGATTCACGATGTTTCGTCCGATACGGGAGTTTTTTTCACCATATAAGCGTGTGTAAACTTACGAGAGAGAAACACCCCGGAGTGCAATCTTTGCCATCAAAAACACAAAAAACACCTATACTAACATGGTATGGAACCCCCTAGCTTGTGTTGGGATCCAGACGCTCCGTAGCCCCCTCCGGTGAAATCCTACCTCCGCTGGAGAAATACCGGACTTATACGGAAACACGCGGTAACGGCGTCCAAAGGGGGTAGAAATGTGGAACTAGTTGCGTGGTTGTGTTAGGGTAGACCATAATAAATAAGGGGATTTATTATAAATTGATAAATAAAATTAAATATTGTAATTATAAATTTAACAAGCTATTTTGGAAGAAAAAATAAAATAAAAAAATTCTTTACCGTGTGCATGCACACGGCAAAGAACTGGAAAAAAAATTTCCCGCGGGCACAGAAAAGTGGTATTCAATGTCAGTTCTTTGCCGTGTGCATGCACACGGTAAAGGACATATCTTTGCCGTGCGCATGCACACGACAAAGAACTAAAAAAAATTCCGTTGTGTGCGGTGCAGCCCGACGCCGCTGCGACGCACCTGCAGAAGGTGATGCGCATCTGGCGTGGCGGCTCAAGGACCCGGCATCCAATTCATCTGTCCACGTAGTATGACCGCTGTTGCATATGCGCCGCTGCCGGGCTTCGTGCCCTGTTCCAAGTGGAGCTGTTGAGGTACAACTCCGCTGCATACAAACTGGTCGACAAAATGTCCGCACATGGCTATACTATCATATTTATTTGTCCCTCCCATGGTGTTTAGCTTTTTTTTACATACGATACCCCCAGAAGAGGGCCCGTGCTCCATTATTATTGAAATAACGGAGCACACCGCCACCGCCGGCATTCACGAGTTATTACAACAAACTGGAGTCCAGGAAACATAAAAGAACAACCCTAAACTCCCAACAGTCTGAACAAAAGCACAGCACGGAACGGGAGTTTCTATCAGCCAACCCACAAGTCTGGGCACCTAACAGGTTTCTAGAAGAGCCCCAACACGACGACAAAAGGCAGAAACCGACAACTACCAAGGAACCCAAAACAAGGTTGACATAAACAGCCGAAGTGAAGAACCCAACGCGAGAGAAAGGCTCCCCTCCTAGATGATGTTCTCCTGATCATCAGCCTCCGTGTCTACATCCTGTGAATCTTCGATTTGTAACACCGCCTCAGGGGCACGGGTATTAGGAGACGGGTCCATTGCACGCGAGTACGAATGAGCATTTCAGCTCCTCCCCTGATGTCAGCCTGCTCTTGAGCGGGATGAAGACCTGCCTAATAGGTCAAAAAGACACAAGCATAGCTAATTAGTTCAAAAGGTGTTTTTATTAGTTTCTTTTCAAAACAAGCTCGATTTCTGAGCTTCCAAATTGCCTAGCACACCGCCACTATCCCAGTAATTTGAATGTTCCTACTCGCTGAGAGATGTTGAGGAATCCACCAAAAAAATTGGTGAAAGGAGCCTGGTCGATCACCAGCGCCTAAAGCTGTCCCAACTACTGACCACACATATTTAGCTGCATCGCAACGAAAGAACAGATGAAGGATAGACTCCTCGTCTCTGCGGAACTGGCAAATGGTGCTCCCCTGCCATTTTTTCTTCCTCATGTTATCTTTAGTAGAGATTGCATTGTGCCAAATCAGCCAAAGCCAGATCTTGATTTTGTATGGGATTTTTGCTTTCCAAAGATGTTTGAATGATCTGTCCACTCTATTACTGGAAAGGTGAGTGTGCATTGTTTTGACTGAGAAAATCCCATTCTTTGACCATTTCCACCTGGGACTATCATCTAAGTCATTACCAGCTAACTTATTATGTAACAATCTCATACTCTCCTGAAGGTCCCCTGTCAGCCATCTTCTGAAATTAAAAACCCACCTTCTAGCAGCCATCTGAGCTACAGTGACGGTTTGATCCTGGCAAATCTCAAAAAGATTTGGGAATGTCGCTTTTAGAGGAATGAAACCACACGAGGCATCTCCCCAAAAGTCTGTTCTTTTTCCATTGCCAATTACCATGTTTCAACCAAGGAGATACAATCCCCTAATGTGCAGAAGATCTGACCAAAACGCCGAGTTCATTGCCCTATGCTTGATATTGTAAATACCCCCATCACCAAGGTACTTAGCTCTCATGAATCTCTGCCAAGGGCCATCTCCTGCTTCCAACTTCCACCACCACTTGCACATGAGGCTGATGTTAACCCTGGAGATATCTTTGAGTCCAAGACCACCTTTTAACTTAGGCCTACAAACTAGTTTCCACTTCACCAAATGATATCTTTTTTTACTGGAAGAGCTCTGCCATAGGAAAGCTCTCATGGGCTTATCTATTTCCTCCAAAGTAGTTTTATGTAAAAGGAACATAGACATATGATAAGTTGTGACTGAAGAAAGGCAAACATCAGTTCTGATGACCCTGCCCCGAATAGACAGGGCCCCTCCCATCAAGCCATCCATCATCTTTTTCAATTTTCCACTTAGGAATTTCATCTCCTTCACAGAGTTTCTCTTAACATTAACAGGAACTCCAAGATATTGAATAGGCCAAGCTCCCATATGATAGGTGAACATCTCTGCATACTGCTGTTGTTTATCTCCATCATCCAGAACCATAAACACCTCACTTTTTTCAAAATTTATCTTGATGCCCGACATACTCTCAAATATGTATAGAAGTAGTTTTAAATTTCTAGCCCCTTCCAGGTCATCTTGGATAAAAAGAATGATATCATCAGCATACTGTAGGATAGCAATCCCTTTATCCATCAAGTGATCAGCTAATCCAGTGATCAGGCCTGCATCCTGAGCTCTATGCACCATCTTAGCTAAATTTTCAGCAGCAGCATTAAACAGAAAAGGGGAGAGAGGATCCCCCTGCCTGACACCTTTAAAACTCCCAAAGTAAGGGCACACATAGTCATTCACTTTAACACTTAAGAGTCCCCTGGGTAATGACATTATTAAGCCAGCCCATCCATCTCTCACTGAAGCCATTATGTTTACATGTTTCCAGCAGAAAGGTCCAATTCACCTTATCATATGCTTTATCAAAGTCAATCTTCAAAATTACACCCTGTTTCCTTCTGAATTTAGACTCCTTAAGCACCTCTTGCAGCAATTCTACACCATCAGTAATGTTTCTGCCCTTGATAAAAGCAGTCTGGCACTTGTTGATCAAATTCCCATGAAAGGTTCTATTCTGTTTGTCATCACCTTTGTGATGATTTTGAATATCACCTGAAGCAAGCAGATAGGTCTGTATTTCTTGATACAGTTAATTCTTGCAAGACTAATTTTATGTTGGAAGAAATCATTAAAAAGATCCAACATATCACTCTTTATTACAGGCCAGATAGAATTCAACAGGAATCCCATCAGGTCCTGCAGCTTTATTCCTTTCCATTGAATTCACAGTCTCATGGATTTCTTCTAAGGTGAAAGGAGCTTCCAGAAGGATTCTGTCTTCTTCTGAAAGAGTTTCTTCATGTGTCCACACCCCAGGTCTCAAGTGAAAGCCAACAAAAATGTCAGGGCCAAAAAGATCTCTATAAAAACTTGTAGCATGAGCCAACAAGTCAGGGGTCCCTTGAATAACATCTGAGCCATCATTCAGAGAGAACATCATCTTTTTGCTTCTTCTCCCATTGGCAATTCTATGGAAAAACTCTTCTTCTCCCATTGGCAATTCTATGGAAAAACTCAGTATTTCTATCACCTTTCAAGAGCCAGTTTTCACTGGATCTTTGTTGCCGGTAGGCTTCCTCATCTTCAAAAATCTTCATGGGTGCTTTCTGAACTTGCCCTTTTATAATTATCTGTTCACGAGAAAGTGGCCCTCTGACTTTCCTGAAATCTGTCCACCAACAGTTTTTATAGATCATCAGTTTTACCCCCAAAGACAATGTCAACTGAAGATCAAATTGCCTAAAGTTGTTGGCCAATTCCATACCTTTCATTTAAATCCAAGAACAGCCCAATCCGAGTTTGTATGCGACCTGTGTACCCATTTTACTGGAGGATATATATCTGATTACGGGATTACGGGAATCGGTGACGGGATTGAGTCCAACTCTTACCATATTTGATGGATTTGGCCAAGCCACTACTTTGGGGCTAAGAGGGGTCCCTAGGAAGGTTGTAGCGGTGCACCAAGAGCCTTTGGATCAAGGGGCCATTCATCGGAGGGCCGGAGAGCATTGTCCCATCACATATAAGGAGAGGAAAACCCTGATTCTGGGGCAGCCACCAAAACCCACGAGTTTTGCCTCCCCCGTGGTCTCATCTCTATGGGGGATGGCTCGCCTACAGCAGCAAGAAGCCATGGAGGAAGGGGCTAAGGGGCGGCGCTCCCCCATGATGGCCGGCCGGCGCAGGAGGAGCCCCCTGCGCCGCCGATGGCCGCCGGCGCCGCCCTGCACCTCACGCCCTTCTCCATCCTCTCTGCCATGATGCCGCCTTCACCAACACCTCCATCATCATCTCCTCCATGTATTCAGTGGTTCATCCTCCCACAAACCTCTGTACCGTCCTATGTAAACATGGTGTTTGATGCAATAATACTTATCCTATGATCTATGTCATGTTTGTGTAGTTTATTTGTCTTTTGATTGCTTGGTTGAATGTCTTTGGTTCATTAGAGTTGTATGTTGATATGGTATTGTCCTACAATCGAGTATAGGCTCAAATTTCTCTTTTCTTATTCTTCTATCTTCATGTTCCTCGCAGTCGCTTATCGACTCCCTTGCGGGCGTTGGTCGCCGTGTTGTTCTCGCTGTGGCGGAATGCGGGATTCTTCGATCAGACCGTGATCGACTCGCCTCGGAGAATGAGCTTCTTCGAAGTAAGTTTACCATCTTCTTTCGTCTTTATTTTTTCACCAATTCTTCGGCTCTGACAACTATTGCTGCGCAGCTCAACTTGAGTTTATGAAGACCGAGAAGGCGAGTGCCTCCACTCGGGCAACAGCTCAAGAGGCTGAGTTGGCGGCTACTCGACGGGAACTCGATTCCTCCCGCATGTTGTCGGCTGATCTCGAAGGAAATCTTGCGGCTGCCCAGGATGCTCTGAAGAACTTGGAGGATGCAGGCACCAAGGCGTATGCCGACCTTGTCGACTTCCTTCGTCCTCTTGCCGAGCGCTTTGCGGGTGAGTTACTTTTGGCCTATGATTTGTCTCCTGTCTTGGAGAGTCCTTTGGATTTTGACATTTTCCTTTGTAGGACTTCTGGGTGTCCCACTGGAGCTTCCTGGGGTCCAGCGGGTGGATGCGCTGACCGATTCCCTCGCTCAGCTCAGGAAGCAGCCGAAGGGGTTCGCACCTTGATTGGCGATGCCACTCGAGTGCTGTCGCAGCTGCACGGCCTCTTTCTCGTCAACGCCGTGTCTCCACCCACGCTGGGCGATCTGCTGAAGATTTTCTCGGAGAGCAATCTCCTTGATACCTATGCGGTTGCTCAGTCAGAATCTGGGGCGAAGACCGCCATCCAGTTTGCGCTGGCGCATGGAGTCACCGGCTTGGAGGAGGCTTACTCGGAGCTTCATGTCGATCCTTCTACGGGCAAAAAGGTAGGGCTTCGTCGTTTTGGCGAGCCAGCCGGAGTCCTTGCTCGGAAGTTATCCGAGTTGTTTGCCCGTGCTAGGGGAGGGACCACCGCCGCGAGTGGCAGCACAATTGTAGCTCCGTAGTATATTTCTTTTGTACTTTGTTGTTTCGATTGTAATAAACCTTGAGATGTGCTCCCCTATTTTCATTGTCTTAATCGAGATGTTCTTCTGAAATGCTTCCCGCGATTGTGTGTTTCCTCCCGATGGGAGTAGCCCCCGAGCACCTGTCGAATAGGTGGTTAATATATCTCGAATAGGGCATCTTATTCCTTTAATTTCCTTGTATTCTTCCAGGTAGCTAGGGTTTCCACGGAGCCTTCAGGTGGACTTGCTACTCCAGCAAATCCTCTTGTTGCCACTGTTGGGACCTTTGCAGGTCTTCGTGATCGCATTTCGGAGGGTGAACGCAAGCTGAAAGCTTTGCGTGGGGTAGCCGATGTGGCTAAGTCCAAGCAAAAACTAGCAATTGAACGCGAGGAGTTTGTGATTGATGAGTTGGCGTCTGTTGCCAGGGATTTTCTCTGTAAGTAATGCAACCCCCAAGTCTTCTTTGTCTTGTATCCTTTTTTTATTATGTATCTTTGCTTTTCAGTTGTTCAGCCGGATGACAGGAGTGAGAAACACTGGGTGGAGAACCACATCTTTCAAGAAGCTGGCAGCTCGAAACCTCATGCGAATAATTTTTGGTCCGATCGTAGTCGAGGCTTTGTGCTTGCTACCTTGAAGTTCCGAGTCATCCAGGCGAAGATACTCGTGAGTTCTTTTCACGAGGTTTTGATTGCAATGAATGCCGCTTTCTATCCGCTGCAAAGGGGTCCTGAAGATTGGAGCCATCTTCTCAGGGTGTTTGGGAGAGAAGGAGAGATTCGCGAGTGTGTTCGCAATCAGATGATTTGCGGCTTGGTGGTGGCTCTCTCTTTCGTCCGGTTGTGGCATCCTGAGGTGAACTTCAACTCCATAGCTAGACTTCCTAATGATCCAATCGACGATATTTCTCCTCATTATAGGGTTGTTCGTCCTGTAGCAGAAGAAATCATTCGGTTGACCTCGGATGAGGTAGATCGGGTTTTGGCGGCTGAGAATGCTCAGCGCCGTGTTTGATCGTAGGATGTATATATCCTGTCCTTCTGTATAGTTTGTAAAAATTGTTGTAAGGTGTTCACTTTGTATATATAAATTTTCCTGTGATGCTGAGTTAGGCGTAGCCCCCGTGTGTTTGTGGGGTGTATACCTGTTACTTTTAGCATGTAAGGAAATCTTCGAGTATCTATGGTTGAGAAACCATGTATTTTATTGCGATGACTGAGAAGTCATGTGTTTTTCTGTCGAGCTACAAAATTGGCGAGTATAGCCTTATTACGGCGAGTAAAATAAATCTAGGGATAAAATTTGTGGAGTTGTGCAACGTTCCAAGGATTGGAATAGATGCCTCCAGTCGTCGGGTTCTTCAGTCGATAGGCGCCACCTGGGATAACTTCGTGTATTATGAAGGGTCCTTCCCATGGTGGCTCGAGCTTGTGTCCTTCCTTCTGCTTGAGCCGTAGCACCAGATCTCCTACTGCGAAGGCCCTGTGGCGTATGCGGCGACTGTGATAGTTTCGCAGCGACTGCTGGTAGACTGGGGATCTTGCGAGTGCAATATCGCGCATTTCGTCGAGTGCGTCCATATCATCCGCGAGTGCCCTGTTGGAGGTTTCTTCGCTGTAAGCAACAACCGTGGGGCGCTGAACCTGACGTCCTCGGGAAGGACTGCTTCGGCCCCGTAGACCATGAAAAATGGCGTGTAGTTTGTGGATCGGTTTGGATTTGTGCAGAGGCTGCATAGCACGGAGGGTAGCTCTTCTGCCCAATGTCCTGCTGCCGGGTGTAGACGATCGAGTAGACGTTTCTTGATGCCAGCCGAAACTAATCCGTTGGATCTTTCGACTTGGTCGTTGGTTTGCGGATGGGCAACTGAAGCAAATTTGAAGTTGATGCCCTTTTCTTCACAGAACAACTGTGTTTCCTTTGCCGTGAAGTTAGTACCATTGTCTGTAATGATGTCGTGTGGTACTCCAAATCTGCATACGATGGAGTCGAGGAATTTGAGGGCACATTGGGCGCTAGCCGAGTTTACTGGCATGGCTTCAATCCACTTGGTAAATTTGTCAACTGTGATCGGCAAGTGTGTGTATCCACCTGGTGTGGACTTGCGTAGTGGTCCTACCATGTCCAGCCCCCATTGGACAAAGGGCCATGCGATGGGTATCATATGCAATTCCGTAGCGGGTGCGTGTGGTTTTGGTGCGAATCGCTGGAAAGCGTTGCACCTGTCGACCAGTTCCTTTGCGTCTCTGGCTGCTGTAAGCGAGTAGAATCCTGCTCGGAAGGCTTTTCCCATGATTGCTTTCCAGCTAGCATGATGTCCACAATCTCCTTGATGGATGTCTTGCAATAATTTCTTGCCATCCTCGGGTGCGATGCATCGTTGCAGTATGCCTGAGATGCTCTGCTTGTACAATTCTCCGTTGATCACCCGAAAGGATTTGCTTCGCCTGATTATCTGTCGAGCCTCACGTGGATCTGCTGGGAGCTGTTTTGCGGACAAGTAGTCGAGGTATTTCTGCGTCCAGACTGGCTCGACTAGAAAAACTTGTCGCGAAATATGATGAATGAGCTCGATAATAGCAACCTGCGGGCTGACCTCTGTCTCTGATGCTGCGGGTACTTCTGCAGTTTTCTTGATTTTGACTGATCGTCTAGTCATCCGCTCGAAATATATCCCTCGCGGTATGGGTGTGTTTGTGGAACCCATGTTTGCCAGCCTATCTGCTTCTTCATTGCTGGACCTCGCAATGTGCTTCAGCTCGCAACCTTTGAAACTCCCTTCGAGTAGGTTGTACATGTCACGATAGGCAATCATGTTTTCTGCGATAGCGTCGCACTCCTTCATTGTTTGTTGCACGATGAGATTAGAATCGCCGTAGATCATCAGTCGGGTGGCTCCGTACGCGACTGCCATCTTCATCCCATGCAACAGGGCTTCGTATTCTGCGTCATTATTTGATGTCGGGTCATCAGGCGGAAAATCTAGTCGTAGAACGTACTGCAGCTTGTCTCCTCTAGGTGATATTAGGATGATTCCAGCTTGTGCTTCTTCATTTCTCTTGGATCCATCGAAGTACATGATCCAATTACTCGTGCATTCCAGCGGCCCGGGCGTTTGTAGTTCTGTCCACTCGCTCAGGAACTCCACGAGTACCTGGGATTTTACTGAGTTGCGCCCTGCATAGATGATGTCCCAAGCGCCCAGCTCGATGCTCCATTTTGCTATTTTTCCAGATGCCATTGGGTTGTTCATGATTGTGCCGAGTGATGCATCATGAACCACTGTTATGATGTGTTCCTGGAAGTAGTGCTTGAGCTTTCGAGCCGTGAGAACAACTCCATATGCGAGCTTCTGGTAGTGAGGGTATCGTTGCTTGCACGGCGAGAGCACTTCACGGATGTAGTAGATTGGTCATTGGACTCCATATGCCTTGCCCTCCTCAGGTCGTTCGACTACAATTGCCGTGCTGATGACCTGGTTTGTTGCGGCTAGGTATAGGTATAGTGGCTCCCTCTCTTGCGGTGTTGCAAGGATACGCTTGCTTTGCAATGATCGTTTCAGGCCTGCGAATGCCTGCTTAGCCTCTGGTGTCCACTCAAACTTGTCCGTCTTCTTCAACAGCTTGTAGAAGGGTAATGCATGCTCGCCCAATCGTGCGATAAATCTGCTCAAGGCGGCTAGTCGCCCTGCGAGCTGTTGGACTCCGCGTAGATTGGTTGGCTCCTTCATTGTCAAGATTGCTTGTATTTTCTCTGGGTTGGCTTCGAGCCTCTGGCGGATACCAGGTACCCGAGAAGTTTTCCTACTGGGACGCCAAAGACGCATTTTTTCGGATTGAGCTTGATCATGTATGCGTTGAGGGCGTCAAACGTTTCTTTAATGTCCTCGAGCAGTGTATCCTCTACTCGAGTCTTGATGACGATGTCGTCAACGTACACTTGTACGTTCTTGCCAATGAGCTTGGCGAGGCATTTTTGCATGCAGCGCTGATATGTCGCACCTGCGTTCTTGAGCCCGAAGGGCATTGTCGTGTAGCAGACCGTGTGGTGTGATGAATGCTGTCTTTTCCTCCTCTTCCTGCTTCATCCGGATCTGATTATATCCCGAATAGGCTCCAGGAAAGAGAGGCGTTGACAGCCCGCAGTAGAGTCCACGATCTGGTCGATTCGCGGGAGGGGAAAGTTATCCTTGGGGCAGTGCTTATTTAATGACGTGTAGTCAATGCATACTCGAAGGATGTCAGTGTTCTTCTTTGGGACCAGCACCGGGTTTGCTAACCAAGTGGATATCTTGATCTCCCTGATGAATTTTGCTGCTAGCAATCTGTTTACTTCTTCTCCAAGCGCTTTCTGCTTGGGTTCTGAGAACCGTCGAGTGGTCTGCTTGATGGGTTTTGCGTCTTTGAAGACTTTGATTGAGTGCTCGGCAAAATCCCTGGGTATTTTTGGCATATCTGAGGGCTGCCAAGCGAAAATTTCCCAGTACTCACGGAGGAGTTCGACGAGCACGCTTTCCTATGCTGGCGAGAGGGTAGTTGAGACCATCGCTGTCTTTGCAGGATCTGTCGGGTGCACCTGATGTTTTTGGGTGTCGCTGTTGGCGCTGAACTCCAATTCTGGCGCGTTTTTCTTCGTGAGGGGCATCACGGAGTGGTCCGTGGTCTTTGCGAGCTCATGCAGTTCTTCTTGCATCCCGAAAGATTTTGCGATCTCGTTGAACTCGATGTCGCACTTGTTGGATTTCTGGAAATCTCCGTCGATGGTGATTACACCATATTCCCCGGGTAGCTTGAGCTTCAGGTACGCGTAGTGTGGTACTGCCATGAATCTGGCGAACGCTGTTCGACCAAAAATGGCGTGGTACTGTGAGGGCCAGTCGACTACTTCAAAGTCTCTGTAGTTGCGTCGATTGCCCAACACCACCTCTAGGTTGATTGTTCCGAGTGGATGGATCGCCTTTCCTGGAACTATCCCGTGGAAGGATGTTTCTGATTCCTCAAGGCCATCCAGGTTCCTGTTCATTCGGCGGAGTGTACCCGCGTAGATAATGTTGATGCCGCTGCCACCGTCCATGAATACATGGGCCAGTTCTAGTTACCAATTTGTGCTTGGATTACGAGGGCGGCATGTCCTGGTCGATAGACTCGTGGTGGGTGGTCTTCCATGGAGAAGGTGATCGATTGGTCTGCCATCTTCAGGTACTCTGTCCTAGTCGGCGGGATTTGCACAGCCATGCATAGCTGTCGCGTGTTTGTCTTCTGAGCTCTGCGGGATTGGCAGACTTTATGTATCATCCCTAACTGTCCAGCCGGGTTCGGGTAAGCGTTAGCTCCTGCGTTTGGTGCGGGTGGCGCAGGTAGTGCGGCTAGCGCCATGTTTGGATTTGCTGGTGGAGGTAGGGGTTGTGGCGGCTGGAATCCTTGGTGGCCTCCTCCTGGAAGTGGCGGGTAATTCGGAATAGCTGTTGATCTGTTTTTCTTCGAGAAAGCCTCGTGAATGTCATGAAACTTCCGACAGTCCTTGAGGAGGTGTGTTGCCTTGGTTTTGCCCGTACGCTTATCTGTAAACAGATGTAGCGAGCAGTAAGCATCGAGGTCCTCCTCGGGACTTTTGTCTTTAGCCTTTGGTTTCCACTCGCGACTTCCTCGGCGTCCACTATCGCGACTTCGCGTGAATTCCGCCGCTATCATCTCTTCCCGATCGTCGTGATCGTAGTATTTTCTCCTTTTCCTCCGACCGTGGCGGTCGTCCTCGGGCGCGGGCGATGATGCTCTCTCGTTGCGCACTGCGTCTTCTCCATTAGCCCACTTGTCGGCTATGACCATGAGCTCCCCGATAGTTTTGGGTGCGGCTTGGCCCAGTTCTTCTCTGAAAGCAGTTCGTCGGGCGCCTTTCGCGAAGGCCTCAACCGCTACTTCTTCTGAGATGTTTCCTGCAGTGTTCCTGAGCGTGGTCCATCGCTGGATGTACTCGCGGGTGGATTCGCCACTCTTCTGTTTGCAGGCTCGCAGTTCTTCAATGGTTGCTGGTCTCTTGTAGGTGGACTGGAAGTTTTTGCAGAAGTCGTGGTGCAGGTCGTCCCATGATGCGTAACAGGATCTTGGCCTTGCTTCCGGCCAGCTACGTGCCGCGCCAATCAAGTGTAGATTGAGGTACTGCATAGCCGTGTTCTTGTTCCCACGTTGGCATTTTACTGTCGTGAGGTAGTCGTTTAGCCACGACGAGGGCTCGAGTGAACCGTCATACTTTGTTACTTCTGTGCTGAGCTTGAATCTTCTAGGTAGGGGTGCTTCGCGGATGCTGCGGGTGAAACACAACGCGCCGCAGGTCTCTTCATCCGAAGAACTGGACGGGGAGCGCGCGCGGTTCCTCGCAGCTCTCGCCTTGTCCACCTTGTTTTGTGCTAAATCTGACCGCGCGTTATATCCTGGCTGGTCGCGATCAGTTTCTTTCCTTGGCTCCTTGCTGCGCTTTCTCGAGCGGCTGCTGTGATGACACGAGCTTTTATCTCTCGGGCTTCCTTCGCTGCTGCTTCGACTGTCATCTCGGCGCCGAGCTTCTTTTCCTCGACCGCGGCGAGGTGATTTGTCTCTTCTGGGCGAAGTGCTCCTATGCTTTCGGGATGCTTCCCTTTCCTTTTCTTTCTCCTTCTCTAGTTGTTCGGCGGCTTTCCGGCGGTCATAGGAGGCAAGCCTCGCAGCTGCCAACCCTAGTCCCTTGCGCACCTGCTTGTACTGTTCTGCTCGAGGATCTCTTTCCGTCGGCTGGTTCATCTGCATGTAGGTTGCTGCGGCTAGGACTGCGGCAGCAGGAGTTTGCGGGTAGACGTTTCCATCCTCGTCCACCCTCATAAGGGAAGGTCCGCCTGACCTGCTGATCTCGCCTCGGGACTCGGCGTTCGTGGATGTTGATGCGTATCCCCTCCTTGCGGGTCGGGTTCCGACCAAAGGTGTTATGGACAGCCCAGCCCGCCGTTGACTTGATTCATCCGCCAATCTTTTTCGCCGGGCTAGGTCTATCCGGGCTTCTTTGATAGTTGCAGCTGCTCTCACTAAATGATAGTGGTAGGCGACCATATCTTCATGCGGTGCTCCAGCTGCAGACGGCTTGCTAGTTCGCATAGCTTCCCTGGCTCGATCCCAGGTTTCCCGCGAGACGCCGATCTCAGCGCGTTCTTCAGCGATGTGTTCTGTTTTCGGGGGTAGCTCTGATCCTGCCATGCAGACTTGAGCCAGTCGTGGCTCGTGCGTCCTAGGCGTAGCACGGAAAGCTTCTTGGACTCGGAAGTTTCCTCTGTCGAGAGGGTGTGGTAGTCGTTGATGTTGAAGCGGACGGACTCGCCGCTTTTCTCCAGATAAGGGCGCGAGTCAACGGCTTCTGACTCAGATCTTGATTCTTTAGGGATGTAGAGGATCCCGTCCCTGTTGGTTACGAACTTCAGGCTTCCGAACGTCAAGGTGACGCTCTTTTCCAGATCGCTGAATACCGGGCGTGATTCCGGCTAGTGAGGGGTAACCACGACAGATCCGATCTGGATTGGATTGGTCGGAGCCGAAGTCGAAGGTTTCCAACGTGAGTTGGACGATGAAGCCGAAGATGCCGGAGATCCAGCGCCCGCCGTTCCCACAGACGGCGCCAATTGTCGAATCTTTGACACAACAAATCCCTCGGGTGAACCCATAGGGTTTCGTATAGGAGAACCCATGAGCGCTGGAGACGATCGTCGGCTAGATAGGGGGCGAAATTCACCCAGGTTCGGGGCCCTCGTAGAGGTAAAACCCTTACTCCTGCCTTTGTCGATCTGTATTATCGAATAGATTGGTTACAATGGTGGTTGCTCACGTCGAGAGTATGATCTCGAGCTCAAGGCTTTGGTGGTGCGGAATTCCTTGGTTCTCCTACGGTGGTTCTCATGGCCTTATATAGGTGGCCAGGTCTCGAACCCTACCTGGAGAGGACTCGAACTCTAACCCTATGTCGGTTACAAGTTTCCTAACTTAGCCCGCAAGGCATTGCGGGTGGGCTTCACGCGGGCCTTCCAGAACACTCCAAGGGTTTCTCTTCTTGGGCCTTAACGCTGGGCCCAAGACGGGGTGTCCTTATTCGCAGGGTCTAAGATCCATCCCTTCGTCAGTCGGGGTGGGGAAAGTGGGGGGAAATGGTGTTGCCTCGCCGACAGCGCTGGCCCACACACGCTTTTCCTTCCCCCCCCCCCAAGCTGAACCCAATGGGTTGGGTTCCGCCTGGGTGCGACGACGCTAATTTCCGCCGAAGTGGCGCTATTTGGGGTTCTGGGAGGGCGGCTGGTAGAAAAACGACGCTTTTGGAGAAAAACGGCGCTAAACCGCGTCCTGGGGGGCGCTGGGGGGACGGCTGGAGATGCCCTAAATAGACCGGACAAGTGCCGGATTATTGATTTTTTAATTAAAAAACAAGGCACGTGGTCACATCTAGCCACAAAATCGTGTGAGTGGATCGCTTGGCATAGGCAAGTCGATTATATAACACACACACATATACACAAATGATATACGGTGTGTGCCCCAGCCACATAGAATCCCATAAGTGGATTGTTTGAGAATCCCATAAGTGTATCTAACATATAAAATCCTGGATGATCACCGGTTTCCATAGTGAATGACATGTGGACCAGTCCGACCAAAGGGAATGTCTAGGCATTGTCTGGCACCCCTAAAGACGCCGAAATATTGGAGGGTGTCTCAAGGGTGGCAGATGAAAACTGGAGTAGATTCTCTAAGAATCCTCTATTTATAAAAGCAGTCTGTTAAGAAAACAGCTTGCATAAATCAATTTTCTAGTGGCGACAATTCATTTCTTATCAGTATGCATGAAATCACAGGTGAGTGTGAGGCTTCCATTATTTCTCTTGAGCACAAACCTCTCCACTAGCACATAGCATACAAACTTGCATCAGTGGCCCTGCAGGCCGTCGCGCCTCTCCATCCTCTCTGTCCTCTCCCCGCAACCATATTCAGGCGCGACCCACCATCCCCTCTCACTACGGGAGACAGGAAAAACGCCGACGGCCTGACCCCGCTGGCGTAGGCCCAAACCCCCTCGGCCTATGCTAGGACGACGGGGACTGTCGGCGTATCGCCATCCTGTCGGCGTAAACGCTAGCCCATCGGCGTAGCCCAGTCTACGCCGACGGCAACCCCGTCGGCGTATGGATAGAAAGATTTTGTTTTCAAAAGAAAATCAATTTTTTTATTTGAAATTTTTAACCACTTAATCGCTCTAGAGACATATTTATACTTTCCTCTAATTATTCTTAACATTAATTTTAATCGCTCGCTTCTACTAACACTTCTCGATCGGTCACTCATCCTGAGACTACTCTCGTCTCAACGCGCTTAACCTCTTAGTTCCTTCACTCTGAGCTGCCTAGATACAATGGATGTTTTGCTAACAATAGTATCCAATCAGTCATGTTAACCCTTGGACCATAATGTCACACTCCTTTATTTTTGAATCCAAACAATTATTTAAGTAAAAAATAATAACTAATATAATCTTGAATTTAAATAATAATTAATTGGCATTGAAGTCAAAAGTGTGTCTTCTGTCATAAGGACGAGACTATCAAACACTTATTCTTCGACTATCAATTGGCTAGTTCTATATGGTTAATCATCCAGAATTACATATAGGTTCTACCTTATACCCACCAATAAGTATTGCTAATATTTTTGGCAGTTGTCTTAATAGGATGGATAAGAGGTTTAAAGGACTTGTTAAGGTGGCAGCGCTGGCCGTTATTTGGTTGATTTGGCTATATAGAAATGATAAGATTTTTAACGGTAAAATCTATTCTATCATGCTGGTAATATATAGGAGTGCAACTACTCTCCATTTGTGGTCTCGGTTGCAACGTGTGGCGTTGAAACCTATTTATGGAGGTGTATACGCAGCCGGAAGATACGGCGAGGGAGTTTTTATCCAACCATGGATGGCAACATAATTTGCGGATCGGTCCTCCATCATAGGCGCTTTACAATTTCTAATTATGATATGTAATTCTCCTTTTATTTTACATTTGTACTTCGAATGTGTGCCGTTTGTATGCATCCAATGTAGAGGCCGGGTGTAATAGTTAAAACTTCTTAAGTAATGAAACTCCCATTATCGAAAAAAAAAATCTTGTGTTGTCAGAATCCACACAAGGAGGAGCAAGAGTAAAAACAGGAAAAAAAATCACACGGTTAGGAATCACTGGCGATTGAGGAATTATCCGCTCCACGATTTCTATCAATTCCATTGTTGTTGCGTTCTCTTCTTCATCCATCTTCGTCATCCGCTCGTTCATTATCTCAGTTAGCATTATACATTTCCTTTTCTTTGTTCCACAATCTCATTAACTAATCTGCCATTTGCAATGCCTCGCCCCACAAAGACTGTATTTCTATCCTCATTTTGTCTTGAAATTGTTTAATCTCCTTAGAATTTTGTTCCTTCAATTCAGCTCTCATCCTAGTACATCGTCCGACCAATTCTGACTCAACTTTTCAATATTGGACCAAGATTTTTCAATATACTCCCTCCATCTCATATTAAGCGTCACAAAGTTAGTTAAAAATATATGTATCTAGACTAAAACATGTCTAGATACATCTATTTTTATCCATTTTTACGAAACTTAATATGAGACGGAGGTAGTACTCAGCAAAATATCTCATCATCTCACGAAGGTCAGCCTCATAACGCGCTTTTAACTCTTGTAGCTGCGGGTTGAATTGAGCAAAAGAATATTTAGCTGTATCTAATAAGAAATTGAGCATCCATTAACAAAGAAACAATACAAGAAAGCGCAGCTACGCCGACGACCTATAGCCGTCGGCACAAGCTACAATGGCGCCTGCTGATACGTCCAAAACGTATCTATAATTTTTGATTGTTTCATGCTAATATTATGCTTTTGACACTTGTTTTTATATAAAGTTTATGATTTATTTCCACTAACCTATTAATATTTGCAGCAGTGCATAATATTCTTGTTTTACTCTTTGATGTGTAGGAATTAATAAGAAAACACAAAAGGAGACTTGTTGGAAAAGGACTCTGACTTTCCTGAAATCTGTCCACCAACAGTTTTTATAGATCATCAGTTTTACCCCCAAAGACAACGTCAACTGAAGATCAAATTGCCTAAAGTTGTTGGCCAATTCCATACCTTTCATTTAAATCCAAGAACAGCCCAATCCGAGTTTGTATGCGACCTGTGGACCCATTTTACTAGAGGATATATATCTGATTACGGGAATCGGTGACGGGATTGAGTCCAACTCTTACCATATTTGATGGATTCGGCCAAGCCACTACTTTGGGGCTAACAGGGGTCCCTAGGAAGTTTCTAGCGGTGCACCAAGATCCTTTGGATCAAGGGGTCATTCATCGGAGGGCCGGAGAGCATTGTCCCATCAGATATACAGAGAGGAAAACCCTAATTCTGGGGTAGCCACCAAAACCCACGAATTTTGCCTCCCCCGTGGTCTCATCTCTATGGGGGATGGCTCGCCTACAGAAGCAAGAATCCATGGAGGAAGGGGCTAAGGGGCGGCGCTCCCCCATGATGGCCGGCCGGCGCAGGAGGAGCCCCCTGCGCCGTCGATGGCCGCCGGCACCGCCCTGCACCTCACGTGCTTCCCCTTCTCCATCCTCTCTGCCATGATGCCGCCTTCACCAACACCTCCATCATCATCTCCTCCATGTATTCAGTGGTTCATCCTCCCACAAACCTCTGTACCGTCCTATGTAAACATGGTGTTTGATGCAATAATACTTATCCTATGATCTATGTCATGTTTGTGTAGTTTATTTGTCTTTTGATTGCTTGGTTGAATGTCTTTTGTTCATTAGAGTTGTATGTTGACATGGTATTGTCCTTTGGTGTCCATTATATTTGTGCGTGCTTGGATCAACACCATAAGGTTAGTAGTATGTGCAAAGGAAGGGACGTAGTTCTGCCGGAGTGACCGAAACCTAAGGATTCAAACTGGTTAGTTGCACGTATGGGAGTAAGAAGACCATTAACTTAAGCCTATGGTTGGGTATTTTTACCTTAATGTATCTTCTATTAGTTACGGATGTTTTCTAGAGTTCCAATCATAAGTATTTGCAATCATTGGATAGTGAGAGCTTGTTAGCTTTGCCTCTCCCACATAGAAAACTGCATCGAAGACAATGAACCTGATATCTTCACTAATTAATCTTGGACAAAGCCACCACAATTACGACCACTTTTCCACACTCATGGTACTGTTAGTTTATGGTTACTTAGTATACTTTATTGTTGTAGTACTAACATTTACTTTATTGTATTTATTATCTTGCAAAGCTATCTCTCATACCCGTATTATTGCTCTAGTTTTATTTCCTAGATAATGCAAACGTTTAGTGTGTGTAGATTTGTATCAGTGCTTGATTGAACTTGAGAGAATATTTAACCTACCTTTAGCTCCTCGTTGGGTTCAACACTCTTACTTATCGAAAATGCTACACACGATCCCCTATACTTGTGGGATATCAAGACCTTTTTTGGCGCCGTTGCCGGGGAGCAATAGCGTGGGGTGAATGTTCTTGTGTGCACTTGTTTACTTTGTCTCTAAGTTATTTTGCTTTCAGTTATAAGTAGTTTTATTTTTCAGTTTTAAGTTGCTTGCTATCTTTAGTTATGGATAGGGAACACGAATTACAAAAAAAAAAGTTGTACTTGGTATCTAAAAATGTCTTCAAAAAGGAAAGTGATTGGAAAGATGAGTAACGGTTAAGTGGGGGTCGACCTTGAACACTTGTGTTCATGCCTATGAAACCAAAACAATTCTTTCCATGGAAGTTTTTCAGTTAAAAACTTGTATATATTGTACATATTCCTTTGTACCATAAAAATAAAATGTATAGATAACTTCTAGTTTGTTTATGATGCAAGTTTACCATTTTGCTGCATAGAAACAGATTCTCCACCGTAGAAAATTTTAAAAATCACTAGAAAGTGATATTGATCTGAAATTTATTGAGTGAAAAGTAATGATTATTATCTTTCTTTCATTAGAAGTACTTTTTCTGATTTGAGGTACGTAGATAGGTCTAATAATTCGAACTTTACTGACTGATTCTGTTTAGAAAGATTTCCTGTGCTTCACTTGAAAAATCGTGATAAATCTCAGAATATTATTTTTACTTGAATTCTTTTTTGCATAAACTTGAGATCATTATCTGTCTTTCATTAGTTTTGAGTTTCTTCATTTGCTTTTCAAAAAAAAAGTTTCTTCATTTGAGCTACGTAGATATCTCGTTAACTGTCATCTTTACAGACTGTTCGGTTTTGGCAGATTGTCATGCTTATTTTGTATTGTGCTTATACTCAATGCTTACAATATTTATTTGATCGATAATGTTATAAATTGGTTAGTATACAGTAGGTAATCTTAATTTAAACTTATCAAAGCTTGAACATGAGTTGGATTTTATTTAATGAGTACTAATCCTACTAATGAGTTTTTGTCAAGTTTTATGTGAATGTAGTATTTAAGATCCAATAGAGATGGTGATACGAGATAAATGAGAAGAGAAAAAGCTCAATTTTTTAAACTCCTGAGTGCTCCTCAATTAAATATTCAAAAATATTCAATCATAAAAGCTTGGGGATGCACAAGGCATCCCTCCTTTTTTCATGCCTAGCTAAAAGACGTTAAAGAAAAGCACTTCTTGGGAGATAACCCATGTTTTATTCCGTTTTCGTATTGTTTTCTTTCAGTTTATTTTGTTTTATTTGAGTCTTGGAAGTTGTTACCTCTATAGAAACATCTTATTATCCTTTTTTTTCCAAGAATAGACTCTAAAAGGGAGGAAGTAAGATTTGGGAAAGTTGATGTCCTAAAACAGATTATGTGCTGCCACCAAAAAATTGATTTATCTCAGCCAGAACATCGAATTGAGCTGAAACTTTTTGTGCATATGAACCATGTTGTCGTAAAACTTTCATTAATTTTGCAATTTTTGATTTGATGAACATAAGAGTTTCGAAAAAATCGATCTTTACCTGGTGTTCTGTTTTGGCAGATTTCTGCCAATATTTGCATTTGCCTCTTAATCTTTTTATTTTGGTGTTATTTTGAGGGGAAGGGCTTTAAAATAAGTTGTGACAGTAGATAATGTTTTAATGGGTGTTAGAATTGTGTTGAAACTGAACCAAACTGGATTTACTATTTTGGTTACACTAACGTTGCTAATGAATATTGTGTCAAGTTTTGTATGAAGTGAGTTTTCAAGTGTAGGGAGAGAAGAATGATACGAGAAGATGAAAAATGGACAAAAGCTCAATCTTGGGGATTCCCATGTCACCCCAAGATATATCCAAGAAATACAAGCGTCAAAACTTGGGGATGCCCAAACATCCCCTTCTCATCAACAAAAATATCAGGTCCTCTTTCAAGACACTATATTTTTATTGCTTCATATATTATGTGTTATTCTTGGAGCGTCATTTATTTTTCCTTTCAGTTTTGTTTTGTTTCCCTTGATGTAGCTAGAATGTTTAGATCTTGTTTAGCCTCTGGTCTCTTAGTTTATCAAAAATAAAGTACCAAGTTTTACCCATTTGGCTTAGTTGATACATATGTAAAAAATGGCTTTTCCGTTTTCAGCATTTACTGCCCACTGCGCGATTTTTCATATTTTACTGCAAACTCGAAAAGTCACAAAGTTTTTACAGATTACGTATCACCTAATCCTCTGCATGCACAAAAATTGGTAGAAATTTCTGACTTTTTTAAGTGCACCTAAAAATTACGTTTTCTAGCTGTTGTTTTTCTGAACAGATTCTGACTTTTGTTGCAAGAGTGGCCTCTTTTACGTTTTCATTTGAGTCCTTTTGGGTCTTACCTTTTATTTAGAAGTTGACTACTTAAGCAACCTTTCTGTAACTCTAAAAAAAATTGATTTGGTTTAATAGCAGCACTTTGGAAATATTATCTATTGCACTAATGTCTAACCGCAGAAAAGAAGGGGAAAGTTTTTGTGTTGAAGTTTTTTCACAGAGAATGAAGAAACACAAAATAGAGAAATATTGAAGAATGGCCAAAGTCATAATCTTGGGGATGTCTCCGCATCCCTCTTCATCAACAACCCCTCGGTTTGCAAACCTTCAAACTTTGTTTTTCGAGCAACATAGAAACTAGAAGAAACTTGGAGCGTTTGTATCTTACTATTTATTTGTATTAGCATCAAACACGAGTTATATTAATAAATTGATCGTCATATTTTTTATTTATCTCCTATTTAGAAAGGTGGTTCAAAGTTTAGTAAACTTAAAAATGATGTGCAAATAATATTGTTTAGTAGTTTATGTTTTCTTATGGTTAGTTTTAACTTGCTAATAGTGTATATTATGTCATTTTGATCTTAACATGCATTGTCCTATTCATAGTAGGGTATGGCATTGTGGTATCCTCCTCTGTCTGTTTCATTTGAATCGACTTGCCACATGCTCACGCATGCTAAGATTGAAAACAAAGAGTCAATAAGCCTCGATGATTTATTTTGCCTCAGAGTTCTAGTATCAATTTTATGCCTCATTTAATTTTACTTTTTCGCAAACATGATTATGGTAATTATTTCTCTCTTGATTTCGCTTCCCAGACTATTGCTAGACTTCACTTTCACTGAGTATGAGCTCTACTCGTGCCTCCAAATCCCTGAAAAAAGTTATTCCACAGAATCCACTACAAACTCCCATGTGGTATTTAACTGCCACTCCAAAGTAAATTGCTCATGTGCTACCTTTAAAACTTTTAAAATTACTCATGTTTTGTGTTCTTGTTTTTTTCATGAGGACGTAAATAGAGAATCTTTATCTCACTTGTTGATTGGATTTCACACCCTGGATTAGTGACTTCATCCGCTTATCCAATTGATAGAAGAGCTGGCAGCGGGGTGCCCAACCCCAAATTAATACAAACAAATTCTCTTCACTATTTTTACCCCTGATTTATCAGTCAAAACATAATTGTATAACAAAAGAGAAAGAGTGATGACCTTCTACCCAGATGCGTCCTTCATATGGGAGCCGCTCTTGTGAAATCTAGTTGGCTTGCGATATACTGTATTTTCTGTTTACTTTTCGTTGACACTAGCATACACCTCTCTTAAAATATAGACACTCCTCCATGGTACGTGATTGTTGGCAGACACCCGAGGATTCGGTTAGCCATGGTTTCTGTAAGATGGATGGGAGGAGTGTCAAAATTTTAACACCTATGTTTGATCAAATAAAAGCTCTAACACATGAGTGATCTCTGCTTCCCTCTGTGAAAGACCTTTCTTTTACTTTTATGTTGAGTCTCCACCATATTCTTTGAGCACCTTCTTAAGAGTATAATTGTCATTCTTAGTGTGATGTGTTTGTCCCAAAGCACGGTTGATTGTGGTATAACTTTGATAGTTGTATCTTTTATATCTTTACTTCTAGTATTCCCTTGAACTTCAGATGTACCCTGACATTTATGTTTTGATCCACAATTAAGGGCAAGCGAGATACTACTCTACCATGCTTTATTATGATCATTACAATCTTGTTGATGTTTATAAATTTCATGTTATGAGCTCTTAGTTCATTGATACTTTTCATTAGGTAATATGATAGCTAAGTTTTACTATCCATACATCATGCAATTGTTAAGGACCTGATCATAACATTTACAATCAAAAATAAATTTATTATCATTTACCTACTCGAGGACGAGCAGGAATTACCTGTCGTTGGCGTACGAGCGTCGACATATTCCCCCGTAGGCATAGCGTCAAATGTCGCGGTGTAACCAAATGTCGTTGTCAACGTAGGCGACAGGTGGGTCCCACAAGCGTCTAACATGAGGAATCATATACGCTGACGGCAAGGCCGTCGGCCTAGGCTAAACACATGGCGTCTCCTGGTATGATCCAGGGAGAGGGGATATGCCGACGTTAATATCGTCGGCCTATACTAGGCCATGTGGGTTGCTCTAGGGAGAGGGGCTACGTAGACGGCAAATCTGACGGCACAGACACGTCCATTTGGTCAGCGCTGAGGCTGTGCGGACGACATTGCAGTCGGCGTAGCCACTCTCAGGTAAAAAGATTGTTTCAGCACACAAAAATTACAACAAATGTAGAGATAAAAAAAAAAGCAACACTAACATTCCCTTAATCTGTACGTTCGGTAGAAAGCCAACGATCTGAGAGCTCCACGTCCGTATGTCAGGCTGCTCGTGGGCCTTCGTTGATTTTCATCGCTGCGTGTGGGCACAAATCCCACGCCCTCAATACCCCTATCACTTCCTCAAAATTACACTAGAATGCCCTCCCATATATTCCCACGGAAACGCCCACGATCCCCTCCCTGGCCTATTTATCCTCCAGTTCTAGCGATGGAGACCCCCCCCCACCCTTGGAACCCTAGCGACGCCGCCCTTGACCGAATCCCCTTTGGCGCTGGTAGGCCGGGAGCCGGCCGCCGCCGTTTGTCTCCTCCCTCCGCCGCGTCTTCTCCTCTCTCCCGTGACCCCCAGCTCGCCTCCACCCACCTCATCTAGAACGAGGCCGGGTTTTCTCTGGTGGACTTGACGACGACCTAGCGACGGAGCCGTGTGCTTCTTCTCCGACCTGACCGTGCTGCTCCTCTAACCTATCCCCTTGATGTGGCTGCTGCACCTCCGTCACCTGAACCTGGCTGTCTCTACTGCTCCAACAAGAGGTGCCCTAGATTTCTGCTCCTTCTCCAAGATAAGAGTGAAATTTGATCTTTTTTTCCTTTATTCACACAGTTCCATGTACATGTAAATTGGATAGATTAGGATATGTGCATATTTTTTAGGAAAAATAGTGTTGATTTGTTCGGATGGATTTAGGAATTAGACATGTATGTGATATATTGGCTTATATTTATTTGGACACATGTACAAGAACATTGATAAAAAAAACTCTCTAGATGTGTATTTGTTGCTTGGTCAATCTGCTCTTTTGTTTTTCTTTATTCACAATTGAATTGCTTTATTCATTACTCTTTGAATATAGGAAATGAATTTTTTTCTTGCTCATTTCAATGTTGAAACCATTCCCTGTATGAGTATATTGGGACTTGTGGGTTATTCTGATTTGCTCCTCTAGGCAATGCTCTCATGGGTTACTCTGATTTGATCACTGACTGCTCAATGAAAGAGCCAACTGAGCAATTTTTTTGATCTTTTGTACAAGGAATTCATGGTTGAACTGTGTGAGAATTTATGCGAGTTCTCTTCCAAATTGGCAAATTATATGAGTTATTTCCCATACCTTATTTCATTCTCTACAACTTTGATTAATTCGCTATAAATATAAATTGGTAACCACCAAAATTACTTAATTGGTAATGTATAAGCCAACCGAAATATAGATTGGCTTATGGCAAGTTCTTTATTTTTCTTTATGAAATACTATGGTGAGGTTTTAAGTTAGCTAGATGGGGGGTGCTTCAGTTATAGGATTCACATGCCTTGCAAGTCCAGATAATTATTTGGCTGCACACTATTTGGGACACAAATATCTTTACCTGACATACATCTATATGACTATACTTCCTCTATAAGTACATGGTACGGTAATGGAAGCATGAAAAAAGATGATGCTATGATTTGCCTTGTGTCTTCATCAGGCCTACGGGAAGAGAGGGTTTCCTGGATTTCAGTGCTAGACGAGTGAGCATGCATTTCTTTTTCTCACACTTTTTTCTCTGTTTGCCAGATTTCAGTCCTTATGTATGTTTATCGGTGCCATTGCAATGGGGTTGTGCTAACAATCATCGGGGGCGCCGTTTTCCCGTGTTGTGCATGCATGCTGCGTTGTGCTTAACCACACTATGATTCTGGTTTATACTGTCCATTCTTATTGAGATGTAGAAATAGGTGGTTGTATTGCGTTGTATGTGTGACCTTTTGGGGAGCAGTTGATCTATGTTTTTTCTACATTTTTACTGTTAATGAGAAAGATGGGTTTCGTGTGTTAGATAGATAATCATTGTATACTGAATTTATGTTTATCGATGGTCTTTGCTTTCTGAATCTGCATATTCGTATCGTAGCGCAACCCAATGACGCAATGTTTGCCATGATGGCAGCTGCAATGCAGAACACAGCAATTCTTGTAGCACTAAATCCAGATTTTGCATTGGATGCTTGGGGCAAAACACTAGCATTCATGGTTTGGGAGCTCAAGGTTTTGGCATACAAGGGTTTGCAGCTGGTGGTGTCAATTTTCTGACTGCAGCAGGTCTCCAGGGAGCTGCACCATATCAAGGAGGTCCTGCTGGTTTTCAGGGGACGCCTGGGTTCCCAACTTCCTCTGATTTTCAGGCTGGCCAAGCAGCTTTCCAAACGGGTACCATTGCAGCGGCTACTGGTGCTGTTGGTTATCAGGCTGGGCTGCTGGGCAATGTCAAGTGCCCAGTTCTCAGACTAGCTTTACGGGTGGCTATTTAAAAAACTAGGTATAACGCACAACCTCTTCCATTCCAATGCCCCGTTAAGCACTATTGATCCGAATTCTTCAATTCTCTATGCATTATTTGTTATTTGGTCATTTTTCTGTGTAGCTTACTGATTATTTCTCCTTGTGATCGGCCATAATTTGAACAAGCTAATGTCTTTACCCTTTATATTTGTACGAGTTTAGAAAAACTGAAATAACATGTCTGGTTGTTTAGCGCTCACATGGCACAAAGATGTTTATTCATTTTATTGTAAGAAAAGGAATCTTCCCTAGATAAATGAGACAAGGAATTGTCTTTGATTGAAAGCCCAGGTTCACTAGGAACACCGGTTGTACGTTTTTATTTATGCAAACAGAGTAACAGAAAATAAAATATTATATGCCAGCTTCCAATATATGAATTGCTGACGCAAAAACTTTGGTACACAAAGCATTGAAGATATATATTCATTCAACGTTTACGATTGATTTTATGTTTAACCATTACATGCCATCCTTTGTCTTGGTTTCACCTGTATGAAGGGATTTTTCTGTAAAAGGATGGTGCGGATGACGGTGCATCACCATATATTTGCTAATTCTTGCTTGTGTGCTCGCGTGGAGTATTGTCAGCTAATTCATGTTAGATGTGTATGATTTGTTTTGTTTTTACTAAGCTATACTTATGGCGTACTATTTGTATAGGTGATACATCTATCTCACATGGCGGTGGCACGATATATGGTCAACAGCTTGGGTTCAGTGTGTATGTTGAAAGTCTAAGCAGACTAGAATCGGGAAAAGAAACGACTTGGACCAGATACCATTTGCCAGATAAAATCCATTTGGATTTGCACTTTGGAAAATAGATGGAGAACCATGATTTTTTTTAGATGGAAGGCTAGAGCTGAGCCCGGCTTTACAATAAAGCCCCATCAGCAGCATATACATAGAAAACACCAAACCATATACAAAGTGAAACATCAGTCCACAAACAAATTTGTTAGATGTGCATACTTTGGGAAGTCTCGGCGTAAAGGTAATTTAGAAGATCATGCATGAGATAATGTACAATATGGCAAGGGGGTGTAGTTCATGGACATTTTCAGAGTTGTAACACGTTGCTGGAGGGGAAAAACTGATGGCTCATTGTGCTGGAGAAAGGGAGTGTGTTGCTCTCGTAGAAGTGATGCAGCGGCTTTGAGGCATATTCCTATGAGTATGAAGACATATTGCCTTTTTCTAAGGCTAAGAAAATGGCTGATTGCGGGTCTTTATCAGGAGGAATGGAAGAGCTTCCTAGGAAATTAGCTGAGCTCCTGCAAGGAACCGAGGCAGCGCTTGACGATGTCGACTCAAAGGTACAGAAAACGGCCAGCTCATTCATTGTGTTTAGTTATGTTCTTCTTACTTTGAAAATGTCATTTTACTGTACTAACTGTTTTTGTGTTATGTCGGCAGGGCCGGTCGGCGCTGTTACTTGTCATGTTTTGAGTGGTGTTGCCTGCAGGAAGCGTTCGAGGTTTGCAGACAGGTGGCCACTTTTTCAGCGGGCAACATGGGGTGGCTTTCTCGGAACAGAGTCTGGTTGCAACATTTTGGCATCAGGCTCATGTTTCATCTGTGTGTATTGTACCTGTAGTTTGGCATGTCAAGCGTGTGCAGAAGCTTACATGGCTGTAGGTGTGTATTTTTGTACGGTTGTAATGTCAGTACCACTTTGTTCCAAGGATAAACGATAGCTGCTTCCTGATGTGTGTTTGTCCGCATCGCTTTGGTAGTCAGGTGACTCTTGGAGCTAATTAGACAGCATAGTTTTGTGATGAAAAAGTGACAATTCTCCATGTCGCTTTTAATGGATTTGCAACTTGAATCGGCAGGGTGAGGGTGATCTCCTGGTAGCAAATGACTTAAAATCTATCGATTTAACTGATTTAGTACAAAAACAAAATATTTGTCCTATAGAGTTGCCTTAGCAGTGCGGTTCAGCTGATGTATGGCTAGGGGTGATATATATCGGTAACAAAATTGATGCACCGTAATGGCTGCTGTCTAGACACTAATACATAGAAAGCATAGCCAACTTAGTCTAATTCTGCACCTCACATACTCACGCCAAGACTGTTCTTAGACCCTAACTTACACGTCCGTAACACATACGGACGGTGTCCACAGAACACAACGACAATCCCACCCACATCATCCTCTGCAGTGCACCCTCGATGCAAACGATGGCGCGGGTCATCGCCTCACATCAACAGAGTAAATCGCTGACAGAATGTAACGAATCAAAACACCGACAAATACACAGTTTATCAACACCATGAAGGCCGCGCGGCGGAGCATGCCGTCCGTCTAGTAAATATTATGAGCGGAATATCAACAACAATAACATCATCTCGTGCATACAAACATCAATACATGGTTCTATCAGTCACGATACATCCCTACATCTGTGGAGGAAACGTGGTGAACCCGAGATCTCCAGCTGTGAGAACAGGCGGCCGAGTGCGCGCGACCGCAGTAGAACCACCGCCAGAACCACTAGGTGAAGCACCAGGAGGAGAAGCGCCGGGATGAACCGGTGTGATCTCATGCGAACCCGGCGAGGCATTAGGAGAATCCCGACCAAAGTGTGTGTTCTCAAAACATACAGTTCCCTATATGTTTGAGCAAGAGTTTGCAACTTGCGAGGTAAAGGAATTTGGTAACCAGTGGTTTGGCAAAGAACTAACCAGGGTCGATGAGTAGCATGTGAAAACGAACTCGTCCTTCGATGGGAACATTGGTGGCGGCCCTAGCCAAGGAGGCCGCTCTCCTACCGGGTCCCCCCGCTCTCTAGCAGTCGTAAACATCATCATCATATGTAAGATAGTTTAGATGTCACACGTTGTAGAAATAAGGATTCAAACTGGGGAACTGGGACTTGTCATCTTCTGCAAAAATAAAGATTGAAACTAACAACATTGAACAACTCTTGGTACGACGTGGAGGCATCATTCCTCTGCACCCACTCGTGATAGTCGGCCTGGTATTTCGTATGAACAGCAACGTAGGCCACTTCGAAATCAGGCTACAATTTAAAAAATAGTGAATCTCGTCAACTTAGCCATAAAGTAACGAATGTCGGAAAACAGGATGAAAATGAGAAAAACTTACAATAATTTCCATTATAAATTTATAGAGTTTTAAGAACATTATACATTTTTCCATTGTAAATTTATAGAGTTTTAAGACCCTTATAAATTTGTAGAGTTTTAAGACCATTATAAAATTATTCATTATAAATTTATAGAGTTTTAAGACCATTATAAAAGAATTATTATCAATTTATAGAGTTTTAAGACCATTATAAATTTATTCACAAGATTCCCTCCAATTCGTTCGAAGTGGGAGTTTCAAGCTATAAATTCGGAAACTTATTACTTGGTTGTGTGAGCATAAACCACGGGAACACAAAACAAAGTTATACCCCAACTCTTCACAAGATTAACTCTGGTTCGTTTGAAGTGGTATTTTTGAGCTATAAGTACAAAACTCACTAGAGAGAAACGATGACGGTGTGAAGCGCTAACACCCCAGAGTGGGACCTTAGACATCTACAATCAAAAATACACGTGTACACACTTGGTTTGGCACCACTCATCTTTTGGTGGAATTTTGACGCTTCGAGCCCATCTCCGGCGAAACACTAAACCCGCTGGAGAGATATCATACTTATACGTCTACACTCGGAACCGGCCCAAAAGGGGGTAACCAAGTGAAACTTATTGCTTGGTCATGTGAGGGTAGCACCTAGGAACATTCAAAACAAAGTTATACCCCAACTCTTCATAAAATTCACTCTGGTTCGTCCGAAGTGGTAAGTTCGAATTATAAGTACAAAAACTAACTAGAGAGAAGCAACGACGGTGAAGCCGCTAACACCCCGAAGTGGGATATTTCAGTTTGCTGGATCCTAAAATAGACGATATCGAAAAAACTCAACGTAAATTTGGTCCACCACCTAATGCTTGATTATTTCCTGCAAAGGGAAACCATTTACACAAAGTTCCACGATCGCTGACCTAATAGAAAATTATCCTAAAAATGCTCATGTTTTTTTTTTTGCTTTGTGTTCAGGTTTCCGGGCCAAATGGCGATGTTATCTAAAAAAAATAGTACCGAATGGCGATGCTATCTAAAAAGTTCAGAATTCAACTGTGAGTTTCTTTTGGCATGGTACTGTATTTTAGAACCCTTCAACAAACCAATTATTTATGTAGAACGGTCCTTACATGAGCATAGTCTCTGCAGAAGATCAGTGTTTTTGTTTTATTTGCCTCTGAAGGACTGCGGTCCGTGGAAGCACTTGAGCGATCAGGAAGCTGATAACCAACTGTTCGCCTCGGGATATAAGATGATGTACCGCATTTTCTCTTCTACTATCATCTTGCAATGTACTCAAATTTACTGACTGTTCCAGGCGCCACTATCATGGAAGGAGCAGCGTCTGACCCGCCGGGCGCCGGCATAGGAAATATACAACAATGGACGTTTGTTGCGTGTGTTAGAGAATTGTGTTTGTTCTTATGTTTTCAGGAAATTGCACCAAGGTCGTGTTTATTTCAGACCGATAGATTGACTATCTAATCATTCTTTGCTTTGCTATTTTGCCGTAACTGGTTTTCATTGGTGATTATCCTCCTTCACTAGCTACATTGTATTCTTGCATGGATTGTAGCATGTGCAAGAGGGTCTACAAATGCCAATAAGAGCCTAAGAGCACTACAGGACTGACTCGATAAGCCGACGGGAGCCCGTCAGCGCATGATGAGGCCGACAGCCACCGTCGGCGTAGGCATATTCTCTGTTGGCGTACATGCCATGTGGGTCCCACCGGCTCCGTTCGAACGTTTTCGTTAGGGGAAGGGGTAGGCTGACGGCCTAGAGAGGGCACGTGGCGGCCGGTGAGATGCCCTGGACGAGCATACGCCGACAGCCTGCCCATCAACCCAGGCTCTACTGTTGGGCTTTGCAGGCCCATACACCGACGGCAACCCCGTCGGCGTAGAAATTGCTCAGGCCCATAGGCGACAAACAATGTGCCTTCAGCTTATGTGCTGGTTCTTTTTTTTTAGGTGCCGGCAGCCGGTTTTTAAATTGCAGAAAATTTAAAATGACAATAACAGAAACTCGAAATCTCATAGAAGCATCAACAATATCATACAAGCATCATCAAAACCCAAAATCATCCAAACACCAGGTGCCTACAAACATGGAAGACAAGCGACGGCGTCCCATCTCATACACACAAACATCATCCTAGCTATATGTCCCGAGAGCTCGAGGTGCCCATCTTGGGCCGCGTGAGAAGAAGCGACCGTCCCCACCGGGCATCCGTCGTCGAACCACCCGTGGAAATCGACGAGGCACCACCAGCGCCATGAACCGGTGCGATCGTGCACGACGGACTCGGTGAGGAATCAGCACGGCCACAAGGTCGAGTCCTAAAGCATCCCGATCCCTACATGCATTTTTTAGCAAAAGTTAGCAAGACAGAGACAGAGCATAGCGGTAACAACTGGTTTGGCAAATAATTTACCGGCATCCTCGAACTAGTATGTTCGAGTGAATTCCTCCTTCAATAGCAACTGTGGCGTCAGCCCCGGCCTAGCTGGCCGCACTGGTAGTGGACTCCCGCTCTCTAGTGGAAAAAAAACCTCTCAGACGTCTACAAGATAGTTTAGATGGTAGGATATGCATAAACAAAGGTTCAAACTAAGTAAAATAGGACTTGTCATCTTTTGTGTCATCTTTTGCAGAAAAGAAAAGAGTGAAACTTACAGCATCACGCAACTCTTCATAATCGTCATAGGACTTTCTCTTCTGCGCCCACTCTTGATACGCCGCCTCATGCTCCGCAAAAGCGGCATCGTAGGACATGTCGAGATCACACTACAATTTCAAGAAAAGTGAAATAGAATATAATTTTCATTTTTTCTCTTCTCTAGTATATAATTTTCCTAAACGACCGTAAGTTTCGCAGGTCTCGTACGTCCAAGGCAGAGACACGGGAGATGGCTTTTTTCGAGGGAAAACTTGCATCTCTTTATTCATGCAGAATATTGGGAGGTACATCGTGGGAGGTTCCAAGCCACAGGTGGCGTCCTACCCCTAAAGAAAATGCAAATTTAGCAAGTTTATGGGCTTCAAACACTACGGGAAACGAGATAGACGCCGACGGCCTAAGCCCCTCGTTGTACCCCAGGAAGCCGTCGGCGTACACCTTCCCCGACGGCCCTCGTCGGCGTACCCCCCTCGGCGTACACGTCCGTCGGTGAAGCATTTGTGGCCGTCGGCGTAGCCCATTCCCCTCGGCGTATCGTGTAGTCGGACCCACCACCTGTCAGAACGGAGAAGAACGTTGTTCCGTTTGGTCCGATAGATACGCCGACGGACCCCCTCGGCGTAGCGTGGCCACGTGGAGGCACGCGGTGACGCGGGCCTTCCGTAGACGCCGCAGCCCCCCTCGGCGTATAGGGTCCATGTGGAGGCCCCTGCTGGGCCTAGCCCATAGGCTACGCTGACGGCCTTCCCCTCGACGTAGGTAATTCGGAAAAAAAATCCATTTAAAACCTGTTATTTCTAAAGGGCTCTTTTGCATGTTTCAAATAGAAATTAAATCTCTAAATTATCAAATATCATCACACAAACATCATATGTTTCACACAACCATCATGCATCAATGCACACATCATATAACATCACACGAGCATGATCTGAATATCATCCAACCGTACATACATGATCATCCAACCGTGCATACATGATCCGAACATTATTGAAGTGTGCTTACAAACACAACCATCTCCTAGCTACACGTCCCGGTCATGGTCACTCGAGGTACCTATCTCCGACCTCGTCAGAATAGGCGACTTACGGCGATGTGTAGCCGCCGTTGAACCAACCCCGGAACTCGGCGAGGCAGCACCACCGGCATGAACCGGTGTGGTCTAACGAGACGAAGTCGGCGAGGTTGTGATCTCTCGGGAGCATCCCGAGCCCTACATGCATGTGTGAACAAAAGTTAGCAAGTTAGAATGCACATGATATCGGTAACAACTAGTTTGCCAAATTACTTACCGGAGTCGATGAGTAGTATCCGCGAGCGAATATTTCCCTCGACAGGGCCCGTGGCACCGGCCCCGGGTCCGCTGGTTCCTCTGGTATCGGCTCTGTCGGCCGCTCACTAGTGGTAAGAAGCATGCGGGTCGCCTGCAAGATAGTTTAGATGTTAGGCATTACAGAAATAAAGGTTCAAACCACGGGAAATGAGACTTGTAATATTTTGTAGAAACAACAGGTTGTAACTTACAGCATTGAAGATCCGTTCCCACTGTCGATGGGCCTGTGAGACCTGCATCCACTTGTCATACGCCGTCTCATATTCCACAAAATCGGCTTCGTATGCGGCCTCGAAAGCATGCTACAATTCCAAGAAAATTGAATCTGAACTTAGTCACCTCAGGAACGAATGTCGAAAATAGGATGAAATCGAGACAATTTACATCGTAGTGAGCTCGGGAAGACCGTCGATGACGCATGACGGATGGGTCATCGGCGGTGAGGGTAGACTTGACACGCGTCAAGCTCAACTTAGGCATGTGCGGGGTCACTGTATCAGCCAGGAAGTAACGCCCATGCTCCATGCCGCCTCCCGCCACGACCAACGCTCTCACGTCGGTCTCGTGCTCCAAAGGGTTTTCCAGTCGAGCAGTACAAATCCAAGTTCTCCTTTGCCTGGAAACTCTGGAACGGATGGAAACATGCGGATGGAAACTCTGGATGTGTTTGGTAGGCCATAGTAACACAAAACAAAAAGGTAAAACCCAACTCTTCGGAAGATTTCCGATGTTTCGTCCGATACGTGAGTTTCAGCCTATAAGCGCATGTAAACTCCGTAGAGAGAAGTGTATGTCGGTGAAGCGGGTCACACCCCGAAGTGCAATCGTTGCCATCCAAAACACACAACACACATATACTAACATGGTATGACACCCCCTACCTTGTGTTGGGATCCATACGCTCCAGAACCCCCCTCCGGTGAAACCCTAGACCCGTTGGAGAAATACCGGACTTATACGAATACACGCGGTAACGGACGTCGAATGGGGGTAGCAATATGGAACTAGTTGCTTGTATGTGTTTGGGTAGGCCATAAGAACACAAAACACAAAGGTAGAATCCAAATCTTTGGAAGATTTCCGATGTTTCGCCCGATACAGGAGTTTCAGCCTATAAGCGTATGTAAACTCCGTAGAGAGAAGTGGATGCGGTGAAGCGGGTCCCACCCCGGAGTGCAATCTTTGCCATCCAAAACACACAACACATATATTAACATGGTATCGCACCCCATACCTTGTGTTGGGATCCATACGCTCCGGAGCCCCCCTCCGGTGAAATCCTAGACCCGCTGGAGAAATACCGGACTTATACGAATACACGCGGTAACGGAGTCAAATGTGGGTAGCAATGTGAAATTAGTTTCTTGGATGTGTTTGGGTAGGCCATAAGAACACAAAACACACAAGGTAGAACCCAACTCTTCGGAAGATTCCCGGTGTTTCGTCCGATCCGTGAGTTTCAGTCTGTATAAGTGCATGTAAACTCCGTAGAGAGAAGTGGATGTCGGTGAAGCGGGTCACATCCCGAAGTGCAATCTTTTCCATACAAAACACACAACACACATATACTAATATGATATGGCACCTCCCTACCTTGTGTTGGGATCCAGACGCTCCGGAGCCCCTCCGGTGAAACCCTAAACCCGCTGGAGAAATACCTGACTTATATGAATACACGCAGTAACGGTCGAATGGGAGTAGCAATGTGGAACTAGTTGCTTGGATGTGTTTGGTTAGGCCATAGGAACACAAAACACAAAGGTAGAACCTAACTCTTCGGAAGATTCCCGATGTTTCATCCGATACGAGAGTTTCAGCCTATACGCGCATGTAAACTTCGTAGAGAGAAGTGGATGCCGGTGAAGCGAGTCACACCCCGGAGTGCAATCTTCAGCCTATAAACGCATGTAAACACTTCGAAAGGTTCCCTCCCATTTGACCGCTACGGGAATTTCTAGCCGTGTTGTGAGAACGAGAAACCGCAAAACTCCCACTACGGGTCTACCTAATGAATCTTCTTGAATTCTAGGGCCACACTTGTCTTACATGTTTCTATAACCTAACCATGCATAGAACAATGAAGGTTCTACTATTCTACCGCCCATAGATGCACGTTTATGGGGGTACACGACGCAGTCGCAAGTTCTAGTGTTTTCCAAAAGAGGGGTTGTGAGGCCTCGAGATCCGTACAAATTCATTTATGTATTTAATATTAATGTTTAGGTATATCATATAATATGCATGTTATTTATTTATTTTAGATTAATGTGTTATAGGGTCGGGTCCGGGAGATTTCACCCTGTTATTTCATGGGCATGGGTGGCGGGATACTGACATTCGAAGGTACAACCACTCCTATTAACTTAGAAATTATAAATAGATTTAAATCATATAGGGAAACAAATAAAACTATAAATTTATTAAATTTCGAGTGAAAAAAAAACAACAACGTACGCCGACGGCCTCGGCGTCTTACCTGCGTAACGGTGGGGCGTCTCGCTCCCGTTATGTCCCGAGCCTACGCCGACGGGGCACATTCGCCGACGATGGCCGTCGGGCCTTCTGTGCATAGCCCAGGGCGGAATAGACGACGACGAGGAGGGCGAAACGTATCGACCACGCTACGCCGAGGGCCCCGATAGATGGCCGTCGGCGTCTTCTCCTGCCGTCGGCGTCTTTGGGATTTCCTGTAGTGAAAACTGAAACTACGGTACTCATGATGAAAAGTACATCTGTAGCTCTTCCGGCAATCTCGAAATAACTGGTCCATATACTCCAAGCGTGCCACTCTTAATGTCATCAATTACCATCTAGCAGTGCGAAGCAATATGCAAAAATCTGCAGTTCAGATCAGCGGCTAAGCTCGACGCTTCTCTACAAGCAAGCGATTTGTCGTCCCATATTCGGCCCAGCAGGCCATCAAATGGTATTCATCCAAAAAACCATGAGCGCAGCTGCGCAGGCCTAACAATCGTTTTGCTCATGCGAGTCACCTAACCGACCGCCGCCGCCTCGACCTCGCCGCCATCCGCATCCACCTGACATGCGTCGTCGCCATCCGACCCGTAGCCACCGCCTCCCCGCACTAAGGGAGAAAACCTCTTTGCCGTGTGCCACACGGCAAAGGCAACAAAACACACGGCAACGTCTTTGCCGTGTGCTTTTCATCGTGGCACACAGCAAAGATTACATGGTAGAGAATTGCACGGCAACAAACTTTTTGTCGTGTGTATTTTTTCGTGGCACACGGCAAAGAAACAAAGTGGGTCCCACCCCCACTTGGCCACGCACGAAACGGGAAAGGAAAAAAATGGGTCCAACATGTCAGTCTTTCCCGTGTGCAAGCACTGGGCAAAGATTTAAAAGAAGGCCTCGTTTCGTTTGTTTGCAGGTCCGCCTTTGGCTGCAGACTTCTCGAACGGGCGCGCAGGGACCGAGTCAAAATAGGCGCACGTGAAAAAAAAGGAACTATCGGATCGACATGGTTTCTCTTCACCGGTTTCTCTTTGAGCTAACTGCGGGAAAAAAAATTGAAGTTCCACATGGGCTGAGCAAATTTTCGGACCAAATAATGAACAGTATGAGCGCTTGAAGCAGCAACTCTTCCGAGGTTATTCATGAATTCCGCCCAAATCCGTCGGTGATAATCAAGATTACAAATCAAACTCCTAGTATTACTGTTACAGGCAAGCTCCCAAATTCTTCTCGACATCGCAACAATCACCGTTTACATCAGCACCCACCCGCCGCCAGAGCAGCAGCCAGAGGCCAACCCGTCCTACCCTGCACCAACCTGCGAATCACAGGAAACAAAAAAGAGTTAGTGATGGTTAATTCAGTTGACTGAGAAGAAGAGCGTCATCGGCTCCATGGCAATTAACCATGCCTCCAGCCTCACAACACGCAAGATCACTTGATCCAACGACCCCCTTGTGCATGCTTCAAGATTCCAGGATCCACAAAATCTGTACTGGGCTTGCGCTCCTCCACGCATTGGACAGTAGCAAGCACGCGGGGTCCAAAAACCTAGTACAAATATACATCATTAATTATCAGGTTCAAAAAATAAATACCACATGAACACCTACACACTCAGCAACCATTTCTCCTAGTACAAAATATACATAGTTTTCAGGTTCAAACAAATACCACAGCCATTCGGTCTGTGTGCTGACAGCAAACCAAGTGAAACGTGTGTTCTAAACTCACCAAAGTACCTCTTGCCACAGGGGATAAACTAATGATCGTGCATTACTAGCACCACCTGCAACATGATTCCATACAACCAACCTAGCATGCTCCCCTCAGCTAAACCAAACCACCAGATCTGAACACACATGCAAATCTACGCATGTACTAGTTAACTAAGCAAAAATTTCTCCGGTGTCAAACAAGGAACAAATACCACATGAACATCTACACATGCTGCAAGCTAATATCTCTACCAACATCAATAACATGAGCATAATCAGATAAGGAGACAAGCTCTTCTTATTCTAGGTGAACCACCATACATAAAATGTCCCCAAATGGATATGCATGTGGTATGTCATTCTATTCGTACCACATTCCAAGCTAGTTAGCAAGAGGAGTCGGAGAGAGCAAGATTACCTTACTTGATGGCGATGCCAAACAACCTGGACACCTCATTATCGGGAAAGCCCTTGTCGTCCACCGCCGAGAAGCCGGACCCCAGTGGAGCACCCCTCCCCAGCAGCAGATAGGCGAGGGACACGGCTGGACGTCAGCTCCTCCAGAAAGAAATCAGTGGCTTTACCATCTCACAGTTCCCTGCAGTAGATGATGAAAAACTCGGGATCAAGACAAACAACAAAAAATCCATCTGCACAACAAATATTGAAAGAAATACAACGATTTTAAACTAAAGAAATTGTAGGGGGCAACAAAATAATGCGCATCGAAGGTGACACACTACAGCCACAAGAAGAACATCTATAAACTTCAGCTACAAAACAAGATGTTAACAAACTCAGAACTAAACTGCATATATGATGTATGACATATGATTCTCCAAGCTAACAAATTTTACAGAAAATGGAAACCGGAAACCTGCCAAGGTCTAGATGTCTTCATTATATTATACGAGATCAACGTTACAGAAAAGGATGACCATATAAAAAGGGTTAACTGATGCTGCTTCCCAATAAATTTATCATCATAGCAAACCAACTTTTTTTTAGCGCATAGCAATACGAGATGTGTATTCTGCAACTAGAACACACTTCAAACTTGATCGGAAATCAAAGACCATTTTACATCATAGCAGGATAGCAATCTGAATACAAAGAAGCCTAAATTGGCACCAACTAAAGCTACCAGGAGCAACCAAATCGACAACTGCTGAGTTTTTCCTGCAATTTAGTGGACTAATCCAAGCAATCTCATCAGTCCAGAACAACATCAGGAACGAAATCCTAACCCTAGAATGCACTAACTGCAACTGGAACTAGCTGATTTGTAACTAGATTGGAGCTAACGTGCAACTAGAACAAGCTAATTTGAAGAAAAGGAGAATCTTGGGGTGGAGGTGGTACATTCTCTTCTGGCTGAGGCTGAGATCGAGGTCACCTCAAGTCCGTCCCCCACCTCCCCTTCTGCGTCCAGGCCGGCCCCCTCCTCCCCTCCTGCGTCGCCGTCCGATTCCACGCCCCGGACGACCCCCAGCTGCGCTGGAGAGAGGCGAATCCACCACCGACCGTCGGAATTAGGAAGGGCCATCCAGTGGGGCAGCCGCCGGTAGGAGAAGGGCCGCAGTGACCGGATCCAGGAGAACAGCCACCGGTCTGCGAAGACGGGGGTGACCTGGCCGGAACGCATCGCCGCCTTCAGCAGCCGCCGACGTCGGGGACGTCCCTCCGAGGATCGCTCGATTTGACGCGGGAGGAGAACGGGAACGCGACAAGGAGACGAGCGGCTGGCGGAAAGGAGGATGGTCGGGGCTGGGGCAGGAGGGGCGGCGGCGGAAGCAAGCTACCGGCGAGAGAGGGAGGCGGTGGCGTCGATTTGGACCAGGGAGGGAGTGAGGTAGGAGTTTTTTTTTTTGGTTGAGTGGATTGTGGATACGACGGGACGAGGTGGGAGATGGGTGTTGTGTTGCTCCAATATTTCCTTCTCGTGTGTGTTATTTTGGGCCCAAAAATCCAGCTACAAATTTCTGCTCCAGAATTGAAATTCCGTGGCGATCGTTTCGCCATCTCTGAAATAATTCGGTCAAGACACGACAACTACAGGGGGGACTCCGACCGATTAATATAGGGTAAGCGCCCACAAACACCTCGAAGGAAACGTGGTCCTAATATTGGTATATAATGGCGGTGTGCTTGGTTAAGAGCCGATTAAATAACAATGAGGCACCACTTCCTTCATAAACATTGGTCCATATCTAGCAACAAGATTCTAAACTTTGTAGGGACAAACTTCGACTTCGACGCCACCAACATAACTCTTGTACAAACTTGGCCTCCTTTGATATTTTTTTAGTTCCTAATACTTATCATAACATAAACAAAAGGAAAAGGTGTCAAAAATGCCAGATTGCACAGGCTTGCTCCACGTGGCCTCTTTGCCGTGTGTTTGCACACGGCAAAGAGTGAAAAAATTCTTTGCCGTGTGCAAGCACAAGCACACGGCAAAGAGATCAAAAAAATTTAATTTGTTTTTGTTTTCATTCAACATTACAGTTCAAAATGACACAATACACTACACATAACATATAACAATCAATATTCATCACAGCAAACCCAATTGCATCCAAAATGCGTCGAAACACCACAAAATCATCCAAAATAGCACAAATATCATCCATAGCATACATAGCATCATTATTTACAATCGGTTCATCATTACATCGATGTTGCATGACAAATGGAAGCATCCGGGAAGTCCTCATGCCATCGATGTCCCCTCCGAGCTCCAATCCATCTAGAACACGAGAGAAAGCAACATTGACATGAGAATGGAAACATTTGAATGCAAAATGACACATAATTGACATAGACATCAAACGATGCACTCTCACCACTCAGGCAGTGAAGCGAAAAATTCGGCCAACCTAACGAGTAGCAAGTCGACAGATGGATCTAAGTCTAAGTGAGACATGAAAGTAAGTTTTGACGCGGAGTAAAGTAGGTTTAGTAAACTCACCACTCTGCTCATGTCTGCTCTCGTGGCTGAGGTGCGGCAGTGGACATGGGCGATGCGTTCAACCCCGCGCCAGAGGCACCAGTACCCTACAAGCAGTTAGAAGGAAATGACACAAGTTAGACGGAAACGACACCAGTTAGAAGGAAATGACACAAGTTGGAACGAAATGTTAACTTACGGTAGCGTTCGGTGATTGGTGAATCACCATCTGTCCGTCTCCGACTCCGGCTCCCATTAGCGGCATCTGTGGCATCTGCGGCATTTGCGACTGCATAGTATGTTTTAGAAACCGGGTTAGTAACAGTAGAGAAGACTACGGCTACTATGCAATTTGAATGAAACTCACCGCTAGCCACGTCATCTGCATCTGCATCGCTGCCAACTGCCTCGCCTGCTCCTCCATCTGCTTCCGCTGCAAGTCGAGCTGGCGCTGCACCTCGAGCTGGCGCTGCACCTCGAGCTGGCGCCGCTGCTCCTCGGCCTGCTGCCGCTGCTGCTCGTCCAGGAAATCATTCCTGGCCTTCACCGCCGCCAACTCCTATTCAGGTGACATGGTTTGCAGTAGTTAGGACGAAAACATGAAAAAAGAATAAATGAAAGGTTGACAAAACTAATCGTAGCTAAGTCACGTGCAGACTCGTCGCGGGTCAGGATTGGGAGGCTGGAGCTCGTCGCCCGAGCCTTGATGGCAGGGAGGCTCTCGGTCTCGACGGGGAAGACGCTCGCTCCAACAAAAGGTCGTCCAATGTGGAACTAGTTGCTTGGTTGTGTTAGGGTAGTCCATAGCAACCCAATACACATTGTTAGAACACAACTCTTCAGAAGATTCACGATGTTTTTGTCCGATACGAGAGTTTCACCCTATAAGCGCGTGTAAACTCACGAGAGAGAAGTGGATGCCGGTGAAGCGGCCCACACCCCGGAGTGCAATCTTTGTCATCCAAAGCACACAACACAACTATGATAACATGGTATGGAACCCCTATCTTGTGTTGGGATCCAGACGCTCCGTAGCCCCCCTCCGGTGAAACCCTAGACCCGCTGGAGAAATACCGGACTTATACGAAAACACGCGGTAACGGCGTCGAAAGAGGGTAGCAATGTGGAACTAGTTGCTTGGTTGTGTTAGGGTAGTCCATAGCAACCCAATACACATTGTTAGAACACAACTCTTCGGAAGATTCACGATGTTTCGTCCGATACGGGAGTTTCACCCTATAAGCGCGTGTAAACTCACGAGAGAGAAGCGGATGTCGGTGAGGCTGCCCACACCCCGGAGTGAAATCTTTGTCACCCAAAGCACACAACACAACTATAATAACATGGTATGGAACCCATAGCTTGTCTTGGGATCCAGACGCTCCGTAGCCCCCTCCGGTGAAACCCTATACCCGCTGGAGAAATACCGGATTTATACGGAAACACGCGGTAACGGCATCGAAAGGGGGTAGCAATGTGGAACTAGTTGCTTGGTTGTGTTAGTGTAGTCCATAGAAACCCAATACACATTGTTAGAACACAACTCTTCGGAAGATTCACGATGTTTCGTCTGATACGGTAGTTTCACCCTATAAACGCGTGTAAACTCACGAGTGAGAAGTGATTGCCGGTGAAGCGGCCCACACCCCGGAGTGCAATCTTTGCCATACAAAGCACATAACACAACTATAATAACATGGTATGGCACCCCCTAACTTTTGTTGGGATCCAGACGCTCCGTAGCCCCCTTCCGGTGAAACCCTAGACCCGGTGGAGAAATACCGGAATTATATAGAAACACGCGGTAACGTCGTCGATAGGGGGTAGCAATGTGGAACTAGTTGCTTGGTTGTGTTATGGTAGTCCATAGCAACCCAATACATATTGTTACAACACAACTCTTTGGAAGATTCACGATGTTTCATCCGATACGGGAGTTTCACCCTATAAGCGCGTGTAAACTCACGAGTGAGAAGTGGATGCCGGTGAAGCGGCCCACACCCCAGAGTGTAATATTTGCCATCCAAAGCACACAACACAACTATACTAACATGGTATGGCACCCCCTAGCTTGTGTTGGGATCCAGACGCTTTGTAGCCCACCCTCCGGTGAAACCCTAGACCCGCTGGAAAAATACCAGACTTATACGGAAACACGCGGTAACGGCATCGAAAAAGGGTAGCAATGTGGAACTAGTTGATTGGTTGTGTTAGGGTAGTCCATAGCAACCCAATACACATTGTTAGAACACAACTCTTCGGAAGATTCAAGATGTTTCGTCCGATACGGGAGTTTCACCCTATAAGCGCGTGTAAACTCACGAGAGAGAAATGGATGCCGGTGAAGCGGTCCACACCCCGGAGTGCAATCTTTGTCATCCAAAGCACACAAAACAACTATACTAACATGGTATGGAACCCCCTAACTTGTGTTGGGATCCAGACGCTCCGTAGCCCCCTCCGGTGAAACCCTAGACCCGCTAGAGAAATACCGGACTTATACGGAACACGCGATAACGGCGTCGAAAGGGGTAGCAATGAGGAACTAGTTGCTTGGTTGTGTTAGGGTAGTCCATAGCAACCCAATACACATTTTTATAACACAACTCTTCGGAAGATTCACCATGTTTCGTCCGATACGGGAGTTTCACCCTATAAGCGCGTGTAAACTCACGAGAGAGAAGTGGATGCCGGTGAAGCGGCCCACACCCCGGGGTGCAATCTTTGCCATCCAAAGCACACAACACAACTATACTAACATGGTATGAAACCCCTATGTCGTGGTGGTGTCACGGCAGATGCCATGGGATGGCTAAAGATGTGGGGACGAAGGACGCTGGAGGTGCTCGGGGAGGGATCACGCGACGAGTAGCCGCGTGAGGTACGAAGTAAACACTGCAAACAACACGATCTACCCAGGTTCAGGGCCCTCGTGAGGAGGTAAAACCCCTACTCCTGCCTTTCTCTATGTATTCTGGTGTCTCACCGAGTAGCCACAGTACAATGTTCTTGCTACCGAGTAGCCACTCTTCTCTCTTTGTGATGAACTAGGTCAAGAATCTAGGGTTTCCTCTGTTCCAGTATGCGATGCCTCACGCAGGAGGCGGCGGGGCACCTTATATACACGGTGCCCAGCCGGATACGTCCAAACATGGACAAGTGTCGACATAGTGTTCACATCGTCCTTCTTCCGGGTTCCCGCTGACAGCTTTGGTTCCTAACCTTGGCTGCATCTGGAAAGTCGTTGGGCAAAACAAGGGGACAGACTGGTATCACTGTGCCAAACACAGTGTAGGCCCTCCTTATCCTGCGACGGCCTGCTTCCATGCTGTCACTGTCAGGCAGGCCGGTCCCAGATGAACAGTAGTTCGAATACTGCCAAGTACGGACCCAGGATACGCGGGATCCTGTGTCAGAACGGCTCCTTTGACTTTCTGGCCCGAGTAGGTTCCCGCCAATTTTACTCGGGCCAACTCTTCTACTCGAATGGACAGAACTTGAATGATTCTTCCTTCTGGTCATCTTGAGGTGAGACCGAGTAGCAGTCAACCGGGTAGCAAGTACCGGGTAGGCGGCTACTCGACCAAACCTCTCTTCTGACAGTTGCTTTTACCACTTGCCTTTACCCTACTCGGGGGTAACCCCCCGACAGCAGTCCCCGAAGCTGGTTGAGTCTTGCGGACTCGTTCACTAGGCTCTGCCAGCTTAAAACCAATTTTTGCAACATAGCCCTTGAACCTCAAGATGCCGAGTAAAAGACCTCCGAGTAGTACTTTAGAAGGTACCTTGAGTTTCCTGTCTTCCGAGTAGCACCAGCTCTCTACTCTGTAACCGAGTAGAAAGACTTAGAGAATTTTTCCTCTGGCGTCTCTGCAGCGCAGAGCACAATCCAGGCTTCCGTGCTGCAACTGGACGCGTGTCAAGCATCCGTGACCCCGTCGTTTCGCTGCCACGACACGACGTTCCACGCGCCCAGTTTTCACGGGGCGGGCCCACTGGCTCGTTATGTCCCATCACGCGCAGTAATTGGCCACGATCTGGTAGTGGGATCTGCTGCGGCCGTTACGCGCGCGTTCCGCGCTTGCGTGCGTTTCTATCCGGCCACAGGCCCCACCACACGGGAATCATGGCCACGATTGATCCCACTACCCCGATGGTAACGGTAGCCTGAGGCGAGGGTATAAATACCCCCACCGGTAACTTCCCTTTCTCCTCCCTTCGCACTTTTCCCCTTTCATCTCTCTGTTCTTCTCCGCCGCCGAGCTCTCCGCCGCCGCGCAACCTTTCGCGCCGCCGCGGACTCACCCAATCCACTCACCACACTCCGATTCTTCCCATCTTTCCTGCTCATGACCATGTCTCGCGCCGGCTGGGCTGGTTCGCACGTCACCGCCGAGGACTGCGCCTGGCTCGTGAACACCCGGAGGGTTCCTCCTGGTGTTCAGTGCCGGCCGTCCGAGGGCGAGATCGTGCCAACCCCGCGGGAGGGCGAGCATGTTGTCTTCCTGTCGCATTTCGAGCGCGGATTCGGCCTTCCGGCCTCCGACTTTCTCCGCCGCTTCCTGGACCACTTCGGTCTCCAAATGCATCACCTGCCACCAAACGTCGTCGTCTTCCTCGCCTACCACGCCGTGGTATGCGAGGCCTTTCTCGGTATCCACCCCACTACAGATACCTGGCTGAAGTATTTCCATCTTCGCCAGCAAACCACCGGGAAGAAGGATGGCGCGGCCGCCAGCGCCCGCGCGACCGATACTGGCTGCGCCATGATGGTGCAGCGGTCGGGGACCAATCACCCTCGCATCAAGGGTTTGGAATCCGTCCGGATGTGGCAGAAGACCTTCCTCTACGTCAAGAACATCCCCGCCACGGAAGGAGGCCAGGTAACTGACAGAATCAATCTGCCCGCTTGGAGTACTCGTGCTCCATCCGGGAAGAATTGGATGGCGAAGCCCTCCAACGACCTCAACTCGATGGAGATAGACGAGCGGCTCGGTGCTCTAATCAACGAGGGCCTCAAGAGTGATGATCCTGTGGCTTGCTGGATCAAGAATCGCGTGTTGCCTCTGCAGGAGCGCAGCCATCTGATGTGCTATATGGGAGGCCCCCGCGACTGCACCAGAACGACCACCATCGAGCTCGACAACACGGATGTTCCCGTGCACGCCAGGGCCATCCTGACAACAAGCCTTGGTGACCACTGGCAGTATGGGTTCATCCCATTCAGCCGCACGAAACCGATTCCCCGGGTACGTTCTTCTTATTCTGCTTTCGATATTTGCCATCCGACTAGAAACTCTTCTCCCTTGGCTGCAGTTAGCAACTGCATTCTGTACCGAGTAGAGTACTTAGTAGCCTTGCATAGGCTTAGTGTGCTTTGTCCCTGCACGCCTTGTCGGGTAGGATATTCAGTAAGGTTGCTTAGGCTTAGTGTGCTTTGTGTTTGCACGCCTATCCGAGTAGAACATTCGGTAAAATTGCTTAGGCTCAGTGTGCTTTGTGTTTGCACGCCTATCCGAGTAGAACATTCGGTAAAATTGCTTAGGCTTAGTGTGCTTTGTGTTTGCACGCCTATCCGAGTAGAACACCTGCCTGCTACTCGGCTAACTCGTGACACTTCTCCGCTCTTCAGGTCCTCAATCGCCAGCTTATGGAGAGCTGTGAACGTTTCGAAGGCAATTGGTTTGCTGACCGCGAGGAGGACGACAAGGCCTCTTTTGAGACTGCAGACCAGATCAACCTTCCTCACTCCCCTACGACAGAGAAGCAACCTGCCGAAACATCCCTTCGCGACTGGTCTGATGACGAGTTCGAAGGTAAGTGAATTCGCGCTCTCCCTCTGCGAAAAGCACAAGCCCTTTGCCTGTTGTTTCTGAAGTGTTTTCTTTCCTCCCTATTTCACAGATGCTGCAAATGCTGAGGATGACGACGAGGACGAGGAGGAGAAAACCCTTGAGGTCAATCCTCTTTCTGTTGCTGCCCCAGCTACCCGCAAGCGGACCGGCAGCGGCGCCCCAGAGCCCCCCGCCAAGAAGAAGAAGTTGACCGAGAAGACGACTAAGAAAGCGGTCGTGAAGAGAACGAGGCGAACAATTTCCTCTACCACCGCGTAAGTTTCTTCTCGGTTGCACGTTTCAGTTTGCTTTGCTCTTCTCGGTTGACTCCCAATCCCTTTCCTTCACTGTTTTCTCTTGTTTTCCTCTGCGCTTTTCTTATCTTTGATTCCAATTTCCTCTCCAGAGCCCCCTTGAACGCGGATGCCGCTCTTGCATCCAGCGAAACTCAGAAGAAGACTGCCATCGATGTCGACAAGCTAATCGACCTCGATGGCGACGAGAACAATGCCGCCAATGCACCACTACAGGGCACTGATGCCCAAACCACTGACACAGAGCAGCAATCCCGCGTCGAACAGGAGGCGCAGGGCACTGCTCATCAAGAGAGGCCACCTTCCCCTCCGGCTGACACCGCCGAGGGGAACCAAGACCGTGACCAGGAGATGCACGATGATGACGCCGCCGTCGAGCGGCAAGAAGCCGAACCTGAGCAGCCAGACACAGACGCTGCCGGACAAGAGGATCCTGCTGCCGAGCAGCGGGTAGACGATGCAGCCATGACTGAGGAGTATCCCCTGAGCAGTGCGCAACCAGGCGCTGCACAGGGTAGCGCGCAACCAGATGCTGCACAAAGTGGTGGGTCCGTGGTGCTACCCATTGGTCAAGGCTCTGCACCGCCAGACTCCTCCTTGGTGCCACAGACCAAGGACACAGCCAGCCCTCCTGCCGGGCGAGTAACCAGGAAACAAGCCCTAGATGCTCTGAAGGAGGCAGTCGAGAAGAAGGCAGCCGAGAAGAAGGAAGCCGAGATGCAGAAGGTCGAGAAGCCAACCGCCCAGAAAGAGAAGGCAAAGAAGAAAACTGCCGACAAGCCGCCGCCGACACCAGCTGGCCAGTCCAGGCAGCTGGTTATCCGCAATCCCAGTGCGGTTCCTGCCGCCGCTACCGTAGCTGATCAGCCCCTCTACCCGGATTATATGGTGAAGGTCAGCCAACAGCGCCAGATTGGCCTTTCCGCCGAGGACCGGAAGATTGCTCTCACAAAAGGAAGGAAAGCCTTGGCGGTGGACTCCGGGCCCTCGGCCCCAAACCAGGACAGATCCTCCATTGCTTCTCGGGGAGCTCAAGACCAGGCAATATCATCCCAGAGCCTTGAGCAGGTACTCGACCTCATTGGCTTCATTGATGCCAAATGGGATAGCAAGATTCTCGGCAACCCCAACTGGAACGGCATCGATCTGGGCGACATCGACCACATGCGCCAGGACTGGAACAAGGTGGACTTGGGTTGCAAACCCATGACCGTCTCGACCACTTCTGCCACTCTGGCCGCCAAGATGTTCGTGCACCGCAAGAACGCAGAAGATCTCGAGCAGTCTTACGCGGTAAGCCTCAACTTATCTTTTCCGAGTTGCATCTCTACTTCTTTTCTTCTCTTCCTCTTATCCTTATCCATCACCCAGTCCCCGAGATTCTGGCCGAGTAGGCGGATACTCTTCCGAGTAGCCGCCTTCTCGGGTGGAATCTCAAATACTTTGCCTGACACTTGTTTCTTTTGCTTCTCAGAATAGTGTACTGAAGCGGACCGACTTGCACCGCCGACTTCTCTGGAACCACGCCATTGCCAAGAGGCGTATTGCCGCCCTTGAGAAGGAGAAGGTGAGCGCCGAGGAAGCCGACAAGGAGGTTATGAACAGTACCATGAGGCTGTCCGAGATGGAAGGTACGCTTCTCGCTTACGCGGTTCTTGCGTTTTTTGTTTACGCCCGCTATTGCTTTTTGCGTTAACCATTTCTACTCTGCAGGGAAACTGAAGGCCCTGGCTGACGAGCACTCGAACTGCCGTGCCTTTGTTGCGAATGCCGAGACCACCATCAAGAAGCTTGAAGGTAAACCTCCGTCTACTCGGTTTGCCCTTGTGTCCGTTTCCTTTGCTTCTCTGCTAACCGTGCTTTGCTCTTTTCAGAAGATCATAAGAAGTTTGTCTTAGAGCATCAAGATTGCCTCAAACCTGCAGAGGTGGAGGTGCGATTAGTAAGCCAATCTGCAGCTCTGCAGAGTGCACACACTACCGAGATGGAGACGCTGCAACTCCAGCTGCAGAAGGCACTCCAGGATGCTGTCAAGCTTGGCGACGAGAGGGACAGAGCCATCGCCGAGAAGGCAAAAGCCGAGACAACCTTCAATGCCAAGATGAAAACCCTCGAGAAGGAGTGCGAGGTACTGAAAAAAGCCAATGCTGGGCTCTTTTCTCAGCTGGATGGGCTCCGCTTGCTCGAGGAGAAGCACGTGTCCAATGAAGAAACATGGAAGACCCAGCTGCAGCAGCTGCGCCACGAGCTGAATAGTAAGTTCTTTCCTTTCTGCATCTCTTCTTCTCGGTCATACCTCTTCTCTGATTCTGTTACTGAACTTGTCGCTTGCTTCTTGCAGAAATCTTTCCTGACATCGTGTCCGCTTGCGCCCCTGCTCTGGCCAAGGCCCAAGCAGCTCGTGTTGAGAAGGGCGAGGCTGCGGACACCAGAGCCGACATCGAGGACAGCCTGCTGGTGATGCGAGGGCACTTCGAACGCCTAGCCGGCGTGGGCACCGACCTAGTGCGCGTCGGCTTCGAGCTTCACAAGCTGTTCTGGCCTGAAGATTCCGCGCCGACAACCATCGATGGCCTTGCTCTGAAGCTGCGCAATGTGAAGGCCGAATTGAAGAAGTGGCGCGCCTCGGGAGCTCGGCCAGGCGCTGATCTGATGCTGCTCTGCGTCGCCTCCTGGTACGAGAATCTGAACATGCAGGTCATCCGCGGGAAGCGCGCCAATTCCAAGTGGGAGATGGATCCCAGCTGCGTGACCACGCGCCAACTGATTGCGTATGAGGTTGCGGAGTGCGCGGACACAGCAACCTTCATCGATGGCCTCCCTGAACCCGACACCGAGATGGAGGAGGACGAAGAAACTGATCTCGAGTTGGGCTTCTTCGATTCTCCCCAGGGCAAGGGGAAGGCCGCAGTCATCGCGAGTAGCGATGAAGAGACCGAGGAGATCGACACCGCTGCCCTCGAGTTCGGCACCTCATCAGGAGCCGCACTCGACAACACGGTGCGCACCCACGCCCCCGAGACCGGCTCTGCTTCCGCGACAGCGCCCATCTCGGTGGCCACTGCTACCTCTGAGCAGCTCGCCACCGAGCCTGACACCGAGCAAGCGAAGACTGCTGATGCCAGCGCAGAGGCGGACGCCACCAAGGCCGCCGAGGAAGGCGAAGCAACCAAGGCGAGCACCGAGAACGCCCCATCAACCTGAATTTGATTTCATCCTGCAAATTTCTTACTCAAACACTTATCAGATCCCCGGGATGCCGGGAGCAGATGTATCAGACTATTTTATTCCGTTGCTACTCAATTTTATTCCCACTTTTGTTATTTCCAACTTAATCAATTTGTTCAACCTGGGCTGGATGCCGAGTTGCGTTATCATGCGAGTCCCCGAGTTGCATTTCTTATTCACTCTCCCTTTTCGTCTCAACTCTACCCGCAACTTGTTGCTTTTTTGGTATTCGAGTCACAAGAGTTAAAGAGTAGAGCTGCAAATACTTAGCCGCTTAGAAACAATCATAGTAACGCAGCCCACCACTTAGCCGAAAAGACAATTCACAGAACAGTAATAAAAAACCCTACTCGGTTCCTGCACTCTTCTTTTCCTTAGTAATTTTTCTTGTGCTCATGGACCTTTTGCTTGTTCTCTTGCTTGCCATGAAGCCGGGTTTCGGACAGCAGCAAAGTCGAAGAGTTGGCATGTAGATTTAAACACAGTACTCAATGTACCTTTGAATTTTGAAGTAGAGCAACCGAATAGGCAAAAGGGTAAAGCCGAGTAAAAACACTTAGAGCAATTTTGGACGAGGGCAGTCCCCGAGAACAATTTTAGATTGCAGAGTAGAATTTCAACTCGGATAAGAGGGTACATACACATCTTTGCTCACGAATAAAAACGACGGAGTAGAGCTACATTCCAAGGGCGCTTGGTTTCCTCTCCAGATTTATCTGCCCTGTTCGCCTGTGGTGGGCGCACATCTACAAGATAGTACGCATCATTGTGCAGCGCTTTGCTCACAATGAAAGGCCCTTCCCATGGAGGAGACAACTTGTGCATCCCGGCTGTGCGCTGCACAAGCCTAAGGACCATGTCTCCTTCTCGGAAAACCCTTGGGTTCACCTTTCGGCAATGATAACGCCGCAGGTTTTGCTGGTAGATAGCCGAACGTGACAGAGTCAGCTCTCTTGCTTCTTCAAGCAGGTCAACGTCGTCTTCTCGAGCTTCTCTCGCCTCCACCTCAGTGTAGAGGGTTACTCGGGGGAAGTCATGCTCTAAGTCTATTGGCAACACGGCCTCAGCCCCGTATACCAAGAAGAATGGCGTGTAGCCGGTTGACCGGTTGGGGGTAGTCCTTAGACTCCACAACACCGCTGGCAACTCATCTAAGCAACACCCAGGTGTTTTCAGCAGCGGCTCCATCAGCCTTGGCTTTATGCCTGCCAGTACCATGCCATTTGCTCTTTCAACTTGCCCATTGGAAGCGGGATGCGCGACTGACGCAACGTCCAGTCGGATATGCTTATCTCTGCAAAACCGCACCATTGCTCCCTCAGCAAAGTTTGTGCCGTTGTCGGTGATGATACTGTGCGGGTAGCCATATCTCAGGATCACATCCTTCACGAATTTCACAGCCGTGGCCCCATCACACTTCCGAATAGGTTTCACGAACTTGTCCACCATGACCAGGATGTGAGTCATGTTTCCTCTAGCCGGCTGGAAAGGCCCAACCATGTCCAAACACCAAACAGCAAATGGCCAGGTGATAGAAATTGTTTTCAACTCGGAAGCAGGCATGTGAATCTTACTCGCGAACATCTGGCAGCCTGTGCACTTCCTCACGATATCCTCAGCTTGCTGCAGTGCTGTGAGCCAGTAGAAGCCATGCCGGAAAGCTTTCTGGACTAGCGCCCGAGAAGAGGCATGGTGCCCGCATTCTCCTTGGTGTATCTCTACCAGGATCTCTTCTCCTTCTGCTGGGTCCACGCAACGTTGCAGCACGCCAGTGGCACTTCTCTTGTGTAGCACGTCTCGGACTATAGTGTAGCCCTTGGATCTTCTCTGAATCTGCTTTGCAGTAACCTCATCTTCTGGCAAGGTACCGTCCCTTAGAAAGGATAATATGGGCATAGCCCAACTCGGTGTCTCCCGCGCGGGAAACACTGGTTCGTCCAGTTCCATTGGGACAGGCTCTTGTGGTTGCTCAGGTGGAGTAGGAGCGCTTCTCTGAAGCCCAGACCGATTAGCAAGGACTTCCTCAATGAATGCGACAGTCCCCGGGTTAAGGACAGCAGTCCCCGAGTAAGGAGTGACAGTCCCCGGGTAAGGAGCGGCAGTCCCCGAGTAGGGAGTGGCAGTCCCCGGGTTTCCTGTTGCACTCTCCCAGTCAATCTCCATGGGATCAGATTCCTCACTTGGCAGAGAAGGAACGAATATAGACTCCGAGTTGGGAGAAGGCTTGATGGATGGCTTCCTCAAATGCTCCAAGGCGATTCCCGCCGGGATGGATTGCCGAGAAGATCCCAACTTGGATAACTCATCTGCTGCTTCGTTCTCTGCTCGGTGAATGTGCTGGAACTCACAGCCTTCGAAGAACCCAGTCATAGACTGCACCAGGAAGCGGTATGATGCCATGTTGGCATCTAGAGCATCCCATGTACCCGAGACTTGCTGCACCACCAAATCTGAATCTCCATAGCATATTATGCGCTGCACGCCAACCTCCTTTGCTACTCGCAAACCATGCACCACTGCCTCGTACTCTGCTACATTGTTGGATGCCTTGAAGTGAATCTGCAACACATACTTGAGCTAATCTCGCTTAGGTGACGTAAGCACAACACCAGCACCAAGGCCTTCCTTCACTTTTGAGCCATCAAAGTGCATCTTCCAGTAGTTAGAAACTGGAGCAGGAGGTTCATACTGCACCTCGGCCCAGTCCACCAGGAATTCCGCCAGAATCTGAGACTTGATGGCTTCTCTTCTCGTATATGCGGGTGCATACGCGGCTAGCTCGATTGCCCACTTGGCTACTCTGCCACTCGCCTCCTTGTTACCCATGATGTCCGAGATGGGAGCAGAGCTCACAACCGTGATGGGATGCTCTTGGAAATCATGCTTCAGCTTCCTGGCGCCTAGGTACACACCATAGGTCATCTTTTGGTAATGCGGGTAGTTCTGCTTGGAACTGGACAGCACTTCACTGAGATAATATACTGGGCGCTGCACACTCTTGCCTTCTTCTTCTCGTTCCACCACAATCACCACGCTGACTACTCGGTTAGTCGCAGCAATGTACAGCAGCATTGGCTCCTTGGGTAGCGGACTAGCCAAGATGGGAGCACTAGCCAGCATTGCTTTCAGCTCATTGAATGCCACATCCGCTTGCGGAGTCCAGACAAACTTGTCACTTTTCTTCATTAGCTGGTACAGAGGCAGGGCCTTCTCGCCCATTCGGCCTAGAAACCGGCTCAGAGATGCCAAGCAACCTGTGAACTTTTGTACATCTTTCAGTGATCTCGGCAAAGACATGCTCTCAATAGCTTTTATCTTTGAAGGATTGGCTTCAATGCCCCGACTAGAAACCAGAAAACCGAGTAGCTTTCCAGCCGGTACACCAAAGGTGCACTTACTCGGATTCAGTTTCATTTTGTACTTGCGTAGGTTAGCAAAGGTTTCCTCCAGGTCGGCAAGCAGAGTATGTGTTTTATTCGTTTTGATGACAATGTCATCTACGTACACCTGCACATTCTTGCCGAGCTGGTCGTGCAAGCATTTCTGCATGCATCTCTGATAGGTTGCACCCGCATTCCTCAAGCCAAAACACATGACACGATAGCAATAAACCCCGTACGGGGTAATGAAAGCAGTCTTTATTTGATCAGCAGGGTTGAGTGCAATCTGGTGAAAACCAGAGTAGGCATCTATGAAAGACAACAGTTCACAACCAGCAGTGGAATCGATCACCTGATCGATGCGAGGTAGCGGGAAAGAATCCTTGGGGCATGCCTTGTTCAAGTCGGTGTAGTCGACACACATGCGCCATGCAGTGGCAGCCTTGGGATCCTCCTTCTTCTCGACCATGACCGGGTTGGCTAGCCAATCCGGATGCAGCACCTCCATGATGAAATTGCTTATCAGTAACTTGGTGATCTGGTCACCAATGGCCTTCCTTCTCTCATCTCCGAAGCGGCGCATAGCCTGCTTCACTGGTTTGGCGTCAGGACGCACATGTAAAGAGTGCTCAACCAACTCCCTCGGGACTCCTGGTAGATCTTCATTGGACCAGGCGAATACATCCCGATTCTCACGGAGGAAGTGGATGAGCTCGCTTTCCTATTTCTCCGCCAACCCGGAGCCAATGATGGCTACGCGGTCGGGGAACTCGGGGTCGACCTGGACCTTCTTTGTCTCCTTGGCAGCCTGGAAAGCAGTGCCGTGCTGGGTACTCGGCACACCTTGCGCGCCAGCTTGCGCGGATTGCGCCATAGCTACCACCTCATACATCTTCTTCTTCTCGGCAGCAATCACCATCGACTCCGCCAACTGGGAGCTAGCAGAGGCACACTCCATGGACTTCTTGTAATCACCAGAGATAGTAATGATGCCATTGGGACCAGGGATCTTCATCTTCAGATATGCAACATGAGTAGAGGCCATGAACTTGCTCAGAGCAGGCCTGCCGAGTAGAGCATGGTAAGGGCTCTGATGATCCACCACCTCGAACTGCAGGCGCTCTGTGCGGCAGTTATCCCTGGTGCCAAATAGCACATCGATCCACACTCGGCCAATCGGGTTGCACGAGATCCCGGGCACAATGCCATGGAAGGTGGTCTTGCTAGGCAGCATCATGTTCTCGGCCAGGCCAAGCTTCTCGAGTGTGTCTTTGTACACGATGTTGATGCTGCTGCCGTTGTCGATTAGCACCTTGCTGAACCTCACATTCTTCTCGGGACCCAGGAAGGTAGGATCCAGCACCAAGGCATAGCTACCCGGATTGGGCATCACCTTGGGATGATCTACTCGGGACCACCTGATCTCCTGGTCACACCAATACATGTAGTGAGGGACAGCAGGAATCACTGCATTAACCTCCATGGCCCGCCTGTGCTGTGATTGCTTGTCGACTGGCTCAGAAGTGAAGATCATGTAGCTCTCGTGGTGCTCTTGGTACTGATTGGAGCCTCCGCCCCCATTGTTGCCGTTGTTGTTGTTGCCCTGGTAGTTGTTGTTGTTGCCTCTGTTGTTGTTGTTGCGGTTGTAGTTGTTGTTGTTGTTGCGGTATCTCTCATTGTTGAAGTTCTGGTTGGCTCCTAAAGCCACCTGGTTCACATTCTCTCTTCTCGGGTACACTGGCGGCCGAGCTGCGGGTGCGCGAGTAGGCTGCACATTGGCATTGGCCGCTGGCAGAGGAGGAGGAGGAGGCAAGTCATCACTCTTGATCGCCTCCCACCACTCGCACTGCCGAGTAGTGTGGTTAGCAGGCCTCGAGGGGTGGTGAGTGTGAAAACTGCATGGGCCATCCTTCATGTCATCAAAGACAAACTTCTTCGGCTGCTCGGAGTTCCCGCTACCCGACTGAGAGGTGCGAAATGGCTTCTTGTTGCCTTGGCCCTGGTTCTGGTTCTGCCCGTAGGCTCCAACAGGTTTTTGCCTCTGGCTGCCACCAGCTCCAACAGTCACTGCATTCACCTCCTCAGGATCATACCGATTATCTACTCGGCGCTTGTTGCGAAACTCGTTGCGCTTGCTGTTGCTGAAGTTTCTTCTCGGCTCAGAGGAGTCCATCAGTGGCTGAGTGGGATCACCAAGTGCGTACTGATCCGCAATCTTGATAGTCTCCGCCAGAGTGTTCGGCATCTCCCTCTGCAATCGCTGCCACAGCATGCTGCCATGCCTGCATCCCTGCGCGAACCAAGTGATGGCCTGTGCTTCATTCACACCCTCACAGGTGTTCCTCAATGTGCTCCACCGAGTAAGATACTCGCGGTCTGTCTCGTCTTCTCGCTGCCTGCAAGCGGACAGCTGCTGTGGCCTATTCGGTCTTTTGTATGTGCTGGTGAAGTTGCTGATGAAGGCATCCGAGAAGTCCAGCCAGCAATTGATGCTGTTCTTGGGCAAGTTGTTGAGCCAAGTGCGGGCTGGACCCTCTAGCATCTGCGGAACATAGCGCACTGCCCATCTTCTGTTGCCGTTCGCGATATGGACCGCGGTGACATAGTCATTGAGCCAATCTTCAGGCTTGGTGCTGCCATTGTAGCTCTTGGTGCCTCTTGCAAGCTGTAAGTTCTTCACGGACGGCTCGTTCATGATGCGCGGGCCAAAGCACTCGGGGCCGGGAGGACCCGTGCTCTCCAGCCGCGCCGACAAGCTGATCCGGTCCAACTGATGCCTCGCATCTCCAGGCGCCAGCATGCGCTCGCCAACACGATCATGGACATCATAGCCCGCCATCTCCATGGCCGAGTAGCCATCATCATACCTGTCCACCTGCACAGCTGCAGGCTGCTCCACCGGGTTGGCGACTGGTGCCACTGCGCGCGGCTGCTGCCTCTGCCGAGTAGGCGGAGCAGCGGGACGCCGAGAAGGACCTGGGCGCGCTTCATCTCGGGCTCGGCTTTGAGCTTGATGGGCTTGAGAGCCTGCTCTTGCAGCGTTGTGTTCCTGCCCAGGCTGCTGCGGCACAGCAAGCTGTCTCGCGACAGCAGCCGGGTCATACACCTGCATTTGCCTGTCTCTGCCCGAACGCCCGCTGCGGCTCTTCTCGCGGCTGGGATGCGGAGACGAGGCCTGATCGTTAGATCTAGCCGCATGCGAGTGAACCACTTGCGACGCCCCAGCACCCGGGTTGGCCTTCCGGAACTCCTCGTTCTGCCTAGCAGCCTCCAACACCAACTCGTTGAGTCTTTCTTGCTGCCTAACACGCGCATCGCCATCTAGGCGAGGCAACTCGGCAGCTACAGCCTCTGCAGCTCTAAGTGTCTTGGCAGGTGTGCTATATCTGGGCCTAGTGGAGGTGTTTGCGGTGGCGGACTGAGCAGGAGCCTCTACAACTGTCGCCATCTCGGCACCAAGATTGCGCCGAGTGGCACCTACTCTGCTAGCCCTCCTAGCAACTGGCGTGAAGCCGTGAGCCTTGTTGTACTCAAGCTGATCTAGACTCAACTCCAACCTCACCTTATCCAACTCCGTCTGCTCGGCAAGCAGCTCCAGGCGTTGCCGCTCGAGCTGCTCCCTCATGGCCAGGAGCTCGATGTCGGTGGGAGTGGGCATGCCAGGACGCGTAGCCAACGCGGGAATGACCGTAGACGTGGAAGGCGGCAAGTTGCTCTCCTTCTCGTAGGGCCGGTGAACCCTGCCACCAGCAGCCGGTGCCTCAATCTCCTCGACGACGACCGCAGCGCCAGTAGCGGCTGCACCAGTGTTTGCCGCCAAGCCCGTCACCATCACCTCGGCGCAGTTCGCAGAGCGGCACGCGGGCCTTCCGCGAGCAGCGATCACCGCGGGAGGATCCTCCGCGTCATGCACCAGCTCGGGATACGCGCGGTTGGCGACGGTGGCGACGTAGACGAGGTGAGAGCCGAAGGAGATCACCGAGCCGCCCTCCGGCATGGCCCTACCGCCGAAATCGTCGGCGTTGTCGGTGACGAAGTCGAAGGAGCCGAATCTGTGGACAAGGCCACAGACCACGCGCTCCGCTGAAGAAGATCCCGTCCGAACAGAAACTCCAACCAGCGCCGCTGGTTGCCCCACGGTGGGCGCCAACTGTCGTGGTGGTGTCACGGCAGATGCCATGGGATGGCTAAAGATGTGGGGACGAAGGACGCTGGAGGTGCTCGGGGAAGGATCACGCGACGAGTAGCCGCGTGAGGTACGAAGTAAACACTGCAAACAACACGATCTACCCAGGTTCAGGCCCCTCGTGAGGAGGTAAAACCCCTACTCCTGCCTTTCCCTATGTATTCTGGTGTCTCACCGAGTAGCCACAGTACAATGTTCTTGCTACCGAGTAGCCACTCTTCTCTCTTTGTGATGAACTAGGTCAAGAATCTAGGGTTTCCTCTGTTCCAGTATGCGATGCCTCACGCAGGAGGCGGCGGGGCACCTTATATACACGGTGCCCAGCCGGATACGTCCAAACATGGACAAGTGTCGACATAGTGTTCACATCGTCCTTCTTCCGGGTTCCCGCTGACAAATTTGGTTCCTAACCTTGGCTGCATCTGGAAAGTCGTTGGGCAAAACAAGGGGACAGACTGGTATCACTGTGCCAAACACAGTGTAGGCCCTCCTTATCCTGCGACGGCCTGCTTCCATGCTGTCACTGTCAGGCAGGCCGGTCCCAGATGAACAGTAGTTCGAATACTGCCAAGTACGGACCCAGGATACGCGGGATCCTGTGTCAGAACGGCTCCTTTGACTTTCTGGCCCGAGTAGGTTCCCGCCAATTTTACTCGGGCCAACTCTTCTACTCGAATGGACAGAACTTGAATGATTCTTCCTTCTGGTCATCTTGAGGTGAGACCGAGTAGCAGTCAACCGGGTAGCAAGTACCGGGTAGGCGGCTACTCGACCAAACCTCTCTTCTGACAGTTGCTTTTACCACTTGCCTTTACCCTACTCGGGGGTAACCCCCCGACACCCTAGCTTGTGTTGGGATCCAGACGCTCCGTAGCCCCCTCCGGTGAAACCCTAGACCCGCTGGAGAAATACCGGACTTATACGGAAACACGCGGTAACGCCGTCGAAAAGGGGTAGCAATGTGGAACTTGTTGCTTGGTTGTGTTAGGATAGTCCATAGAAACATAATACACATTGGCAGAACACAACTCTTCGGAAGATTCACGATGTTTCGTCCAATACGGGAGTTTTTTTCACCATATAAGCGTGTGTAAACTTACGAGAGAGAAACACCCCGGAGTGCAATCTTTGCCATCAAAAGCACACAAAACACCTATACTAACATGGTATGGAACCCCCTAGCTTGTGTTGGGATCCAGACGCTCCGTAGCCCCCTCCGGTGAAATCCTACCTCCGCTGGAGAAATACCGGACTTATACGGAAACACGTGGTAACGGCGTCCAAAGGGGGTAGAAATGTGGAACTAGTTGCGTGGTTGTGTTAGGGTAGACCATAATAAATAAGGGGATTTATTATAAATTGATAAATAAAATTAAATATTGTAATTATAAATTTAACAAGCTATTTTGGAAGAAAAAATAAAATAAAAAATTTCTTTACCGTGTGCATGCACACGGCAAAGAACTGAAAAAAAAATTCCCGCGGGCACAGAAAAGTGGTATTCAATGTCAGTTCTTTGCCGTGTGCATGCACACAGTAAAGGACATATCTTTGCTGTGCGCATGCACACGACAAAGAACTAAAAAAAATTCCGTTCCGTCCGCAACGGAATGGCCACATGGCAGTTATCTTTGTCGTGCGTTTTCTTTACCGTGTGTTTTTCTTGATCTTTGCCGTGTACGATTATTTGTCGTGTGTCTTTGTCTGTACTAAACTGTGCGTTTTTCTTTACCGTGTGCGACACACGGCAAAGAAAATCAATGTCGTGTGCCCGATGGAATGCACACGGTAAAGAATCGAGCACACGGGAAAGATGTGCTCTCCCGTAGTGCCGCACGCTTATCAATCAACCACGTTGTTGAACCCATCTGGACTTTCCACTCATCGTTTGACGCCATGGGAGGCGAAGGCAAACGGAACTAGATCGCTTCATCCGATGTCCCCGATGTTATACCGATTCTCCTCCACACGCTGGCGTCCGAAACCTAGGTCCCACCTCGGCGGCGTGGCGTGAGTCGATACAACTTCTTGCCATGTTGTGTGCGGTGCAGCCCGACGCCGCTGCGACGCACCTGCAGAAGGTGATGCGCATCTGGCGTGGCGGCTCAAGGACCCAGCATCCAATTCATCTGTCCACGTAGTATGACCGTTGTTGCATATGCGCCGTTGCCGGGCTTCGTGCCCTGTTCCAAGTGGAGCTGTTGAGGTACAACTCCGCTGCATACAAACTGGTCGACAAAATGTCCGCACATGGCTGTACTATCATATTTATTTGCCCCTCCCATGGTGTTTAGCTTTTTTTTTACATACGATACCTTCAGAAGAGGGCCCGTGCTCCATTATTATTGAAATAACGGAGCACACCGCCACCGCCAGCATTCACGAGTTATTACAACAAACTGGAGTCCAGGAAACATAAAAGAACAACCCTAAACTCCCAACAGTCTGAACAAAAGCACAGCACGGAACGGGAGTTTCTATCAGCCAACCCACAAGTCTGGGCGCCTAACAGGTTTCTAGAAGAGCCCCAACACGACGACAAAAGGCAGAAACCGACAACTACCAAGGAACCCAAAACAAGGTTGACATAAACAGCCGAAGTGAAGAACCCAGCGCGAGAGAAAGGCGCCCCTCCTAGATGATGTTCTCCTGATCATCAGCCTCCGTGTCTACATCCTGTGAATCTTCGATTTGTAACACCGCCTCAGGGGCACGGGTATTAGGAGACGGGTCCATTGCACGCGAGTACGAATGAGCATTTCAGCTCCTCCCCTGATGTCAGCCTGCTCTTGAGCGGGATGAAGACCTGCCTAATAGGTCAAAAAGACACAAGCATAGCTAATTAGTTCAAAAGGTGTTTTTATTAGTTTCTTTTCAAAACAATCTCGATTTCTGAGCTTCCAAATTGCCTAGCACACCGCCGCTATCCCAGTAATTTGAATGTTCCTACTCGCTGAGAGATGTTGAGGAATCCACCAAAAAAATTGGTGAAAGGAGCCTGGTCGATCACCAGCGCCTAAAGCTGTCCCAACTACTGACCACACATATTTAGCTGCATCGCAACGAAAGAACAGATGAAGGATAGACTCCTCGTCTCTGCGGAACTGGCAAATGGTGCTCCCCTGCCATTTTTTCTTCCTCATGTTATCTTTAGTAGAGATTGCATTGTGCTAAATCAGCCAAAGCCAGATCTTGATTTTGTATGGGATTTTTGCTTTCCAAAGATGTTTGAATGATCTGTCCACTCTATTACTGGAAAGGTGAGTGTGCATTGTTTTGACTGAGAAAATCCCATTCTTTGACCATTTCCACCTGGGACTATCATCTAAGTCATTACCAGCTAACTTATTATGTAACAATCTCATACTCTCCTGAAGGTCCCCTGTCAGCCATCTTCTGAAATTAAAAACCCACCTTCTAGCAGCCATCTGAGCTACAGTGACGGTTTGATCCTGGCAAATCTCAAAAAGATTTGGGAATGTCGCTTTTAGAGGAATGAAACCACACGAGGCATCTCCCCAAAAGTCTGTTCTTTTTCCATTGCCAATTACCATGTTTCAACCAAGGAGATACAATCCCCTAATGTGCAGAAGATCTGACCAAAACGCCGAGTTCATTGCCCTATGCTTGATATTGTAAATACCCCCATCACCAAGGTACTTAGCTCTCATGAATCTCTGCCAAGGGCCATCTCCTGCTTCCAACTTCCACCACCACTTGCACATGAGGCTGATGTTAACCCTGGAGATATCTTTGAGTCCAAGACCACCTTTTAACTTAGGCCTACAAACTAGTTTCCACTTCACCAAATGATATCTTTTTTTACTGGAAGAGCTCTGCCATAGGAAAGCTCTCATGGGCTTATCTATTTCCTCCAAAGTAGTTTTATGTAAAAGGAACATAGACATATGATAAGTTGTGACTGAAGAAAGGCAAACATCAGTTCTGATGACCCTGCCCCCAATAGACAGGGCCCCTCCCATCCAGCCATCCATCATCTTTTTCAATTTTTTACTTAGGAATTTCATCTCCTTCACAGAGTTTCTCTTAACATTAACAGGAACTCCAAGATATTGAATAGGCCAAGCTCCCATATGACAGGTGAACATCTCTGCATACTGATGTTGTTTATCTCCATCATCCAGAACCATAAACACCTCACTTTTTTCAAAATTTATCTTGATGCCCGACATACTCTCAAATATGTATAGAAGTAGTTTTAAATTTCTAGCCCCTTCCAGGTCATCTTGGATAAAAAGAATGATATCATCAGCATACTATAGGATAGCAATCCCTTTATCCATCAAGTGATCAGCTAATCCAGTGATCAGGCCTGCATCCTGAGCTCTATGCACCATCTTAGCTAAATTTTCAGCAGCAGCATTAAACAGAAAAGGGGAGAGAGGATCCCCCTGCCTGACACCTTTAAAACTCACAAAGTAAGGGCACACATAGTCATTCACTTTAACACTTAAGAGTCCCCTGGGTAATGACATTATTAAGCCAGCCCATCCATCTCTCACTGAAGCCTTTATGTTTACATGTTTCCAGCAGAAAGGTCCAGTTCACCTTATCATATGCTTTATCAAAATCAATCTTCAAAATTACACCCTGTTTCCTTCTGAATTTAGACTCCTTAAGCACCTCTTGCAGCAATTCTACACCATCAGTAATGTTTCTGCCCTTGATAAAAGCAGGCTGGCACTTGTTGATCAAATTCCCATGAAAGGTTCTATTCTGTTTGTCAGCACCTTTGTGATGATTTTGAATATCACCTGAAGCAAGAAGATAGGTCTGTATTTCTTGATACAGTTAATTCTTGCAAGACTAATTTTATGTTGGAAGAAATCATTAAAAAGATCCAACATATCACTCTTTATTACAGGCCAGATAGAATTCAACAGGAATCCCATCAGGTCCTGCAGCTTTATTCCTTTCCATTGAATTCACAGTCTCATGGATTTCTTCTAAGGTGAAAGGAGCTTCCAGAAGGATTCTGTCTTCTTCTGAAAGAGTTTCTTCATGTGTCCACACCCCAGGTCTCAAGTTAAAGCCAACAAAAATGTCAGGGCCAAAAAGATCTCTATAAAAACTTGTAGCATGAGCCAACAAGTCAGGGGTCCCTTGAATAACATCTGAGCCATCATTCAGAGAGAACATCATCTTTTTTCTTCTTCTCCCATTGGCAATTCTATGGAAAAACTCTTCTTCTCCCATTGGCAATTCTATGGAAAAACTCAGTATTTCTATCACCTTTCAAGAGCCAGTTTTCACTGGATCTTTGTTGCCGGTAGGCTTCCTCATCTTCAAAAATCTTCATGGGTGCTTTCTGAACTTGCCCTTTTATAATTATCTGTTCACGGGAAAGTGGTCCACTTTCCTCTTTATGATGTAATCTTCATGAGTGCTTTCTGAACTTGCCCTTTTCTAATTATCTCTGTTCACAGGAAAGTGGTCCACTTTCCTCTTTATGATGTTTAGCTTTTGTGGTCGATCTGTTTTATCCTAAATTTATGATGATCCCATGGCATTGCTTAGCTACGTGATGATCCCATGGCATTGCTTAGCTACGTAGGTTGTTCTAGTTTTTGATGGTTAAGTTGCATACGCAATGGCAGTACTTGGTCAGTTCAATTCAGTAGCAACGAAGCATGAAGGTAAGCAAGGGCGGCAGTAACGTAGCTTAGCAAGGGTAGGAATGATTCACTCTTTGTTGTGAACAAAAGGAGTACTTGGTTGGTTCAATTCAGTAGCAACGAAGCATGAAGGTAAGCAAGGGTAGCACTAACGTAGCTTAGCAAGGGTAGGAATGATTCACTCTTTGTTGTGAACAAAAGGCCTTAGTAAAAGTAACGCAGCTACTGGTTTGTATTTGGTCTGAGTGAAGTGCAACCAGTTAAACTTAATTTGAAGATGTGCTGATTGGAGCTCGGCCAGGACGGCCACTGTTATCTCCATCTCACCGGTGCCTCTTCAGGGGAGGAGCATGCGCTGGCTGACCAGGAGCTCGTGCCGGGATGCCGACATGCCATGGCAATCCTCTGAAACTGTTTCCGGGTGGAAGAACGCGGACGCTGTGTCTCCCGGCTGGCAGTGTGATCTGAAATTACGGTCATGTTCTAATTATATTGTTATTATCAGCCATTTAAATGATTCTTTATAAAAGGTTGCTGTTACATATTCTGTAATACAAATTTGTTGTTCGTTGACATAGGATTTGCGTCAGAGATTTTCAATTTGATACAGAATTATGTTCTGCAACACATAGATGTATTTTTGTATTAAGCAACATCTTCGGTGTGTGTAGTTCCTATTATTATGCTGCCAAGGTTACTTTGGGGAAAAACATATATTTTATAATATCCCATACGGATGCATCCTATAGATCAGAATTAACAATTAAGTACTTTGCATGTTCATGCATATCAGATATTTGTTTCAGGCTAATAGTAAAATTGAGATGTTTGTCGAAACAAGACTTGTAGTTCAGGAGGGTAGTGGATTCTTTTACAGAAACCAACCTTGTATCTTGCAGATGTTTGCTGATATTGTCACAATACAATTTGCAGTTCTTGGCTACTTTTACTAGTGGAGCGTCGAGAACAAGTCGTGGAAAAGACTCTTCATGTCAGTCTTTCTGGAAAAGACTTTGGGTCTGTTTGGATTAGTGGCTGGAGTTGCCCAGCAAAAAAATTGGCTGAAACGTTGGTTGCAAATCAGGGGCAAGACGAGGGCTGGCGAATCCTTCGCCAAAAAATTGCATGCCTATGTAACTCCTGTATTTCTATATTGTGAGACGATTATTATTTTTTAAATATTGGTGTTCATTGCCTTGATTTCGAGTACAGTGTATCTATTTGGTATTGAACATATCTCGATTTACTGTTGCATCTGGTCATCATTCTCCAAGCAGCATCATTCAGACGTTAGTGTATTATCTTTTCAGTTGTTCATCTAATTCCAAATCACAGAGCATGATTATGACCATTTGTTTGTCCGACTTGTTATTTGATACTCTAGGCAGAAGAAGAAAAATACAGACATTGTCTAGATATGTGATTTCTGTTCTATATTTAATTGAAAACAGTTCACATGAACCCTATCTTTTAGAGACTATTAGAATTAGCTCACTAAAAATTGCTGCCTTGCATTTGTAGCGAGAAGAATGACACTCTAAATTGTCTAAGTGAAGTCTCTACTTCACAGCACAATAGTCAGGATTTTGCAGGGTAAACAAAACAACAACTTTTTGCATCCATCAGCAACCTATAACTTGCATGGATCTATTAACTTATAGAGCACGCTGTCTTTCACGGCAAAGCAATCAGTCTCTCTTGTTACAATACCCTATCAGCATTATCTTTACAGTCAACATTAAGACAGGACTGTCAGACATGAAGAAACTGTTCTAACTTTCTGACGACGTAATGTTTAATATTGTCACCGATAATGCCATTCCAAAAAGAAATTCAAAATCATAGCCTTACTGATACACCTGGATAAAAGATAGGGAACAAGTGCTGATTCTGAGAGCACGAACATAAGGGCAAAATCGAAGCGAGCGATAATTCTTTTTCTTGGAACTGAAAGCAAACGGGTGATAGAGCCAGCTCCCTGAAACGTAGTTAGCAAGTTGTGGAGCCGTATAGCACAACATCATAGGTGATGGAGGCCACTGATTCTACTCTGATCTGACAGCCGCACGCCTCGGAGAACTCTGATGCCACAGACGACGTCTTGCCCCTCTGGCTCTGACGAGCTCGGCCACAGCCGGCTCCTTGCGCACCTTCCCCGCGTCATACTTCTCCGCCGCCGGGTGCTGGCTTGAGCCCCACTAGCTCATTCATTTCCAGACCCCATACATCGATGCTCATCAGCTCCGCGCCACCGACGTCGCCGCACTCAGCCTGTGACGCCGACGCCCCCGAACTCACGTAGCTTGCTTCCTGCGCCGACGACCTCCCATGCCGCTTGCGGTGCCAAAGCCCACCGGTACATGACAGTTAGACTAGCGCAAGAAGCGAGACAACTGCCGTGACGTCACGGAGTCGACGCGGTTTTCGTCGGGATGATGCGTGGAGGAGGAACTCGATTTAGGGACGACAGCGAAAACCACATATTGAGTTATTGGTCTTGGGCTGGGGCCTATCTAGGTCCTGGGCCGGGGCCCAGCTATCTGTTTATTTTCACCAGTGCCGATTTTGCATCCACAGGCCGGTAGTACGTTTCTAACTAATCACGTTTTTACCAATAGTATGAATTGATATCAGCCTCTAGATGTACGAAAATGAATGGTTGTTATTCATTTGAGGGCACCATAGAAGGCCTCTGGAAAAAATAACCCGATCAGAATCCTACCAACACTTCTACTCCGTACGAGGCAAGAAAAAAGGTTGCTGACTTCAACTCCAATACTACTTCCAAAAACACACAAAACAAAGCCAAAAGATGGCAGGGCAAAAGGCCACACCAAGAAGTGCATACGGCGGGACAGCCGGCGAAGTGCAAACTTCAGGAGGTTTATAGCGTTACGAGTGAGGTTCAGTTGTTGCGCCCACACTTCGACAAGCGACATGTAGATCACGTTGAACTCTTTGTGTTTTATATTTCGGAGGCACCTTTGATGAGGCATGCAGCCACAATGAGACGATGTCAGGGAAGTCGGTTTGACAGTTTATTACTAACAATGATAAGACATGATGTGGAATTTTGGTAGAGAGAAACTATTGTTCCGCCGCGAAAAGAGAAAAACTATTCTTCCTCTCGATCAAGATGCCTACGCAAGCATTTATAATTGGGAACTTACATATATACAGGTACACCAGGATAAAGAGAAATAACCTGTAAGCAGCAGCAACCGTCCCACAGATTTCCTGGTGCGTAGAGGTTGGTAATATGCTTGTGTTCAAACTGCTCGCCACACTGAGGGCACTGGAAAAAAATAAGATATGAATGCATGCTTAAGTTCAGCAATTTCACCCAGATATACACCATATACGTACATCTAGAATTTTATTTGTGAGCAAGACCTAACATAAAGTATAAACAGAATCATGCATGGTACCTTCGCACTATGGTGCCCGCAACGATTCAGCCACTTCTCTAGGCACGACCTGCCGTAAACATGCCCACAAGGAATGCAACTGCGTGCGGCAAATTGAAGACGATCAATGGGAAGTAATTTTCACTAGCTTCATAGTTTAAATGCACCCATGCATACATGTATCTGACATAAAGGAATAACACACTGGTATGCCTCAAGAAAGGAAGAAAATAACTGCTTGATATTATCACCAAATGTGATAAGTGGCACTAAAGGTTTACCAAAGACCCACCGTCAACAGCCCCCCGCTCCACTTAGCTACCAACCAGTGCCATAGGCAACCTCTAAAGCCTCAACGTGTCTCATTTGTGCTCACCGTTCCTGATGCCCCTCCGTTTAACTAAATAATCGTTCTGTAACTGCTACACAGTTGATATTGAGACGAAAAGAATTATTACCCAATTTACCAGAACACACGATCAAACATCCTGTTTTTTTCCCTTGGTAACCTAGTGAATGGTTGCAGGATTAAACGTAATACTTAACAATTACCAGAACACAGCCCCTTTATTCTGGGGTACAAGCAATGTTTGCCTATAAAAAAAATCTGAAACATGGGCAGCAGATTGATGCATTGTACAAAAAACTGCAGTTGACAGTACAATTTTTATGTGGGTTTGTAAATATTCTGAATTCTGATGAACTTAGCTACCACCCAGTGGTACCTCATAGACACCCTCTAAATCCTCAACCTTCTTAATCTTCTGTGCTCACCATTCCTACTACTCGCATTCAGGTCGCATACTCACAAGACTCGTTCTAAAACTGCTACACAGTTGATATTGAGACTGAAGGCGCTGTTACCCAATTTAGTGCTTACGGTGCGGGTAGCCTGTAACCTAGTGGTTGCAGAACTAAAATACTTAAAAATTACCATAACACAACCTGTTTTTTCGAGGGTACAATCAATGTTCGCCTATAAATAGAATTCTGAAACATTGGCAGCAGAGTTGGTGCATTGTAACAGAAAACTGCACTGGACCATCAAATTTCTATCTGGGTATTGTATATATATTCTGAGTCCTAATGAACACATTACGCAGCATTAAGCCGGTCACAGCAGCTAATTACCAACCAATCGATTATATCAGCTAAGAATCTAACACGCAGGCACAAAACAACGGCAAATATTTTTTCGGTGCCAGACCGAGTTGCAGGGTCAGACCATGTTCTAAACTTGAGCACAAGATCAGGCATGTGGCAGCAAGCTCAGCAGTAACCACCAATGGCAAAAATAAAACACAGCCGAGCCCGTCTCCCCCCTCACCAGATGCGGTGATCGCCGTTGCAGGTCCAGGGCTCCATGCAGACGGGGCAGGTGGGCGGCGGCAGTGGCGTGGTGACTGCGCCATCGATCCCTACAGACGCCGCGTCCACCATCTCCGTGGCGGCCGGAACCCTAGCTCCGGAATCGGACGGGGTCGGAGGAGACATTTGAGACAGTGGGGAGGGGAATGGAACTGAAGCCCACGCGGCGAAAGCTGCAGCTGAGTAAATGAGAGCGTGTGTACCGTTCAGGTGTTGTAGTACTACTTGTCCAAACATCTTTTCTGTTTAAATTTTTTTAAGACTAGCTATAGTGGGAGTATCATAGGTAACTTTTATTGTGATTTTTTGTCTTGAAAAAACAGGGTTTTGTTATTGTACCCTTGAAAAAACAGGGTACAAAAACCATGTATTACAATAACTAAAAGACTTAAAAATTGTCTAGCACTAGTCACATGCCAAAAGATCTATTCTTAGTCTAAGGTGCTCCACCTTATAGACATAGGACTAAGTGTTGTTAGACACCCCTTTTTCATCACGCTGCACCCTGAAAGATCGAGAGGTTAACTAGAGGGGGTGAACAGGTTAACTACAAATTTTAGCTTTTTTCGATTTAACAAGATAGTGCTCAAATATAGATTTCTAGATTATGCAACTAGGTGAACAATCCTATATGTTGAGCAAGTACAACTAGCACAAGGTGAATATATAACTAAGATAGTAGAAACAAGTAAAGGTAAGTTGAGGAATAACAGAACACAATGACGCGGGGATTTATCCCGAAGTTCACTTCCCAACGGAAGCTAATCTCCGTTGGAGCGGTGCGGTGCCACCAAAGTGGAACACTGAGTAGCCCTCAAATGGCACACCGTATCTCCTTCGAGTCCTTCCACCGATGTGGAGAGACTCGAATCACTATGTTGTTGTTGAGGTTGACAGCTAGAACCTTTACAAGGATGAGGCACACTCCACAACTTTGGAGAGTCCTCACCAAATCTCGAGAGCCACCAAGACTTCGAGAAATAAGATCCACGAGCACAAGAGCTCCGGGGATACCAACAAGCCTCCAAGCTCCGATGAGCTAAGAGCAACAGGATTCTTGGCTCCGATGAACTGAGAACAACAAGATCCCTAAAGGATGAGTGAGGTGATTTTTAATCGGCTTGGTGGAGTTGTAGATCGGGGATGTCTCCTCCAAATCTCAAAGTATCACGAGGTTTGGTTGGGGATTTGGGGAGATGCTTGAGCTTGAGTGTGGTCAACAATGGTGGAGAGAGTAAGTTTAATTGACACTAACTAAAGGTAGAGGATAGGCCCCTTTTATACCGGAGAGAGAAAACCGGCCGTTTGGGGGAGATCCCCCTCACTGCAGCGCACCCTGGCCTAGGGGGCGCCCAGGGCGGCCGGGACAGCGCCACCGTCCCACCCCGGCCTCGAGCCAACGTGGGGTCGGCTGGCACCCGGTCTGGGGCCGGTGCCCCCCTTCCCACCTCGGCCTGGAGCTGGCCCGGCCTGGGGGCGGGGCAGCGCCCAGGGCACCCGGCCTGGGGCCGATGTGGGGCAAGCCAAGCTTGGGGCACAGCCCGAGCAGCCCGGCCAGGCCGGCCAGGGAGGTCGGCTCCTCTGTTTTCTCTTTCTCCTTTTCCCATTTCTTTTATTCCTTTTCCCATTTCTTTTCTTCCTTTTTGTTGTTAATCACATGGATGTCCAAGGAGGTGTATGATCGCATTTCCCCATGATAGGCTCTGAACATACTTCGGGAAAATATTAGATCTTCCATATGTTGTGATCGAACAACGAAAACAAGATTAGGAACAAATGTCCTTTCAATCTCACCCTTTTTGATGTTTGATGACAACACATGGATTTGCATTACGAATAATTTATCGTGGCTATTTGCAAAGAGATAAAACTTATAGAGGTACTCCCTCTATTTGTGTGCCAAATCATAAGATATATATTTGATGAACAAATGGAGTGCCGTGATTATAATTCTCATCTCCCTTTATGTTTTATAGGTCAATAGGATATGTGATGCTAACATGATATTCATATGTGAAATGTGAAGATGATTCGAGAATAATCTAGCACTATAGATGGATATGTATAATCTATGAGTTTGTTGAATCAACTTTGAACCAAGTAGTAAAATAAATGTATAGGCATGATGACATCTTATATAAGTGATTGTATTGCACACAAAAAATCTCACCATAGATTGCATCTCATAGTAGATAGATAGATAAAGAATAACCTCATTATGGTCTTCATCACATCAAGTAGTGGGTAGATAGATAGTATGATAACCTTACTATGATCTTCATCACATCAAATATCACATCACATAGTAGATAGATAGATAGTACGATAGATAGTAGAGACATAGTCTTACAATAGCAACAAAGTTCAACGAAACACACAAATAGTAAGATCAACTAAGATCGAGGAAAGCAATAGCAATGAGAAGACGCAAATGGGTGCATGATATGCAATGCACTGCGTTGAGGATCATAATATTTCTCCCCCTTGGCATTAAGACACCAAAAAGGGAGAAAATGATGCACGTCCAATCACTCGTCATCATCCATCTCATCATCCGGCACGAGAACTTCATCAGTAGGTGCCTGACTGGAACTAGCTGCAGCTGCAAAGGAGGCCCCAAAAGGCCGAGAGAACTAGCATCATCACCAAGCCAGAAGGTGTGCTTTGACTTCCATGCGTCCTCCATGAGCTCCTCCGAGCTAGAAGAGCCGAGTGGAAGTTGAAGAGTTGTCATGATGTCCCGTTGGTTGCTAAGAGAGGCCTTGCCCTTGTGATAGGAGTGATAGTCTTGCTGATGCTTGTCAATAAAGAAGCAATTATCTTCTGAAGAGCCCGCTTATGCTGAAAGTGCCAGAAGCGGGGACATTAGGGTCTGGAGAAGAAGAGCTGGGGATACTGATGGTGCAGATCGTGCACTTGTTGGGAGACTCCAAGAGGAGGGTGTGATGAGCACAGCCGTAGGAGTTTTCCCTTTAGTTAAGAACCAAGGTTATCAATCCAGTAGGAGAAAGAGGACCTTCGGAAGGTTGATGCCACTAACGGTGGTGATGGCGCTTCACCGGTGTCAGCAACAACGTGGAACCTGCACACAACACAACCAAAATACTTTGCCCCAACGGTACAATGAGGTTGTCAATCTCACCGGTCTTGCTAAAAACAAAGATTAGACTTATAGTGTGGAAAATGGTGTATGCTTGCAGTAAGTAAAGAAAGCAGGAAATTGTTGTGGTTTGTTTAACAGTGTGGAAAATGGACCGGGGTTCATAGGTTCATTAGTGGTGTCTCTCCATAAAGATAACATGTTCGGTGAACAAATTATAGCTGGGCAATTGAAAAATAGAGGTTGCACCGTAGTGCACATTATAACATGATGACTACTATGATATTTAGTGCGGGCATTACAAAAAAATACATAGACCGTAATCCAACTGAATCTATGACTAATAATCCACCCTCAGGTTATCATCTGAACCCCCTTAGGTATTAAGTTACAAGCAACAGATAACTGCATTAAACACTGTGTGTAATGTAAGCAATGATTGTACACGAGGGCACTCACACCGTTGTTTTCTCCCTAGTGGCAATAGCACATCCTCCTCCGTCACGTTTCTGTCACTCGAGCACAGGTGAAAAGGAGGCATGAACCCACTATCTAGCATAAATACTTCCTCTTGGAGTCACTAGCAACTACTTGGCCAGAGCAACCACTAGCAACGGAAAGCATGCAAAATCACAAATAACATATGAAATAAAGACTATAATGAACTTGGCATAAGTTCAATATTCATCGGATCCCAGCAAACACAGCATATAGAATTACATAAGATCAATATATATCATGATAGGCAGCTAACGAGATCTAAACATGGAGGCATATGAGGAGAAGACAACCATCTAGCTACTGATATGGACCCGTAGTCCAGGGATGAACTACTCACGCATCACTCCGGAGGAAGGCATGGTGATCTAGAAGCCTCCGGTGATGATTTCCTCTCCGGCAGGGTGCCGGGAGACAGCTCCAGAACCCCCCTTATCTAGGGTTGACGACGACGACGGCTGCGGAACTTTTCGGGAATTTTTTATCAGGTGTTTAGGGTTTTCCATCCGGTGGAATAAATAGGTGAAAGGGAAAAGGAGGTAGAGGCCTAGGGGGCCACACCCATAGCTGGCGCGGCCAGGGGGCCGCTGAAAGTGCACTATGGTCAACTAGAGGGGGGGTGAATAGGTTGACTACCAATTTTTCTTTTCTTTTCCTTTTAAGGGGCTTAGTAAGATAAGATACGATTCTCTAGATGTGCAACTAGGTGAACAACTTATGTGAAGAGAGTAGTATGCGCAACGGAAGTAAAGCGTAAGGTAGTAAAGCAAACAACAAGTGTAAACAAGGAGACAAGGATATGATTCACCGTAGTTCCTTCTCAAAGAGAAGTACGTCTACGTTGGAGAGGTGGGGAGCCACCTAGGCGCTCCTCAATAGCACGGTTGTGCACACCTTGTTCTCCTTGAGCTTCTCCGGTGAGGGAGATGCTCGTTTCCACTATGAGGTCGACTTGAAGGCGTTGACCAAACCTTTACAAGGGCTTGAGGTCACTCCACAAGATGGATGGAGGCTCTCAAGCAATCCGTAGCTTCTTGCAACAAGGTGGAAACTACAAGCACGAGATCTACTAAGGTTTCTAGGCCTCAAGTAGGATTCTAGATCTACTAGGTTGTGGTGGATGGATTTGAGATTCCTTTGGTGGAAGTGTGGATCTAGGTCTCCTCTAGCTCTCCACCAAGTTTGGGAGTGATTGGGTGGACGGAGTGGGAGATCTAGGTGGTTGAAGCTTTCATTAATGGCTAGGAGAGAGAATGGGAAAAGCTTAGCATTTATGAGGTAGGTGAAGGGGTATTTATACTCTTGGCGTCCAAGTGGCCGTTTGCAGTCCAGGGCACCGGAGGCTCCGGTGGTTTCACCGGAGGCTCCGGTGGGTCTTCTGTGCACTGCGCAGTTGCGCAGTGCCTTATCCTTTGCGCGCTGCTGAGGAGGCCGGAGGCTCCGGTGGCTTGAGCGGAGGTTCCGCCCACCGGACCCGCACCGGAGGCTCCGGTGGAACCTCCGCCACTTTCCAACAGAAGGGGTAGCTGGCGGAGCCACCACCGGACCCTCCACCAGAGTCCATTTGCACTTGGACCAGGGAGCCACCGGATGTCCACCGGAGCCTCCGGTGGAACCTCCGCCACTTTCCAACAGAAGGGGTAGCTGGCGGAGCCACCACCGGATGCGCACCGGAGGCAATTTGCGCACAGGCTGAGTGGCAGCAGAGGGCTGAGCCTCCGGTGGATTCACCGGAGCCTCCGGTGGATTTACCGGAGCCTCCGGTGGATTCACCGGAGCTTCCGCCCCTGCACATTTTGGTTTCCTGGCTTTCTTTCTCTTAGCACTTTTCGAATATCTCAAGCATTAGCCCCATAAATATAGTGAACCTAATAACCTGGGCATTTTCATCATTAGAACAAACATTAGATCAAATAGTTATGTTGTCATATAATTACCAAAACGGACGATGATCTTTCAATCTCCCCCTTTTTGGTAATTGATGACAACATAATTATTTGCATGATTACGGACTCAATATGAACGGAGCTCCCCCTAAAGATATGCTCTTTTCATATTGAGATTACTAAGGCATGATAAATAATAGCAATATGACAATGATAGCACATAACACACATAATACATAGATAATATGAAACGAGGTTCACACAAGATCATAATATAACGAGGTTCACGATAGATACGAATAATGTAAACAAACGAAGTTCCAAATAGTTCAAATCAAACTCCCTCAAGCAAAAGAGAGATGCAAATCAAAGAAAGCTTGAGGGACCATGCAAATGCCCGTTTCCTACTATATCGTTCTCTCCCCCTTTGGCATCAAGATACCAAAAAGAGAGAGACCAAGATGCAAACGTCCCAAATCACTCGGAGGATGAGGAAGAGGCTTCCGGAGCCGGGGAGGGATCACGGTGGCGAGAGCTAGTGGCTTCATCTCCTTCTTCCTCGGACCATTCAATGAGCTTGCCCTTGGAGTCCTTTGCTTGCCATGCATCCCAATCTGTGATGCTATCAAGAACCGGGGATTCAATGGAGAGACCCTCTTCACGGAGACGTTCACGAGAAGCTTGAGCCTTTTTGCGTGCCTTGAGTTCCTGATCATAATGTGCTTCCCATTGATGTTGCTCAATCTTCTTGTTCAAGCAAAACACTTTCTTGAGAGCCCGTGCCATCCATTTGAAGGCATTGCTAGAGGGAGGAGGTTGAGATGGACCCTCGGCTTCTTCCTCATCCACAATGATGCGAGGCCTAGCCTTGTGCTTGCGGACAGCTGGAGTGGGATGCACAACGGGCTCAGTGTGATCCTTCATGAGAAGCCGCTTTTCCGTGTGAGAGATCCAAAGCGCATCATCCAAAGGATCATCCGGAAACTTATCATTCCACACGTACAATATGATCTTCATGATGAAAGGCCCAAAACAAGCATTCTTGCGGTTAGCGATGGCATGCCACAACTCGTTCCAAATGTAGTCAAGCACATCAAGCTTGCGAGGAGTGGTATCCATACGGTGTTGATGAGTAAGAAGCATAAAGTTCTTCATGTAACCTTGAATCTCATCCACATTGCCCGCCTTTGGATTGATAGTCTCTCTATAGATCCGTAACATGATGTCATAAGTGGGAAAGAGACCCTTGACGAACCCCACGGCATATTTCTTCCAATGATAGAGGGGAGTGAGGTCATCCTTCGAAAGAGATTGAGCGGAGTGAACTCGAAACCATCCATTAGCAAATTCTTCTCCGTTGGCAAAAGGGCCAAAATCTGGGTAGCCACCAAGAATAGTTCCAACATCCTTCCAAGTGATGTCAAGTTGTCTTCCCTTGGTCATCCAAATGAGGTGGCGGTTGGTCTCATTGCCAAGATGAACTGTGGCAAGGAACTGACAGACGAGCTCTTCATCAAAGTCTTGTTGAAGAGTGATAATGGGACCGAGACCAAACTTCTCAATGAGCTCGAGGGCCTCCCCAAAGTACTTGTGATTGCGTTCCATGTGTCCAATACTTATAGCATGTTGGGGAACAACATTCGCCTTCGACTTCCTCATCAAGACCTCATGATAAATTTGCCCTTGGAAGACGGTGTGAAAGCGCGGATCTTTGCCCTGGAATTGGGGCATTAGGCGGTCACGAGCAATCACATACGGATTTTCCCTTCTTTCCTTCACAAATGCCGCATCGGACATCTTGGATGCGGTTGGTGTGGTGTTCTTCCTTGGCAAAGTCTTCTCGGGAGCCGGAAAACGCTTGCGCTTGCCATGAGTGCTGTCAAGTTCGGCTTGAACCTCATCCACGGGTGGAAGTTTGCGGCGGCCGGTGGACTTGTACCGTTGCCCTTTTCCCTTGGAACCGGAAGCATCTAAAGAGAGAAAGCAAGGAGAATATGAAGAACGAGTAAATCTCGAGAGGATAAAGCACGTACAAAGCCAAGAACCCAACATACTCATGGTGTTAGGAAGGAATAATCTAGGGTTAGGGTAATGGAGCCCATATACCCACAATGATTCAAACCTAACATACACTTTCTAGGTTGCTAGGGTTTGTACTAGGGAAATTCCACTCCTAACACCAAATCCACAAATCTAGAAGGCTAGAACATGAGATCTTATGCATCTCATCTATCAACTAGATGAGAGAGAGAGAGAGCACGTACCGGCGGCATCCATGGTGAAAAAGGGAGGAGGGAAGAATCCCGGGGCGTCCTGAGGCAAGGAGGAGGTCTCCCCGCGGTGGAGCGCCCGAATCCGGCGGCGGTGACCTTGGGGGCGGCGGCGGTTTGAGAGGAGGAAGATGGGGGCGGGTGGGGGAAAATGAGATTGGATCTCACTTACCCCCGCGCCCCCACATCTTATCCGCTGTAATTTTTTCCGCCGGCGGAGCCTCCGGTGGTTTCACCGGAGCCTCCGCTCTTGCCAGCGGAGCCTCCGGTGGATTCCACCGGAGCCTCCGCCCCTGTCCCAAAACGTTAGGTTTTGGCCCGCTGAGCCACAGGGACCCAGCGGAGCCTCCGGTGAGGTTCCGGTGGACAGGCCCGGCGGAGCCTCCGGAGGTTCCGCCCAGATGATATTTCAGCGCGCCAAGATTAGAAAAACTCGAGCAATACTATAAGAGCGAGGGTTTGGTCAAGTGGGGCTTGGGTTGGAAAAACGTTACTGTCATACGAGAGACATTGCTCGACGGGGTTCGCAAGAACCATAAAACGAGTGAAAAACCGAACCCGTACGAGTTGTCAAGATGAGGATATAATGTGATAAAATGATCAAAAACACTTCAAAGGTCGGTGGCCGAGGCCACCATGTTTGAGTGGGTAACTTGGCACCGCGAAGATATATCTTGGGTCCAAAATTACTACTCACAATTAAGCACAATGAGTCACAAATTGACTAGATATGCAATGATTGATTGATTTTAGCATAATAAAAGGAGTGCATACTCATGAGTTGAGTAGCGCTCCCCCTATATCCATGCCTACACCTAAACTAGATAGCAAGTATAATGAAGGTAGATATGCAAGGTTTCAAGTGAAGTTGGAGGAATCGATGACATTTAGTTCATTCCTCAAAGCTCGAAATCTTGGTTCATCAAGGGCCTTCGTGAAAATATCGGCAAGTTGATCCGTGGTGGAGACATAAGAGAGATCAATATCACCTTTCTCATCATGATCCCGAATAAAGTGATGAAGAATCTCAATATGCTTCGTCTTGGAGTGAAGAACCGGGTTGTAGGCGATCTTGATAGCACTCTCATTGTCACAAAGAAGAGGCACTTTGTCAAAGTGAATACCATAATCCTTCAAAGTTTGCCTCATCCATAGTAATTGGGCACAACAACTCGCCGCGGAGATATACTCGGCCTCGGTGGTGGAGAGAGCAATACAATTTTGCTTCTTGGAAGACCAACAAACCAAGGAGCGGCCAAGAAATTGGCAACCCCCGGATGTGGACTTCCTATCCGTCTTCTCTCCCGCATAATCCGCATCCGAGTAACCAATGAGCTGAAAGCTTGAACCCTTGGGGTACCAAAGACCGAAGTTTGGGGTATGAACTAGATATCGAAAGATTCGTTTCACGGCTTCCAAATGACTTTGCCTCGGAGAGGCTTGAAACCTTGCACATTTACCTACGCTATACATGATATCGGGTCTAGATGCACAAAGGTAGAGCAAAGAGCCAATCATGGAGCGGTATACCTTTTGATCTACCTCTTTCCCATTAGGGTCGGGTTTCAAGTCGGTGGTCGTGGACATAGGGGTCTTCATAGGTTTGGCATCATTCATATTAAATCTCTTGAGCATGTCTTGAGTATATTTGGCTTGTTTGATGAAGGTTCCTTCATAATATTGATTCACTTCGAAGCCAAGAAAGAACTCCAACTCTCCCATCATAGACATTTCAAACCTATCGGTCATAAGCTTGCAAAACTCCTCATTGAACAAAGTGTTAGTAGACCCAAAAATGATGTCATCCACATAGAGTTGGCATATGAACAAGTCACCTCCAACCATCTTGGTAAAGAGGGTGGGATCGATTAAACCAACATTAAACCCACGATCTACTAGAAACTCTTTAAGGTGCTCATACCACGCACGTGGAGCTTGTTTAAGTCCATAGAGCGCCTTATCAAGTTTATAGACATGATCGGGGTGGTTGGGATCCTCGAAACCCGGAGGTTGCTTGACATATACTAACTCATTAATGGGACCATTAAGAAAAGCACTTTTGACATCCATTTGTTGTAATTTGAAGTTATGATGAGATGCATAGGCAAGTAAGATACGAATGGATTCAAGGCGAGCTACGGGGGCAAAGGTTTCACCGAAATCGATACCTTCGACTTGAGAAAAACCTTGGGCCACCAATCTTGCCTTGTTGCGAATGACAATACCATCTTTGTCTTGCTTGTTCTTGAACACCCATTTGGTGCCAATGACATTTTTGCAATCCTTGGGTCTTGGCACTAATTTCCACACCTTGTTGCGCTCGAAGTTATTGAGTTCATCATGCATGGCCTCAAGCCAATCTTGATCTTCGAGAGCTTCATATACCTTCTTGGGTTCAATGAAGGAGACAAATGCATGAGCCTTGCTAAAATCCGCCAATTGCCTTCTAGTGACCACTCTTCCACGAACTTGACCAAGAATCATGTCCTCCGTATGACCCGCTCGTTCAAGATTCTCTAGCCTTCTCTTTGCTCTTCGAGCCAGTATCTCCTCCAAAGATTCCTTGGATATTGATTGAGAATCACCTTCTTCATCGGAGACATGTCCATCTTCATTTCGTCCTTGATCAAGGATGGGTGACGAATCACCACTAGGTTGAGCATTCTCAACAATAATAGAATCTTGATCAAGATTTAGGTGTGTTGCTTGGACTTGTTCATTAGCTTGGCCTTGATCATTAGCTTGGCCTTGATCGTTAGCTTGAGGGCTTGGTGCATCTTGTTGGAATGCTTGATCATCAATGGGTGTAGTCAATGGCTCCACTTGAGTGGGGCATAGTCCTTCTCCCTCCGTCATCCGGTGTCCCTCAATGGGGATTATTTCACCAATCCCCATTCTTCTTATGACGATGGGAGGAATTGCATCTCCTACAACACCATGATCTATACGCCCCCCTTGGGAGCCATTATCCTCATCAAACACCACGTCTATAGCTTCTTCAACTTGTCTGGTGGACTTGTTGTAGACTCTATAGGCGTGAGCGTTTGTGGCATAACCAACAAAAATGCCCTCATAAGATCTAGTCTCAAATTTTGACAACCGTTTACCTTTCTTGCGAATGAAGCACTTGCAACCGAAGACCTTGAAGTAAGATACATCCGGTTTCTTACCCGTGAGAATCTCATAGGGGGTCTTGTTTAAGATCTTGCGAAGATATAACCGGTTGGTGGCGTGACATGCGGTGGAGACGGCTTCGGCCCAAAAGTTATAGGGAGAAGAGAACTCCGCAATCATAGTTCTAGCCGCATCCATCAAAGTCCGGTTCTTTCTCTCCGCAACACCATTTTGTTGAGGGGTATATGGAGTGGAGTATTGATGAGCAATGCCCTCTTCACTAAGAAAACCCTCAACGGTGTAGTTCTTGAACTCCGAGCCATTATCACTCCGGATTGCCAATATGGTAGCATTGTATTGGCGCTCAACAAGAGTGATGAACTCGATGACTCTACTTTGAGTTTCACTTTTCCTCTTGAAGAAATACACCCAACAATATCTTGAATAGTCATCCACAATCACCAAACAATACTTCTTTCCTCCGAGACTATCATAGGATAGTGGACCAAAGAGATCTAAGTGAATGAGCTTGAGAATTCTTGTAGTGGAGATTGTTGTCTTGGTTGGGTGTTGTTCTCCATGTTGCTTCCCAAAGGTGCAAGAGCTACACACACGATCTTTAGCAAATTTAGCTTTGGTTAGTCCTAGAACGTGATTGCCACTTTGGAGATCATGTAACATTCTCATATTGGTGTGGGCTAGTCGGCGATGCCAAAGCCACCCCACATCAACTTTAGCCATTAGGCATGTCGCGGCACACGTGTCTTCTTTAGAGAAGTCCACTACATACATGCCGTTCTCGACAAACCCAACAAAGGCTACTTTAAGAGATGTCTCCCAAGTGACAATCACTCTCTCTCTATTAAAGAACAAGGTGAAACCACAATTCGCAAGTTGAAGAACGGACATCAAATTATAGCCAAGGGACTCAACAAGGAGAACATTCTCAATTGATAAATCATTTGAGATTGCTACCTTGCCTCGTCCCAATACCTTAAGCTCGGACTTATCACCAATAGTGACGCAATTGAGATGAGGTAGAGGAGGTTCAAGATTGCTTATTGCGTCATGGCTTCCGGTCATATGTTGGGATGCACCACTATCCACTGTCCATTTGTTAGACCCGGAAGCTTTTCCCTACAAGAGATCAATTTCTTGATTTAGGTACCCATCCTTCAATGGGTCCTCTTTTGTTAGTAACAAGGGTCTTAGGAACCCAAATAGTCCAATGATAATCATCACCATAAGAAGTACCAACGTATTTAGCATAAACATGTCCATCCCTAGATTTCATAAGAACGTAAGATGGATTATATTTTCCGGCGAAATCATTATGAGTGATGCTCCCCCTAGAGGTATCACCACCCGTAATGGCGTTGGTCTCCTTTTCTTTGGTCACCTCACCCTCTTTCACAAAAACAACATTTTGAGGGGGAGTAGTGACATTCTTGGATATCTTCTTTGACTTGGAAATAAACCCAAGTCCCTCTTTTCCTTTCTTGGCACCTTGAGAGCTTATTGCATCGTTGAGAATTCTTTCCTTCCCTACATTGTTAGTCGTAGTAGAAGAGGTAGGTGCAAGAACAATGCTATTTGATGAAGATGCAACATGCTTATTTGATTGTTGAGCTAGAAGCTTGATTCGAGACTTGGCAAGTTTGTCATGAATTTCCTTAAGAGATTTAAACTCTTCTTTTAGTTTGTCATGCTCCTCGTCAAGTTTTTGATGAGCTATTCCTAGCTTCAACTCTTCCTCTTCAAATTCTTTAAGCAAAACAAGAGATTTAGCATGTTCTTTCTTAAGTTTGGCAAGAGATTTTTCATTATCTTTCCTAAGCTTAGAAACACTAATAGCATAAGAGTCCTGTAAACTAGATAGTCTTTCTTCAAGAGAGGCTCTCATGGATCTCTCCTTTTCGAGAGCCTTAATTAGTTCACCATCATGATTCTCATTGGTACCACCATGATTCTCCAAGGTCATGATGATTTCCTCTTTCTCATCAATGAGAGAGTTGGCATCATCAAGTTGCCTTAGGAGAGTTTTTACTTTTTCTTTAGTTTCACCTTCAAGACTACTCAACCAAGACCCTAGGTTCTTGGTCTCCTCATCGTCACCAATGTTTTCAACACAATCCAATAATGAGGGAGAGGTAGTGGTAATAGACTTGGAGGTGGAAGTTATTACCGCGGTGGCTTTTGCCATGAGACATGTAGGTCGGATCGATGTCTTCTCATTGGGAGATTCAAATAGAGAGACCGATGAAGAGGAAGTGGTAGCTATGGCGACGTGGGCAACACCTACGACTTCATCTTCTCCTTCATCTCCGGAGTAGTATGTCTCCAATGTGGGGCCTTCTTGAACATATAGAGCCCTTGGAACCCTTCTAGCGAGGTTCTTGTTTTGTGGAGCTTTGTTCTTGTCCTTGCGAACAAGCTTCCCTTCATTCTCTTCTCTTGGCTCAAAGGGACACTCTTTGACGAAGTGGTTTGCACTTCCACAATTATAACATGTCCTTGGCCGTTCCCCTTTCTTCCTAAAGATCTTGTTCCTTGAAGGTCTTGGGGCACCGGCTTTGTGAGCCTCCCATCTCTTCCAATACCCTTGCATGGCAAGAGCAATACATTTATGGGCACCCTTGTATGTATCCTCATAGTCCTCATCATCATCATCATCATCATCATCAACTTCTTCAATCTTGGCCATTGCTCTAGACTTCAAGGCAAGGTTGGGAGACTTTCCATGTCCTCTAGAGCGAGCAAGAGCATCATCCGCACTTTTGTGAGATAAGGATATAGCAATGAACTCACTTAGCACTCCAATGGAGTTGAGGGAGTTGTAGTCGGATCTTGTTCGAATGCTAGTGGAGAGGTTCTTCTCAAATGGAGTTATGGCCTTGACAAACTTCCTCTTGATCCATTCATCCGAGATTTCCTCTTTCCCAAAATCTCTTAGTTGATTGCCAAGAGTGACAACTCTTCTATATAGCTCCTCGGGACTCTCGTCTTCAAGCATGACGAAGTTCTCGGACTTGTCGAGAGCAACATCATATTTTGATGATTGAATGCTAGCATTTCCTTGGAACAAGGAGTCAAGTTTATCCCATGCTTCCTTGGCGGTCTTCAAGCCGCGAATGTGCTCAAGATGTTCTCTTGGGAGAGCCTTTTGGATAGTCACAATAGCGGTCTTGTTGAGTTGGAACTCCACGTCCTCTCTTGGGGTCAAGTTGTTTGGATCATGAGGATGGAATCCATGAACAACGCTTCTCCATAGAGCGGTGCAACAACCTAAAATATGAGACTCCATATCGAACTTCCATGATGAGAATTCGTTAGTGTTAAGCATGGGAGGATTTCCAACATTAACCATGTGTGGGTATTGTAGCAATAGGGTGGATAGAATCGTAATTGGGAGGCGGTGGAACTTTAGAGTTAGACCCCGAACCGTTAGCCGATTGAGACTTGGAGCCCTCGGAGTTCCCACTACCCTTAGCCTTTTTATCGGCTTTTGCTTTGGCTTTCGCCTTAGCTAAAGCGATGTTAGCTTCCATTTCATCAATGTCCGAAATGGATTCTTCATCCGAGCTAACATCGTTTCGGGTGGGAGGTGTTTCCTCGGACTCCTTGGTTCTCCCCATCAATACCTCCATCATTTTCTTGATGCTAGAAACCTCCATACTGACAGTAGAGCTAACCTTAGACATTTCGGTTTGGAGGATTCCAACCGAGTCTTGTAGGTTAGCTATACTGTCGGACATCTTGGAGATCTCCGCACTAGAACTACCGGGGGTATTTTCATCGACCATTGTACTCTTAGGCGGTTAAGCCCTTAGTAAGAGCCGAGGCTCTGATACCAATTGAAAGTGCACTATGGTCAACTAGAGGGGGGGTGAATAGGTTGACTAACAATTTTTCTTTTCTTTTCCTTTTAAGGGGCTTAGTAAGATAAGATACGATTCTCTAGATGTGCAACTAGGTGAACAACTTATGTCAAGAGAGTAGTATGCGCAACGGAAGTAAAGCGTAAGGTAGTAAAGCAAACAACAAGTGTAAACAAGGAGACAAGGATATGATTCACCGTAGTTCCTTCTCAAAGAGAAGTACGTCTACGTTGGAGAGGTGGGGAGCCACCTAGGCGCTCCTCAATAGCACGATTGTGCACACCTTGTTCTCCTTGAGCTTCTCCGGTGAGGGAGATGCTCGTTTCCACTATGAGGTCGACTTGAAGGCGTTGACCAAACCTTTACAAGGGCTTGAGGTCACTCCACAAGATGGATGGAGGCTCTCAAGCAATCCGTAGCTTCTTGCAACAAGGTGGAAACTACAAGCACGAGATCTACTAAGGTTTCTAGGCCTCAAGTAGGATTCTAGATCTACTAGGTTGTGGTGGATGGATTTGAGATTCCTTTGGTGGAAGTGTGGATCTAGGTCTCCTCTAGCTCTCCACCAAGTTTGGGAGTGATTGGGTGGACGGAGTGGGAGATCTAGGTGGTTGAAGCTTTCATTAATGGCTAGGAGAGAGAATGGGAAAAGCTTAGCATTTATGAGGTAGGTGAAGGGGTATTTATACTCTTGGCGTCCAAGTGGTCGTTTGCAGTCCAGGGCACCGGAGGCTCCGGTGGTTTCACCGGAGGCTCCGGTGGGTCTTCTGTGCACTGCGCAGTTGCGCAGTGCCTTATCCTTTGCGCGCTGCTGAGGAGGCCGGAGGCTCCGGTGGGTTGAGCGGAGGTTCCGCCCACCGGACCCGCACCGGAGGCTCCGGTGGAACCTCCGCCACTTTCCAACAGAATGGGTAGCTGGCGGAGCCACCACCGGACCCTCCACCGGAGTCCATTTGCACTTGGACCAGGGAGCCACCGGATGTCCACCGGAGCCTCCGGTGGAACCTCCGCCACTTTCCAACAGAAGGGGTAGCTGGCGGAGCCACCACCGGATGCGCACCGGAGGCAATTTGCGCACAGGCTGAGTGGCAGCAGAGGGCTGAGCCTCCGGTGGATTCACCGGAGCCTCCGGTGGATTTACCGGAGCCTCCGGTGGATTCACCGGAGCTTCCTCCCCTGCACATTTTGGTTTCCTGGCTTTCTTTCTCTTAGCACTTTTCGAATATCTCAAGCATTAGCCCCATAAATATAGTGAACCTAATAACCTGGGCATTTTCATCATTAGAACAAACATTAGATCAAATAGTTATGTTGTCATATAATTACCAAAACGGACGATGATCTTTCAGCCGCGCCACCCTGCCCCCCTGGTGCCCGTCTTTGACTCTCCTTCGGTGTTCTGGATGCTTCCAGGGAAAATAGGCACTTCGGGCTTTGTGGGGTCCAATTCAGAGAATGTTTCCAGAACAACTTTTCTAAAACCAAAAACAACAGAAAACAGGGAACTGGCACTTGGCATCTTGTTAATAGGTTAGTCTTGGAAAATGTGTAAAAATGCTATAAATAAGGGAGAAAAGATGTAGCAATTGGCATAATATGATCATGGAGCATCAGAAATTATAGATACGTTGGAGACGTATCAAGCATCCCCAAGCTTAGTTCCTACTCGTCCTCGAGTAGGTAAACGATAAAATAGAATATTTTCTGAGGTGACATGCTATTTATCATAAACTTGATCATTATAATGTAAAAGCATATGTATGATGAGATCATAGAACTTCAAACACAAACATGATAAATAGAACTTTAATAATAAAGCATAGGAATCACTTTGCACCATGAAGAGTATCTTAAATAAAGGATCATGGATAATAATCCAAAGAAAGATAAACGTTTGTTTCAGGTATAGAGAAATCATGGCAAAGTGATATTTCGCTAGTCCTTAAGAGTGGGAAAAAACATAAATGCCAGGACACTTTCAAAGTTCATAAGGAAGACTAGAACAAATAATTTAAGAACAAATAATATCACATCATGAAGTAATTATTGATGTGTATGGGACAAATGCACATAGAACTCGGAATGGCAAACATGCTCTCTCAACTGTGCATAAAGTTATAAGATGGAGACTCAACATAAAAGTAAAAAAAAGGCCGTTCGCAGAGGGAAGCAAGGATCACTCATGTGCTAGAGCTTTTTATTTTATTAAACAGAGGTATTAAAAGTTTCACACTCCTCCCATCCATCTTTCACAAACCATGGCTAACTGAATCCTCGGGTGCCTGCCAACAATCACATACCGTGGAGGAGTGTCTATATTTTAGGAGAGGTGTATGTTAATGTCAACGAATGGCAAACAGACAATATAGTATGTCACAAGCCAACTGGATTCACAAGAGCGGCTCCCATTGTGAAGGACGCAACTGGTGTAGAAGGTCATCCCTCTTTCTCTTTTGTTTACACGATTATGCTTTGACTGATAAATCAGGGGCAAAAACAGTGAAGAGAATTTGTTTGTATTAATTTGGGGCTGGGCACCCCGCTGCCAGCTCTTCTATCATTTGGATAAGCGGATGAAGCCACTAGTCCAGGGCGTGAAATCCAATCAACAAGTGAGATAAAGATTCTCCGTTGACGTCCTCATGAGCAAAAACAAGAACACAAAACAGGAGTAATTTTGAAAGTTTTAAAGGTAACACATGAGCAATTTACTTGGAGTGGCAGTGAAATACCACATGTAGGTAAGTATGGTGAACACAATGGGAAAACTTTGGTTTAAAGGAGTTTGGATGCACGAGTAGAATTCCATACTCAGTACAGGTGGAGGCTAGCAAAAGACTGGGAGCGACAAATCAAGAGAGCATAAGAGTCATAATCATGCACAACAACATAAGCATCATTAATTGAAACATAAGCGGTATCACAAGTTCTAAAACTAAGTGGTCATGGAGGCTATTCGTGACTTGTTTGTAGTCATAAACATGGTGTGAGCATGCGCCAAGTCAACCAAATAAAACATTCGAAAGAGAATACCATATATTGATGCTTTACTATGACAAGAAAAACTCGTGAATCTTTCAAGACATATTAAACGCTCTCAGCTATTTAAGGCTATTCATGCTACTCAATAACCACAAGGCTTTAAGACTAAAATAACATTTAGCATGGCATGAAAAAGTTCTAGCCACAGTCTATACAAGGTTCTACTAGCACTGTTATAAATTCTACATAAAGCAACAATTTTCTTTTCCCAACAAGCACCATACACGATATGTTTTAACAAAAATACTCTTTATGATACAGCAATAAAACATGAGAGTACTCATATAAGACTACTAAAACTAACAGCTCTTATAAAAGATGCATGCAAAACATGAGCTAAATAAATGCAGCAGCCAGACAAAGGCTAAGAATACAACGTATTCTCATGAAAAAGCGGAGCGTGTCACTCTCCAATAAAAGAATGATGGGGTCCAACCAATATTATTGTAAAAATAAAAATAAACTGAAAAAAGACGCTCCAAGTAAAGCACATAAGGTGTGACCGAATAAAAATATAGTTTCACTAGAAGTGACGTGATAATTTGTTGATGACGAAGGGGATGCCTTGGGCATCCCCAAGCTTAGACGCTTGAGTATTCTTGAAATTTGCTGGGATGTACCACCGGGGAATCCCCAAGCTTAGGCTTTTCACTCTTCCTGATCACATCATATCATCCTCTTCTCTTGACCCTTGAAAACTTCCTTCACACCAAACTTCTCAGAACCTTCATTAGCAATGTTAGTGCAATCAAAATAATAAATTCACATGGTTCAGTTTAAACACAATAATAACACTCAGAAACACATTAGCTACTGTCACAACTTATTTTAAAACTCTTTTTCTCAAAAGAAAATCAAAAGAAACAGATTAAGATGCAAATGCAATCATTGGCAGAAATCTGTCAAAACAGAACAGCAGGTAAAGATCGATTTTTTCGAAAATCTTCTGTTACTCAAATCAAAAAGTGGTCAACTAATAAAAGTTGAGTATATATCGCAGTATTAAGCACAAACAATCTCAGGTAATGTTGAATTTTCTGTGATTTTATACGTATTTAACAGTGGACATCAGAAATCTGTTTGCTGCGCAGAAATCCGAAATATAGTCTCAACTTTCCACTAGAGGCTTTACTTGGATCAACAAAAACACAAAGAAAAGATACAGAGGGGTTGCTAAGGAAATAGACAACACCTAGGTGCAAAGCACACAAAAGAAAACAAAGGAAAACTGGTTGAAAACAGAGAAATAAAACGGGTTGTCTCCCGGTAGCGCTTTTCTTTAACGCCTTTCAGCTAGGCATAGAAAGCAACTCAAGTATTTTTCAAGTGAAGAAGCATCAACATCATAACTTTCTCTAATAATAGAGTAAAAAGGTATCTTCATCCTCTTTCTAGGAAAGTGTTCCATACCTTTCTTGAGGGGGAATTGATATTTAATACTCCCCTCTTTCATATCAATAAGAGCACCAACAGTTCTAAGAAAAGGTCTTCCCAAAACCATAGGACAAGAAGCATTGCATTCAATGTTCATAACAAAAAAATCAACAGGGACGAGGTTATTGTTAACCATAATAAGAACATCATCAATTCTACCAAGAGGTTTCTTCTTAGCAATATCAGCAAGATGAACATCCAAATAATAGTGTTCCAACGGTGGTAGATCAAGCATACCATAAAGCTTTTTAAGAATAACAGAGATACTAGCACCAGGATCACACAAAGAATTGCAATCAAAATCATTTACTTTTATCTTAATGATAGGCTCCCAACCATCATCTAATTTCCTAGGGATAGATGTTTCAAGTTTCAACTTTTCTTCCCTAACTTTCATGAGAGCATTGGTAATATGTTTAGTAAAGGACATATTCATGGCACTAGCATTGGGACTTCTAGCAAGATTTTGTAGAAAAATAATAACTTAGGAGATATTACAATCATTAAAATCAAAATTATTATCATCAAAAGTAATAGGACCATTATCTCCTATATCTCTAAAAATTTCAGCACTTTTATTAGAAGAAGTTTCAGCAATTTGAGGCAATTTAGCACGTTTCACCGAAGGAGTAGGGACTTTGTTAACACCAAATACTTTACCATTGGTATTAGGAGGTTTACTAGCACTTGGAGCTTCAGTTTTACTAGTGGTTGTGATAGTGCAAACTCTAGCAATATTATTCTTTCTAGCCAATTCATCTTCTCTTTCCCACCTAGCACGTAATTCAGCCATCAACCTAACATTATTATAATTTTAACTTGGATGGCATTCAAAGTTTTACTTTGTTTAACATCTTGTGGAAAAACCTTTAGTTTTAGAAAATCAACATCAATAGCTAGGTTGTCTACTTTAGAGGCAAGAACATCTATTTTACCAAGATTTTTCTCAACAGATTTATTGAAAGCAGTTTGTGTGCAAATAAATTCTCTAAGCATGTTTTCAAGATCAGAGGTAGATATTTTATTTTTATGGTAGGAGTGGCCATAAGAATTACCATAACCATTATTATGAGGACAGGGCTTATAATTGTTTTCGCCAAAATTATTCCTATAAGCATTGTTGTTAAAATTATTATTTCTAATAAAGTTTACATCAACATGCTCTTCTTGAGAAACCAAAGAGGCTAAAGGAACATTATTTGGGTCAAATTGAGCTTTACCATCAACAAGCATAGACAAAATAGAATCAAGCCTTTCACTCAAAGAAGAGGTTACCTCAACAGAATTTTCCTTCTTACCTTGTGGAGCTCTCTGAGTGTGCCACTCTCAGTAATTTATCATCATATCATCAAGAAGCTTTGTTGCATTGCCCAAAGTGATGGAAATAAAGGTACCTCCAGCAGCTGAATCCAATAGGTCCGGGAGAAATTCAGTCCTGCATAAAAAGTTTGTATAATCATCCAAGTAGTCATTCCATGAGTGGGACAATTCTCCACCATAGTTTTCATTCTTTCCCAAGCTTTAGCAACATGTTCATTACCAAATTGTTTAAAATTCATTACATCACTTCTCAGGGATATAATCTTAGCAGGAGGATAATATTTTCCAATGAAAGCATCTTTACACTTAGTCCATGAATCAATACTATTTCTAGGAAAAGATAACAACCATTCTTTAGCTCTTCCTCTCAAAGAGAAAGGGAATAATTTCAGTTTAATAATATCTCCATCCACATCTTTATATTTTTGCATCTCACATAATTCAACAAAATTATTAAGGTGAGCAGCAGCATCATCAGTACTAACACCAGAAAATTGCTCTTTCATAACAAGTTTAGTAAAGCAGATTTAATTTCATAGAAAGCAGCAGTAGGAGCAGGTGGAGAATAGGTGTGCAAATAAAATCATTGTTGTTTGTGCTAGTGAAGTCACACAACTTAGTATTCTCAGAGGAACTCATTTTAGCAAAATAACAGCAAGCAAATAAATAACAGCTATAAACTAAACTTTTTTGTGTGTGTTTCCATATAGAGAAGCAAAACAAGACAATAAACAAAATAAAGAGGTTGAGAGTGAGAGACTCCCCTTGCCAGAAGACTTCCTTCTAACCGGCAACGACGCCAGAAAAAGTCCTTGATGGTGCAGATCGTGCACTCGTTGGGAGACCCCAAAAGGAGGGTGTGATGAGCACAGCGGTAGGAGTTTTCCCCTTAGTTAAGAACCAAGGTTATCAATCCAGTAGGAGAAAGAGGACCTTCGGAAGGTTGATGCCACTGACGGTGGTGATGGCGCTTCACCGGTGTCAGCAACAACGTGGAACCTGCACATAACACAACCAAAATACTTTGCCCCAACGGTATAGTGAGGTTGTCAATCTCACCGGTCTTGTTGAAAACAAAGATTAGACCTATAGTGTGGAAAATGGTGTATGCTTGCAGTAAGTAAAGAAAGCAGGAAATTGTTGTGGTTTGTTTAACGGTGTGGAAATGGACCGGGGTTCATAGGTTCACTAGTGGTGTCTCTCCATAAAGATAACATGCTGGGTGAACAAATTACAGCTAGGTAATTGACAAATAGAGGTTGCACCATAGTGCACATTATAACATGATGACTACTATGATATTTAGTGCGGGCATTACAAAAAAAAATACATAGACCATAATCCAACTTCATCTATGACTAATAATCCACCCTCAGGTTATCATCTGAACCCCCTTAGGTATTAAGTTGCAAGCAACAGATAACTGCATTAAACAATGTGTGTAATGTAAGCAATGATTGTACACGCGGGCACTCACACCGTTGTTTTCTCCCTAGTGGCAACAACACATCCTCCCCCGTCACGTTTCTGTCACTCGAGCACAGGCGAAAAGGAGGCATGAACCCACTATCTATCATAAATACTCCCTCTTGGAGTCACTAGCAAATACTTGGCCAGAACAACCAGTAGCAACGGAAAGCATGCAAGATCACAAATAACATATGCAATAAATACTATAATCAACTTGTCGTAAGTTCAATATTCATCGGATCCCAGCAAACACAACATACAGAATTACATAAGATCAATCTCGATCATGATAGGCAGCTCACGAGATCTAAACATGGAGGCATATGAGGAGAAGACAACCATCTAGCTACTTCTATGGACCCGTAGTCCAGGGATGAACTACTCACACTTCACTCCGGAGGCAGGCATGGTGATGTAGAAGCCTCCGGTGATGATTTCCTCTCCGGCAGGGTGCGAGGAGACAGCTCCAGAACCCCGTTGATCTAGGTTTGACGATGACGGCGGTGCAGAACTTTTCGGGGATTTTTTATCAGGTGTTTAGGGTTTTCCATCCGGGGGGAATAAATAGGCGAAAGGGCAAAGACGGTGGAGGCCTACGGCCCCACACCCATAGCTGGCGCGGCCAAGGGCGCGCCACCCTATGGTGTGGCCCCCCTGGTGCCCGTCTTCGACTCTCCTTCTGTGTTTTGGATGCTTCCGGGGGGAAATAGTCACTTCGGGCTTTGTGAGGTCCAATTCCGAGAATATTTCCAGAACAACTTTTCTGAAACCAACAACAGTAGAAAACAGGGAACTGGCACTTGGCATCTTGTTAATAGGTTAGTCCTGGAAAACGTGTAAAAATACTATAAATAAGGGAGAAAACATGTAGCAATTGGCATAATATGATCATGGAGCATCAGAAATCGTAGATACGTTGGAGATGTATCAGATACCATGAGATGTACTAGGCTCAGTGGACAATGTGCGGGTACGCTTGGGGTGTTTAGCAGCAACCATCTCATCGTCAGCAGTCGTGAGAAGAGCACACTATTTGGGAGTCACCTTGGAGTAGTTGTTGATGAGACCATCTGAAATCTTACTCTCAATGAGTATCTGAAGGTATGAGCCATAGATGGGAACCCTCTTAGCACGAACCACAGTCCTCATCTCATGCCACATGTAATCCAGAATATACAAAGGCTTGTTGTCTCTCATAGCAGGGCCAATATGAAAGAGGAGATTCACCAACCACTTGCGGAGCTCGCCCTTCTCACCAAACTTGACATTGATGGTGTTCCTTAGAATGGTGTGCACAATGTACCAGAAGTCAGTGAAGTATTTGACCTTGGGGATATGCTGAGATCCAGTATCTGGAGGGTAGCAATGACGCAAACCATCACGAGCCTTGATAAGTTGCTTTGGATCACCATGGATTCTGATGTGGTTCATGGCTTGAAAGAGAACCGGCGGAAGACCGAGAAGGGAGCCAAACTCAGTCATGGTGGCGGTACATAGGACACCACCACTCATCCAAGTCAAAGTGCGAGGGCCCTCAGTGGAGAAGTAAACAGTGGGATAGAATTCCTTAAGCAGCTCGGGTGCAAATGGGCAAGAGTTAGAAGTCCCCATGAGAGCAGTGATACCATGAAAATCCATGAGCTCCATAATCCCTGGCCAATGCTTGCGGACAGATTCCACATCAAAGAAATAGTGATCAACATGAGTGTTCTGAAGTTTACCAAGGACAAACTCATACATAATCTGATGCATCTTGCAGCGGAACTGGGAATCGGCACAAGTACTCTGCCCAAAAGCATAAGGGTTGAACTTCAAACGAGCATTCTCAAAATCATCGGTGCTCAGACCACCCCAATTAGTAACCACTGGCTCAGTTGGATTGACAGGAAGTGGAGCACCATGTCTGTGAGAAGGAGTAGAGCCAGCAACAATAGCATCACTCTGCTTGCGGGGACGAAGAGCATGTGGTCCCTTGCCTGGTGGTGCATCGGCATTGCCTGAGAGGAATGATGCATGGGTATGGACAATTATAGTAAGTACACATGGTCGTTGTTGTGTTTATATAAAAAATTTGTTCCATGGTGATGAGTTACAATGACAAGAGCGGGAACAAAAATCATCTAGTGAGTAATAAGAGGTAAAAAAAATAGTTCCTAGCATGGCAAGAGGGGAGTGGCATGTATAAGTTGGGACTACATCTTGAGTATCACAACTAGATGAAAGTGATAAGCCTAGGTTATGGCTAATGTGACATATGAACTAGATGAGGAACCCTATGTGAGAGCTAGTATAAAAACTAGATGCGATTTGAGCCACAGAAACAATGAACCAAGCCATCATACCAAGAGATATAGAGAAAATAAAACACGGTATACAAGAGGAGCCCTAGATGTTACCCGAGTTGGAGGCCTTCTTGAAAAAAAAATCCCACAATGTCAAGGAGAGGATCTCCCCCAAGAGGGCACCAAAGATGATTCCACGGGGAGGAGAGTGTGGAGGAGACCGAGGGCTTGCAGATATGTGAATTTGGGTGGTAGGGTGGGTCTAGAGTGTGGGGGGAGGAGGAAGGAGAGCTCCAAGTGGGCTCTAATGGTGGTTGTGTGTGGGGGAAGAAAGGGGGAGGTTAGGGATCAGGGTCGTGTCCCCTCCCCCTTGTGTGTTGTGCGTGTGCGGGTGCCCGGCCTGGGAGCCGTCCAGGCCGGCGTGCGGGCGCACGGGGCCGGGCGCGTGGCCGAGCGACCCGGTCTAAGGCCGGCGCGGGGGCGAGCGGGGCCGGGCGCGCAGCCGGGCGATCCGGCCTGGGGTCCGGTCTTAGGCCGGCGTGGGGGCGTGCGAGGCCGGGCGTGTGCCCGAAGCAGCCGGCGTAAAAATCCAGCCAGGCCGGCCGTCCAGGCCGGTTTCGGACAGTTTTTTTAACCCTTTTAAAAAATAAAAAATAGGCATACTTCCTCCTCGGAATTTGTAAAAATAAAAGTTTATTGAAACGAGTGATGCAAAGGTAATTTTTATGTTAGAAAGTTTTACTCGACCATGTGCACAAATGTGATGAGATGAACATGATGGTGTCCATATGCATCCAATGGGAAAACATAAAAAGGGAATCAAACAACACTGTATGCAATATGAAATATGAAGAACGAAAATGCAGATGAGGGGAACACAAAATGTCTTATCAATATGAAAAACAAACAACACTCGAATCTTGAATTTGGGCGGTGACCTTGGCCACCATGTATGAGTATGTTTGATATGACACCGTGAAGATATATCTTGGGTGCATTATCGAGACTCATCATTGAAGCACATTATATCATTTGAAATGACCATTATGCATGATTTGTTTATTTATGCATTATAGGAGTAGTGATGACTCATAGATTGAGCTACACTCCCTCTATGTCTACGCGTACATCTAAGAGCCAAATAAGAGTCTAGTAGAGGTGTGTATGCAATATTTTCAATCAACTAAAATTGCTTGCACATACAATATTGAGCTCACTCCTTAATTGCTTGAATCTCCTCTCATCTAGAGGTTTTGTAAGGATGTCGGCAAGTTGATCTTTGGTGTTTACATAGGAAAGTGAGATATCTCCATTGGCCACATGATCTCGAATGAAGTGATACCAAATCTCAATATGCTTGGTCTTTCCATGAAGTACCGTACTGTGACCAATCTTTATAGCACTCTCATTGTCACATAAAAGAGGCATTGTCTTAATCCCAATTCCAAAATCCTTAAGACATTGCCTCATCCATAAGATTTGAGAGCAACAACTAGCGGCAGAAATATACTCTGCTTCCGTGGAGGAGGTGGCAATGCAATTTTCCTTCTTGGAAGGCCAACACACGAGCGACCTACAAGGGAATTGGCAAGCACCCGAGGTTGCTTTTCTATCCACCTTGTCACCCAATCCGCATCCGAATACCCCACAAGATCAAAAGTTGTGTTTGATGAATACCAAAGCCCATGTGTAGGAGTGTCAACCAAATATCTAAGGATCTTTGTGACCTCAATCATATGGATTTCCTTGGGGTTATATTGAAATCATGCACACAAACCCACACTAAACATAATATTCGGTCTAGATGCAAAAAGTGAAAGCAAAGATCCAATGATAGAACGATAAAGTTTTGGATCAACCTGTATACCTTCGTGATCCATAGTAAGATTCAAGGTTGTTGGCATTGGATAATCTAGAGGCTTGGCATTGTTCATATCAAATTTCTTCAGCATGTCTTGAATGTATTTTGCTTGACAAATAAATTCCCTTCATAATGTTGCTTGATCTCAAAACCAAGAAAGAAATTCAATTCTCCCATCATAGACATCTCAAACTCACTTGTCATTAGTTTGGCAAATTGGTCTACAAAACTCACATCAGAAGATCCAAATATAATATCGTCAACATATACTTGACATAAAAGGAAATGTCCATATACACTTTTTGTAAAGAGTGTGGGTTCAATTACCCCAAGTACGAAACCAAGATCTACTAAGAACTCCCTTAAATGATCATACCAAGCACGTGGGGCTTGTTTGAGGCCATACAAAGCCTTATGGAGGTAGTAGACATGGTTAGGATACTTGGGATCCTCGAACCCGGGGGTTGTTTAACATATACCAATTCATTTAGAGGACTGTTTATCAAAGCACTTTTAACATCATTTGATGCAAGATGAAGTTATGGCTAGTGGAAAATGCAAGTAATATACGAATGGATTCAAGTCTAGCTACGAGAGCGAAAGTTCCACTATAGTCAAGTCCTTCGACTTGAGAGTAGCCTTGAGCAACCAATCGAGCCTTGTTGTGAATCACTTGCCGGTGAGAATCTTGCTTGTTCTTGAACACCCATTTTGTTCCAATGACACTGTGATCCTTGGGTCTTTCCACTAGTGACCATACTTTGTTTCTTTAAAAGTTATGGACTTCTTCATGCATGGCTTGAACCCAATATTCATCTTCAAGAGCATCATACACTTTGATAGGTTCAACATGAGAGACATATGAATGGATACCACAAAAATTGAGCACTTGTCCACGAGTGGAGACACTTCTTCCCAAGCCACCAATAATATTCTTTTGATAATGTGACTTTTGTTCGAATCTTGAGGCTTGACGAGTCATGATACAAACTAGTGAATCATCGGCATTCTCATTTGGAGGGATATCCTCATCATTTACTTCATCAAGACCATGATCCATCCAGAGTGGAGTTCTTGGTGAAGAATCGCCAAAATCATTTCCACCATTATCATTGGGTGGATCTTGATCACTTTCTTGATGAGTGGTATCCACTTGAAGATCTTGATCTTGTTTTTGGTCTACCATTTGATTTATGGTTGATATAGAGGGATCCACTTGCGTAGAGCTAGTCCCATCCATATTTGCCACAAGGTGTCCCTCAATGGGTATAATGGACCTATACCCATTCTTCCTATGGCTATGGAGGAAGGTTAATCACCTGCATCATCACAATCAATTTGCTCCACTTGGGAACCATTATCCTCATGAAACTCCACAAGCATAGATTCTTCAACACACCCGGTGGATATGTTTTGGACTCTATAAGTGTGAGAGTTCGTGGCATAACCAACAAATATGCCTTCAAAAGTTCTAGGATCAAATTTAGAAAATCTAGTCCCTTTAATGTAAACTTGACATTTGCATCCAAAGATTTGAAGATACTTGAGGTTGGGTTTGTTACCGATTAGGAGTTCATATGGAGTCATACCAATCATCAGACGAAGGAAGAGTCGGTTAGATAGATGACAAGCGGTGTTGATGGCTTCGGACCAAAAGTTATATGGGAATTTGAACTTGGCCATCATAGTTCTTGCCATCTCAATAAGTGTGCGATTCTTCCTCTCCGCTACACCATTTTGTTGAGGGGTGTACGTAGCGGAATATTGATGTCTTATCCCCTCTTCACTCAAGAATTCATCCATGGTGTAGTTCTTGAACTCGGACCCATTTTCACTCCTAATTGAGAAGATCTTGGTGTCATATTGACGTTGCACTTCCGTGGCCCAAGATATGAACCTTTCTTGAGTCTCACTCTTCTTTTTTGATATAGAATACCCAAGTGTATCATGTATAGTCATAAACAATTACCAAACAATACTTTTTACCACCAAGACTATCATATGTGGGTGGCCCAAATAAGTCCAAGTGGATAAGCTCAAAGGGCCTTGTTGTGGAGATGATTGATGTCTTGGGGTTATTCTTCTCATGCATCTTTCCGGCAATACAAGATCTACAACGGTGATCTTTGAAAAAATTCACACTTGTTAGTCCTACCACGTGCTCACCCTTCATAAGAGTTTGTAGATTTCTCATACCGACGTGGCCTAAGCGGCGATGCCAAAACCACCCCACGTCGGATTTAGCCACTAGACAAGTGGCAATATGTGTAGTTTCTTTCGAGAAATCCACTATATGCATATCATTTTCCACAAATCCAACAAAGGCTACTTTAAGAGAAATGATGTGAAGAACAAGCACGTGATGACGCCCAAATACACATGTAAAATTGCATTCACAAAGTTGTAAGACGGAAAGAAGATTATAGCCAAGGGACTCAACAAGAAGGACTTTCTCAATGGATGAATCCGGAGAAATGACCACCTTGCCATGTCCAAATACCTTAAGTTGTGAGCGATCACCAATAGTTACATGAGAAAATTTGAGAAGTTGGAGTTTTAAGTCATCTAACACTTCCTTTCTTACAGTCATGTGTGTGGAACAACCACTATCAATCATCCATGATGTTCCACCGGAAATACAACCCTACAATGAATCAACTTCTTGTCTTAGGTACCAATTTTTGGATGGGTCCTTTCTTGTTAGTCATAAGGGTCTTAGGAACCCAAATATCATACTTGTAATCATCACCATATGAGGTGCCAACATATTTTTCATAAACATGACCATCAATAGATTTAAGAAGCACATAAGATGGGTTATACTTTCCCGCAAAGTTGTTGTGATTAGTAGTGTTCCTAGGAACAATACTCTTAGAAATCATATCAAACTCATCTTCATCATTAGCCAACTCCCCCTCCTTCACAAAAACAATTGAATTAGTGGAGGGAGTTGACTTCTTCTTGTAGGCCACCTTGGAAGTGGAACCAAAACCAAGGCCTCATTGCCAATAACTCTCTTTTGACTACTCAAAAGATCATTAAGGTTCTTTTGCCCTTGGATTCATGTGGCAAGACCTTTGTTGAGTTGTGCCTTCAACCTACTGTTCTCCTCAATGAGAGTTGCCTTGACACACAAAGGGTTAGTAATACAAGAGTTTTCATCTACATTTTTTAACCCTTTTAAGGTTTTGAGCTCATTTGAAATTGTTCAGTAATCAATTTTAAGCTTATCAAAATCCTTAATGAGTTCATTGTAACCTTGGTTAGTTGCATCATTTAAGGCCATGAATTCCGTTACCTTAGCAAAAGCATGCTCACAATCAAGTTTTAATTTAGCTATGTCAATTGCAAAGGTATCCTCTATGCTTTCTCTAAAACAATGTGATTCATCCAGAGCTTTCTCAAGATCCTCATTTTTACTAGCATCATCACGAGCAAACTTTTCAAGTAATGTTATTCTCTCCTCATATTCATCAATGAGGCCATGTGCGTCACTTAATTGATCCATGAGAGAGACAAAGATAGATTTAGTTTTTCCTTCTAGTTTCTCCACAAAGTTTATCAAGGGGTCTTCCTCGACACGATTTAATAGTGAAGGAGTAGAAGAGTTTGCAAGTTTGAGTGTAGGAGTCACCTTTGGGGATATACCCTTGTCCATGAAGCACTTGTGACTCGAGGGACCCTTGTTGTCATTAGGGTTGGAGAAGAGAGAACTTAAGTTAGGAGGTACGGATCCCCTAGCCATGGCCGCCATACCTACTTGTTCATCATCACCATCACTCTCTTCACCACCGGATGTGTACTCAACTTCTTTTGCAATCAATGATCTAGGAGGGCAAGTTATTGGACTTGGGAATGAAAGTGGATTTCTTGATAAGTCTTCCACCATTTTAAATTCTACTCTTGAAGGGCACTCGGCAACAAAGTGCTCGGAATCTCCACAATTGAAGCAAGTTCTTTCCTTCTTCACGCTTGAGACTTCCTTTCCCTTATTCTTGGTGGCATTTCATCTAAAGTATCCCTTCTTCCACCACCTGTGTTGAGCAAGGGGCAAGCATTCTTCATGTGATGTCTTCATCTCTTTCTCGGAAACCTCATGAGTGGATCCACCATCATCACTTGAGTCATTTTATTTATGGGGAATGGCCTTGGCCTTCAAGGCAAGAGAGGGTCTCTTCATTCCGTTTACACGGGCCATGACATCATCGGAGGTTTTCTTCATGACCGTTAGAGTGAGGAAGAGACCCAAAACATCATTGGGGGATAGATCCAAGTAATCGGCTCTTGATTGCACATTCATCACCGTGTTTTCATTGTATGGAATCAAGGTGAGTAGAAATTTCTCCTTGACCCAATTCTCCGTACAATCCTTGAATCCACAATCTCTCATGTAATTTACGAGAGCCTTGAGTCTTCTAAACATGTCTTCAATTTTCTCTCCATCACTCAAATAAAAGTGTTCAACTTGTCTTAGCATGATTGAGTTCTTGGATCGTTGAAGGTTGATGTTGCCGTCAAACATATCAACAAGGCAATCCCAAGCTTTATTTGCACTTGAGAAGGACCGGATGTGCTCAACTCCTTCCTTTTCCATTGCCTTCTCCAACATGTGCATGGCATTAGCGTTGAGTTTCTCATCTATGATGTCACTTGAGCTTAAGTTCAAGGGATCCTTTGGCTCATACCCCTTTTCAACAATTCTCCATATCTGCATTGAAGAGATGCACATGTAAGACTTCATGGAAGCTTTCCAATTACTAAAACAATCCTATCCACCATAGGAGGTGGACCAAGATGATTAACATGTGCATATTGAACATTAGGAGCATTGTTATAAGTAAAACCAAATGAATTTCCACTACTACCATTTCCAGGTGCCGATGTTGCGGTTCCTTCCTTAGATGCAATGGGATTTCCATGTTCATCTATGACAACATACTCTCAAGATTGATTAGATGAAGATGCCAATTACTTTATTAGTCCCTCCATCTTTTTCTAGGAGCTATCAATCATAGCTTGGATCAGCTTTTGAATCCCCTCCATGGTGACCGGATCATTAGCCATCCTTTCCTCCTCTTTAGGCGGTAAAGCCCTTAATAAAGAGACGAGACTCTGATACCAATTGAAAGATCGAGAGGTTAACTAGAGGGGGATGAATAGGTTAACTACAAATTTTAGCTTCTTTTTCGATTTAACAAGATAGTGCTCAAATATAGATTGTCTAGATTATGCAACTAGGTGAACAATCCTATATGTTGAGCAAGTACAACTAGCACAAGGTGAATATATAACTAAGCTAGTAGCAACAAGTAAAGGTAAGTTGAGGAATAACCGAACACAATGACGCGGAGATTTATCCCGAAGTTCACTTCCCAATGGAAGCTAATCTCCGTTGGAGCGGTGCGGTGCCACCAAAATGGAACACCGAGTAGCCCTGAAATGGCATACTGTATCTCGTTCGAGTCCTTCCACCGATGTGGAGAGGCTCGAATCACTATGTTGCCGTTGAGGTTGACAACTAGAAACTTTACAAGGATGAGGCACACTCCACAACTTTGGAGGGTCCTCACCAAATCTCGAGAGCTACCAAGACTTCGAGAAACAAGATCCACGAGCACAAAAGCTCCGGGGATATCAACAAGGCTCCAAGCTCCGATGAGCTAAGAGCAACAAGGTTCTTTGCTCTGATGAACTAAGAACAACAAGATCCCTAAAGGATGAGTGGGGTGATTTCTAATCGGCTTGGCGGAGTTGTAGATCGGGGATGTCTCCTCCAAATCCCAAAGTATCACGAGCTTTGGTTGGGGATTTGGGGAGATTCTTGAGCTTGAGTGTGGTCAAAAATTGTGGAGAGAGTAAGTTTAATTGACACTTACTAAAGGTAGAGGATAGGCCCCTTTTATACCAGAGAGAGAAAAACGGCCGTTTGGGGGGAGATCCCCCTCACTGTAGCGCACCCCGGCCTAGGGGCCGGCCAGGCCGGCCGGTACAGCGCCACCATCACACCTCGGCCTTGAGCCAATGTAGGGCTGGATGGCACCCGGTCTGGGGCCGGTGTCCCCCTTCCCACCTCGGCCTGGAGCTGGCCCGGCCTAGGGCCGGCGTGCAGATGAAGCAGGGCCTGGGCAGCGCCCGGGGCACCCGGCCTCGTGCCCGACCTGGGGCCGGTGTGGGGCAAGCCAAGGCCGAGGCACAACCCGAGCAGCCCGGCCAGGGTGGCCGGCTCCCTTGTTTTCTCTTTCTCCTTTTCCCATTTCTTTTTTTCCTTTTTGCTGTCAATCACATGGATGACCAAGGAGGTGTATGATTGCATTTCTCCATGATAGGCTATGAACATACTTAGGGAAAATATTAGATCTTCCATATGTTGTGATCAAACACCGAAAACAAGATTTGGAACAAATGTCCTTTCACACCCGCCCTTAGTCTCAGGTGCTCCACCGTATAGACATAGGACTAAGTATTGTTAGACACCCGCTCTATGCTGGCGTCTGTTTTCAAAAGGTCTCGCTGAATGTTTAGAGCTTTTGAATTTTAGAAAATTCTATGAAAGAACACTGAAACATTCAATATTCGACATATACTCAGTTTCTATGGTTTTGATATTCCTGCGATTTTAGAACCTTACGAATTAAAAGAGGCATTGAATGAGTGTGGTTATTTTTGTTTTTTATGTAATAGATGTAATAATACATTAATGTGAAGATGGTACGAATCATATGCGGCATGTTCAACAATGGGGTATGCAGAAGGCAAGACACCCTCTTTGCAAAAAGATATTACTACTGTACAAAATAAGAAAAAAAGGCAGCAATGATCCACGACCACGAGCAACTGCCTATCATCACTTGACCACACATAGATTTCGAAGATGGTTCTCCAAAAGCAACACCTTGCGAAAGGAACGACGGATAACCGAAGTTGTCGGATCAAAAAACTTTAGTCTAGATCATGGGTTTTCACCCACGAGATCAAGTCCAAGCAACTCCAGTGGGGAATAGTGTGAAAACACTACAACTCTTCGAACCTAAATTTTTCATCCTGAATATCGAGACTAGGTGCTAAAAAATGAACCATCAAAATAAAGTGATTCATGATGCCACTACCACTTACCGATCGAAAGAATAGGATTTTGATGTGAACAATCCTAACATGGAGACATGGACACAGTCATACAATCGATGATCATGTCTGCATAAGCAGGCATCCCAAGAAACATCGCACATACCTACAGTTTGAGGAGAGAAGGAAGTCATTGGCACCACCAAAATACCTCATTGCGGACACTGTGTTAGCCCCATACTTTCACCGCTAGTGATAGTTTGAGGTAGAATCTGGAGATGGCGATCGATTCCTAGAAAAATTTGGATGAAAAAAACACCGCGTACGGTCACGACATGATGCTGCTAACACATAAGCTGGTGGTATCTATTAGTGTATGTCAACGAAATATAAAAAGGCATGCGAATATGTATGTAGTCTATGTTCAAATCATTAATGTGGCATGTGAAAGAACACGAATGTCACCTAGAGAGGGTGAATATACGATTTAAAATAATTACGGTTAAGACTTGAATAAATATGAAATAAAACTAGTGTTTAATTTATCAAGTGAAAACCTAAACAAGATAGGTTCACCTATATGCACCAACAACATATACTAAAGAATATAATCAACTATGTGATAGCAAGATATGTAAATTTAAACTCGGTGTCTATTACATAGTAAATTGCATGAGTAAGAAGATCGGGTATAGAAATAACCGAGACACGTGGAGATGATGATTTCTCTCAAAATTCACTTACCAGTAAAAACTAATCTCTGTTGGAGAGGTTTGAAGTCACAATGAGTCCAAGCGGCTCAACGGATCATCTTATTCTCCTCGTGACTCCATCAGCGCGGAGTGCCAAGATCCATTATGAGACTTTTGAGGGCGGTCACCAATCATATACAAGTTAGGGGGAATCCCCACAAATTAATTGGATTCTCTCAATAATATCCCGCAAGGTACCAAAGCTTCAGATAGAAACAAGCTCTTGAAGGCTTTCAAATCTCCGAGACAACAACAACCGTCTACGTCACTCCATGTACCCAAGTGTAACAAGCTCTAAGGAACTCGAAGTAACCAAGAGTAACAAGCTTCTCAACTTCGATTCAATTGAATCCTCATACAGAACTCGAATCGATGCAACCCATGCAATGGAAAGAACACAAGAAGTTCTCAAATTCTTCACTCTCGAATCCCAACAAATCAACAAATTCTATGGTGAATAAGAGAGGAAGAACAAGGAATAAATCAACAAATGAATCCACAATATGAAGATCCAATAGCCTTTGCTTACCAAGTGGAGAGATTGATGGGTGGAATTCTAGATCTAGATGTTCTCTCTCTTTTCCCTTCAATTAGAGGCAAGAATAATGGAAGAATTGAGCTAAAGTAAGCTCCAAAATTTGAAAAATGGTGGGGGGAAACTTTCTCAAGAGTTGTGGAACCAATTGGGAAGAAACCCTCTTAAATAGATCCCCCACGGAATCCTCCTGTTGAGGCACCTAGGAGCCTTAATTTTTTCCCGAACGGGGCCTGGTCAGGCTGGGACCTCAGTCTAGTCACATGCTTGGAGGGGGCGAAGAAACACAACGTCAGGGCAGTAACCGAGCCACCCGGTCTGGTTTCTAGGTGTGGGGGGCGGTCAGTCCGGCCTACCATTTTTCAGAAACACCAATACTGAAAATGCGACAACTTTTACATTCGGAGTGCGTATTCGATGATCTTGGACTCATTGGAATCACAACAGCGAGTACTATAATTTCATGAAGTGAAAAAAACATATTGCGACAAAGTATAATAAAACCAAATCATGAAATCTGATCTAACTATAAAAATCGGTAAAACCTCTCCCATATAAAAAACGCAATAATTTTTTCATATGAAATCCATTTTTATGAACTTGAGTTGTCTTAGATATCATGAAAATCTCTAAAACATTTATGTGCATAAAATCTAAATAATAACCGAGAAATATGATGCCAAGAATGCAAAGGTTTGAGCTCTCTTCTAGCGATACGATAAAGCTACTTACTTGAGAACCCCTCTTGATAGTACATTTATTTATCCTATAGCACAGTCTCCTAACAATTCTATGAGACCATTAAAACAGAAATCTAACCAGACAGTAACTCTACTTTGCGAATTCCACTTGAGCTAGACGATCATGATCTTGACCGCCTCAAGTTGGAACACCTTTCTTGCTTGTGCTCCACTCAGTGAAGACTCATAGGTTGCTCCCACATAAGCCACTATGGGAGAGGCTCTATCAAGTCTATCTTCGCATGACCAGTATCCCCAAAAGGGTGGCAAGATCCAAGAATGTGATCTCTTTGAGAGGCTCTTTTTGAACATGCACTTCTCAACTTTGATAATGACCACAACTTGACGTCATCCACCATGGGCTATATGAAGTCTTCCTTGTGATGCAAGACCATGAAAAAAATACCTAACCAACATACATATAACACACACACATATCATGGGTTAGTCCACAAATCTATATGAAAAGTTCTTACCATACCACGAAATCACTTGATCTCACAAGGAGCTTCTTCTAGATTTGTGTGTTGATCAACTGGAATCAACTCTTTGCATTTTTTTAACATGATCAACTGTATAGTTTTTCTTCTTTGTTTATTATGATGGTGTCTTAGAGGTAAACATAAATGTCCACACAATATTATTCTTCAAGACATACTTTAAATATGCCCAACTCACTTATGACCAATCTTCAAATATTCACATGAATAACATGTTGTTCATCACTTGATCATCTTCAATCCAACACATGGAGTTCAAGTATTGACTATGGTCAAAATATACAAGTATAACTCAATGCAAACATTAGTCCATAGCGATTTTCATTATTTACCAAAACCACACATGGGGCATCATGCTCGTTCAATCTCCCCCATTTTGGTAATTGATGTCAATCACGTTTAGATGATATATATAATGAATAATAAACAATCATGCAATGAAATAAGCATGGATGGATGAGCATGCAAGGTAAATTCTTAATAAAAGAACCGAATCATAAAACCAAAATCCCTTAAACCCCCTAACAAAATTCCCTCATTGGCATGCACTGCCAAAATGAGATAAAAAATTAGATGGCCAATATAGTAAGAGTTCCTCCGTAGGATGTACATTCATCATAGGAGTGGAATCAAATGCACTAATCCAATGATAAATAATGGGAAGGGATCAAACTATATTGAGGATACAAAGATTGCAAATAAGATGATATAAAAAAACCCAAATACTCTCTGAAAGAGAAGCAAACAATAAAAAAGATCTAAAAAACCAATTAAACAAATAATATTATGATTTGAGAAAATGAGTGTTTTAAATAAAAATAGAGGAGCTAACTAATATTTGTGCACTATTTATAATTGTTGAATTTGAATAAAAATTTCACAAAATGAAATCCTAACTCCCCCCCCCACCCCCACCCCCCAAATCCTTCAAACCACAAAGCAAGAGCAACAAGAGTATGGAACGAAATGAACGCCTAATTTTCAATGTCGAACAATGACAATACTTTGGCTTTTACCATCATGTCAAAACACAGTAAAAATATAGCTATACCAAACAACAAACCCACCCTGCAAAACCAAGTTAGACGCCTCTAACGTTTTGCTTGCTAATTTTAGCGTGCATGTAGGTTCTACGATCAACTATCTTCATCACCTACATTATTCAAGGTATGTTTAATCTCATTGCTAGATTAACTTTGTGGGGATGATTGAAACACAGACATTAGAAAATGTCTTGAGCCTCAGTCTAAACTTATTCATAACCATGACCCTCGTGTGAATCCAATTCATATTCCCTTTCCACCATGCCGTTATATAAAACCAACTATGGTGAGACCCAAAGATACTGAAGCATTTCTTCGGATCAAGCGAGATATGATAGGCTTGAGCGTCCTAGGATTGCGAGAAGTTTGTAAAAAGTCATACCATGTCGTCAGAAACAAAACAAACACAACTTATTTGGAAGCAACAAAAAATAAAATGAACAGTAGAGAGATTTCGAATATACTTGCACAAACTTATGCAATATCCACACAAAACTGTGCTCTAGATCCAATCGTATTTATGCATAGTATACTCTGATACCACTGCTGGTCTACGCTTTAGAATTTTAAAACAAATCCCTACGTAGTCCACATAACAACTTGGCTTCATCCTTTCTTCTTATTTGATTTCTCAACTTGAGGAGCATTAGCTTTATTCTTCCTGTGTAGAGGCATTTCTTCAACTCGAGGTTGAGAATGAGATTGAACTTGTGGATGCTTCCGTTTTTGCTTCTCACTAATAGGCTTCTTATTAAATGGTCAAGATCTAACATGGCGCCCTTCAATATTGCACTTGAAGCAGACAATATTGGACGAATTGTTGACTTGTTCTTGTTGATCTTGTACTTCTTATTATTATTGGACTTCTCGTTATTATTGGAGGTTAATCTAAGTCCACACTTTTCATTGGGCAATATTTGCACACTCAACATATTTTCAAGTGCGGACTTCCCTTTATGACGCTTTTCCAAGTATTTCTTCAAATAAGTGACTTGGGCCTTGAGATCTTTTATTTCCTCTACATGGTTAGTTACAACACAAGTACCAGGGAAAGTATATGCTTCATTGTTAGAGAAACAAGGCACATAAAGTAAATTATCACAAGATGTCACTAGTAGTAAAAGCCTTATAGAAACCATCTTAGCGCTGACCAACAAGATTTTCTGTTAGCCAGCGGTATTACCTCTAGCCAACACAAATAGGCGTTCGCCAGCGCTAGCCCTCTTACCGCTGGCGAACAGGCCATTTTGTTTGCCAACAGTAACGATGGGCGTGGGGGTGTGCGCGGCCATAATTACCGTTGGCTAACATCATCTTTTGTTCGCCATCTCTATGTAGCTTATCGTTGGCGAACAGGGTTTGGTTCGAAAGCGCTAAGTTTACAGCTGGCAAACAACTTTTTTGGTTGGCCAACGGTAATTTTTAACTTTTCCCCTGCACACGCACACTCCCTCCCCCGTGGACCTTTTTTTGTTTTGTAAAACATAAACGAAAATGATAAAATGTTCAAAAAATAAAATCCTTTGATATGTGCGTAGGGTTTAGTGTCTAGTTGGTATAGAAACTTTGAAACATGAATTTTGACCTTTTACGCAAAATTGAAAAATAAAACGTAAAACAGACATACCTTTTGCATACGACGTCGAAAAGGAAAAAAGTTATTTGAGATAGATGAAATTTTTCTACAAAATCAAATTAATAAAAAAAATCAAAATTCAGAAAATAAGATTTTTTTTTTTTAGAAAAGATGATATGGTTTTCCTATTTGGATTCCTCTTATTTTCTAATAAATTTAGACATATCATTTGTTCAATTCCGAATTACGGATTTGTAGATACGAATTATTCAATATTAAATGACAAAATTCAGAAAATATTTAAATTTATTTTATTGCTATTTGAATTCTAGATTATCACTTTATTCATTTTTGTTTAGTACTATATTATAAACAAAGTATGAGTTGTTCCTATGTATCTTATAGGGAAGGAACTAAGAGGTTAAGCGTGATGGGGCTAGAGTAGTGTGAGGATGGGTGACCGATAGGGAAGTGCACAATAAAAATTGACAATAACTTCTAAGATTGTGATGTGTTGTTGCCACTAGAGATAAAACAACAATGCTTTGTCTAAGGATAATTCTATTGTTCACATTACGCATTTTACTTAATGCAATAATCTGTTGCTTGCAACTTAATACCCAAAGTTTCCCCGGATGACGTCCTGAGGGTGGATTATTAGTCATTGATGCAGTTGATTACAGTCTATGTATAATGTTGTAATGCCGAAATGAATCTCATAGTAATCATCATGTCATGCATATGCACTATGCTGCAGCCTTTATTTATGTCAATTGCCTAGCGGTAATTTGTTCACCCAGCATGTTATTTATCTTTTATGGAGAGACACCACTAGTGAACTGTGAACCCCCGTCTATTTCTTTTACACTCATAATACAACCTACTAGCAAGCACTACTCTTTTTACTGCGATCGTTGTTCGCATTTCATTCACTGCAAACAAACACCATTGTCCACACTATACGTCTAATTCTTTGTTTTCAGAAAGACCAGTGAAATTGAAAACCTCACTGTTTCGTTGAGGAAAAGTATCTTGGTTGTATTGTGTGCAGATTCCACGTTGTTGCTGAGCCTGGTAGTGCGTCCTGCCAACATCAGTTGTCAACAACCTTAAGAAGTGACTTCTTTCTCATACTGGTCCAATTAAACCTTGGTTTCTTTCTGACGGAAAACTTGCCAATGTACTCTTCATATCTTCCTCTTGGGGTCTCCCAACGAACGTGTATTCTCACGTCATCAATCCTTCGCCATAACGCAAACATGAGTAATATATAATGATGATGAAGATGTACTTGAAGCACCATTGAGGTCCATGTCTTGTTTCAACGGAAGTTGGAATTCCTCTATGTTGTTAGCCACACAAGTACTAGAGGATATGGAAGCATAGTTTTCATGACAACAAGAAATAGGAAGCATATCATCATAAGATTTAGGTAAACAACTACTACATGACATGAAAGGACTCTCAACACTAGAATGTAAGACATTTGGAGTGCTAGAGATGAATGATAGTAAATAGTAGATTCACTATCAACAATGCAATTTATATCAACACTCACCATATCATTACCTTGCGACAAGTCACATGTAGGTGGAGTGGAATAAGATGTTAACTCATCATGACCGAAGGTGGAAAGAGAAAAATCATCCTCAATAATGTTGTACACATCATATATATCTTAAAGTTTTGTCCATAGCTCATGAGTGATTCTAAAAGGCATGATTGACCGAAGAACTACATTGCTCAAAACAAAAATGAGACCGTTAGATACTTGAGTATTGTGATACGAGTTTTCCTCGTCCTCTAAAGATAACTTTTGGACATCCTTTGGAGGAGGAAAATACGTATCTACAATTCTCTTTACATAGTTTGGACCCATGTCCCTAAAAAGATTAAGTATGCGAATTTTCCAAACATCATAATTTGTGCCACAAAATTTAAAGGAGGGATCATGCACTAATTCCCTAAATGACATCGTACTCTCTAGGATGTAAAGACAAATAACAAGAGACCATGCTCTAATACCAATTGAACGGACAACGGTGTCGCCTAGAGGGGGTGATAGGCGATTATTATTTTTCGGTTAAGGCTTGCTAAATGCGGAAATAAACTAGGTGTTTAAATTAAAAAGTAAACAACCTAAATAAACTAGGCTCGCCTAAGTGCACCAACAACTTATGCTAAGCAAGACAAGTAACAAGGTGATAGCAAGATATATGACTTCAAGCACACGAAGGTTATCATGTAAATTGCATAAGTAAATAGCTCGGGTATAGAAATAATCGAGGCACACGGAGACGATAATATATTCTTGAGTTCCTCCTTTTTGAGGGAAGTATGTCTCCTTGGAGGGGTGTGAGCTCGCCATAACAGGCCTACTCAACGCCACAAAGGCATCACCCTATTCTCCGATGAACCTCGCCACAAAGGCCTCGTTCACCTTCCACTATTGGCAACCTTTGGTCGAGGCACACATCCAAAACTTAATTGGAGGCTCTAGATGTCACCATAATCTTTGGGAACACATCACAACTGAATTGGAGGCACCCAAGAACACCACAAGTCTTCTAGGGTCTAAGACCCAATAGTAACAGGTTCAGAAACTTTCACTTCAATGAATCCTCGTGGAGAGAGCAAACCGACGCAACCAATGCAAATGGAAAGAGCACAGGTCCTCAAATCCTTCACTCTCAAATTCCAACAAAGCAACAAATTCTTATGGGGGAATAAGAGAGGAAGAACAAAGGAGGAGAATCACCTCCAAGATCAAGTACTCGGTTTCCCTCACTTAGAGAGAGATGGATTGGCGGAAATATAGATCTAGATCTCTGTCACTTTTTCCTCAAAGATATGCAATAATCATGGGAGGAATTTAGAGAGGGGCAAGCTTTCCAAGGTTAACAATGGTGGGAGAGAGAGTGAGTGAAAATCATGCTTTGCTGCTTGGGAACCTTTGGGGAAGAAGGTCCCTTAAATATGCCTCCTAGAAATCTTCCAGTTATGCAAAGGAAGGCTTTAGACCGGAGTCTCCGGCCTATTTCCAGACTGGATTAGTGGATGACACCCAGATCGGATCGGAGACTTAGACTAGAGATTTTTGGGAACTCCGGCCTACCCGAAAACCGTAGAAACACCAACACAAAAAACGCCATACTTTTTGCATATGAACTTCGTTTTCGATTTTCTTTGGCTCATTATAATCGCAACGACAAGCTATACAAGATTATGCATAGAAACATTATTTTGAAACAATGAAACTTAAAACCAAATGGGGAAAGGTTTAACCTCTCAAAAAAGAACAACCTATAAAACCTTCAACACCAAAAAAGCAACAAGTTTTCCTCACAAAATCCGTTTTAGTAAACCTTGGCCATGAAGATCATGAGAAACACTTAAAATCCCCACACAGAAAAAAATAAAATAAGAACCAAGAAAGATGATATGTCAATTATCCAAAGGCTTGATCTCTTGACAAAGATGCAATCAAGTTACTCACTCGAGAGCCCCTCTTGATAGTACGACTTGAGACCGGTAAAATATAAAACCTATCAATATTATATGTTTGCCTTGAGCATTACACTTGAGATAGATTATTATGATCTTGACTGTCTCAAGTTGGAACCCCTTTCTTGATCGTGTTTGCTAGAACATGCTTCGCTTGATGAATACTTGCAAATTTCTCCCCCATACACCAACATGGGAGAGACCCTTTTTGGCAACTCTTCATATGGCCACTATCTCCAAATGGGTGGCAAGCATCAAGCATAGGATTTCTTCTGACACTTCTCTTGAGCTTACACTACAATCTTGATGATGAATACCTCTTGATGTCATCGACCATGGTCTATAAAAAAATATTTCTTTTGCCGCATGTCTATGGAAAGATATATAACCACACATAGAAATTCCACACACACATATCATGGGTTAGTTCACAAAGCTATATGGAAAAATTCTTACCATACCATGAGATACATAATCCCACTCGGTACATCTTGTAGCTTTGTGTGTTGATCACAAACTTGAGCAACCTTTTATCTTTTCTTGTTTCTTCATGTCATGACGTCTTGAAGATAATCAGGAAAGACCATCTAATTATTTTCTTGAAGACATACTTGCAATATGCATAACTCTACACATGAACATTCTTCATATAAACAATGGTCACCATGAAAGCTTCTAGAGTCCAACACATGAGTTCCACTATTTTCCCATGGACAAGATCTATGAGGATATCTCAATGCAAACATTAGTCCACAAGGATTGTCAATAATTACCAAAACCACACATGGGGCACCATGCACTTTCAGCTTGTACCCTCGCTCGTGCCCTCATCATCGCTTGGCTGCAGCCTGCAGGCCTCGCGAGGGAACGACGCGGAAGCCCTCGCTAGAATCAACCCCCTCTCTTCTGAGGAAACCACCATCGTCTGGCGTTTTCTTGACGGCGGCGCCCCCGCGTCCTCACCAGGGCCGGAGCGTGTGATGGTCCCGGAGTCGTCGGTACTTTCCTCGGTGAAGTCCAGCGCATATGGGTTGTCTCCATGTGACTCCATCCCCCCGGAGAGTGGGCTCCACTAGTTAAAGCGTGGCATCGCAGCAACGACTGAATCCCTCTCCTTGACTGTGAGATCGTAAAGAGTAACCACGCCCTTGGGAGGACCAGCGGTGGCGAGTCACCCAGAAGCATCTTCATCACGTCCGCAAATTCTCTGTTCCTGAGGGGTGGAGTGTTGAGCCTCATCGCATCCCGAGGGCCGGTGTAGAGCCATACATGCCTCTCACGCCTCTGGAGAGGGGAACCGCGCCGCTCAACAAACTCTTTCACCACCATGGAAGCAGTGAGACCGACACCGTGCAGTCTCCTCGGGCGTTCCATAAGGGGCGACATACTTGCGCCGCCCAACTCTTCTCGAGCCCATCCTGAGTGTCTCAAAGGGTCCGCGGAAGGGAACTACAAGAGATTGTTGACGTCGCGCGTGTATTCCCAACGCATGTGGACATCATTCAGATCCATCTGGAAGTACAACTGAGGAAACCACGTGCCCATGTCGGGGTCGGCGTGGAAGGGGACACGCCCGGAGCACGGCCTCCCGCGAGCTCACGCATGCCAAAGAAGCAGCGGAAGAAGACAACAGAAGGCCTAACTCCCAAGAATGCATCACATTAGAAGGAAAAGATGGAAGGATGAGGACAGAGTTGGGGTGGAGGTGAAGCAGCTAGATATGGTAGTGAGCCATAATGGTAAGGAAGAAGGTGGAGAAAGGGGGATCAATTCCGCGAATATGGTGTGGTAGAAGACGGGGTACGACAATGCGGAAAGGGTGCCCAGCTCCATCATACCTTCCTAGAGGGCGTTCGCCCCATGCTTGTTGGAGGGAAGGGCCACCATACACCGGGTCTAGTCCATTGCCCTACCCGGGCCAATGCAAGACGCCTCGAGCACAATGACCAGTGAGGACGCGCTTGGAGCCGGGGTCGCGGGCGTGACGCTCCACAAAGCAATCGGCGCACCTTCTTTGCCCGTTGAGGGTGGAAGATCTCTCATGCATAGAGGAAGAGACGAAGGAAGGAGCGGGAAGGCAGCAGGGTGCGTGTGGAGAAAGAAGTTCTAGGCGCAGTCTCGTAGGCTTTATGAAGAACCCCCGTCGTGGCGCAGGGATCCGTTACTGCCTAGGCCAAAGGCATCGTGGGTCGCCACACGTGAAGCGTCACGCCATCCCACGACTAGACCGGCAACGTGTTGGCTCCACGACGTCTCGTCTCCTTCGAACACATGTGCACGGCAGGCCCGGGGGCTACTGTCGGCCCCGTGGATACCAGGTTACCACGGCCCATCTACTGCGGTCCTGTCCGACTAGCATATGGAAGCCTCCACAAGGAAGCCTCGAGGAAGTTCTCCCTTGACGAGACTTCCGTACCTCTCGAGGTACCGCCAGTAGGTGGCTGGCCTCTCCTAAGGGACGCAACCCATATTTCCTCGGAGAGAGGCTCTAGATCGACCTCTCCGCCTTCTCTCAAGAGGGTTTCCCTTCAAGAGGAAACTTCCCATGTGACGATGACGTACGCAGGTCTGTACGCTGACGAGAGCATGACAATGTTGAAGAGCACCTTTGGCAGAGATTTTTATTCTCGTGTATAAACCGTGGGTGACAGTTACCCTCGCCAGAGTACCTCCCAAAGCTTTCCTCTTTGGTAAAAGGAGACCAATCATGTTCTATAAGACGGAGGAAACGTCACCGGGATCCTCCACCGTCCTCCCATGGACCGTGGTGTTGTCTCCCGCCGACCAAGACCGTGGAAGCGGACAAAGCACACATTACACCATCGCCCGCCGTTGTGTGGTACCCTTTCCCGGAAAGTATGAGCGGGAAAGAGGGCCATAAAGGGTACTTAAGGGGTACTCTTGTCCCTATAGAAGGGGACGGACAAGAAGAAGGCTCATTCGCTCCCTTGTCCGCCTAGTCTGATCTCGAGAACAAGATCACATCTTGTACCGTAACCAAACTCGGTGCAATCCACCAGACAAGTAGGAGTAGCGTTTTACACCGCACGGTGGCCTAAAACTGGGTAAACTCTCTGTGTCGCCATTGTTTTACCTCACAAGCTTTTCTCTCCAGGCCTCTCAAGAGGTGCAGTAAGTGTGGTTAGTCCCCAGTGTTCGAACCTCCTAAGAGATTCTGTCACAAGGCAGACCACTCTCCAACATGTTGTTTGCTACGAACTCCACTGGTGGACTTTCACCCATTGAAACCCGTGTCATGAGTGGTGACCGCTAAAAACATTGATGTCAATGCAAGACCCAGAGATTATGAAGAAAGAATGCCAAATTCAAGTCTCATAATCTAGCACGGTCCCTTGAATTGTCCATGTCATGTCGCAGACAATTTTTCCACCTCCAACATATGAAATCAATTGAGCCAAACATACCTTAAAACCCCCGAGCTTTTTTGGAACTCCAAGAGTCTAGCTATATCTTGAGCATTGGGGGATCTCAAGTATTCTTCACTGAACACTTGCACAATTTATACTACAAAGAGCTTGACACACTTGATAGCTTGACTCTCCCCCATTTATAAGGTGGTCATCAACTAGATCAGCCGAAATACCGTATGTCAACATACGCAAGGCAGCAGTCACCTTCTAAAAACTATTATGCCCAAGTTCTCTGGCAACATTCCTCCTTTGCTGAAAAAAATCGGACAAGCTTCATCACACACTCAGCGGTTTTTTGTACAAGTTGTTTCTCATCTAAAACAACGACAAAAATATTGCTCAGGGTATACGGAATTCTCCACAAAGTAGTTCCGCATCAACTTGTTATGGTTGTCGATCCGTTCCCTCCACAACTTCTCTCAATCAAGAACAGAACCAGCGTGCATCTACCTCTTATTGGCGTGGATAGCCAAAAGCATGGCTATGTCATATTATTCTTGAAGGTCCCATTCTTCATCACACGAATCATAGGACGAACTCATCTATACACATAAAATGACGCTTAGTTCAAACTACCAACAACAATCATGACGGAAAAATCGTCCATTCAGCGGCATGACATACCATTGAGAAATTTTATCGAACACCTTGCACGCTCCAATTTGCTTCACTGGCGGCGCGTACGGGGGAAAGCATGCCACTCGAATCGATGGTGCCAGTGAGTTTGGGGAGCGGCAAGCAGCTACGATGGCGGAGAGTAGCCTAGGGGAGCGCCGGCGGCTAACGACAATTTAGCGCGGCGGCGCCTCCTGAATGTCCGTGTGAACGGGGAAGGGGTGGTAATTGTGCGCGCGGAGGAGCTTGGGACATCGGCGGGAGCGCGGCGGCGGCTGGGATTTGGCGCCGAAGGAGGAGGGGGCGGGGTGACAGGCGGCACGCTTTGCACGTAAACTTCACAGCGACGGTTCGCGCTTCCTCGCGTTTTCTAGTGTGTGGGCCCCAACGCATGAAATAGCCAGCGCGAGATGAGGAATTTCTCGGCGCATTGGAAATATTTTTTCTCACGCTTTTACGGCGGCTACTGGAGTGCCGAAAAATCTCTCGGGCAAGCTAAAACATTGTTTTTACATGCGGGGTGCATTATAGCGCAAATGTAGAAGACGCTCTAACAAAGCTCAGTTGACATTTCTAGTAATGTTTTTTACAATCAATACCATATATTTATAGTAACGAAATATATGGTAGAGATAAATGAGCCGACTACAGCAACTACAAAATCAAGTCTAAAAAATGAGTAAATTTTCAAGATCTTCAAACTCTTTCTTCTTTCACGACATAATATTTTATTTTTGTGAAGGCAAGCGTAGAACAATGACAAACATACCAAACCATACACATGTAAGTACCAATGATGATTCTCCCATAATAATTTTGAGGCACAATACCAAGGCCACGTGCATGCACGTAACTATTAACTTTTTTTTCCAGAAACACAATACGAACGCAAGCGCTCATATACACGCGCATATAATCATCCCTATGAACGCACACACGCACGCTCTACCCCTATGAGCACCTCCGAGAGACCGAGCTGGCGGGTCTTGAGATTGATGAAGTCACCACAACCGCCTTGCTGTCGACGGGAACGTCCCCTCCCACTAAAAGAATATTCCGTCTAAATGCAACACACTTGTGTCAAACTATGGGTTTGGAGTACAACCCCCCTCCTAACCAACATCGGTAAGCATACCGACACCGATATCTCAGGGAAATCAAATCGAACAGCCTTATTGACATCGCTGGGAGACGACAGTTCGAGGCATTATTGTCGAGAACGTAGCAGTCGGGACATATACTACGAGGGAAATCTTCCTCGCGACAACCATTAGAAGAAATCCAAAATTGATTCGACGAAACAAGATCTGAATAACCATGTCTAGACAAACTCAATCTTCCAACACCACCATTGACGCCGGGAAGAAGATCTCGACGTTGAAAGAAGGGTTGAAGACTTCTTATTATAGACGACCACATCTCCATTGATGAAGAAGATGACTATCAAAAACCCTAACCCAATCTAACAAAAACGCTACTTTTATTAAGAACTCCACTCATAGATCGGGTTCCCGACCCCTACTTAGCGGAAGTGAAGCCAACCAGAGGAGGGGGAAACCGATCTAAAACAGAGGCGGAGGTGGCAGCGGCTGCTAGGGTTTTAAGAAGGGCAGCGCTCTGCGCAGGTCACCCTGAACCCCCAAATTTAGGTCCCCTCCATACATCGTTAGATTGCCATCTAACACACCAAAATTAACGTACAATGTTTTTTTTAGTCATTCGACTATTTAAGAATAGAAGCCGCACTCCACTCCGGTCTCACTTAAACGAAAGGCTATAGTGTGTTTCCCTCCGCCTTCTTCATATTTACAGCAAAAATACCACTGCGTAAATTTTCTCTCAACATTTCAACAATTTCACGAATATCGCAACAAATAAAACTCGTCCCGTGTATGAAAAATATTGTATTACAACAAATACTCGCAAAAAAAAAAAAACTAGTGATGCTAAAAAAATAGTTAAACATCATTTTTTTTCTACAAATAGTTTTGCAACAAAAATCGCTGACAAATTCAACAAAAATCGTAAACTATTACAACAAAAAAGCATGTATTTTGCAAATTAAAGAGTGTGATGGTTGTTGCTCAACATTGGTTTGCAACAAAAATCATCAACCATTTCAACAAAATGCATAACCTATTACAACAAAAGCAGTATCTAAAACAAAATGGTTTGTCGTCGATTCAGTTGCAGCAAAGATCATCACCTATTTCAACAAAAAAAAACACAATAGTAACAAAAAGAAGAAATCACGTTTTTACAACATGTGATGAGCACATAAACATATCATCTAAAAATCACATGCATTTTCTACAAAAAAATAGTCAGAAAATATTGCAACATCTCGATTGTGCTTTTTCAACAAAATACATGTGAAATTATTACAAAATTTAAAGCCGTACGCAACATTGACCGAAATGGTAAAAACACTTAACCTACATACGACGGCTGCACGTAGCTGTTACGCTGGGATATTGAAAAAATCTCTCACATGAAACTAGGTAAAATAAATAAATCAAATTGGTGCTAATTAGTTCTGCGTAGATAGATACACATGCCGACACAATTGGGCTACGCTCATGTGGAGACAGCCGCAGACCAAACGTTCCCTTCCTTAGCTCCATCTAAAATAAGCATTTTCCTTTCAAGAAAGAGCTCTCGTATTCTCACGTACTTTTTTGGTAATTTTTTTTTTTTTTTTTTTTTTTGTAAAACAGAGACGAGCTATTTTTTCTGCATAGTCGGAAAACATAGTTGCCGTGTCGGCTACTGACGGACTCGGGCCGTCGCCGAATGAGCAGTGGCTCGCTCGATGTTCGTCGGTGGTACGCCGCATTTTCCGGTGGACTGTCCAGTCAGCAGCTATAGCTCTTGAGAGGCGAATTATCAAAAAGAAAAAAAAAAGCTAGCTATTGAGAGGCTGTGACCCTGCCACGGTTGCTCCTGGCTGGCCGGTCTCCCCAACCCCTGCGCCGCCGCACCGCCCGTAGGCCGGCTTGCTCTCCCTAGCCACCACCCCGCCGCCGCCCAGAAAAGACTCCCTGCTCCGTCTTCCGCCTCTTGAGGTTCCAGGTATGCCCCTCCTCCTTCACTCTACCTGCCCCACGTCTCTGTAATATATCGTCCCCTGTCAGCAATTCCCAGGATTTTAGGATCCACCAAGTTTAGTAGTAATAGGAACAATCTCCGGAACTCGACACTACCCGCCACATCGCGGTAGAAAAATACTATCCAAATAAACCTGAATCGGGAATCAGCACAGAAGAGTCCTTCACTGTGACTATATCGTACTACGATCTTTCTGTTTGTGTTTTGGCCTGTGGGGATGGATTGCAATGTTGGTGAATTCCAAACATGATTTCCTGTGACGAGATAAAACCATACCTGACCACAAAGCATCAGCTGAAATAACCAACATTTCATAATTGGTCAGGGGAGTATCTCAGGATTGGGTGAATTTGGCCGTCCAGCCATCCACGCAAATCTTCCTGATTACCTATAACAACTAGTACGTTTTTAACACAACTAGTCTTCACCAAAATTCATTGTCTTCGGGAGAGCTCCAGTTTTCAGAGTTCACGAGAGCACCAATTCACCTTCTTACTTGCCTTTGCAGCCTCACACCATTCTCTCTAGGAACCATGGCATGGGGAGACCTCTTCTTTAGCTTCAACCGCCCCTCGCCAGAGCAGCACAAGTCCTGCCTTGCGGCTTCAACTACCACGAGGCTCTCCATGGCTCATCAGCACCAAAATTACCAGCTGTATTAACTTCCCAAGACACCGACAGAGGGCTCGCTGATCGCAGCTTTTCAGTGAACCGTTCACGCGTCCTTGTCGGCTCCGGCGCAGACACCTTCCTCCCAGCCAAATCTGCCCTTCTGGCCTTTATTTGGAAGTAGGCCTGAGACTTGACTCGTTTTATTGAACACGCCCTCATTCCACACTCTAAAACTGAATTTACCGATCTCACGCGCTGCTCTGTTTGCAGCTCTATTTACTTTGCCTACCCTCAAGTCAGGTAGGCATGTTTGCTAGCTCATTTTTTGCTTCCGAAACTACTACCGAAGTAAGAGATGAGTTGCTTTTCTCTTTGCCCAATAGTTCATTTACCACTGCTGCATTGCCACCCTCCCAACTAAAACAGGTTTATCAGCAATTGTTAAAATATATTTGACCCCTTCCAGAACGGCCATTGCTTCAGCGATTTCAGCATTTGGGCAGTGAGGAACTGTACCCCATGCTGATATTATTATTATTTTTTCTTCACTATCTCAAAGAATAGCTCCCATGCTCCTCTGTTTTCATCCTTAGCGTCCACATTGAGCTTTTGCCAACCATCATCAGGCCTTGGCCAACCCTCCGAATGCATTCTGTTATGCGTGTTGCTTCCAGCGCTTAGATCAATTAATGGCTTCTTTTATAACCGGTTCTAGTTCAGATGAGTTAACCTGCAGGAAAGATGTCAGGTAGGATTTGATAAATTGGGCCGGTTGTTCAACACTGCATTTCGCCAAAGATTGTATTATTACGAATGTGCCTGGTTCTCCACCATAGAAGAATTACTTTTTCTCTCCTGAATTCCTGTCTACAACATCTAATCTGTTTTTAACACGATTAATCGAGATTTGATCATCTATTACGTGCCAAGTAAGAGTTAGAGCTCCATTTCCAGATAAACTATTGCCTGCTCAATTCTGTGAAATTGGCTGCACAAGTTCTAACCACACATTTGTTTGCTTTCTTTTCAGTATAATTACAGCTAATCCGTGTTCAATTCAACACAATCTGTACATAATTAATCCTCTATAGCGTGCCAATTCAGAATCAAAACTTAAACTTTATGGGATTTCATAGTTTCCAAATATTTTTTAAAATTCATGCAGGACAAGTATTGCACTGTGAAACAAAATCCACGTGATCAATACATTGCCCTCACACCCGGTCTCTCTAGGATCCATGGCATGGGGAGGCCTCTTTCTGAGCCTGGGCCGCCCCTCGCCGGAGCAGCAGAAGTCCTGCCTTGCGGCTGCCAGCGGATTCAACTACGACACGGCTCTCCAAGGCGCCACCGCCCCAAGATCAGCAACTGCGCTAGCCTCTGAAAACACCGACAGTGATAGAGCGCTGACTGACCGCGGCTTCTCCGTGAACCGCTCGCGCGTCCTCGTCGGCTCCGGCGCCGACACCTTCCTCCACGCCAAGTCTGCCCTCCTCTCCTGGAAGTAAGCCTAAGCCGGATCTGACTAAACCTGACATGCCTAAATTCCACCGTTATGTCTGCATGATTGTTAAAATCTGGTGTTCTTTGTCAGGCACTTGGCGCTTGGCTGGGCAGAGGTTGAACCGGACACGCCGGTGAAGGTGGGCGCGAGGTTCTGCATCTGCTACAAGGAGATGGTCCCCTGGGTCATGTTCCCGCTTCAGATCGCCTACGTCACCGACGACAAGAGCGTCAGCTCCTTGGGACGCAAGGGTGCGAAAGGCGGCGTCTTCGCGTTCGGCAGCGGCACCCTGCAAGGCCATCTGCTGGTACGTTCCGATGTCACCGGGGTTTCTTCTCCAACTTTGGAAAGCGTGTTGTGGCATGCATATGGTTTTTAGTTTTGTCTGGTGTGTGAACATGGATGAATGATGTGCAGGCCGGGGAGGAGCGGTTCTCGGTGCAGGTGGACGAGGAGGATCGGGTGTGGTACGAGGTGTTCTCCTTCTCCAAGCCGGCGCACGTGCTGTCGGCGCTTTGCTACCCCTACGTGCAGCTCCGGCAGCGGCACTTCGCGCGGGAGTCGGCCACGGCGGTGCTCGGACACGTCGCCCGCTGCTCGACGCCGCCGCCGCAATGACAAGGCATCGCTCACCGCCCCAGCTCAGGCCTGCAACAGCAACAACGTGCTGCCGGTTTCCCGTGGAGGCAGAGAGCAGCTTGATTCTGGCGTGGTGTTAAAACTAAGCTCCATTCCTTGGAGTCAGAAAAACAAAAGGACGGCGTGTTGCTTTCCCTTGGAGTCAGCAGTGTGTTCTGTCCTTTACTGAAAGATTTTTCTTTCTTTTCTCCGTCCTCCTTTTTTTGTTTTGTTTCTGTTGATAAGCGACTGCGACTGGACAACCTGAGTGCGCATCCGATGCAGGACGTATTTGAGCTCATCCGTTGTAGGTGGATTTTTACATAAATAACCTTTTAGCGCACAAAATTCACACTCTAATCCCTGGAAACAGAAATTTCGAAAAATAACTCATTTGCTTAACGCCCACCACCAAGGCGTTATGCTCTATGCCTCAATGTCCCAGATCCGCGGCGTTATTAACCGTGCCATCGTGGATACGCATAACGCCTCGAGCCAATGCGTTATGTGCCTTAACGACCTGCTCGGGGGTGTTATGCGACTGAATAAGTCAAACGCTTCGTCACGCGTTCCTCCCACTTTCAAAACGGTTTCACTCCACACTACTCTTTCCTCCTCCTCTCCTCACTCTATCCACTCTCCAATCCACCTAAAATCGAGTAGATCGGAGGAGTTTGGCTTGAGATTTGGAGATCTAAAGGTATGTCCCCTCTTCTCTCCTCTTTTTCTTGGTTGAAATCATAGATTTTTGTTATTCTAGTTGATTCCTCTCATAGTTCATTCTACTTCATCTTCCCCATTGTTGTTCATCCCAATCTAGATCATCACACCCTAGTTCATCAAACCCTAGTTCCATGAAATCTAGGAAATCCCCACCCTAGTTGATGTTATGGTTGAATCTTGGGTAATTTAGCATGTAAATAGTTCCATGTTGTGTTTGATTGTGTTTGGAATCATATTTGAAACCATAGTATGGAAGTCCCCACCCTAGTTTATCTAGCAATAGTATATTTGAAACCCTAGTTCATCTAGCAATAGTCTATTTGAAACCCTAGTTTATCTTTGTTGTAGTTTTTTGTTATGATATTGATTTTTGAAATCATATTAAAATCATTTTGATTTTTGAAATCATATTGATTTGTGTGGTTGAAATCATATTCAAATCATATTGATTTTTTAAATCATATTGATTGTTGTGGTTGATTTTTGTTATAGGTTGTGGTTGAAATCATATTGATTGTTATAGGTTGTGGTTGAAATCATATTGATTTTTGTTATAGGTTGTGCGTTCTAAAATCTTAGTGCATATTAATTTTGAAACTAGTTATATTAATTTTATTATTGATTATTGACTAGTGCATTTAGAGACCCTAGTTCATATTGATTTTTGCTATAGGTTGTATATCATAAATACTTTCCACTAGTTATATTAAATTTTGTTAAGATGTTTCTATTTTTGTATAGTGATTGACGTGGCTGAAATAATATTGAAACTTAGTGCATTTTCTTATTGATTATTGAGTAGTGATATGAACTAATTATATTAACTACGATATTTTAAATTTGTATAGCAATGGCGAGACCTCCTCGGCGACGCGGTGCGCGTCTTGGCGGTGGGCGTGCCGTCCCCGTCGAAGAGGCCGCAGTTGTACCACGTGGCCGTGGACGTCCACGTGGATCGTGTGCAGCCCCTGGACGTGGTGGTCTCTTAGCCATCAAGGAGGAGGCGGAGGCGGAAGCGGCTCCAACCCGCGGACGTGGACGTCCACGTGGACGCGGAGCACGGAGGGGAGCACTTGTAGGGCGTGGACATGGACGCGCAGCACGTGCAACGCGTGGGCGTGGGCGCGGCGATGTTGCTGCGGAGAAGGATTCTTTGGAGGAGGATGAGGGTCAGTTCATACCCGAGTTGTCGAATCTCTGACTCTACAAATCCCTTAGGTGACCCTATCGGGTTTCGACTAGGAGAAGTCATGAGCGCTGGTGGAATCGTCGGCTAGACAGGGGGCGAGATTTACCCAGGTTCGGGGCCCTCGAAGAGGTAAAACCCTTACTCCTGCCTTCTGTCGATCTGTATTAGATGATTGGATCGGTTACAGGTTGCTCGAATCGAGAGTAGATCTCGAGTTTCAAGGCTTTTTGGTCGTGCGGTCTTACTTGGTCCTCCCCTAGGGGGCTCTCCTGGCCTTATATAGATGGCCAGGTCTCGAGTTTTACCCGGAGAGGACTCCAACCCTAGTTAGGTCGGTTACATGTTTTCTAACTTAACCCGCAAGTTTAGTGCGGGTGGGCTTCACGCGGGCCTTCTAGAGTACTTCAAGGGCGCCTCTTCTTGGGCTTCGTCCTTGGGCCTGAGAGGGGGTGTCCTTACCCGCAGGGTGCAGGATCCATATCTTCGTCAGTAGCCCCCGAGCGTTTGCTCGACTTGGATTTTTCCAGTCGAGTAGACGGTCAAACCTTTCTTGATCTTTTTTGGAGGGCCAGCTCGACAGTTATTGTTTTAAAGGGTGTGTTCCCTGTATCATAAGTCATCGTGCTCGAGCATTGAGCAACATAAGTGCTTGTTTGTACGGCTTTTTCACAGAAGGATGTGGCTCAGTAGCTTGGCTCTCCCGAGAGATCAGGGCCAATTAATTGCAACTAGGGCAAAGACATTCCTGGCCTACACAGATTCGAGACCTCCGACTCGAACCCGATGAGGTGATTGTTGCGACTGGGCCGTTGTGGACTTATCGAGTCGAACTTAACCTATGGGGGTACCCGGCGCGTCCGCTAGGATTTTTCTTCGTATTGTTGACACGGAACTATACCGGAGGACGCAGCTTTCGAGTGCGATTCCAGGCCCAAAAGAGAGATCTTTTTGGGTCTTACCTTCATATTCGAAGAATATGGCATCCGGATGTGCCTAGTCGGCTGAACAATCCAGGTCTTTATGATGTAAAATTATCATGTGTAGAAGAGGTAGGTTCTTCTACCCGATCGATTTGTTTGAGTCCCACACGAAAGAAATTTTGTGCTGGAAAAGAGATTAAGTCCATATGAAAGAGTTTTCATGCTTGGAATGATGTGCCCATACGAAAGAGTTTTCGTGTACAGGGTATTTTTCTCTTGTTCGAAGAGGTTTTGCTTCATGAATTGCCAATAAAAAGTTGCTTTTATTCGAAGGAAATGTTGTTCGTACGAAGATATTTTCGCGTTTGAACTTCCAATCGAAAGATCTTGAGTTTGAATGATGTATGCCATGACGTCATTGCGCACTCCTCTTCTCCCGATGGGACGTGACGGAGTGGCAGCAGATGGATGGACCACCATGTCAGCTTTTTGACCGGGAAACGAGACGTCGTTCCCGGTTTTCACGCGAACCGCGCAGTAAATGCGCATGATCTTCTGTTAAGATCGTGGCACAGAACAGCGTTGGCCGCCCTTTCGTTTCATCTTCACACGTGGCGGTTGTGATAAGCGCCACGTAGCGCATCGTACGGCTGAGATCGTCTCGCTCCGTGTATAAGTACGGGTGTTAGCGCTACGGTAAAACTTTCCCAGCTCTCTGTCTTCATCTTCTTCCTCGCGCCCACCTTCGTCTTCCTCGCGCTCGAGCTCGTGCTGCAAGCAATGGCTGGCGGAAAAAGACACGGTGCTGTCACCTCCGCGTCCGGTGAACCTTCTGCGCAACCCGCGCCCCGCGCCGGCGACTGGCGCTCTCCCAACACCACTGCGAAAAGCATCAGGGAGATGCAGCGGGAGGGATTGCTGCCGGCGGAGACGGAGAAGCAGGTTCGCCTCGGAAAAAAGGAAGAGGTACCTAACCCTCAATCGAACGAGCGCGTGGTTTTTGTTGACCACGTGTCTCGGGGTCTCTCCTTTCCTCTCCACCCTTTCCTTCTCGGGTTGTTGTATGTCTATGGCATACAGCTTCACGATCTTCCTCCGAACGCGGTGCAGCACATATCGTGCTTCATCGTGTTCTGCGAGTGCTTTCTCGGCATTCGCCCGCACTGGGCGCTTTGGAAGGCGCTCTTCAAAGTCCGGACTTCCGCGAGAAATCGCGGGTGGAGTCCGAGTTCGGCGAACCGCTTCGCACGGGCGGCTTTGGGATCCAAGCTCGACAAGAAGGCAGCTACTTCAACATGCATTTTGTTGACTCCGCCCAAAGCTGGCGGAAGAGATGGTTCTACGTCACCGACAACAGCTCGGGTGGGATTGTGGAGTTCCACCCGTTCGCTGTTCTGACAAGGCAAAAGTCCTGGGGGCACAGGATGTCAGCCGAGGAGACTCAGACCGTCGCGCCCTTAGTCGCAAGAGTAGCTGCTCTCCGGGATCAGACTGCAGGAGTCGTGCTCAACGGGATGCATCTGGCGAGCATCTTTTTGAAGCGCAGGATCCAGCCACTTCAACAAAGGCCCTCCGCTATGTGGGAGTATCAAGGCTCAGAGGACCCCAGCCGAGTAAGCCGCGAGGAGCTTTCGAATGTGGAATTCGAGAAGAAAATCGCGGGTATCACTCGACTGAAGGCGGGGGAGAAATTCCCCGATTGTTCAGTTGAAGCCTTTGCCGCTTCAAATCCTCCTCCAGCCGAGGTTAGTTTCTTCCTTCTCGTCTTTGAGTTGTTCCCTTTTTGTTCTGAGTCCTAGTCGATAAGTTTTTTCTCGTCTTCTCTGTCTTTGTAGAGTTTGGCTATGGCAGATTGCTACCCGCCAATTACGGGAGAGGAGGCCTCAGAGCTACCGTCGAGTCACCAGGACGGTGCGGTTGACACCAGTGTTGCCAATGCTTCGTCGAGTACTGAGCGTGATTCTTCGGATGACGTGGAAGACTCGAATGGTGTCTCCCCCCAAACGTCGTCGGGTAGATAATGACGAGGCTACTTCCAAGGATAATTCCTTGGAAGCATCGCCCAGTCAGGCCCCCGTCCTTGTGACTCCACTTCGTTCACTCGCTCCTTCGCCTTCGTTTCCGGTGATGGCGACTGCCTGGAACGCGGACTTGCTGGACGACGACGAAGATGACGAGTAGGTCTTTTTCCTTGTTCTTGGTCGAACATTCTTCGCACTTCAATTCTGATGTTTTTTTTTATCCTTTGTTGCAGGCTGCAGACTATCAGTGCTCGCAGGTATGCTTCTGCCGTTCCTCCCGAAAAGAGGAAAAAGGCAAGGGACGCGGGTGAAACTCCCACTGCGGGTACCGTCCAAAATTCTCCCAGAGCAGCCCCTAAGGCCGCGACTTTGGAACGTGAAGCCCCCAGCTTTGCCGCCAGGACTTCAGCTTCTAAAGAAGTGACGGACAGCTCCGCGGATCCGCTCTCTCGCGCCACCGGCCAGGTAAACTTCATCTTCTATCTTCAAATTTTTATCGGGTGCACGACAGTGCTCCTGATGGGAGTAGCCCCCGAGGCTGTAGTCGATCGCAAGCGATCGGCTACAGGCTCTAAGTCTGGTTTATTTCTTCTTCATGATTTCATTTTTATCGGGTGCACGGCAGTGCTCCCGATGGGAGTAGCCCCCGAGGCTGTAGTCGATTGTAAATAATCGGGTACAGACTCCAATTTAATCCTTTTAACTCTTCCGTCTTCGTGCTTTTGCAGTCGCTTATTGATTCTCTTGCGGCGATTGGTCGCCGCGTCGTTCTCGCCGAGTCGGATTGCGAGTCACTTCGAACGGACCGTAGCCGACTTCAAACTGAAAACGACCTTCTCAAGGGTAAGCTTTATCATCTCCCTGTCTTCAGTATTCTGTGCATTCTTGATTTTTGATAAGCATCTCTTTGCAGCTCGACTTGAATTTTCGGAATCCGAAAAGGTCAAACTCTCTGAGCAGGTAACTGCTCGGGAGGCTGACCTGACGGCCATTCGACAAGAGCTGGAGGCTTCCCGCATGCAATCGGAAGATTTTAGTCGACAGCTTGCGGATGCGCGGAAGGCCTTGAAGGAGTTAGAGGAAGCTGGCAGTAAGGCCGATAACGACGTTGTCGGGTTCCTCCGTCCCCTCGCTGAGCGTTTCGCGGGTAAGTGTGTTGGACTTTTGCGACTTTGATCCTTCATTTTGCTGAACTTTGCTAAGTATTATTTTCTTCTTTTGCAGGTCTTCTGGATGTTCCTCTAGAGATCCCTGGGCTCCAGCGGGTGGATGTGGTAACCGACACACTTGCCCAGCTTAAAAGGCACGCTGATGGAGTTTTCTCCTTGATTAGTGATGCTACTCAAGTGCTGGTGCAACTGCACGGTCGCCTCATCGCCAACGCCACTCCTGCACCCGCGCTAGATGATCTGTTGAAGGTCTTCTCAGAAGGCAAACTTCTGGATGCCTTCGCGGTCGCTCAGTCGGAGTCTGGCGCGAAGACCGCGATCCAATTTGCTTTGGCGCACGGAGTCGAAGGTTTCGAAGAGGCCTACTCATCTCTTCCAGTCGACCCCTCCACGGGCAAAAAGGTACGGCTCTCTCGTTTTGGCGAGCAAGCCGCTATTCTTGCTCGGAAGCTGTCTGAGATTTTTGCTCGACTGCGAGGAGGGGCGACTGCCGCTAGCGGGAGCACCAATGTAGCCTCATAGTTTTTCTTTTTTTCTCCTTGATTGTAATGAACCTTGGGATGTATTCCCGTACCTTCGTTGTTTTTAATTGAAGAATTCGTCTTGAAATTTATTTCCCTTGTATGTGCGTTTGTCTCCCGATGGGAGTAGCCCCCGAGCGCTTGTCAAATGTGCGACTAGAAATAACTCGAGTAGGGCATCTTACTTCTTTCCTTGTATTCTTCCAGGCTACTGGGTTTGCCGCGGAAACGTCGGGTGGACGTGGTACTCCAGTAAATCCACTTGTCGCCGCTGTTGGTACTTTTGCGGGCCTTCGTGATAAGGTCCAGGAGGGTGAGCGTAAGCTGAAAGCTTTGCGCGGGGTAGCCGATGTGGCGAAATCCAAACAGAAATTAGCGGCTGAGCGCGAGCAATTTCTGATGGATGAGTTGGCTTCAGTCGCAAGGGATTTGCTCTGTAAGTAGTGCAGCCCCCGTGCCTTTTCCTTCTGTGTTTCCTTAGCTGACTGAGTATGTTTTTGCTCTTTCAGTCGTTAATCCGGATGACAGGGAAGAAAAGCAGTGGGTAGAAAACCACATCCTTCAAGAGGCTAGCAGCTCAAAGCCTCATGCAAACAATTTTTGGTCTGATCGCAGTCGAGGTTTTGCAATGGCCACCTTGAAATTCCGAGTCCTCCAGGCGAGAATTCTCGTGAGTTCTTTTCACGAGGTCTTGGTTGCGATGAACGCTGCATTTTACCCACTCGAAAAAGGTCCCGAAGACTGGAGCTATCTTCTCAGGTTGTTTGGACGTGAAGGAGAAGTTCGCGCGTGTGTGCGCAATCAGATGACGTGCGGCGCGGTTATAGCTCTCTCTTTTGTCCGAATATGGCATCCTGAGATAGACGTTAACTTTGTTGCTCGGCGCCCAGATTATGCAATCGAGGATATCTCGCCGTACTATGATGCTGTACGTCCTGCAGCGGAGAAAATTATCCGATTGACCTCTGAAGAGGTGGATAGAGTTTTAGCGACTGAGAATGCTCAGCGCTTTGATTGATTGTCGAATGTAAATATCCTGTAATCTGTCTATAGTTTGTAAAAACTGTTGTAAGGTGTACGACCTTGTTTGTACAATGTTTTTCTGTGATGCCTAGTTGTAGGTGTAGCCCCCGTGTGTTTTGTGGGGTGTGTACCTGTAACTTTTAGCATGTAAAGAATGAGAAGCTTCGAGTGAATATGATGAAGGAATCATGTTTTTATTGCAATGACTGAGAAGCCATGTATTCGAGCTACAGTAGTGGCTAGTATAGCCTTATTTTGTTGTCATAACAAGTAAATCTAGGGATAGAATTTGCGGAGGTGTGCAATATTCCAAGGATTGGAATAGATTCCTCCAGTCTCTGGATTTTTTAGCCTGTAGGCTCCACCTGGGATGACTTCGTGTATGATGAAGGGTCCTTCCCAAGGTGGTTCGAGCTTGTGTCCTTCCTTCTGTTTGAGCCGCAGCACCAGGTCCCCAACCGCGAATGCTCTGTGGCGTATGCGGCGACTATGATAGTTGCGCAAGGATTGCTGATATACTGCGGATCTTGCAAGTGCGATGTCTCGCATTTCGTCGAGTGCATCCATATCTTCTGCGAGTGCCTTGTTGGAAGTTTCCTCGCTGTATGCTACAACTCGTGGGGCGCTGAATCGAACGTCCTCGGGAAGGACTGCTTCTGCCCCGTATACCATGAAGAATGGCGTGTACTTCGTCGATCGATTAGGAGTTGTGCGGAGGCTCCAGAGTACGGAGGGTAGCTCTTCTGCCCAATGTCCTGCAGCGGGGTGTAGACGATCGAGTAATCGCTTCTTGATTCCAGCCGAAACTAAGCCGTTGGATCTTTCGACTTGTCCGTTCGTTTGCGGGTGAGCAACGGAAGCAAACTTGAAATTGATGCCTTTTTCCTCGCAGAACTGTTGTGTTTCCTTTGCTGTGAAGTTTGTACCATTGTCTGTAATGATGTCATGTGGCACACCAAATCTGCATACAATGGAGTCGAGAAACTTGACGGCGCATTGGGCGCTGGCCGAAGTTACTGGCATAGCCTCGATCCATTTGGTAAACTTGTCGACTGCGACCAGCAAGTGTGTGTATCCACCTGGTGTGGACTTGCGTAGTGGTCCAACCATGTCTAGCCCCCATTGTGCAAAGGGCCAGGCTATTGGTATCATGTGTAATTCCGTAGCAGGTGCGTGTGGCCTTGGTGCGAATCGCTGGCAGGCGTCGCATCGTTCGACCAGGCTTTTTGCATCGTTGGCTGCTGTTAGCCAGTAAAATCCTGCTCGGAAAGCTTTTCCCATTATTGTTTTCCAGCTAGCATGATGTCCGCAATCTCCTTGGTGTATGTCCTGGAGCAATTCCTTGCCATCTTCGGGTGCGATGCATCGCTGAAGTATTCCCGAGATGCTTTGCTTGTATAATTCTCCATTGACTACTCGAAAGGATTTGCTACGCCTGATTATCTGTCGAGCCTCACGTGGATCGGCCGGGAGCTGTCTATTGAGCAGGTAGTCGAGATATTTCTGCGTCCAGACTGGCTCGACCAGGAAGACCTGTCGTGATATATTATGGATAAGCTCGATAAGCGCGACCTGCGGGCTGACCTCTGTTTCTGGCGCTGCTGCAGCTTTCTTCACTTTGACCGATCGCTTGACCATCCGTTCGAAGTATATTCCTGGCGGTATGGGTGTATTCGTGGAACCCATGTTTGCCAGTCTATCTGCTTCTTCGTTGCTAGATCTTGCAATGTGCTTCAGCTCGCATCCTTTAAAGCTTCCTTCGAGTAGATTGTACATGTCACGATATGCGACCATGTTTTCAGCGATGGCGTCGCATTCTTTCATCGTCTGCTGCACAATGAGATTGGAATCACCGTAGATCATTAATCGGGTAGCTCCACAGGCGATTGCCATCTTCATCCCGTGCAACAGGGCTTCATATTCTGCGTCGTTGTTCGAGGCTGGGTCGTCTGGTGGAAAGTCCAGTCGCAGGACGTATTGCAGCTTGTCTCCCCGAGGTGAAATAAGAACGATTCCAGCTCCTGCTCCTTCGTTTCTCTTGGATCCATCGAAGTACATTATCCAATTGCTCGTGTACTCAGGTGGCCCGGGCGTTTGTAGCTCTGTCCATTCGCTGAGGAATTCCACGAGTACTTGAGATTTGACTGCGTTGCGTCCTGCATAGGTGATGTCCCAAGCGCCCAACTCGATGCTCCATTTTGCTATTCTTCCGGATGCCATAGGGTTGTTCATGATTGTCCCGAGTGACGCATCATTAACCACTGTGATGGCGTGTTCCTGGAAATAATGTTTGAGCTTTCGGGCCGTGAGAACAACTCCATATGCGAGCTTCTGATAATGAGGGTATCGTTGCTTGCATGGCGAGAGCACTTCGCTGATGTAATATATTGGTCGTTGGACTCCGTATGCTTTGCCGTCTTCAGGTCGTTCGACCACGATTGCTGTGCTGATGACCTGGTTTGTAGCGGCTAGGTATAGGAAAAGTGGCTCCCTTTCTTGCGGTGTTGCAAGGACGCGCCTGCTTTGCAACGATCGCTTCAAGTCTGCGAACGCTTGTTTAGCTTCGGGTGTCCACTCGAATTTGTCCGTCTTCTTCAGTAATTTGTAGAAGGGTAGCGCTTGCTCTCCCAATCGTGCGATGAACCTGCTTAGGGCGGCTAGTCGTCCTGCGAGCTGTTGGACTCCGCGTAGATTGGTTGGCTCCTTCATAGTCAGGATAGCCTGTATTTTCTCCGGGTTGGCTTCAATGCCTCTGGCGGATACCAGGTACCCGAGTAGTTTTCCTGCAGGGACTCCAAAAACGCATTTGGTCGGATTGAGCTTGATCCGATATGCATTAAGGGCGTCGAATGTTTCTCTGATGTCCTCGAGGAGTGTGTCCTCTACTCGAGTTTTGATGACAATGTCGTCAACGTACACCTGTACGTTTTTGCCAATGAGATTGGCGAGGCATCTTTGCATGCAGCGCTGATATGTTGCGCCTGCGTTCTTCAGCCCGAAGGGCATTGTCGTGTAGCAGTAGACACCGTGGGGTGTGATGAATGCCGTCTTCTCTTCGTCTTCCCTTTTCATTCGGATCTGATTATATCCCGAATAGGCGTCCAGGAAGGAGAGGCGTTGGCAGCCTGCCGTAGAGTCCACGATCTGGTCGATTCGTGGTAGAGGAAAATTGTCCTTGGGGCAGTGCTTATTTAACGACGTGTAGTCGATGCACACCCGAAGGATATCCGTGTTCTTTTTGGGGACCAATACCGGGTTTGCTAACCAGGTAGATATCTTGATCTCCCTGATGAAATTTGCAGCTAGCAATCTGTTTACTTCTTCTCCAAGCGCCTTCTGTTTGGGTTCTGAAAATCGTCGAGTCGTCTGTTTGATGGGTTTGGCATTAGGAAAGACTTCGAGTGAGTGCTCGGCAAACTCCCTGGGTATTCCTGGCATATCTGAGGGCTGCCAGGCGAAAATCTCCCAGTACTCACGGAGGAGTTTGACGAGCGCGCCTTCCTATGCTGGCGAGAGGGTTGTTGAAACCATTGCTGTCTTCGCACAATCCGTCGGGTGCACTTGATGCTTGCGAGTGTCGCTGTTGGCGCTGAATTCTAGTTCAGGCGCGTTTTTCTTCGTGAGGGGCATAACGGAGTGATCCGTGGTTTTTGCCAGCTCTTGGAGTTCTTCTTGCATCCCGAAAGATTTTGCGATCTCATTAAATTCTATGTCGCACTTGTCCGATTTCTGGAAGTCTCCGTCGATGGTGATCACACCGTATTCGCCGGGTAGCTTGAGCTTCAAGTACGCGTAATGTGGTACGGCCATGAATCTGGCGAACGCTGTTCGACCAAGAATGGCGTGGTACTGTGAGGGCCAGTCGACGACTTCGAAGTCCAGGAATTCCCTTCTGTAGTTGCTTGGAGAGCCCAATACGACTTCTAAGTTGATTGTTCCGAGTGGACGGATTGCTTTGCCCGGAACTATCCCGTGGAAGGATGTTTCTGATTCCGTTAGGCCGTCCAAGTTCTTGTTCATTCGACGAAGTGTGTCCGTCTAGATGATGTTAATGCCACTGCCACCGTCCATGAATACGCGGGCCAGGTCATAATTACCAATTTGAGCTTGGATGACAAGGGCGGCGTGTCCTGGTCGATAGACTCGTGGCGGATGGTCTTTCATTGAGAACGTGATTGGCTGATCCGCCATTTTCAGGTACTCGGTTTTTGTCGGTGGTGTCTGCACTGCCATGCACAATTGCCTCGTGTTAGTCTTTTGAGCTCTGCGAGAGGGGCATACCTTCTGTATCATCGCGAGTTGTCCTGCCGGGTTCGGGTATGCATTGGCTCCATTGTTTTGTGGCGGTGGCGCAGGTAGTGCGGCTAGCGCCATGTTTGGATTTGCTGGTGGAGGTGGTGGTGGTGGCGGCTGGAATTGTTGTCCTCCTCCTGGCAGCGGCGGGTAGTTTTGGGTGGATGCAAATATTTTCCTCGCGAGAGCATCTGAGATGTCGAGAAACTTTCGGCAATCCTTGAGAAGGTGTGTTGCCTTAGTTTTGCCCGTGCGCTTATCTGTAAACAGGTGTAGCGAGCAGTATGCATCAAGATCCTCCTCGGGGGATTTTTCTTCTGCTTTTGGTTTCCACTCGCGACTTCCACGGCGGCCAGAGTCGCGATTTCGCGTGAATTCTGCCGCCACTAATTCCTCTCTGTCCTCGTGGTCGTAGTATTTCCTTCTCTTTCTTCGTCCATGGCGGTCGTCCTCGTGTGCGGGCGACGATGCTCTTTCATTGCGCACCGCGTCTTCTCCGTTGGCCCATTTTTCGGCTATGATCATTAGCTCCCCAATGGTTTTGGGCGCGGCTCTGCCCAGCTCTTCTCGAAACGCGGTTCTTCTCGCCCCTTTGGCGAAGGCCTCAATCGCCACTTCTTCCGAGATGGTCCCTGCGGTGTTCCTGAGTGTGGTCCACCGCTGGATATATTCTCGTGTGGACTCGCCACTCTTCTGTTTGCACGCTCGTAACTCTTCGATTGTGGCTGGCCTCTTGTAAGTCGACTGGAAATTTTTGCAGAAATCGCGGTGTAGATCGTCCCACGATGCGTAGCAAGATTTGGGTCTTCTCTCCAGCCAACTACGGGCCGCGCCTGTAAGATGCAAATTGAGGTATTGCATGGCTGTGTTCTTGTTCCCACGTTGGCATTTTACTGCCGTGAGGTAGTCGCTTAACCACTGGGAGGGCTCGAGTGAGCCGTCGTATTTTGTCACCTCCGTGCTGAGCTTGAACCTTTTGGGCAGAGGTGCTTCACGGATGCTGCGAGCGAAACAGAGTGCTCCGCAGGTTTCGTCGTCCGAGGACCTGGATGAGGAGCGCTCGCGATATCGTGAAGCTCTCGCCCTATCCACCCTTTTTTGGGCGAGATCTGATCGCGCGTCGTATTCGGGCCGGTCGCGGTCGTTGTTTTTCCTTGGTTCTTTGCTTCGTTTTCTCGAGCGGCTGCTGTGGTGCCGCGAGCTTTTGTCCCTCGGGCTGTCGTCGCTGCTGCTTCGACTATCGCCGCGGCGGCGGGCTTCTTTTCCTCGACCACGTCGTGGCGATTTGTCTTTTGTTGGGGATGAGCTTCTGTGCCTGCGGGGCGTTTCTTTATCCTTGTCCTTCTCCTGTCGCCCCTTCTCCAATTGTTCTTCAGTCTTCTTGCGATCGTGAGAAGCGAGCCTTGCGGCCGCCAATCCTAGTCCTTTGCGAATTTGTTTGTACTGTTCCACCCGAGGGTCGCTTTCTGTCGGTTGATTCATCTGCATGTAAGTTGCTGCGGCTAGGATCGCGGCAGCTGGGGTTTGCGGGTAGACGTTGCCGTCATCGTCGACCCTCATGAAGGAAGACGTGGTCGACCTGTCGGTCGCAGTCATGGATTCGTGGTCCCTTGACGATGTTGCGTGTCCCTTCCTCGCGGGTCGGGTACCAACCGAGGGTGCAAGGGACTGCTCGACTCGTCGCAGGCTTGATTCGTCCGCCGCTCTCCTGCGACGGGCTAGATCTGCTCGGGCATCTTTGATGTTTGAGGCCGCTCTTACTAGGTGGTAGTGGTAGGCGGTTAGGTCCTCCTGTGAGGCTCCTGCCGCGGGTGGCTGACTCCGCCGCATGGCTTCCTTGGCCCTTTTCCAGGCCTCCCGCGAGACGCCGATTATATCGCGCTCGGTTGCGCTGAATTCGGTTTCTGAGGGCTGTTCCGATCCTGCCATGCAGACTTGGGCCAGTCGTGGCTCGTGCGTCCTAGGCGTAGATCGGAAAGCTTCCCGTACCCGAGATGGTTCCTCTGTCGAGAGGGCATGATAGTCGACTGTGTTGAAGCGGATGGACTCGCCACTTTTCTCCATAGGAAAGCGCGAGTTGACGGCTCCAGATTCAGGTTCAGATTCATCCGAGAAGTGGAGGATTCCGTCTCTGTTCGCCATGAAGTTGAAGCTTCCGAACGTCAGGGTGACGCTCTTCTCCAGATCCTCGAACACCGGGCGTGATTCCGGCGAGTGAGGCGTGACTATGACGGATCCGATCCGTACAGGATTGTTCGGAGCCGTAGTCGATGGTTTCCAACGGGAGTTGGACGTCGATGAAGCCGAAGATGCCGGTGATCCAGCGCCCGCGCTCCCCACGGTCGGCGCCAATTGTCGAATCTCTGACTCTACAAATCCCTTAGGTGACCCTATCGGGTTTCGACTAGGAGAAGTCATGAGCGCTGGTGGAATCGTCGGCTAGACAGGGGGCGAGATTTACCCAGGTTCGGGGCCCTCGAAGAGGTAAAACCCTTACTCCTGCCTTCTGTCGATCTGTATTAGATGATTGGATCGGTTACAGGTTGCTCGAATCGAGAGTAGATCTCGAGTTTCAAGGCTTTTTGGTCGTGCGGTCTTACTTGGTCCTCCCCTAGGGGGGCTCTCCTGGCCTTATATAGATGGCCAGGTCTCGAGTTCTACCCGGAGAGGACTCCAACCCTAGTTAGGTCGGTTACATGTTTTCTAACTTAACCCGCAAGTTTAGTGCGGGTGGGCTTCACGCGGGCCTTCTAGAGTACTTCAAGGGCGCCTCTTCTTGGGCTTCGTCCTTGGGCCTGAGAGGGGGTGTCCTTACCCGCAGGGTCCAGGATCCATATCTTCGTCACGAGTTCTATGTCATGTTGTTCTAGCCACTGCGGAACAGGCTTCGTCGGTGGAAACTGGTTTTGGAAGGTACTGCTGCCGGCTCTTTCTTCAATAATCCCTTCTATCTGAGCTGGGGAATTGGGAGCTTGCCCTCGGTCTTGTCTCCATGGTGGTGATGTGCAGTGGGAGGCGGCCAACGGGCTACCTCAGTGGGAGAACTGATGAAGCTTCACTTGCAGATGTTCCCAAGCGTCAGTCGTGCTTGGTTGCCGCTATCCATGGCCAAGGGGGGGCACTCCTCCCCTCGGAGTTCTTTGCTTCGACGGATTCGTCCTCCAGGTGGTAGGATCTTCAACCTCAGCCAGGCGTTCTTCACAGCCATGTCGTCAAGTGGTTCGTCCCCGGCGTTGTGATTCGCGGCCGTGGCTTCGAGGCTCCTAATCAACGCCGGTGGAGAAGGACTTGATCGTGTTTCCCAATCTTTCGTAGGGTCCTTTTTGTTTTCCTCAGGGACTTCTTTGTATTTGTTATTATCCTCTAGGTCATTTATGTAATCTGTACCCACCGCGGTGAATGAAGCTTCTGGGTCCTTTCGGACCCATCCCCTTGTTCAAAAAAAAATCTCATTTTACAACTAAATATAGACATCACTAACAAGTTAGGGTTTCACTACAAATCTAGGGTTACTACCACTAGTTCTAGGGTTACTACTACTAATATCCACCACTAAATCATCACTAACAAGCTAGTACTAAGAACGTAAATACTCCCTCCGTTCCATGTTAGATGACTTTGGAACGGAGGGAGTAGTTAAGAAAACTAGATGAACTAGGGATCAGGAATTCATAGAAAGAAATCAAATGTGGAGTATTGAACCAACCAAAAGAGGAAAGAAATGGGGAATACCTTCACAATTCCAATGGGAACAAAATCCCCAAAGATTAGCCTCCGATCTTGCAAACAAGGGAGGGATTTGAAGGGGAGAAGGGGATGGCGGCGAGCAGTTCTTCACGGGCTTGAGAAAGAAAGGGAGAATGGGATGGGGAAGTTAGGGGTCGGGAGGGGAATGCCCGTGCTAAGTTCACGAGTATAACGCCCCCGACGGAGGCGTTAAGAAGCATAATGCCCCCGAGCAGGGCGTTAAGGCGCATACGCTTTAGCTCGGGGCGTTATGCGTGCTGCCACGTAGGCGACCCTGTCCACAGTGGCACGGTCAATAACGCCGCAGACCTGGGGCGTTGAGGCATAGAACATAACGCCTTGGTGAAGGGTGTTAAGCAAATGGGTTATTTTTTTTGAAATTTCTGTTTTCAGTGTTAGGGCATCTCCAGCCGTCCCCCCTAGAGCCTCCCAAGCAGCCTTTTTAGCACCGAAAAGCCACCGGTCGCCCCCCAGGACTCGGTTTAGCGCCGCTTTCCGCCGTTTTTTCCGCCGTTTCGCGCCGCCGAACCCAGCCCAAACCCAACGTGCTGGGTTCGGCTTGGGGGGGTGGCAAAATGCGTGCGTGGGCCAGACTTGTCGACGACGGAAGACGATTTCCCTCCATTTTTTCGGCGGTTCCCTCCACTTTTTCCCCAACATGTACCTCTCCCCCACTCCATTCCCGCCATTTCCCCCCCCCCACCCCGAGATCTAGTCGCCATGGCTCCCGCCCAATTCACAGGGCCCCGCGCCGCCGCCGCCGTCGTTGCCATCCCCGCGACCTCCGAGCTCGGCAAGAAGTCGCGCAAGCCGAGAGCGCCGAAGGAGAAGCCACCCGGCATGACCAACAAGGACTGGATCGCCGAGAGGACGCGCTTGGCAACGACCAACGTCAAGCGCCGGGGGAGGGAGGCGGCGCAGCGGCAGAGGCAGCTGATGGCGCAGCTGCAGGCCGAGGAACATGCCGCCGTCGAGGAAAAGGAGGAGGAGGATGAGGAGGAGGAGACGCTGGATGAGCCGCTAACTTCGGTCGCATCCGCGGCGCCGCTCGCCAAGCGGAAGGTCGGCTTCGGCCCCATCTTCGCCGGATGGAACCAGTCGCCATCGCTGTCACCACGCCTGTCGCCGCGCCCGACGCCTGCATGGTTCGTTGAAGGTGACCCCCTGGGCGGTTTCAACCCCAACCTCACCTTCCCCTACCATCCGCCGATGATGTACGACGCCTCGCCGAGCTACGCATCTTCCCCGTCCCACCGCCGCGCGATGATGGCCGGGCTGCAGACCCAGGACAACAACTTCATGGATGAGATCATCGTCGCCGGCTCGATGGCGGCGGCGGCGAGCCCGGGTTTCCTCGAGCACAGTGGGGAGTTTTTCGCACAGGGCGGCGGTGACTACGGCGAAGGCGGCTCTGGTGGCACGCAGGCAACGGAGGCGCAAGGCGGCGGTGACGAGATCGACGAGACGCCTGTAGCACCAGAGGGAGCAGATCCGGCCGAGGAGGTCGTCAACGCCGTGGTTCTGGCCGTCCCCGCAAGGAACCCAAGGCAACGCCCTCGTCCCCCGTCGAGCCTCGCATCAAGTGGACGCACATGACGGATGTCCTCCTCACCGAGGCGTGGAAGACGATCAGCATGGACCCGTTCGTCGGCGCCAACCAGCACGTCGACAACTACTGGAAGCGAGTGAAGACTGCGTACGACGAGCACCGGATGATCGACCCCGACTTTGCCTCATGCGTCACCGACCGCGGCCAGAAGACCATGGCAAACCATTGGGCGAACATCCAGGCCTCCTGCAACAAGTGTCATGGCATCCAAGAGGAGGTCGCGATGAGGCCGAAGAGCGGCACCAACCGCGAGATAGAGCTCGTCCGGATGCTCGAGGCGTACAAGAACGACGAGGGCTCCGACTTCAAGTTCCTCCACATCTTCGTCGTCATCGAGGGTGCGAGAAGTGGGCGGAGGTGCGTTGGTCGATCGGCAAGGGCAAGGAGTACGTCCCCGACGTTGTGGCTGCCTGTGCGTCCGAAGGACGGCCGCCGATGGCCCACAAGAAAGCCAAGTTGGCGAGGGACGGCGCGCCGGCAGCGGCATAGCTCCAGGCGTCCATCGAGACATGCATCGCCGACGCCCAGACCCAGGCTGGCAAAAGGGAGGAGATCTCCAAGTAGAGATGGGCGGCGCTCATGGTCAACTCCCAGGTCAAGATCGACCTCCTCGGGACTGGCACCGCGGCGAAGAAGAGGAACAACGACCTCGCCTTCCTCACGGGGGGTGACCCGGCCGCGATGACCCCCGAGGTGAGAGCATGGTTCCTGGCGCAGTGCAATCTCATCCTGAGCGACATCAGCCCGGCTCCGGCCCCAACTACGTCGACGACACAATTTACACCACTGCGCCGTCGAGCACGCACATCGACCTGGAGGATGCCGCGTCCGTCGTCGACCTGGAGGATGCATCTCCCGTCGTCGACCTGGAGGATGCCGCGCCGAGCTCGGCGCCAGCTCCGACACCGACCGACGCCTCTGACTAATCGCCCAACTGTGCCCACGCCGCGCGCGTCCGCTGTGCTTTGATCGAGACTATTTGATCGCCCAACTATGACGTTTTTTGTAATATGATTGCCCAAACTATGGCTGTTGTGGTCGCCGAACTCGGGCTCTATTTTGGCGCGGGAAGAGGAACTTTAAAAAATTATCGCCGTTATGTTTTCTGTGTTGCCGAACGGCTGGTAAAATCGCCCCCTGGTTCTGGCGCGGGGCGGCGTTATCGCTAAAAAACGTCGAAATGAAACCTGGGGGGCGAACGGCTGGAGATGTCCTTAGGCTGGTGCTAGTGGGGGCGAGAAGGGAGGTGGTATCGGCGGCGGGGAGGGGGGAGCGGCGCGAGAGGCCAGCGGCGGGCGGTGGCCGCGTTGCCCGTCGGTAGCGGGCGCTACCGCCCGCGCTGGCCGGGCGAGAGGGGGGCGGGAGCGGGGCGAGAGGAGCAGGGCGCGCTGGCGGTGGCGGGCGAGAGCGAGGGGCGAGAGGGGGGAGCGGGGGGCCGGTAACGGCTAGCTGACGTGGCGCCCCCTGATTGTGTCACGTCAGCTAGCCGTTGGGGGAGCCGTTGCTGGCACAAAAAAAGCCAAAAAAAAAACCAAAATTTTCATCTCCACCCGTATAAATACCCCCCATATCCCTTCACTCACTTCACACCATTTCATCATCTTTCTCTCCCTCCTTCTCTCAAACCATCTCCGCCATGTCGGGTTGGACTCCAGATATGACCTCGTACACGGATCTCTTGTAGTCAGACGGGTCACAACCTTCTCACATAGAAGATATCTCTCCCACACATCGTCGCTCCAATGCCGGTTCTTCACCGCTTCCCCGAGTGTTATACTCATCCAGCACACCACCTCCGGGGCCATATGGTTCATACGGTAAGCAACTGAAGGATCATTAGAACGTCTACAACCGTGAGGTGTCCTTGTTCAATGCATACCACATCAAAGAATGTGCGGTACGTCAGAGTGGAGCAGACGATGCAATGGTCTTGAAGGCGGCACATGCGAGGTACGCAAATGACAGTAGAGTGACTCAGCCTTTCAAACGCTTCCACTGGTGGGAAGCTGTTCGCAATGAAGCGAAATGGAAAGGACAACATGGTCCTGGTAGTGGGACTGATTCCAGTTCCAAGAGAACCCGTCTGGGGGTTTCTGGTGAGTACAGCTCTAGCGAGGCGACGGAGGAGAAGCAGCGTCCAATGGGCCGCGATAGGGCCAAGGCCGCGGCACGTAAGGATAAGGGAAAGGGAAGGAAGAAGGGGAAGGAATCCTCATCAAACAGTAAGGCAGCAAGTGCAACCTTCGGGATGAAGAACATGTGGACTGGTTTAGTGAAGGCTAAACTACTGAAGCAATGGAACAAATTGCAAGACCGATCAACCACCGACATGAACGAAGCAGCAAAGCGCAAACATGCGAAGGCCATCCAGATGGTGGAAAAAGAGCTAGGGCTAAAAGATGACGACGACGACGGGGAGGAGGAGGATTATAATTTTTTATTTATTATGTAATTTTTACGATTTATTATGCAATTTTATTAATTATTATGTAATCGGTAACAATTTTAGTTGAATAAAATAATTTTCTTGCATTATTTTGAATGTTTTCATCTCAAAATATATGTTGATGTGGAGGAGAGAGAAAAGCTGATGTGGCAGAGAGAGAAGTAAGAGTGGGGGTTATATCCCGTGCACTGGCACCGTGCCGTGAGAGTAAGGTGATAGTGAGGGAAAAAGTTGACGTGGCGGGGCTATAGGCCGTGATAGTAGGTGATGCACTGGCACCGGTCTTAGAGTGTGAATTTTGTGCCCCCAAAAGGTTATTTATGTAAAAATTCACCCGTTGTATCGCACCCGTGCGCATTCGATGCTGGGCGTGGTGAAGTCAGAGTCAGAGCTTTGGGTGGTCAGACGAGATGAGACAGTGTCAGGTACACGTCCCCTTCGCGGCAGTCGAGCACACGTTGCGCGTAATTCGAATTCGGGGTATCCAAGGCGAATACGCGATCACTCAGTTTGTTCGCGCGATCCTCGGCGGGGACGTTGGGGTTGGGGATCCTATGCTACTCGCCCGTCGGCTGTTGCGATATTTCAAAATCATCACAACGGGATAATAAATAATAATTATTTTTTCCTGGCTGACACCACGGGATTGCACCGTGCCAAACGTGAGGGTTTGTATGCGGCTGCACGTCTCCTCCGACATCATTTGCGGCGGTGCTGATCTGAACCTGATCGGCCGCCGTCATAGTCCAGACACACTGCACCGACGGAGGTTCGTGCTGGTACACGGGCCCAGCTGACGGGTCCTTGGCTTATCGTGGGCGGTACAATGAAAGGAAAGCGTCCCCGATTTTCCCACGGAAAAAGTTCATTTTAAACCCTCAATTCATAGAGGCTCGGCGAATCGGACCCTAAACTCGGAATCCCTGTCGTTTGCACCTCAAACTACTAGATCCCGGTCTAAATCAAACCCTGGAGCTGTTTGGTACACTGGGAAAGTAGAAATCCCGGCCGGGATTACTGGTGACTCTCAGTGACATGTGGGGTCCAGGTGTCGTATTCTTCATGCTGCAATTTCTTTTCTTTTTTCACTGCCGAACCGATTCCGATAAGAGCCTGGCACGCCGTGTTGGACGGTCACGGGGCGTGCGGGTGCACGGCAGCGGAAAGCCTAGTTTTCATGAGCTCACGAGCACCGCACTGGCAAGCTCTCGATTGCCTGCACGGTTCTGCCATGGTGTGTGCTGCTCACCAGGTGCCGTGACTACGTGGTTTTGTGTCTCCAGCGGCCGGAATGCTACAGTGAGCTGCTACCCACGGCCACCACCTCCTGTTAAGTGACCCGCCCACACAATCCCCTGCCAACATGTTCTATCTGGACAGCTTCGGTAGATGTAGGCAGACCACATAACTATCTAGCTAGCTAATTTGCATCGGGTACGAACATTGCTAGCTGATTGGGGAAGGAGATGAACACACAACAAATTACTGGAATCAGTCAATGACAAATGAATCATATGCTATATTCTCTTTACCACTTTTCGAGCTGAACATGATGCGGAAAAAAAATGATTAAGTACATACTCGTATGTTATACTTACCAATTCCAGTGTGTTGTATATGGTAAGTTTTCAGCTGGAAACTCAGGCCACCATATGCTCCTCCAGGTCTGACCAGTGATCTCGCCATCATTAGCCTTGTTGTACTGGTCGACCTTGAAGTCGAGCTCCTGCGAGGTGACCGCCACCGTCAGCGCCGGCCTCGAGGACGGCAAAGAGAATCTTTTTGACGAGGAGAAGTTGCTAGACTCAGAGGACATGGAGGTGGCAGAGGGGTTGGCGCGAAGTTGTCGTGGCCGTGCACGAAGAAGCAGATGCGGCCTTGAAGTTGTACATCCGGGCCCGGCTAGTTTGTGAGACACTGTGTATTCCCGCCCGGGATTATACTTTTTCTAGTGAACCAAACATGTATAGGGTTCAATTTAGACCGGGATCTAATAGTTCAGGGTGTAAACGGCAGGGATTTGGACGTTAGGGTTTAAATCGCCGAACCTCTACGAGTTCAAGGTTGAAAATGGACTTTTTCCTTTTCCCACCTCCTTCCTCGCTGCGTCGGTTTCCTTCTCCAGCACGGTGCACGCGTCTCCCCCGATTCACACGCAGAGCACGACACAGCCCATCTCGCTTGACCGTCTCCCCCGATTCCCCCGCCTTCAAATACGCCCTCTACCGCCAACCCTCCCTCTCTCCCCCATACCGTTCAGCACTTCCTTTTCAAAATACACCCATCACCTCTCTCTCCCCATCTGCTCTCCCCATCAACACCGATGGCCGCGTCGCCCGAGTTCTACAAGCCCGCAGCGGCCCCGCCCTACTCGCCGGGCCGCCACCTCCTCCTCGCCGCCGACCCGGCGGACGACGACTACTACCGCTGCCGGACGCCCACGGGCGCCGGGATCAGCTACCTGGGCGAGCCCGCCACCTGCCCGCCGGCGCCGCGGAAGCCCCGCCCGCCCCCCACCTCCGCCGCCCGGAAGCGCCTCTTCGCCCCCGCCGACGTCATCACGCTCCGCTTCGACGACCTCGAGGCCATCTTCAGGTCAGCTCCGGCCCCGCGCTGCGACGGCAAGGACCGCCGCCGCCGCCCCGCGCAGGACAAGATTAGCAGTAGGAGCGCCGGTGCTATCCTAAGTTAAGTGCTTTAGGCACTACTAGTTGACACGTATTCTCCATTACTACTAGTGGAGGTAGTTCACCAATACTCACGCAGCATCCTCTGTAATCATCCGTCCTACTTAATAAGATTTAAGATTGTTTTGAAACCCTTGTTCCTCTGTTCTGATTGCTTTGCCGATAAAAATCGTGTCTTGCTCCATTAGCAGCAGTGGAGTAGTTCACCAAATACTCTGCTTACACGCGCAGCAGCATCCTCTGTAATCATCCGTCGTAATAAGATTTATTAAAGATTGTTTTGAAACCCTTGTTCCTCTGTTATGACTGCTGTGCTGATAAAAATCGTGTCCTGCTCCTCCACTCCGAAGGACTACCGGAACAGGGGCGAGCGAGAGGAACAGATGTGAGGGTGGGCAAATGCAGGTGAAACTCAGATTAACGGTAAAATGAACTAGTGCTCTACTTTGATGAAAAAAAAAATACATCGATTTGCTTCAAATCTGTCGACTATAGGGGGACAATCTGTATCCGTGTAAAATTTTCAGACCAGATTCAGTCGTACGAGATAAGATACAGGACTTGGTTCTAGTACAGTAGTACATGGAATGAACAAATCATTGTCAAAGGCAATTCCTTTTTACCATTTTTATGCTACCCAAATGCGAGCAGTCTTTGCCATTTTGCAATTAATGGGCCAAGAGGTTGGAATAATAGTCGTTCCACTAATTTAGGGATTTTCGAAAATTTCTGCACGGAGATTGCCTTGCACACTAAACCTAATTGTTTGCCCAGCTAGCTCATCAAGCTGTCTCACATTGACTTCCAACGGGAGGAGACCCTGACTGACCTAGCTAGAGCTGTCAGCTTTGACTTGACTACACTAACTTGGTACTACTACTACTTTGTTGTGGAGGTGCTCTACTCTGCTTCAGTTGTAAAATGGCTTGCAGACTTGGCCTATTATTGGCCATGAAGAGCAAGAGTGGCGATAAACCAAACTCACGTATTCATGATCCGTCATAATAAGATTTATTTAAGACTATTTTAACCCTTGTTCGTTTGTTATGATTGCTCATACAAATCATGTTGTGCTCCTTGCTCCTCCACTCCACTGGACTACACTGCTACAGAACAGGGGTAAGCAGAGAGGGAGCTACCGGTGGGCAAATGCAACTGAAACTCAAGTTCACGATTAACTGCTGCTTCAAACGACAAAAAATATACCGATTTGCTTCTAATCTGGGGACATCTATATCCATGGAAAATTTTCAAATCAGATTCAGTCGTACTAGTAGATAAGATAAGAAGACATGTTTTACATGGAAAGAACAAATCGTTGACCATGCAAAAAACAAAACAAAAAAAGAGAATTGCCATTTATGCACTTTCCAAATGCAAGCAGTCTTGCCATTTTGCAATTAATGGGCCCCAACAGCTATTCCATGTATATCGCTAGAAATTTAGGAGTACCAAATTGTTGCCCAGCTCATCAAGCAGCCAGCTTTGACTTCAACGGCAGGAGACCTGACCCAGCTACAGCTATTGACTGACCGTTGACTCCCACTAACTTGTACCCATCTCTTTGTGGTGTTCTACTCACTGCTTCACTTGTCAAGTCGCCTGCAGACTTGGCCTGTTGGCCATGACAAGAGTCCAGTGGTAAACCCAAGGGAAAAATGGAAGATGATTTTTTTTTTCTGAATGGAAGAAGATAATTGACTAATTGAGTATAGGGAAACAAGTCCAAGTTAGGACCACCTCAGCTCAGGTGATGGGGTGGAACATAGCCAACCATCAGGTATTCAGGACCCACTCATGACTCATGTATGACATGAAAGAAAATACTTGCTCTTATTCGTTTTGGAGTCGCAGAGGTACACACAGCCCTTTATTTTACTTTATACGGCTACAATGGTATCAAGGGACACTACCGGTTGCTCGTCCGACGCAGGAGGTGTTTACGGAGGAGGATCCTAATACTAACAATTATTATACTGCGAGCCAACTATTCCAGTTAAGCTAAATCCACATGGCGGTGGGTGAGCTGAGCACGGTGCTTCTAAGCTGCATAGTACTATACTCATCATCAGGTGTTCCTCGGGCTCCATAGCGACCTGACCGCGCACCCCCAGCATTTCGAGCAATGAAAAGTTCTGCAGATTTATGACATATAGTTAGTTACTGTCTGATGATCCGAACAATTTGTTTACACGCTACGGTGAACATGCAGAACATCAAAATTGCAGCACAGAAGCCTGGATGATTTGGGCTAACCTCTTACTGCTCACTGTATTGTTCCAAGTACTCTTTGATCATCAGCCTTTCTTCTTTTGTAAGATCAGGGTTTTGACCCGTCAACCGCTCCCTCATTGCTTGCTCTTCAGCGCTTGTGTCGTCCCTAGCGACCTGCAAGGAGGATGTAAGCTATGCTAGAATAGTGGAATATGCAAGGCAGTCCGTGGATTTAGGGGAATATCTCACTTGTATGTAGTTATTCACATGACCATCAGCGTTAGGATTCGTCTTCATCTCATGATCATTGCACAACCAGTTGCCATCCACTACGTACTTGTACTCATACCGTCCTTCCTTCAAGGAAACACAAGTACAGAAGGTGTAAGATACAGTGGGCGTGAAGTTGGACACAATCAAGGGAAAGTGCACAACAGATATGGCAAGCCAAACATTTGTGAAGGGAACACAATGAATGCCTCTGTTATCACTTGGATCAGTTAAATGGCCATTGCTATGGTTCAAATTAAGTTTATCTGGTGGTGATATATCAGGGTATTCAGAACCCTTAAATCCTAAGACAGTGTTGAAATTTAAGACCCATGAAGAATTAATCTTGATATTAGCCACTGATGGTATTGAAATGTAAATGCTCTATGTATAATAGGTAGTTCGATACTTACCGGCAACTCCCTCTCAAGAAACCATGCTCTTTTCTCGTCGTCATATGTCAGGGGAATTTTCTGCATAAGTACAAGAAAAAAATGACAAAAACGGAAAACAGTAATGGGTGTCTTATTAATACAGTAGATTCTATACTACAGATAAGCTTTTGGCAGAAAGGTTTTCTTCACTCCAATTGGAAATTCTCCAGTACAATATATATGATATAATTGAAGAATAAACATACCTGTCCCCAGCCAATGTCAAGCCCAGAAATTTCAACCGAAGAACAGCTACCATTTTTCCACTTCAAAGTGATGCAGTTTTTTGACAAGCCCGTCAGCTGAACAATAATACAGTCATCACTTACAGCACAAAGATTCGGGAGGAGCAATTATATCAGAAATATATTTTATCTTCATCAGCAATAACTACATAGTGCTCACTTACAATGTCAACAGTTGCCAATTTAATGGCTTCCAACTTTGGAAAGCTAGGCCTTTTACTCTACAAAATAGATAAACAGATGGATTTAAATTCTGGAAAATAACAAAAGAAGGATAACTTGCCATGTGGTAAAATGAACTTGAATTAACAAATTGAAGAGAGAACAAGCAGCTGGTTGGTGGATACTGGCTCTACATATTATTATGGATAAACAAGATTATTTCCCTACCAACACTGTTGTACATTTCCACAAGGATAACAGAAAAATATTTCTTGTAATACTACCTGTAGTAGCTGATGTCCTTCGTTAAGATTGTAACCAAGAACCCAGAACATATATGCCAGCTGAAATTTTGCAAAATTTTCTCAGAATTAGGAAACTATTGGTGCATAATATTATGGGCAACGTTAAATCATAGTAGAAATCATAATATTATGAGCATAAGGAGGCAAGACTCCAAATAAGATGATTACGTCATTATTGTCTAGGAATCATGGATTTCAATATAGTAAATAACATGTGTTGTCTGGCAGGTGGTACTGCAAGCAAATGCACGTCTAGGAATCATGGATTTCAATGTGGTAATAAACTAATAACATGCGTTTCAATTATTTTCCTGCCTTTTTAGTGTGGGTGGAGACTGGGGATAAAATTAGCTGAAACAAAGGGACGAGATCATGTAAACCTATTAGCACACAGAATATATCAGGAAACAGTAAGAAAAAAGACTATGTAAACCTACTGCCACAGCAGGAGCTCTTCCAAGTCCAGCAGTACAATGTATATACGTTATCCCACCATTACGGCTGGCTAGCTTGTACAATTTGCTAATCACAGCAGGAAGCCTTAGCCTCAAATCAAAAGCATCAAAATCCCTGGTGCGCAAATAAACCAATTTATAACTTTAAAATGCGCAATACAAACAATGAAAAAAAAATGCTCTCAATATAAGGAAAAGCTACATTGTGATGTATATACTGGTTGATGGAAATAAGAATCATCTAGCTCCAGCCTCTAAGTATTGAGAAGTGGAATGTTTGTGATTATACTGAAAAGTGAAAACAGAAGCCAAAAGAAAAATAGAGATTGTACATCACAGTTACCCTTCATAAGATTATGCAAGCTGAAGACTTCATTTGTCTGTGCCTCCTAGGAGGAATGTATCATAAACTCTCTCTATGCAATGAAATGAAGCGCAAAGGTCCTTTGCGTTTTCGCGAAAAAAAGACTTCATTTGTGTCAATAGTTCTTTAGCATTATTAAACAGTATGTGAATACAATACCGGAATATATTTTATCGTGTATGTATAAGGTTGACAGGAATAGGGAGGCACATATAATGTCAACAGTAATAGGGAGAATACATACTACTAATTTTAACAGTAAGAATGTTTTAGAAACTAAAGGGCAGATGAACGAACACTACAATTTGATCAATACAAACATAGAGGAACAAATATATCTTCTCCAAGTTAACCAATCTTTGGAAGTTGGAACAAGGAATTTCATAATTGTAGAATAGGAATTTTAATACATAAAATTTAGTTTGTTTGATACTAACAGGTAGCTCATCTCAAGAAACCAAGGATCGTGCCATATTCTTAGTTACAACTTAAAATGCACTCATGTACAACAGAACTTTTAATACCTAACTTCTTCACGGCAGTGCTCAATATCTTTGCATTCTAGACAGTAGTCTTGAATGGCCCTGATGTCAACTCCGAAATATCTAAGGAAAGTAGTGAAGGATGGAACACATATATTCATAGCAAGAAAGCATCACATAGCAGTGGAAGTAACAAATAGCTATGATGGCAGGATAAAAACTAAATCATGTTTTGTATATGCACATTGAACAGAATAAAATAGTTTCAGAAAAAATGCATCTTTTAACAGAAAGTTACAAAATGAATTTCATACATTTTCTTACATCATAAAAATAAACGAACAGATCTTGTAGAAATGCATGACTCAAAATCCATAATACTTTCATAGATAAGTTACAATTTGGCAAATACTCTAGTGAAAATATTTTTTCATTTGCACCAGAAAAGGTGACAGAATAAATTTCAATCGTAGGGATACTCAAGGTCTGGATCTTGCTGCAAGCAAAACACAGTTTTTACGCCGATCTCCCGAAGCTTATCAACATCACGTGGGCTCTGCATATGAAAGCAGATAGTCAGATGGAGACAGAGGTGTAAAATTTCTATCCGTAAGGTTGAGCTCAGAACCTGTAAGCAGGATCCTACAATCAAGTCGGGGCATATAAAGTTGTAGTTCATCCCAAGCTCGTGTCTGTACGTCAGCACTAGAAATGATTTTCGAAAAAATGAAATATTTTAGGAATGGTGTTTGTAGAGATAACTTAACGAAAAAGAATCATAACACATGCAATAATACTCTAGGAATTCATGCTTAATTGGTATTCTGATAGCAAAAAATTTCTGCTCGGTGTCAATGATAAAGTAGCAGCAAACAGAGAAACTTTCAGTTGATGAGCAATACTAAATGTAAAGTAGCTCGGATCATAGTTTACGAAACTGACTGGTGACTGAACCAGTCAGGCTGTTGGTTCACGGTTTACTGGTCCGACCGCTGGTTCACTCGGTTCAATAGCTGGACCGGTAATTAAGAACTCTAATTGTTTTTAGTTGTATGATAGAGAAATATTGCGCCAAATAGGGAAATTTCCTTGTTTTAATCACCAAGGTGGTATGGAATAGTTGGTTACTGCGTACTGGACAAGCGCACGCGCTAAACTACCACGACCTGGGTTCGAAACCCATCCCCCACATCTGGTTTTACCGCTCAAGAGGACAGGTATTTCCAGTGACCGGTGAGACCTCAGCTAGGGCTCGGATCATCCACAAGCTAGCTGTTAAAATACTCAGCCTCAGATAACAGGAATGTAAGATACAAAAAAAAGATGGATAAGCTGTCGCTACAACATAAAAGTCCATGACGGGATGAAGAAGAAAATGTCAAACTAAGATAGATAAATATAGTTTGCTCTGAATGGTTCTAATCAAGTAATAGGATAATAGCTCAAGTCAGCATTCTGATGGAGACATCTAAGAATTGGACCATTTCTCGGTTTGCGGCTATTAAGGGAATCATTAAGTCGGCAGCCAGCCAACCCACCTCAACTCATCAACAAATATTAAAACAGCTAGTAGCATCTAACCATAGAAGTGACACTGAATTAGCCATGTAACTGCCAAAAAAATAAAACTGTGATCCTTCACAAGAGTTGATCCTTCTCTTTACCTGCTCCCATAGCCTGTGTCATGTTGGTGCTATATGAATCGGATTTCTCTGTGCCCGGCTCCAGCGCGCTGCTTTCCGCGCTAGAAGTGGATGTCCCAGATGCCTGAAATGGCGAGTCCACAACCGTTAATATAGTGCAAGCGAGTGCACCGATACCCATACAGGATTCTAAGAGTGAAACCAGAAATCGACTATAGCAAAAATCAAATGGGAGAGGACGCGTGGGAGGTGCGAAAAATGCTTACAGTTTTGACGGTGTTGGACCGGCGACTCCCGCCGCGAACCATCGCCTGGTCATACGCGAACCAAGACCAACATATTAGAGAGCCTGATCCGTGGTAGGATCAAAACGGGAATGGTACGAAATGGGATCGGCGGGGGAAGATGTGTGCTCTGCTCACCAGGTTGAGCGGCGAGGGCCGCCTCATCGATCTGGATCCCACGATCGGAGGCTCCCTGGGCGACGGCAGAAAATCAACCACGTTGCGGAATCCACAGACGATGATGAAACATTTTCCGGCGAAATCGAAAGAGGGGAGGAGGAGGGGGCGAGACGCGCCCTCCCTAGGCCGGCCCCGCCTCACTTACTTGAGCAGGTGCTGGAGGCAGTTCATGGCTTCGCCCCTGCTCGAGCGCGACGGCGGACGGCGACGCGGAGGTGTCGAGCAGAAATATCTCGCGGCGGAGGGAGGACGGAGATGAGGGGAACGGGAAACAAGAAAGGGGAGGCAGCACCCTGAGCGCTCGCCCTGCGTGGACCCGGTCTATCGAGCTGCGCGTCCGTGTTCTGTGGGGTGCGGGCCAAGTACAAGTGGGGTATATAGGCCGAGTGCACGGAGATTTTGGGTGATGGGGAGAGGGGGCTGCTGGACGTGGACCGCGGTGGCTTGTCCTCGGCTAAATCGGGATGGGCCCACTTTAGCCTTCTCTTGACCCGTTCCTCGCCGTCGCGGGGGCGCGAGAGCGATCGGATGACGGCGACGGGTCACGCGCGTCATCGGCTCATCGCACGGGTCGCGACGAGGCAGGTGGTGGGGAGCAAGGAACACGTCTAGGGTCACACTCGTGCTATTTGCTATGGGTCTTGTCTTCTTTCCTTCATTGTTGTCACGGTCATTTTGCTCGTTTCTCCTTTAAAAGACACGAAATGTTACAGTGTCCTGACCTTTTTTTGTTCCTTACATAAACTTACACACGATAGCTAGCTAACCTATCCCTGCTCTCGCTAGGGTTTCTCTCTTCTCGTCGCCTACACCGGCGTTGAGACCCTCTCCAGCTCCATCTACTCCGACAGACTATTGGTTTCATTTAGGTTGCCTCGGCGAGACTTAGGGGCTGTTTGGATTGCAGCTGTGGCTGGCCCAACCAATTTTTTCGTCGTTGACTAGTACCACACGCTGCGTTTGGATGAGTATCCGCGATTCGAAACCACGCCAATATTTTGGTAGCCCTATTCAGTTTCTACGCCCGCGCATTGGCAAGATGCTGGCGGCGAAATCCTTAGCCAATTTTTGGCGTGCCAATTTGGCAGGGCTGGCTGGGGCATGATCCAAACACACGCTTAGATGCCGACTGATGGGAGTTTCCCACCGGAGCTCGCGGGCCAGAGCAATCTGGAAGAGATGATACGTTATTGCACGAGGAGGATAAGGATCACGTGGTGTTTGAAGAAAATCTATCGCACCCTCAAGACAATCGTTAGTTACTGATTTTTAAGGTTCACACAAATCGGGAGTTTAGCAAGTTCTAGTTCTTCGAGCTGATGAGATTGAGATCGGCTTGGGGACTTGGCTCAAGACATCAAGATCAAAACCTTGAAGATAATTTGTTCATCATAAATTTTCCTTGTCTTGGAGATTGGGAGAAGGTAAGTTCTGGAGGGTCGCGGCACTTTAGGGGATCTATTGTTCTATTTGCACCGTATGATGAATTCACAAACTGTCTACGTTCAATCTCATTTTGATGGACACAACAATTCAAATTCGCAACCTCCTTTTTTTGTTACCGGAGCATGGTAAAAAACCTAGCTTTCAAGGTTGGAAAGTTTTTCTCGACCGAAAAACATTGTGATGATTTTGCTAGTAATTTATTCAGAGTTTGGGTCACACTATATGTTCGTAAACCCCCTAAGAACTCGGTTTCACTTCTGCGTATAGGACAGGGGTAGTTGCTCTTAGCGAACTTTGAGAGATTTCCAGATTGGTGCTCGGTATGTGGTTTTCTAGGTCACTAGATCATTGATGGCACGCGTTGCTGCACCCGTCTATTTGGCACGAGAATGTTAGTAAGTGGTTGAAAGAGGGAACATATAAATTATTTAGTAGTTTTATAGGGAATTTGTTGTTGATCATATGAGAGTTAAGTGATATGGTGACTATCACATTTCCATTTGGTTGGCTATGGAATTTCCTCGTTCTAATCTGGGTGTACCATTCTGGCCGGCCGCGTCGTGGAAGGAAGCATGGAGCATGTTGAATACTCACCCAAATGTTTAGTAATTGTGACAAGTTATTCGCTATTTCATTTAATAAATATATAAAAAAAACATAGCGTCTCCAACTTATTGGTCTACATCAATCCAAAATGTTGCATATCAGCAAGCTTAATTGCTAGTGAAATCTAAGATGATAGAAATATTTACGATAAAGTGTAAGCGGAAATTATTGGAAGCTCGGACAATTTGTGATATTGCAGAAAAAATTAGACTATAAACTACTCATTATATGTCTACAATATGAAATTCCTAGACGTTGCTCCAGGCGAGACACAAGGGGTAGTAAATCAAGGGAATATGCCCGAGAGGCAATAATAAAATGGTTATTATCTTATTCCTTGTTTATGATAGATGTTTATTTCTCGTGCTAGAATTGTATTAACCGGAAACGTGGATACATGTGTGCTTAATAAACAAACAATGGTTTCTAGTAAATCCTCTCTTTTAACTAGCTCGTTGATTAATAGATGATCAAGGTTTCCTGATCATGAACATTGGATGTTGTTAATAACGGGGTCATGTCATTAGAAGAATGATGTGATGAACATATACCCAAAGTGAATATAACAATGCGATCAAGTCATTAAGTTTACATTGTTATATCAAACATACGAAGTAACTTATTCCTTAGACCATGAGATCATGTCAATCACTGATACCGGAAGGGTGCTTTGATGTCATCAAACGTCACACCGTAACAGGGTGACTATAAAGCTGCCGTTAGGTATTCGGAAAGTATTAGTTGAGGATCATGGATCAAGAGTGAGATTTGTTCATTCAAAATGACGGAGAGATATACTATGGGCCCTCTCGGTGATATCACATCGAAACCGCTTGCAAGCACGTGATATGATCACAAGGATGTTATATCACGGAAACGAGAAAAGAGTACTTGTCGGTAACGAGATTGAACAAGGTATGGTTGATACCAATGATCGAATCTCGTACAAGTAAAATATCGCGAGAAAAAAGGGAATAGTTCACGACGTTGATGGTTCACACGATCACGAGAGTCATCGTTGAATATATAGGAGTCATCACGGATCTCCAGATCCCGCTGTTGATTACTGATCGGAGAGGAGTCTCGGTCATGTCTATCTTATTCGCGAACCGTAGGGTGACACACTTAAGGTTCGATTACGCGTTTGAGAGGATACGAAATATCGAAGAATATTTTGGGCAGCACCGAAATTGTTTCGGGGAAAATTGAAATAGTTCAAGGGGTTTTTCGTCGAATGGTTGTTAATAGAATTAACAAATAATTCGAGGTGCTATATGCAAATGTTTGTTAATGGAATTAACAAATATAAATAAAGAAATAAAAATGTTTTATTTATTTATTAAAAGAAAACCTTTGGATTTTCCAAGTGGGAAATAATGGGAGCATGAGTGGGTGTGAGTGGAGGTTCCACTCACGTGAAGAGGGAAGAGGTGGGGGCACCACCATGGCTGGCCGCACCCCACCCTTGGGCTGCCTCCCTCTCCCTATAAAAGGAGGGTGAGGGCTCCTCTTCATTCACACACTTGCCCACTTCCTTTTCCCTCCACCCGCTGCTCCATTCCATGGTCTCCGCCTTGGCGAAGCCCTGACCGTGGGATTCTTCTTCCGCCGTCGTGCTGCTGGAGTTCCGAGGGATCCTCTACTTCTGCGCCCCGCTGGATCGAGGGAATGGAGGTAGTCATCAACCGTACGTGTGACCGATCACGGAGGCACCGCCGGATTGCGGTGCACATCTTCTCGCTATCGGGATCGGTGTGAGTACGACTACGCCAACAACGAGATTTGATCTCGTAACACTTTGTGTCTTCGAGGGTATGTGTTCTCCTTAACCCTCTCTTTGCCCGTTGCACTTCGTCTCCTAGATTAGATCTTGGCCTTTCGGGTGTCTCTCGCGTAGGAAATTTTTTGTTTTCTATGCAACAACCCCTTCAGTGGTATCAGAGTCGGATCTATGCGTAGATGTTTTGTACGGGTAGAACACATATGAGTATGTGGGCTTTGATGATTATGTTATTGCCTCCTTGAGTATTTCATGATCTTAGTGGCATAGTAGGATGAAACTGCCCTAGACTAAGTTTACGTGTACTATGTACGCGAGAGTTGTCTCACTTGTGGCTAAGTGGGTGTCTGTTTCTCCTACTATAGTTAAGATCTAATCTATGAAGGGTTGTTAAAAATGTGTTTATCAACGTTGTGGTTGATGTTCGTAGGTATGAACGGTTCTATCCTCGAAATCCCTAAGCCACGTAAAATATGCAAAATAAATTAGACGCGTCTAACTAGTTTTTGTTGGGCATGTGATGTGATATGGTCAATGTTACAAATTTGATTATGAGATGATCTATTTGGTAAATTATTGATATACGGGAAGGTATCCATATGATTGTCTTATTATTGATGGACAATCAAGATTGGGATGCCATGGTACTTGGTACCACGCCGGTGGAATGATGGAGATCATACCATAATGCACATGATGGAGATCAAGTGCAAGGAGGACCATATCATATCACGTTATCCTTACATGTGATGTCTGTGATGTTAATCCTTTTATGCATCTTATTTTGCTTAGATAGCGACGGTAGCATTATAAGATGACCCCTCTCACTTAATATCAAGATAATAATGTGTGCTTCCTTAAGTATGCATCGTTAAGAAAATTCGTCGTTTCGAGACACCACGTGATGATCGGGTGTGACAGACTCAACGTTCGCATACAACGGGTGTTTTCAAGCCTAGCATGTACAGACATGGCCTTGAAACACACGCAATACTACGGTTCTACTTGGCGAGCCTAACATGTACAGACTTGGCCTCGGAACACGTAACCGAAAGGTAAAGCATGAGTCATATGGATGATATGATGAACATGTCGATGTTCGCCTTTGAAGCTACATCATCTCACGTGATGATCGGATTTGGTGTAGTGAATTTGGTTCGTGTAATCACTAAAGACGACTAAGGGGGATGTTTTTTTGAGTGGGAGCTCATGGTTTAATTTTGAATTAACTTGAACTTATTTATCATGAACAACAAATCAAAGTGAATTTGCACAAATTGTAGTATTCATTGGCATCCTCATAACTACCTTACACTTAGATTCTTAATCGAGATATAACTGTTATGATCTGGTAAAAATCATTTAAGATCGGTACCGTATTAGTGAAATTTAAAATTGAATCATATTGTAGATTTTCGGTATTTCCTACCTAGCTCCATGTGATTAATGATTGATTGATCTAGAGAGCAACCAATTCCTACTTAGAATCCAGAGTCATGGTTGTTTCCATATTAATTTATCTTCAAAAGAATGTTTTGTTGATCAAGGTGATTTAGGAACTGAAAAGAGTTTTTTTCAGAAACAATCAAGTGAAAGATATTGATATCTAGAAACTTATTTGTAGCAACATGACCGAGTATAATTTAGCGCGACAATGTATGCTTATATTATTTGAATATATGCAATGATTGAATACCTAAATGTTTGAATATTCCAAGAAATTGGACGCTAAAAATTATCCTCTAAATTTCCTCCTTCGAGCTATAGTAGCTTAATCATAAAATTGTTATCATAGGATGGATTAAAAGTATAGGTAAAGTCGTTTACCTTACTTGGAGATTGCTAAGAGTGGAATCTACAAGAATACTATTAATATGGTGATATTAGTAGAACAATCAAACTCAAAGTATGACTCAATGGGTGATAGTATATGACTAACACGCCAAAGAAAATGAGCTAGTGCGACTAGAATTGTTTGATGTTGAATGATTCTTCTGTAAAGGAAAGGGAATATTGAAAATAGAATTACAAAAAGATATATGGCAGAAAAAGAAGATAACTGGAAAAGTCCAGCTCAGGAGTATATGCTTGATATACAAGTTATAGATGTATTACTAGTTAACAAAGTATTTTTGGGTATTTTGATACCACATTGGTTGGTATGAGTTGTCATACAAAGCTACGCAATGCAAGAAATACAAGGGCCTAAAAGGAACTAGTAATAGACGTGGAATCAATTATGACAAGAACATAGATAAAGTGTTATTGCGTTCATTGTCGTATCGAACCAAACATTCAAGATTTATTTTCAGGACTTAATAAGTTGTTATTTTGTTCTAGTCTTTTGTGAGAACAAATGAGATTGTTCAAACTATTACCATATTCCATAATTGATGGATATGTTAATATAAATCATGTTGGTAATGTAAACATCTATAAGACTAAATGCTAAACGTTGCAAGACGTAAAAGAGTTTCACTTAAATTGTGACCCCACCATTTTAGTTCATATTGGAAAGGAAAACATGAAGGAACTTCATATTGATGGACTTCCGGAGTCATTTTGTTTTTGAATAAATTGACGCTTGCAAGACCTCTTCCAAAAAGATGACTAAAATTCCGTTCATAGGACAAAGTAGAATGGACGAATAATTTAGTGGAGATTATACATATTGATGTATATAGTCCATTATGTGTAGCCATGTATGGTGGATTAATTTTTCCTTCATAAAATTTCGTCGATGATTTGAGTAGATATGTGAGTATATCTATTTAAAGAGAACAGAGTTTGACATTTTGAATTGGTTGAAATGGTTGTTAATATGAAGTAAAAAATCAATGTAACAAGATAATAAAGTATTTATGATTGGATCATAAAGGATAAAGTTTGAGTTACAAGTTTAGCAAAACATCTGAGAAGTTGCAGAATTGTTCTACAACTTATATTACTCGAATTACCCCACATTAGTTTGAGTGTTCGAGAGACAAAATCAAACCTTGTTTGACATGGTAAGATTAATAAAATAGCCATTATAATTTTGTAGTTTATACATTAAGGACAACCGCTTTTACACTGAAAAGAGCACCATCATGATCCGTTGAAATTGACAACATATAAGATATGGTTTGGGTAGTGTCCCGAACTGTCATTTTCTTAAGTTTTGGTATGCATAGCATGTGTAAAATGTTTACAACCAAAATAGGATAAATATATGTTTATAAGGTTATCCCAAATAAAATATTGGGTATTTCTCCTATCGCCGAACCAAAAGACAAATGCTGTTTGTCAGAAAGGGTTGATTTCTCGAGAAAGTAGTTCTTGCGAAATAAGTGAGTGGGAGGACAGTACAAACTCAACGAGATTAGAGAATCTTTGTTACCATGTCAAGAATACCGCAGCACTGGAAGTTGTTCCAGGGTTTCCTATTTTGACTAAGTAAAAGACACTACATGTGATTGTACATACTTCGGATGAGTTTGCGAACTGAAGCACAAAAGTCCTAAAACTTTGTACTTAGACCAACTTATGGTTTAAGAGTAAAGTGGTGTTTTGACAACAAAAGGACCTGGACCTTATAAAGGAAGCAAATGATGGGCCCTGACTTCGTAAAATTGACTACGAGTCATTATATCTGCCATAGTATCCTTGTATGAATATCAAGTATGTGAATTGATAGTCCTTTCGATAGGCTTGATGCCTAACGATAACAAAAGGGTCTATATAGCCACAAAGACATGAATGTTACATCCTTTGAAAGTTGTACTTATCGAAAAGTTGTTTTCGACGAAGTTCAGAGAGTTGACTACTACAAGATTTTGATCTTCCGTAGTAATGTTTTAGTCTTTGCAGATAGTTCTAGCAAAAGTTACATATTATGATATGGCAGTTGAATAACAAAACCAAATCTCCTCTCGAGGAAGTTTGATCAAGGATGTGTAATTGACACAGTCTGAGATTTTTATAAAATTCAAAAGGTTGCTAGAAAGGTATGCACACTTCAATGGTTGAAGTAAGCATAACGAAGTTGAAATCTTTACCTTAATGAAGTTATCAAAAGAGTTTGATTCCATCATGAACGATAAAGATGCTTGTAGAGTTACAAGAAATTAAGTGGGAGCGCTATGACATATTTCCAATACTTTATGTAGATGACATATGGTTGATTGGAAAATATGTATTTTAAATTAACACGGTTAAGATTTTCATATTGATAAAAGGCTTAGAAGATATTAGGCATCGATATCCATTTAGAGAAAGATTAAAACGCCTTATATGGTTAAGCCAAATTACATAGATGAAATATTGAAGTAAGTCAATATCGAAATAACAAGAAGGAGTTCTTGTCACATGGAAAATAATTGAGCAAGATTCAAGTGTTTTGACACATGATGTGCATCATTAAAATTGAGATTTCTAAGTCATGTTTCAATGCTATGTACACAACCAGATGAGTCCTATGCCATAAAATGTTATAGCAGGATAATTCATATGATGATTAGACAACAGTGGGAGAGATCATTGTGTCATTTTAGAAATGCTAAGGATATGTTTTCCTATGTAGTAACGACAAAATATTAGTTGTAATATGTTACACTAATAGTCTTGTCATTTATTCAAGTAATTTTATCTCAATTAAAATATGTGATGAAGGGTAGCACAATAGGTTGGAAGAAAGTTCCATGCTAGATTTGAAATAGTTTCAAAATTAAAATATTGTGACAGATACTACAACAAAGGCTAAAGTATATCGTTGTGTTGACAACTGATAAATAAGCGTATTTTGTGTCAAGGAGTTCTTTATTGAACTTGGTGAATTTCCAAGAATGCTAACACTATGAAGCTACATTTTCTCAAAGTTAGTGACATTGTTTTTAAGCTGAGGAATTAAGGTTTCACCGATTGACCATATATATACAAAGCCATCTCATTAGAGAATGAGTGATGCGTGTAGACGGAAAGAACATGAAAATACAATAGGACCTGAACAGTTCAAATGTTTTTGATGATGTTTACTATATGCGAAGCATGGTAATAACACTGGAACGCCATATGTGTTAAGTGCTTATAGACTAGATTATTGACTCTAGTGCAAGCGGGAGACTGAAGGGAATATGTCCGAGAGGCAATAATAAAATGGTTATTATCTTATTCCTTGTTTATGATGAATGTTTATTTCTCATGCTAGAATTGTATTAACCGGAAACGTTGATACATGTGTGCTTAATAAACAAACAATGGTTCCTAGTAAAGCCTCTCTTTTAACTAGCTCGTTGATTAATAGATGATCAAGGTTTCCTGATCATGAACATTGGATGTTGTTAATAACGGGGTCATGTCATTAGAAGAATGATGTGATGAACATATACCCAAAGTGAATATAGCAATGCGATCAAGTCATTAAGTTTACATTTTTATATCAAACATATGAAGTAACTTATTCATTAGACCATGAGATCATGTCAATCACTGATACCGGAAGGGTGCTTTGATGTCATCAAACGTCACACCGTAACAAGGTGACTATAAAGGTGTCGTTAGGTATTAGGAAAGTATTAGTTGAGGATCATGGATCAAGAGTGGGATTTGTCCACCCAAAATGACGGAGAGATATACTCTGGGCCCTCTCGGTGATATCACATCGAAACCACTTGCAAGCACGTGATATGATCACAAGGATGTTATATCACGGAAACGAGAAAAGAGTACTTGTCGGTAACGAGATTGAACAAGGTATGGTTGATACCAATGATTGAATCGCGGACAAGTAAAATATCGCGAGACAAAGGGAATAGGTCACGACGTTGATGGTTCACATGATCACGAGAGTCATCGTTGAATATATAGGAGTCATCACGGATCTCCAGATCCCGGTGTTGATTATTGATCGGAGAGGATTCTCGATCATGTCTATCTTATTCGCGAACCGTAGGGTGACACACTTAAGGTTCGATGACGCGTTTGAGAGGATACAGAATATCGAAGAATATTTTGGGCATCACCGAAATTGTTTCGGGGAAAATTGAAATAGTTCAAGGGGTTTTTCGTCAAATGGTTGTTAATAGAATTAACAAATGATTCGAGGTGCTATATGAAAATGTTTGTTAATGGAATTAACAAATATAAATAAAGAAATAAAAATGTTTTATTTATTTATTAAAAGAAAACCTTTGGATTTTCCAAGTGGGAAATAATGGGAGCATGAGTGGGTGTGAGTGGAGTTTCCACTCACATGAAGAGGGAAGAGGTGGGGGCACCACCATGGCTGGCCGCACCCCACCCTTGGGCTGCCTCCCTCTCCCTATAAAAGGAGGGTGAGGGCGCCTCTTCATTCACACACTTGCCCACTTCCTTTTTCCTCCACCCGCTGATCCATTCCATGGTCTCCGGCTTGGCGAAGCCCTGACCGTGGGATTCTTCTTCACCACCACGCCGTCGTGCTGCTGGAGTTCCGAGGGATCCTCTACTTCCACGCCCCGCTGGATCGAGGGAATAGAGGTCGTTATTAACCGTACGTGTGACCGATCACGGAGGCACCGCCGGATTGCGGTGCACATCTTCTCGCTATCGGGATCGGTATGAGTACGACTACGCCAACAACGAGATTTGATCTCGTAACGCTTTGTGTCTTCGAGGGTATTTTTCTCCTTAACTCTCTCTTTGCCCGTTGCACTTCGTCTCCTAGATTAGATCTTGGCCTTTCGGATGTGTCTCGCGTAGGAATTTTTTTATTTTCTATGCAACGACCCCTTCAGTAAAGTTCAACAAGAAATATTTGTTGGACCCTGAACGCATGCACCTAGCCAGCCATGTTGTCCCATTCAAGGGTGAGTTCAGATTCACTATTGACCAGTATGGAGGATTGTTCATGAAGTTCGACAAGTCACAGATCGCGGCATACCTGGCAGATAGACAGTATTACATTGGTGGCTTCATGATCAAATTTTACCTTGTTAACACTTTGTGAAACATAAATAGACACTTTGAGAAGGCAAAGCTATCTCTCCAATTTACTTCAGGCTCCATCCGAAAAAAAATTCACCTATTAAGTATGAAAAAGTCCCTATTAGTAGGAAGCACCCTTTATACTTTATAGTTATGGCTTTATTAGCGTAAATTTTTCTTTTTACCAGCCTTTATTTAATTTTGTAGAACCTTATTGTATTTCTATTATGTAATTTTTTTTTCTTCGAGGGGATGTCACACACTGTCTTTTCTGTGCGGTGATCCCAATGCTATATGAATGGACATGTTTTTGTTTAACCACCATGTCTGCATATCTATCTGTATAATACTTTTGTTATTTTTTTACATCTCTTACTCCCATATCTATAAACAACTACCCGGGTACAATATGACTAAGTATTGCGGTGGCATATACTGTGTTGCATATACAGGATTTAAAAAAATGGCATGCAGGTTATGCAACGACCATTATCTATATCTATGAAGATACAAATGAATAACAATTCAATGATCTAGCTTGATATCGTTTATCATCATCTTAGTTGCGGAAGAGATGTTGATGACGATATCGATGAAGCGTGTGGAAAATTCTCACTCACAAGCATGTGGGTGAGGATGTTGCCGACTCCCCGTATCTAGCTCCTCGATCCAGTAGCGTGAGGGTCTCATGTGTTACCTCTGAGAACTCGGACACGTACGTTGGATCCGGTTCTGTAGAGTTTTGTTGTCCAGAGCTACGACTCCGTAGGTGTACAAGAATGTGGATTTCTCAACACATAAGGAAGAGAGATTAGAGATGGATCTAACTAGAAGGATACCCCGCGCGTTGCAGCGGGATCCATTTAGAAACTACAGTAAATTTCATATGCACCATTTCAATGTAGAGGGCGGGGGTCTCAAAGTCATTTTCAAAAAAACACATGTATGCTATATTATGTTGTCTAAATAAACATATAAAAATTAGTTGATCTCGAGATAGTAAATTTTAATAGACATGTGATGAGTATGCATTATGAATTGTTAATTTTAAAAAATGGATGATTTAATAAATGAATGATGTGTAGATTGCATGTAATAATTAAGAAATATTAGTGGAGATGACATGGACTATTGATTGGCTAATAGAATGAATGATGTGGATAGCTTGCATGTTGAGTTAGAAAAATAATTAATGCATGTTAGTGGGGTTTTGCTCTATAAGAAGTATATATAGGGAGAGGACACCTCAAAAATCCAATTAGAAGAAGCTCTAGCTAGAGAGAGAGAGATACAACACAAGTACAATTGGTGTGTCTCCCAATGAGGGAAGGGGGTGGGTATATATAGTGGGAGGCAGGGGCACCTGCCTTAGTAGTAGGTAGGTTTGGGGAGGGCCATAGCTGGCCACAACCCTCCCCAAACCCAATTCGGATTGGACTTGGGAGTCCTCCCCAATCCCACTTCTTTCTTTCCTTATCCTCTTTTAATTTTTCGCCTTTATTTTTTTTCTCCAAAATTCAAACATGGAAAGTTCTGAGAGGAGTAATGCGCCTTGCAAACGTTCCGAAAAGCTTGCAACATTATTTTTGCTCTCAGAAAAACTCCGGAATAAATTCCGATAGTAATAGAATAGAAATTGTTTCTATTACTCTTGGACATCTAATGTCCTCTTTATAATTTTTCTCTGATATATATATATAACATATACTTGACACAAAAACATCATTCTGATGATACTCCTTGTTGTTTTGACCTACCAATATACACGCATAACCAAACCAAATTTAAGTGTGTGACCCCTACAGGTTCGATAATGAGTGGACATGACATTACAAAACTCTTTATGCCTCAATTGTCAATAGAGGGGCCATGGATGCCCATAAAGACTCCCACTCACTATGTGAAAGACACTCTGTTGAACCTACTGGCTATTGTACAATATTTTCATTACTCGCGATACCAAACTTACCCGAGATTAAGGATTCCGCTATTGCCGTGAAACAATCTTTGTTACACTATACCTTTGTCTATATCGTTAACATGTAAGATTCCTTTTACGCGTTCCCGTATTATGATGCATGCATTGTGTATAGAACATATGGAATCATATATACCGAGTGGGTCCAAGTTGTATCTCTCTTTTTACGGAGGAGTAATTTCCATCTCATAACATCCAGGTCAATACACTCCTTTAGAATTACCCAGTGGCTACCGTTTTGTTCACCCAGTTTATAGTGCTACACTTGATAGTACAAAAGTAAAACTTCTGGAATATACACAACCCTGATAACCTCATGGTCTAAGTATATGTCGTACTATAACCTTACTATGATATGTCTCTAAGGACAAAACACATCGCATTGAAATCTCTTAGGATATCAACTACTTGGGTCTACACAGTAATATTGTTCCCTTCCAACAATATGCTATCCATTGATGTTGATATAAACTATGTCCATGACCAGGAAAACACAGTCATCAAGCATACAACAAATTAGTTTGAAAAGGTAAGACTATGGTATGAAATACGTGTCCATGTTACTACATGTGAGCGTGAGTTTCCCTGAATATTATATTCATGTGACACGTCACTTATAGCTTAGTAACATGAATCATAAAAGAGATGTATAAAATATTATTGCCTTTTGGCCATACATCCAATAGTTTCCCACTTTCACAACTGGTAATAGGCCGTTTGTATAAGTCCTTCAAACATCTGGAAGATGTATGTGGACTTCCATGCAAACACTATGTTAGAGACATTTGTCATCAACCCTTTTGAGCATGTATGAACCATATTTATTATGAAGAAAATATTTCTATCATAATACCCTTGATCATTCAATCATCTGCAGTCTGGGCCATTCTAAGTAAAATCTTGGTGTTTCAACTAAGAATACAATTTCATCGTTTATCACAGTCTGCATCTTTCGTGAAAGACCACACCTAGTTCATATAATGAACCAACATCCAATGCTATAAGTATTTATACTTTCACCTTACTGGTGCTATTGGTGTATTGTTCGTAATTCTATATCTGTGCTCAAAATTAATTAACCAGTTTAATCCCTGCTACTCACAAGATCATGTTTTATCCTTGTTTTATATGATGTTTGTTCTATGTCCTATGACCCCAAGCCAAGTGATTGCCGACAATGCAAAGAAGCTTGCACACACCCAACAAGAGCAAACTTCTACTGAGTTGAGTGGTGAGAGAGAGATCCACCAAAGTGAGAGTGAGCGGCACAAGCCAAACATGAGCGAAAAAATTATGAGTGCTTCCAAAGGCATAGCATTACTTGCCACTAAACGTGAGATGCAAGAGTTACGAGAAAACCCATCCATGATACACTTTGTCCTTTTGTACAAAGGCGAGGTCAACATAACAAGGTTTCCTCCGTCATTGTTACCTATCTTGCAGGAATTTGAGAATGTATTTCTCGAAGAACTACCACCGGGTCTACCTCCTCTTCAAAGCATTGAGAACCGTATCGACCTCATATCGGGTGCCCCTCTTCCAAACCGGGCTCCTTATCGTACAAACCCCGAAGAGACCAAGAAAATCGAGTGGCAAATACGTGAACTCCTCGACAAAGGTTTTATTCAAAAATCCTTTAGTCCATGTGTTGTTCCGGTTATGCTTGTGCCAAACAAGATCATACTTTTCCTTTGTGTATGGATTGTATACCTATAAATGCTATCACCATTAGGTATCGACACCCCTATTCTAGACTAGATGGCATGCTAGATGAACTAAGTGGTGCTACTACCATTTCAAAAATTGATCTTAAAAGTGGATACCATCAAATTCGTATGAGCATAGGTGATAAATGGAAAACCGCTTTCAAAACAAAACTTGGTCTCTATGAATGGCTTGTCGTTCCTTTTGGAATTTCCAATGCTCCTTCAACATTTATGCGTCTTATGAATGAGGTTTTGCGTGTTTTTATTGGCAATTTTGTCATGGTTTACTTTGACGACATCCTTATATGTAGCAAATATTTGGAGAACCACCTTGAACATATTTATCAAGTCTTGTTGGCTCTTTGATGACCCACAAGTATAGGGTGTGTATCATAGTACTTTCGATAAATAAGAGTGTCGAACCCAACGAAGAGTAGAAGGTGTTGACAAGCAGGTTGGATAGAGAATTCGCTCTAAACACTAGCAAACAGGTTTTTGCTTGTTTTGGATATAGTAGATAAATAAAGTGCGAGTAAATAAATAACATTAATAATAATTATATCGAGTGGCCCAATCCTTTTGATAGGAAAGGACAAGCCGGGTTTTTTTACTTATGGTGACTAAACGTTCTCGAGGACACATGGGAATCTCGTCAAGTGTTTTCGCTTCATATAGTTGTGATAGGTGTTGTGTGGGTGAACCTATGCTAATGCACCGCACAACTAGGACTAATACATACTTGTGATTATACCCCCTGCAAGCATCCGCAAATACAATAAGTAATTAATATAAATCTAACCACAACCTTAAACTCCGGGATCTTACACTCCCTCGTGCATCGGTTTCCTAACGGGGGTTTAGATTTCTGTCACTCCGGCAATCCCACAATTAGTAGCCAAATACATAACTCATCCCTCTAGGACCATAAAGGTGAAGTGTCATGTAGTCGACGTTCACATGATACCACTAGAAGAATAACACCACAACTTAAATATCAAACCATATAGATATTACTTCAACATAACTTCACTACTAACATCAGGACTTCTCCCATGTCCTCAAGAACTAAACAAACTACTCACGAGACATCATATGGATCATAATCAGAGGTGATATAATGGTGAACAACAATCTGGTCATAAAGTGCAAACACTGATAAATCTCACAAGCATCAACTACTAAGAAGTAATCCATACTAGGAGAGAGATCTAGTGGAAAACAACGATAAAGACCCCTAATTGTTACAGCAGAATGAAGGTGGATGATGAGGGTGATGGCGCTGGTGGTGAGGATGATGACGATGATGATCTTGATGAAGCCCGAAGTTATGACGGTGACGATTTCTCCTCTCCGGGGAGGAATTTCCTCGGCAGATTTCTCCCTGCCGGAGAGCTTTTCGCCCTCTGTTGTTTTCCGCCCCGATGCGGCTGCGGAATATTTCCTCAGTGATGTTCTGGGGCTTAGGGTTCCCTGGGGGTCAAGTACGAGAAAGAGTTTCACGAGAGGTGGGCCAGGGTGGGCCACACCACCTGGCAGCGTGACCAGGGGGACGCGCCACCCCATGGTGTGGGCCCCTAATGGCCCCACTCTGGCTCCCCTTCAGGCTATGGTCCTCCTCTGGACTTCTAAGATGTCTCTGGTATCTCCCCTCTTCTTCTGATCTCTGAAATAGAGTGTCTTGATGGTGCTTTTTCCATCAGATTCCTGGTACCGGTGTTTATTCTCCAATAATTATCAAACATGCAAAATAAGATAAAATAACATAAGTAATGCATCATAACATGAAATATATCGATGACTAACAATATAAAATAGTGATGCAAAATGGAGGTATCACTCTTCGCAAAGCAAAAAAAATTGTCAACCTTGCCTAATGCAATTTTGGTACCAACATAATTGTTTTCTTGGGTTTTGTAGTTTCTTCCAATGGGATTGAAGTTGATAACAAGAAAGTTGAGGCAATAATAAATTGGCCTAACCCAGCTTTTGTGGGCGAAATAAGGCATTTTCATGGCCTTACAGGTTTCTATCGCCGCTTTGTGAAAGATTTTTCTACAATTTCTTGCCCTTTAAATGAGCTTACAAAGAAGAATGTGCCGTTGGTTGGGGCAATGCTCAACAAAAAGCTTTTGACACACTCAAGAAATGCTTAACCGAAGCACCTTTGCTTGTTTTACAGAATTTTGAAAAGACATTTGAGATTGAGCGTGATGCTAGTGGGCTAGGAATTGGTGGCGTTCTAATGCAAAATGGACGTCCCATAGCATATCATAGTGAGAAACTAGATGGTGTTATTCTTAACTATCCCATTTATGAAAAAGACCTTTTCACATTGATTACATTTTTGGAAGTTTGGCGACACTATCTTTGACCTAAATAATTTGTAATTCATTTCGATCATGAATCCTTCAATCATTTGAAGAGCCAAGGTAATTCAAACAAAATTCATGCTAAGAGAGCTAAATTTGTCGAGTATTTACCTTATGTCATCAAATAGAAAAATGGTAAAGAAAATATAGGCGCATATGCATTATCCCGCAAGGAATACCTTCTTACACGTCTTGAGATAAATGTGATTGGTCTAGTTGAAATAAAGGACATGTACTCTTCGAATGGTTTCTTTGGTCCTATCTTTGCAAAGTATTTGCCAAATCTAGGTTTTGAAGATTTCTACTCGCATGAAGTTTTCTTGTTTAAGGCTAACAAACTATGCATTCCCGAATCTTCTCTTCTCTTGTTGTTATTGAAGGAATAACATGAAGAAGGTCTCATGGGACACTTTGGGAGAGACAAAACCTATGCAGTTCTTGCCACAAACTACCATTGGCCTAAGGTGAAGCACCATGTGGAACGACTTGTCAAGAGATGTCCAACATGCTTCCGAGATAAGTCTACTTCCAACTCCCATGATCTTTATATGCCATTGCCTACACCACACCTTCCTTGGAGTGACATTAGCATGGATTTTGTGTTAGGACTACCACGCACCAAAACACACATGGACTCTATCTTTGTAGTTGTTGATCGATTTTGTAAGATGGATCATTTCATTCCATGCAATAGAACGAACGACGCTTCACATGTTGCAATTTTGTTTTTCAGTGAGATTGTTCGTCTATGTGGTCTTCCCAAGAAAATTGTGTCGGATCAAGATGTGAAGTTCACCTCGTACTTTTGGAAGAAATTGATGGCAAAGATGGGCGTCAAGTTTCTCTTCTCCACCGCCTATCACCCGCAAACTGTTGGACAAACTGAAGTGGTGAATCGCATGCTATCTACACTACTTTGAGCATTGATCAAGTCGAATATGAAGAATTGGGAAGGATGCATTCCCCACGCAGAATTCGCCTACAATCTATCACAACATCAAGCTACAAAGCGAAGCCCATTCTATACCATCTACGGATTCAACCGCAACACCGCTCTTGATATCCTTGTTGGATGTATGCCCAAGAGACAATAAAATACATCAGGTTCATGATTAATGTATTATATTTTTATGCTATAGCTACTATGGTCACTGAATATGAGATTCATACGAAACCCATACGCACATGTAGAAACATAAACACACAATTATGATCCTTTGTCATGTCTCACATACAAACTCGTTAATATTAGATGACCATATTTTCCTGGTCATGGACATTTGTTATGTCAATATTAATGAGAGCACATTGTTGTTTCAACATTGTGTCTGGGTAGACCCAAGTAGTTGAGATACTACGAGAATAGTTTTGATAAATAGTATCATCACAGATTGGTCGTTTTGTTTGCTTCCTTAGACCGTGAGAATATTCAATGATGTTTAGTGTAAGGATCATTTTTGGTATAGTCAAGTATCACATCATAAACTGGGTGATCAGAAAGGCTAACACTGGGTGGTCACTAAAGTATTCATTCATCATGATAGTTCAAGACTAAGAATTACTCCTCTAGTTAATAGAGAGATATATCCAGGATCCACTCGGTGAAATAGTATTGGTAAATAAGTCTGCGCAGACAAGGACATGACACTAGTCATGGGGATACTATGTCACGGTAACAAGTAAAAGGAATCATACCGGATATAGGGAATAATGTGATAAAGTTATTAAAGAGTTTTATCATTTATATCATCCCGAGGTATTGATTGGTATCGTGAAGTAATAGGAACTTACTTAACAACCAATAGGTTCAGCAGTTTTCTTCGTATCACTTGTAGGAATCAATATGGACGTCCACGGTCCTGATATTGATTATTGATTGGGAAATATGTTTTCCAATCATGTCTACTAGTTATTGAACCTGTAGGGGTCACACACTTAAGGTGTCAAAGTCTGTTGTTTGCATTGGATTGGTTCGGAGGAGAGTAGGGTATCATTTGGGGAACTCCGACGTGATACAATAAATATTCAAGAGAGACTACAGAGGACATGAGATGTCCACATATGTTGGATATATGTTTTTAACATCTATAGGTAATGGTTGATGTCATTACGATATCACAGAAACAAGTCCAGTGTCAATCAGAGTCGTTTAGGGAAAGTTGCCATAAGAAAGAAATAATGAAGGTATAGGCATGATGATATATGAGATATAAAGGAGGATATGAGATGTTCCGGGATGTCGGGAATATGTTTGTGACATCGTTAGATAATATCGATGATTTTATCTATAAAAAAGGGTAACGGGGTTCCGGAAGAGATCCGGGGGCCTTTCCTTATATGGAAGCAGTGCTGGAGGGCAGAGTTCCCCCTATGGGCAAAACCTAATTTTAGGAATTCTAGGTGGGGCCCATGGTCTCACAAAGTGTACGAGCTTTTCCTAGGAATTTTCCTGAATTATTTGAGAAATAAATGAGTGGGAAAAAAGATGTGGGATTGGACTCCACAAGGAGTCCAATCCGAAATCTCTTAGGAGGAGGAGTGCAACCAAGGAGGGGAGAGGAAAACCGACCGCCCCCCTTAGGCAGGTTCCCTCTTGGATCCCACTATATATTCCCCACCCCCTCCTCTCTTTTAGACAGACAATTAAGCCTTTTAGCCTCTCTCTTTCTCTAGAAGAATTAGAGGACTAATTAGAGCACTTATAATTGAATTAGAGATTTCTCTAATGATTAGAAGAACTAACTAGATCTTATAATTAGAGAACTTATAATAGGATTAGAACCTCTCTAATAATTAGAACAGTAATTAGAGCAATCTACTTAGAGCCCTTATAATTGGTTTAGAGATCTTCTAATTGGATTAGAACCTCCTCTAATTTGATTAGAGCTTCCTCTAATTGGATTAGAGTGTCTTCTAGTTAGGCTAAGGTGATGCTCTCCCGATTAGACCTAGCTCTAATCTCTCTCGTTCTCTTTCCCATGTGTTGGGACTTCTCCACCTCAATTGCAAACCTACGGTGCCTAGTTCTGGATGGCGAAGTGCTGCATGATTTTGATGGACGTATGTGTGCAAGCTCTCAGAGAGGTCACACGTGATAACCTCACTCTGTCGGATTTAGAAGGTGGGATACTGGGAATCGGCAATAGCCCCACCGCTAGGTTTAGTCGTGGGACTCTTCATCAAGCATCACCTACATCGTCATCGACACTACTTCCGCGCTTCATGTCGGTAACGAATCAGCTCTATCCACACCTTTACCTGCAAAGTAGATCATGTGTGCTATGTAGGACGAATTTTTTTTAACTCTTCTGCGTACACCAGTAATCCTACCATTGCCTCTCCGCGAGCAAGTCAACATGAACTTCGGCAAGCACATTGACTACATCAAGAAACTTCATGAGTCCACTAGAGCTACACTTGAGAAACACTACGAGCACCATGCCAACAAGGTAAACAAGAGCAAGAAGCCCATGGTGTTCAAAGAAGGAGACCTTGTTTGGCTACACCTACGCAAAGACCGCTTTCCATAAGAGCGCAATTCCAAGCTCAAGCCAAGAGGTGACAGCCCCTTCAAGACTATCAAGCGCATCAAAAAACAACGCCTACAAGATTGACTTGCCACCATCCAAGTACCTTGTACACAACTCATTCAACGTGTGAGACCTATCTCCCTTCCATGGAAGTCCTAGCGATGCCAATGATCACAAGTCATGGACGACTCTTTTCGAGGGGGGAGGGGAGATGATGCAGCTCAACCCATTCCACCAAGAATTTCCACAACACCCTATGTACTAATGACGAGAGAACGAGCCAAAGCTATACAAAACAAGGTGAACTTGCTCTTATCTCTCTATGATCTCAATAACTTGGTGAACGGTTCGCTACCTCATGCGGATCTACTTTGCATCCTCAGGCATGACCTCCAAGATGGCCCCAATGATGTGATGGACGATGCCAAAGACGAACCCAAGAAGAATGGATAAGATGACCAAGAGAAGAAGATGGTTGGAGCTGTCCAGGCTAGAGTCTCCTCCCTACCCACACCGTAGTCTCCTGCCCACCCTCGAGCTCCTCGTGTTTCCAATTGGTCGAACTCACAGAATAGTTGTCCGGAGTATCTCCGCCCCTCGTGCCAAAAACCGGAGTCTCAGCTCCCAAAGGACTAGAGTTTCGCCCTAGCACCGCACCTTGTCAACCGGGCCAACTCGCAGAACATGGGTTTGGGGTATGCCCGGATTAAGATCGGAGTCTTTGAAAGCACATTTGTTATCCCTTAGTGTAGTGGTTATTGTCTTATTCCATGTTTATTATAAATGTTTATTTATCATGCTAGAATTGTATTAGACGGAAACATTGATACATGTGTGTCTAATAAACAAGCAAGAGTTCCTAGTAACGCCTCTCGTTAAACTATCTCGTTGATAAACAGATGATCAAGGTTTCCTGATCATGAACATTGGATGTTTTTGATAAAAGGGGTCATGTCATTGGAAGAATGGTGTGATGAACATAGACCCAAAGTGCATATAGCAATGCGATCAAGTCATAACTTTACAATGTTATATCAAACATACGAAATAACCCTAATCCTTAGACCATGAGATCATGTCAATCACTAACACCGAAAGAGTGCTTTGATGACATAAAACATCACACTATAACAGGGTGACTATAAAGGTGGCACTAGGTATTCGGAAAGTGTTAGTTGAGGCTCATGGATCAAGAGTGGGATTTTTTCATCCAAATAACGGAGAGAGATACTCTGGGCCCTCTCGGTGATATCACACCGACAACACTTGCAAGCACGTGACTAGTCGCAGGGATGTCATATCACGGAACGAGTAAAAAAATACTTGTATGTAACGATATCAAACTAGGCATGGTTGATACCAATGATCGGATCTCGGACAAGTAAAATATTGCGAGACAAAGGGAATTGGTTACAACGTTTATGGTTCACACGATCACTAGATTCATCGTTGAATGCGTAGGAGTCATTACAGATCTCTAGGTCCCGCTGTTGACTATTGATCGGAGAGGTATCTAGATCATTTTTATGTTATTTAAGAACTGTAGGGTGACACACTTAAGGTTCGATGACGCGTTTGAGTGGATACGGAATATCGGAGAGAAGTTTAGACAACACCGAAATTGTTTCGGGTAATTTTGAAAGTTTAAGGGTATTTTTGTCAAATGGTTGTTAATATATTTAACAACTAACTCAACAGGCTATGTGTTAATGTTTGTTAATGGGCTTAAAAAATATTAAAATAAAGACATAAAATTGTTTTATTTATTTATGAAAGAAAATCCTTGAAATTTTGAGTGGGAATTTATGAGCGAGTGAGTGGGTTGAGTGGCTGCCTCCCCATCCTATGTAAATAGGGGTGTGAGAACCCTATCCCCACACAACTTGTTGTCATCTCTCTCTCCCTCCTCCCGCTGCTCCACCCCATGGTCATCCGCTTGGCGAAGCCCTGACCGTTCTGTTTTCTCCACCACATCACGCCGTCGTGTTGTTGGAGATTCCGGTAGATCCTCTACTTCCTCTGCCCCGCTATATCGAGGAAATGGAGGTCGTCATCGAGTTGTACGTGTGACCGAGTGCAGAAGCGCTGCCGGATCGCAACGCTCTTCTTCGCGATCTTGAGATCAGAAAGTGATCGCCTTCATCATCCACTAGATTTGATCTCGTAAAGCTTTTTGGTCTTCGAGGGTACGTTCATCTAGCACTCTCTCTATACCCGTTGCTTACATCTTATAGATTAGATCTTGGCCCTTTGGGTGTTCTTCACGTAGGAAATTTTTCGTTTTTATGCAACGAACCGATCAATTTAATCATGTGTTAAGTGGTGCAGGATGTATAGGTATATCTTACAAAGCACCAAACACTAAAAATGTCGAAGAAAAGCTCGAGTTTCCCCCTCTAGTCTGGCAAAAAAAATTGGCCTGGAAAGGCCAGATATTACGGGGGGCGGATAATCGCCACACCAGAGGTCAGATAATCCGCCCCCAGAACCAAGGATGGAAAATCGTCTAAGGACCAGAGCTGGAGCTTGCGGAGATGCCCCGGATATTTAGCCGGATTTTTTTTGTTCTGAGTGGCCGGATATTCCGTCCCCTAAAAATGTGAAGAAATTCTACTAAGTACCTCGGTGCGGGGCTCGCAGAGGTGGGATGGTTTTTTGGCCGGTTATTTTTGTTTCCAGAGGCCGTTTTTTCGGGGGCCGGATAATCCGCCCTCCCAAGGGACGGCTATTCCGCCCCCAGAATCTCGGCCAGGCAAAAAAGGCTAAGGAATCAGTGCGGGGCTTGTAGAAGCCCACCAGATTTTTGGGCCGGATTATTTGTCCTCTAATCCAGATATTCCGCCCTAACAGGGGCCTGATATTCCGCCCAAAAAATCTGGAACGACCATATTTCGTGAGGGAGTATAAATACCCCTCTCCTTCTTCAACCTTAAGTAGCTCGTCCAACATTTATTGCCTCCATTAATTGAGCTCACCTACTCAAGTGATCTCCCAATCCCTCCACCCAAATTCATTGTTCTTCAGAGGATTAAAGGAGAAGTCCCGGATCTACATCTTCACCAATCCGATCTTCATTTCCCCCTCATCCTCTTGAGGTATTTGAGTATAGTGTTTCTTTGGGAAAACCTAGACTCCATTTTCACTTGTTGTATGTAGCAGATTGTTGGTGTTCTTGGGAGCCCCCAATTCAGTTGTGGGTGTGTGCCTCAAGCTCATTGTAAAGGCACTGAGTTCCACCTCGAAGGGAATCAATGGTGGAAGGTGAACTAGGCTGTTGTGGAAAAATTTATCGAATAATAGGGTGAGGCCTTTGTGGCTTGAGTAGGCCTTCGTGGAGAAACTCACACCCCTCCAACGAGACGTAGTCCCCTCAAAGGGAGGAACTTGGGAATACATCCTTGTCTCCGCGTTCTTCCGTTATCGGTTACCTCTATCATTTACCTTGTGTTTGTATCTTTCTTAGTGTTGCTTGTGTCATATAGGTAAATTCACCGTAGTTGCATATCTAGACAATTTACCTTTATGTCAAGCCTAAATCGAAAAAATATTAAAATTTGGAAGTAGCACCTATTCACACCCCCCTCTAGGTGCCCATACTATCCATTCAATGGGTATCAGAGCCCCGACTCTTATTTTGGACTTAACCACCTAAGAGTTTAGTGTGTCCATCGAAGGGGAAACCAGCAAGCCCGTGGTATCGGCTACCATGAATGATCTCAAGGAAATGCAAGCTTCCTTGACCTCATCCATGGATGCCAAAATGAAGGAATTTCGTGATTGAATGACACAACTGTTGAAAGCTAAGGGCCCGACATCTGCATCTTTGAGTCGTCCGGAAGTAATTATGGATGATAAGAATGATGGGGATGAGGGTGAAGAAAATAAAAGTGAATCTCCATCCTATAATAAAACTTCATCTTCTAAGGGAAAGGATGAAAAGGAGGATTACCACAATGTCTCCGAATGTTACTCTCTCGATCCTCTATCCCACGTCCTCATATTAATCCTAGCTAGAGGTGGACCTCTTAAAATTGATACACATTCTTTTGGTCAATGGAAATATTACATGAAAACTCACTTGAACTCTTCTTGCATTGAGCTAAGGAGAGTCGTTGAAGATGGATACAAGCATCGTGACACCAAGAACTTGACAAGAGAAGTGGTTGATTGTCAACTTAACTACATCGCCTTGCATATGCTCCAACAAGCCGCATGTGAGAAGATCATGCCCAACATTCAACAATTCTCCACCGCTGAATAAACATGGGAAGCTCTTATCTCCATGTTAAGGCAATGAAAGAAAGAAGAGGAATAGGTTTTATGCCTTGAGCAATGAGGCTGAATGGTTCTATATGTTTAATGGTGAAAGCCATGAGGACATGTACTTAAGATTCAAGACCCCTGATACCGCCTTTAGTGGTCTTGGTGCCACTCATGTTGATGATTCTTGGACCAAGAAGAAGTATGTGAGTGCCCACATGCCTTTTGAGCCTGTGGACGTGAAGATACTTCAAGGAAGGCACAACTATCACCTCATGACTTCAAGTGAGTTGATGCAAGAGATGACGTCCTTTCAATTTCAAAAAAAGATTGCTCATGACACTCATGCTCGTGCAATTGGAATGCACAAAGGAGCCTCCGTTTCTTTGAAGGGAAAGGTTGTGACCAAGATGGTGGATCAACAAGAAGGAGTTGAATTGAGGGATGACTTGGCTCCTCTAAATGATCAAGAGTATGATCTCGTGCTTAAGGACTTCATTGCTCTTGCGGTGCAAAAGTTTTGAAGAACCTTCCCAAGGCCAAGGCATATGTTGAGGATAATACCAAGTCAAGATATGGAAACGTAGGGAATCAAAAAGTGAGGGTTTGTTCAATTGTCAAGACAAGTATAACTTTGTTGCCGAGTGCCCTTTCGAGAATAGGTAAAGTCAAGCAGGGAAACTTGTTCTCAAGGACAAGTCAAAAGCTCCCTAAAAAGAAGCGTTTCTTCAAGAAGAAACCTTTGAACGAGAAACCATCTTCAAAGTATGTGCTAGTGACTTAATAAGAGTATGATTCCGATGATGAAGAAGAAGAAGAAACCACAAGTGAAGTGGCTTCTATTGCTATTGCATGTTCTTCATCTCCATCTCTATTTGAATCCCCCAATGAAAATCTTCTTCAACCTTCCGCAAAGTGTTTCATGGCAAAGGCCACCTAGGTATCATCTTCCTACAACTCTAAGACTCAAAGTGAAAAGAATAACCTTGCTAGTCCTAGTGTTGAAGATGAAATTGCCTTTTTGGGTCTATTAATGTCTAACTTTCAAGGTGACACCAAGAGGTACTTTGATCTCCTCATGAGCAAATTGGGACAGGCCCAAGAGTCTCTTGAAAAGAAAGTTGAGACCGAGAGGGAAGATGAAATTGAAAAGGGCTCTCTCTCAAATGCTCTTGAGGAAGAACATGAGCTTAGAGTATCTCTTGAGGAGAAACTTGAGACTATTGAGGAATCACATAATGATCAAATGTATAAACTCATTAAGGAACATGACAGTGCAGTTGCTAAATATAAAATGGAAAAAAAGAAGAAGGTTGAGTTTGCGGTTGGTCATGAAAAACTAACCGAGGAGTTAGAGAAGCCCACCAAGTATCACAAGTCCTTGGAGGGTGAACACTCTACCCCAACAAGTCTCGTGAACAACTTCAAACTCAACTAGATCAATTCAATGTTCCTAGTACTTCTACTTCTTCTCGTGATCATGAAAATGTTATTGAGGAGAATTCTAGGTTAAAGGAAGAGCTAGCAATAATCAAGGGCAAGGGCCCTAGTGTTGAGAAGGTTGTTGCTTCTAGTTCACAAGTGGCTCCAAGGACATAAGTGGCTCCAAGGACACAAAATGGCAAGCAAGGTCTTGGCTATGTTGCCAAGAGAAAGAATGAGAAGAAGACGATCAGGAAGAAGACGAAGCCCACACAAGCAAATAATGTTGGTGCAAGTGGTATTGTCATTAGGGACAACACCACTCATACCAACTCCGCGGGAACTAACAATCCACACCATTTCTTATTTGTTGATTAGTATGGTGTTGTGCAAGCTAAATATGTTGGTCCTATTGAGGGTTTCATTGATTACACTATTTGAGTTCCCAAGACCCATGTTGCTAACATGAGAAGACCCTCCTCGAGTCCTAACTCAAATCAATGATTTCTTGTAGGACTATGCTTTCGGTGGGTCAAAATGGATACTTGATAGTGGGTGACCAAGTCATAGGAACAGAAGCAAGGACCTTATGACGGAGATGCGACCAAATATAATCAAGCAACCGTCACTTATGGAGACAATTTAAAATCTAAGGTAACGGGTTTCAGCAAGGTGTTTGTTGCTCCTAAGACCACTCTAGAAAATGTCATGCTTGTCGAATCCCTTGGTTTCAATTTACTTCAGTTCATGATTTAGGGAAGATGGGTTTTTCCATCTTCTTTGAACCTGTTGCTTACGTTGGGCATGTCTAAAATGAGTTGTATGTGGTAGACTTTTAAGAGTCAACCAACACTCAAGCGACGTGTCTCTTTGGTACGGCCGATGTGGGGTGGTTGTGGCATCGCCGCTTATCCTATGTCAACATGAGAACTTTGCAAAGCCTTCACAAGGGTGGCCACATCCTCAAACTAAAAGAAAATGTTTCTTTTCCAAAGATCGTGTGTGTAGGTCTTGTGTTGAAGGAAAGATGCATGATTCTCACCATCCAAGCAAGACCATTATCTCATGAAAGAGGATTCTAGAACTTCTTCATGTTGATATCTATGGTTCCGTGCCCAAGGAAATTCTTGGTGGAAAGAAGTATTGTTTGGTGATTGTTGATGACTACTAAAGATACACGTGGGTCTATTTCTTCAAGTTGAAGAGTGATACTCAACAAGCCGTCATCGACTTCTCCAATCAAGTCCAACATCTACACAATGTTCTCATCATGGCTATTAGGAGTGACAATGGCTCCAAGTTCAAGAACTACACTCTTAATGAGTTCCTTGGTGAAGAGGGTATTCGTCATCAAAATTCGCTGCATATACCCCTCAACAAAATGGTGTAGCCGAAAGGAAGAACCGGACTCTCTTGGATATGGCTAGCAACCATATTGGCGGAGTATAATTCTCCCCAATATTTATGGGCCAAAACCATCTCTACGGATTTTCGCTCATCTAACCGGCTCTACATTCGCAAGGGCTTAAGGAAGATTCCATATGAGATACTCACCGGAAACAAACCAAATATATCCTACTTACGTGTCTTTGGTTGTAAGTGTTTCTTTTTGATAAAAGGAGTTCGTTTGTATAAATTCTAAGCTAAATCTATTCAGGGTTCATTTGTTGGTTATGGTGTCGAATCCCTCACTTATAGAGTCTTTGACAAGGCCTCACGGATTGTCATTGAATCTAGTAGTGTGGTGTTCGAGGAAAATGTTGGCTCCCAAGTGGTGCAATTTCATATTTCTAATGTAGATATTGAAATACCTCAAAAAGCCATAAGAAGAATCAGTGTGGGATTTTTCCTCCCCACTGAGGGACACCTTGTAGAGGATCGAGAAAGACTATGTTTTACTCAAGTAGAGCCCTCGTCTACACTAGAAGAACATGCCAATGGAGCGAGTGGTGTACCAAACCAAGGACAACTTCAAGACCCTCCTCTTGTTGAACAAGTGGCTATGCAAGAACCAAGCTCTCCTATAATTCAAGCTAGACAAGATCAACCTTCTTCATCTCAAATTAAAGCAAGCCATAATTATGATCAAGCCCAACATTCCGGTCAAGACGGGTGAAAGAGCATGGTGCCCCATGTGTGGTTTTGGTAATTGATGACAATCACTATGTACTAATGGTTGCATTGAGTTATACTTGTAGAGTTTGTCCATAGGCAATGCTTGATGTCCATGTGTTGGATTCAAGATGATCAAGTGGTGACTAAGGTGCTATTCATGTGAATATCCCAAGTTTTGTCATGAGAGAGTTGAGCATATTGCAAGTATGTCTAGAAGAAGAATATTGTGTGAACATTGATCTTTACCTTCAATATATCATTATTATGAAGAGAGAATAAAAGATGCCAGGTTGATCAAGGCAAAGTGCTAAGCGATAGTTAACATTGATCAACTCACAAAGAAAGAAGATATACCACGTGGCATCATGGTATGGTAAGTAATTGTTCATATAGATTTGTGTTCTAACCCATTATATTTGTGTGTGGTATATCTATGTGGGGTTAGGTATCTTTCCATGAGCTTGCATCAAAAGGAATATTTCATATAGTCCATGGTGGATGCCGTCAAGTTGTTGTCGTCATCAAGTTTTAGAAGTGAAAGTCCACGAGGAGCATATCAAAGAGATCACATGCTTGGATCTTGCCACCCTTTTGGATATAATTTCCAAGTGAAGATGGACTTAAAAGAGCTTCTCCCATAGTGGCGTATGGGGGAGCAATCTACGTGTATTCACCGAGCAAAGTGAAATCAAGAAAGATGTTCCATCTTGAGGAGGTCAAGATCTTAATCATCTAGCTCAAGTGGAATGATCAAGGAAAAGGTATGATCTTTATAGATTTTACTTTCTACTAGTCTCATAGAATTAGGAGGGAGACCGTGTTATAGGATAGATAACCGTACTATCAATAGGGGCTCTCATATTAGCAACTTGATCGTATCATTCAGATAGAGCTCAAACCCTTGCATACTTGGCATCATATTTCTTGGTTCTTATTTGTGTTTTATCCATGTGTGGTTTTAGAGCTTTTCATGTGCTTCAATACAAGATCAAGTTCATCAAAAACGGGTTTCGCATGAAAAACTTATTGCGTTTTTGATATTGGAGGTTTTACCAGTTGTTCCTTTATAGAGAGGTCAAACCTTTAATCATTTGGTTTTATCATCCAATTATTGACTATGATGCTTCTTCTCATAATCATGTTGTTCTTGTTGTCGCGATTTCAACGAACCTAAGATCATCAAAAACGGAGTCCAGATGCAAAAGATATCATGTTTTTAGTGAAGAAGGTTTTCTGGAAACTGGGAGGCCGGCCTAGGCTGGGCGGTTGTGTTAGGTGGCCGACCCGGAGGCCGGGGACGCGCAGAATGCCCCCAACGGGATGATTTTGTGTGACGCCCCGGGATCGGGCACTATGCAGATTTTAGCATTCCCGCCAAAATCCACATAATAACCGATTCCAGGTTGCCACTTGTGATAACATTACAACAGTTCACGAATAATCCACAACAACAACGGAAAAGATATATACAAGATGACTCAAACGAGCCAAGGATACAACTGATAAGATACAAAGATCCAAATAACAGCGGAAGAAACAACATAGCGTCCTGCTACGGACAAGATACAAATTGGACTAAGAGTCCCGAAGATAACCGAGAGCGTCCAATCCCTGCCCAGGCCAAGCCGGAGGGATTCCCAAGCTAACGTCGTCAGACTTCAAACCTGTTGACTGCAATATTGAATATGCAGCAACGAAAAAGTTTCGTGGGTCAGTACGGTTAAGTACTGGCAAGTGGATAAACCATACTCACAAGATACCAGCGTATCCAATCATCACAAGATACAAATACTTTGGGTTCAACGGAAAGGAAAGGATTATTGCAAAGAAGCGGCAGCGGGCTGCACTAACTAACTACAGAGACTCGATACAACATCCGGCTAAAAGAGGGGGATAAGATACCGTATCGTAACCAACTACGACTAACATCAAACAAACCCATCCTGGATCTCGCCCCTTATCCAAAGAAGCAATCCGAGGATAACTCCCGCAGTTGGATTAATGGTGGTTCAAGTTATTGTGTCAATAAGACTATTACTAGTCAAGTTATCATTAGTTAGGTGTAAGTTGTTCTGAGTACTTGTTAGCCAGTACTTTCACCAAGTCATCCATAACCGCGGAAAACACGGCTTCTCGAGAAGATTAAACCCTGCAGGGATGCACCAATTTGGCCGTACACGTAAGAATAACCCGCCAGATGGGGGATCAACCCACCAAGCGAGGTACTCAACACAACCCAACTCTTCTTCGCATCAAGCCCAAAGAACCACATGCTGTGCGTGCGCGGCTAATCGAGCCCCCACGAAGAAAAGGGGGACCCTCATAGCACTCTAAGACCACGCCGCCCTAAATGCCGACTACAAAAGTTCCACCCTGGCGCCAAGGGTTCGCACCTGCATATGCATGCATCAAATGGAAAGCCCGAACTAAGTGTGGCGATTTGGACGAGATGCGAATCGAATCAGAATTGCGGGGGGCGCTCATACTCGCTTCCCACATGCGGTTAGTGCGCTCATCATGGATCAGTAGACAAGACCCTTTTCCTAATTAGGGTCGACACTAGCAGGCCTCAAAACCACGCCGGGCCTCCTGCCGGTGCCTTATCATTCAAATTATTATTACCCAAAACATTAACATGTTATTGATTGAATTGAAACCCAACTATCAAACTAAACAGGTGATAAGACGGACAACAAGACTTGGGCGCAAACAACACTAAGCATGCAACTACGACACAAGGGCCAATAGGGTAAACAAACAACAGTTGATAGGAAGTGGAAGGAAGGCTATAGCATGGCTGCAAGGTAAACATACGATAGGATCGAGACACAAGCATCGAATCATATGGCTATCATAAGAACAACGGAAAGAATCGGGTAACAAGTGATGAAAGGCAGCCATAGGTAGCAAGTGAGTATACTTGCCTGGAATCCAGCAAGTAGAGGTACAACCGCAGAACTTGTCGTTGCTCACATCATCTCAACGTCCTATCCGGGAAGAAGCGACGAACCTCGAACAAACACCGGATGCAACAATTACTTCTACGGCAAAAGATCCAGCATGATCCTATTTTATATGCATGGCATGGCAAGATGCAACAGGGGAAACAACTTAAGCAATTTAATCGGAACCGGAGTCCGGACAAATAATTATTGGTTCAAGTTGTTTAGCTAACCATCAAGTTAAATGTTGTTTAGCATGGAAAACAGTAAATAGGTGAGTTAAGCAATATTAAATGGAATAGGGCAACAATTGAATTAAATACCCCAACACATTCCATATTTATTTATTAGGTGAACATACATAACACTACTACAAATGCAACATGCAAGGTGCAAACATGAACATGGATGGCATATTAATATTCCTTGCGTTTTTCTGGTTGGAAAACATATTTGATATGTGGAATTTGGTTTTGAATTAAGCAAGTTATTAAATTGGCAATTTTAATGCATTAATTAAGAAATAGTTGTTTTCAGCAATTTAAATTATTCAAAACAGAAAACAAAGTTGATATTTGCAAAGTTTAGAGAATTTTGATTGGAAAACATATTTTACTTTTCAAATTTGGAGTTAAAATGAATTAGTTATGATTTATGCAATTAAATCAATTTAAATTAAGCCGGAAGCCCAACATCTAATTTAGGAGGTTCACGTTATTTATTTACCCATCAAGATTAAATGTTGTTTAACATGGCGAGATAATATAAAGATGAGCTATGCAATTTTAAATGGAACCGGAACAATATTTAATTATCCCAACTCATTCCATATTTAATTATTTGATGATATTACTATTACCCGCACCCACAAAATGTAATGCAACACATGAATGGTTTAATATGCACGATATAGATGACATTTAGAAAAATAGGTATATAGGTATAGGGTTGGGGTATGGGATCGCACGCTGGAAAGAGGCTCCCCGGGGGTCAACGCCGGAAACTTCGGAACGTAGAGGAAGTAGACATAGTCGAGGAAGTAGATGTGGTCGAGGTACTCGTCGCATCCATGTAGGAGATCATGGCGGTTCCCGTCTTTGGGGTCGAAGGGGATCTTGTCGATGTGGAACTTGGCGTCCCTGTCTTCAGACTTCACGGTGCACACGAAGGCGACCAACGCAGAGCGGACACGACGACGAGGTAACGGAGCGAAGGCGGTAGTCGTGCACGGTTCCGTGCAGGTCTTGTCGACGATCGAGGTAATTGTCGGTGAGGAACTTGGAACCATCTCCACACGAGCACCGTCGTGGTGTCGAACTTGGCGAGTGGATCTCCTGGACACGCACGAAGGCGACCATCACAACTGAGCGTTGACGAGATGGGCACAACAGCAGTGCAGCCACAACACCTTCCCGCCGGCATCGAAGATAGGGCAGTAGCGGCATCGCCGTAGCGGCGGCGGCACAAGGAGCACCACAGCAGCGACACATCGACCTGCGCCGAGCCACACCTACAGCACCTGGCCACCGCACCACCATACATCCTCGCCGCGCAACTGTAGACCACCACCATCAGAACACCATTCACCACCGTAACTTTCGCATCAACAGGAGCGCCGCGTCGGAGGCGATGCGGGGGTTGCAGTCTGTACTGCCGTCCTGCCGGCATCTAAGTCGTTGCAGTAGCAACAAGGGTGTCGATGCCAGAGTTGCGCCTATGCAACGTCCCGCCGGCAGCAGAGTGAAAGTAGTCGAAGCAGAGCGTCTATGTCGGGGTTGCAGTCGTACACTGCCGTCCTGCCGATGTCGACGGAGTCGTAGCAGCAGAACAAAACCAACACCACCAGACCACCCATGCATCACCGTCGCATGGCCGCATATGTGGGGCGCCGGGGTTGCAGCTCCCAATCGTCCCACTAGCGTCAAAATTAGAGCGCGGCCGTGACGACGAGGTAGAGAAGGAGTTCAGTTGGGCGCCGAGCTCACGGAGGGAGAGGGGTAGCACACCGAGGAGGCGTTAAAGAGCCTCCAGGCGGCGGGAAAACGGCGGACACACCGGAGAGCATCAACCGGACCGGCGGCAGGCGATCAAACCAACTGAGGCTAGTTTTCCCTGTGATTCGAGGTAGAGTTGAGGAAAATATAATCGTTGGTGGGGGTATGCAGAGGAGGTCTGGGCAGAGCAGCGCTGGGAGTGGCGGCGATGCAGTCGGCCGGCGGCGGCCGGAATCGTGGTGGCGGCGTTTCCGTGCGTGTGAGAGAGAGAGGCAGTCACGAAGGGGATCGAGAGGAGGATGGCCGGAGCTGCTCGGTGCGAGGGGAGACGGGAGGGAGGCGGAGGACGGCCGGCCGGAGCTCGACCCGACGGAGGGGAGGGGAGCTCGGGAGGGGCGCGGCGGAGCCCTGCTCCTGCCGGCGCCGCGGACGGAGAGGAGGTGAGGGCGACGTGGTCGGGGGAGCTGTACCCGGAGGAGGAGCGACAGGGGAGGGAGGGAGCGTTGGGCGCTCGCCCCTGGCGGCGCTCGAGGATGGGGAAGCCATTGAGGCCAGGGAGAAGAGGGCGACGGGATTGGGGCGATGGGGTGCGTGGGTTTCCGTGTGCGTGGCGTGTGTGGTCGGGTGTGTGCGTGCGTGTGTGCGTTGTGTCTGGGTGTGGGGATGTGTACGGGGTGGCTTAGGGTTTGGTCTGGGCTAAATGCTGGGCCGGTTTGGCTTGGCAAGCCCAACGTTTCTTTTTTTTCTCATTTGTAATTTATTATTTTCAGAAAACAACAAAAATGGATTTAGGGAATAATAGAAGAGCTCAAACAAAATGGAATTTTTTTGCAATTTAGTTGATTTGAAATTTGTGAAGGAAAATAGATGTTTCAAAATAAGATGCAATGCACGATGCCATGATGCGAAAAACGAAACAAACAAACAATTTCTATTTTGGGGGGGGGGGGGGGAAACCCCCGGGTGTTACATTTTGGGGGCCTGTATAAGGGGTCTCTTCCCTAATGGTTCCCCACCTTTTAGGCAAGTTTTCCCCCACCATTGTTGACCTCTTGGAGCTTGCTTTCTCTCTATTCCTCCATGATTCTTGCCCCCAATTAGTGGGAAAAGAGAGAGGAGATCTAGATCTATCTTTCCACCAATCCATCTCTCCTCTTAGTGAGGAGAATCCTTTGGGATCTAGATCTTGTAGATTCATTTGTTGAGTTATTCCTTGTTCTTCCTCTCTTCTCCCTCCATAGCATTTGTTGCTTTGGTGGGATTTGAGAGTGAAGGATTTGAGAACTTCTTGTGTTCTTGCCATTGAATAGGTCGCATCGGTTTGAGCTCTCTACCAGTATTTGTTCGAGTAAAAGGTTGAGAATCTTGTTACTCTTGGGTTCTTGAAGTACCCTTGAGCTTGTCCTCTTGGGTACTGCTATGTGTTGTTGGGAACACCAAGAGGAGGGTGTGATGAGAAAAGCGGTAGGATTTTTCCCCTTACTTAAGAACCAGGGTTATCAATCCCGTACGAGAAAGAGAATCTTCGGACGGTTGATGCCACTGACGGTGGTGCTGGCGCTTCACCAGTGTCAGCAACAACGTGGAACCTGCACACAACACAACCAAAATACTTTGACCCAGCGGTACAGTGAGGTTGTCAATCTCACCGGTCTTGCTGAAAACAAAGATTAGACGTATAGTGTGGAAAACAGTGTATGCTTGCAGTAAGTAGAGAAAGCAGGAAATTGTTGTGGTTTGTTTAACAGTGTGGAAAAATGGACCGGGGTTCATAGTTTTACTAGTGGTGTCTCTCCATAAAAGGTAGCATGATGGGTGAACAAATTACAGCTGGGCAATTGACAAATAAAGGTTGCACCGTAGTGCACAATATAACATGAAGATTACTACGGTATTTAGTGTGGGCATTACAACAAGATACATAGACCGACATCCATCTACATCTATGACTAATAATCCACCCCCAGGTTATCATCCGAACCACCTTACGTATTAAGTTGCAAGCAACAGATAATTGCATTAAACAAAGTATGTAATGTAAGCAATGATTATGCACGCGGGCACTCTCACCGCTGTTTTCTCCCTAATGGCAACAACACATCCTCCCCTTCACGTTTTTGTCACTCGAGCAAGGCAACAAGGAGGCATGAACCCACTATCGAGCATAAATACTCCCTCTTGGAGTCACTAGCAACTACTTGGCCAGAATAACCACTAGCAATGAAGAGCATGCAAGATCACAAATAAAATTTGCAAATAAAGACTATAATCAACTTGGCATAAGGTCAATATTGATCGGATCCCAGCAAAGACAGCACAGAGAATTACATAAGATCAATCTCGATCATGATAGACAGCTCACGAGATCTAAACATGGAGGCATATGAGGAGAAGACAACCATCTAGCTACAGCTACGAACCCGTAGTCCAAGGATGAACTACTCACGCATCACTCTGGAGGCAGGCATGGTGATGTAGAAGCCTCCGGTGATGATCTACTCTCCGGCAGGGTGCCGGAAACAGCTTCAGAACCCCCCCTGATCTGGGGTTGACGGTGACGGCGGCTGCGAAACTTTTTCGGGGATTTTGGTCAGGTGTTTAGGGTTTTCCATCCGAGGGGCTTAAATAGGCGAAAGGGCAAAGGCGGTGGAGGCCGGGGGGCCCACACCCATAGCTGGCGCGGCCAGGGGGCGCGCCACCCTATGGTGTGGCCCCCCTGCTGCCCCTCTTCGGCTCCTCTTAGGTCTTCTGGATGCTTCCGAGGAAAATAGGACTTCCGGGCTTCGAATTTTCCAATTCCGAGAATATTTTCAGAACAACTTTTCTGAAACTAAAAAAACAGCAGAAAACGGGGAACTGGCTCTATGGCATCTTGTTAATAGGTTAGTCCGGAAAATCGATAAAAATGACATAAAGGAGGGAGAAAACATGTAGCAATTGACAAAATATGATCATGGAGCATCAGAAATTAGGGATACGTTTATGACGTATCAAGCATCCCCAAGCTTAGTTCCTACTCGTCCTGGAGTAGGTAAAGGATAAAACAATAATTTCTGAGGTGACATGCTACTAACATAAACTTGATCAATCTAATGTAAAAGCATATGCACGCTGAGATCATAAAACTTTAAACACGGGCATGATAAATAAAACTTTAATAATAAAGCATAGCAATTACTTTGCATCACGAAGAGTAACTCAAATAAAGGATCATGAATAATAATTCAAAGAAAGGTAAACGTTTGTTTCAGGTATAGAGAAAGCATGGCAAAGTGATATTTCGATAGTCCTTAAGAGTGGGGCAAAACATAAATGCCAGGACACCTTCAAAGTTCAAGAGGAAGACTAGAACAAATAATTTAAGAACAAATAATATCACATCATGAAGTAATTATTGATGCTTATGGGACAAATGCACATAGAACTCAGAATGGAAAAAAATGCTCTCTAACTGTGCATAAAGTTAGAAGATGGAGACTCAACATAAAAGTAAAAGAAAGGCCATTCGCAGAGGGAAGCTGGGATCACTCACGTGCTAGAGCCTTTATTTTATTAAACATAGGTATTAAAAGTTTGACACTCCTCCCATCCATCTTTCACAAACCATGGCTAACCGAATCCTCGGGTGTCTACCAACAATCACATACCGTGGATGAGTGTCTATATTTTGGGAGATGTATGCTAATGTCAGCGAATGGTAAACAGAAAATACAGTATGCCACAAGTCAACTGGATTCACAAGAGCGGCTCCCATGGTGAAGGACACAACTGGTGTAGGAGGTCATCCCTCTTTCTCTTTTGTTTACACAATTATGCTTTGACCGATAAATCAAAGGAAAAAATAGTGAAGAGAATTTGTATGCATTAATTTGGGGTTGGGCACCCCGCTGACAGCTCTTCTATCATTTGGATAAGCGGATGAAGCCACTAGTCCAGAGTATGAAATCTAATCAACAAGTGAGATAAAGATTCTCTATTTACGTCCTCATGAGCAAAAACAAGAACATAAACCAGGAGTAATTTTGAAGGTTCTAAAGGTAACACATGAGCAATTTACTTTTGAATGACAGTTAAATACCACATGTAGGTAGGTATGGTGGAAACAATGGGAAAAACTTTGGTTTAAGGGAGTTTGGATGCACGAGTAGAGCTCATACTCAGTACAGGTGGAGGCTAGCAATAGACCAGGAGCGACAAATCAAGAGAGCATAAGAGCCATAATTATGCATAGCGACATAAGCATCATAGCATATATGCCCGTGCGTTGCAACGGGAGAAAATTATAGGATGTTAAAGGTTAATGAGAATTGTTAGATATTGAGCATTTCACAAATGTGAAAGTTACCTTAATTAGTTACAATGTGAAAGTAATGTATTATCTCCATACCAACCCAGGTTTGAATAAAGGGAGCATAAAAATAGCTAGATTCAAGTAATCATCCATAGCATGCTTATCACCGAATTAAAGTATAGCTTTTTTCACTTGTGAATTAAACTGTAGCTAATAGTCAGAAACTCAAAACAATCCATGAAAATTGACAAGCCTAGCCAACACCCAACTAATATTGTTATGGTTGTCGCTAAGATGCCAATATCGAAGGCCTGCTTCATCGCATCTTCCCCGACGTCCTAAAAGCGTGGGGCATGAGGAGAAACACCGAGATGTTCTCGGGGGTGGCCCTCGACAGTATTATCCTCCACCATCCGATGCACGACCCTGTTATCTTTCCCCGTCTCCTGCGGCTCCCGGCTAGGTGACAACGACCATAGCTGCCGATGGCCCTCGGCCGAGTTTCTCTAGCGGCAACGCCTGACATGAATCGGGATTGCATTGTAACTTAATCGCAGATTGTGTTGATTAGATTATAAAGCAATTGCACTTTTTATTTTTTGAGTCAAAAGTTGTCACCTGTTTCGAAAGACAATACCCATGCGTTACTATGGGAAAATGAGAAATGCCTCCAAGTGGTCGCTGCAAGTTCTAAAATTTCTCTTTCGCATCAAGCCTTTCATGAAAGAAATATTTTCTTTAGGAGGCACATAAAGTAAATTTTCGTTCATGCGTGTTGCTGAAACCATGTAGCTTCAGCACCCTCTGCCCCGTCATCTGCCGCCTATACATTCTGTCCTCGTCGCTTTGCCTGGCCACCCGGTACATGTGTATCACGTCATCCCACCACGCGAAGGCATTTCATCTCCCTCTGGTCGGGAGTAGGGCAGGCGGAGGAAGATATGTAGATTGTTGGGAAGGAGTCAAGATGCGGATATATAGTGCCATTCGATCATCCTCTGCAACATCGGCAAAGCCGAGGCGCTGAGGCCTGTCACAAGTTTAAGTAACTGGACGCACGTGTGCAGCAGCAACGTAGGTACACACGTACATGTTTTGTTTTCTTTTTAGAGTTAATACAAGCACACGTTGTACTTTTGGCTAATAAATGGTGGGCCATCTGGCAGTAAACCAAGCAATTTTTTTCCGAAGTAAACCATGCCAATGGGGCTATGTACTGATCGAAAGCTTGCCTTGCCGATGGGCCTTTTTACTAATCAGTAATGGTAGCGTGCAAGGTAGGACGTACGACCTACGACGTAGTGCGAGTCGCCGAGTCGTCCAGTCGCTGTGGATGGAGTCGTTGCCTGACTCTGTCCCGGTCCCGGTGGCTAGTGTGTTAGCTGAGCCTTTTCGTTAATGGAATCGTGAGTTCAGTTCAGAAAAAAAAAAAGATAGAGATACATGTAATAAGTGGACATGGAATCCTACTCTACGTGCGATCAGCTAGGTCTCATGTTCGTTTGGTTCCTACTCCTATACGTTTTCTTTAGAGTATCTTAGTCTTACACGTGCAATAGGTGGACATGGAAACCTACTCTACGTGCGATCAGCTAGGTCTCATGTCCGTTTGGTAATATACCTAAAGATAAAATAGAGTAGATTAGGATGGCAGGGTGGGTAATTTGTGTCTAACTTTAAGGGCAGTTTCAATGACCTACCAAACCAAACCAAACCAAGGAAGACTTAACGCCTTTATTATTATTATTATATACTAGCACACGTGCCCGTGCGTTGCGACGGAAGATAAAGTAAGTAAATATTTGAAAGATTAATGTCTGAGTGACCCGAACTTTATCACAAAATCGATCAAGCCATGTAAACCTAGCCTTAGTGTGCGCCTGCATAGTGCAAGTGCATTGCAAAATATACCAATCATTTCAGGTTAGAAGTATACTCTCATTTTTATTGTATCATTGTGTACATTAGATTTATTATGGCTTTCACCCAAATTTCAGTCCTCTTACATGTTCCATTATACAACAATCATCTTGAAATTAAAGAAACATTCTACATGTTTTTCAATCTTCTTTGTTTGTATCATGGATACATAAGAGCATATAATTAACATGCAAGGTTATATATTATTAAATTACATGGGATAACACTAAGTAAAATAAGTGCTTGAATCGCCAAAAACAGTTGCTCACGACAAAAAAATGTTTCTCTTCTCAGCAGGTTGCACACAAGAAACTACCCTTCCAATCGACATAGATAGATGATTAAATTTGGTTTTTCTCTTCGGCCGCAAATGCATTAGCACGTTAGCTAGTATCTAACACCAAATAACATAGCTAACCAACACTATCATAACGTCAATCTGATGGCTCTTTGCCCACGAGGAGTGCCCACGGAACAATCCCAAAAGAGAATATGCCAACTTCAAAGAAACATGTCATAAAGATCTAAATGATAGAGTCATACGTGGACAACATTGATGTGTGAGTTATACATGAACCTGTATATAAAGATCTAAATGATAGAAACCGAATCAATATAAATGGACCAACGGACCTTTTTGGATACCAAGGTGCTACTTCCATTCATAAATTCTGGCGCCATCCGCTTAAGAACATTTTCAAAGCATCATAAAATTCATCATTTTGTGCTTCCGATAGTAAGGGCTTAGACCACTTTTACCGTCTTATAAAGCTACAGAAATACAGAACATAGTAGCTCACTGATTTTTCTCAGCCCCTTAATTCACATCACACTTCATGTTGTGGAGCTGCCATGATATCTTAAAAAAAAATCAACTGTGAGAGACCTCAGAACTGAATCTTTGCATAGTTCATCAAAACAAATGTATGATCTTTCATATTAGTTGTTAAAAATAATAACCGAAATATATATGGTGGTATAGAAATACAATTGTTTGAAGTAAGCAACTCAAGAAGCATCGGCTTCTCTTCCTCTATGCCATATATGAAGTAAGCACCTATAGGAGCATCACCTTCTTCTGCTCTATGTAATACGTAGATGAATCATCAAATTCGTCTCCATCTTTCTATGAAATACATGGCTGTAGCTAGTATTTTCAGAAGTGCGGGGTCGTTAGAAGAATAAAAACACACGAATAACAATACTCCATTATGCTGAGCTATTTTAACAAACACCTGTGGTGCACTGCACACAAAGCTTCACCGCTCCCATTCATGTACCAGATCAAGCATTCATGTACCAGATCAAGCGCACTGCCGCATCCATAGAGCACAGGAATCTGCTCAGCCACACCTGGAGCTTGGTGGAGGCATCGAGCGGTCTGGGCCTCACGCGGAACCGTCGTATGGACGGACGAAAGCAACTGCTTGCGTTGAGTGGGGCGGTTGCCAGGCATCAAGGGCGCCACAACGAAGCAGCAACGGAGGCTTGTCTACTGTTTTGCTCCGTATTAGACGCATGCACGCTAGCTCCTTCACCCTGTGTTATCGCCAAACTCCCCCGGCCTGACAAAACTGCGCAGTGCCGCACCTCGCTGTGCACTTGGACGCAGGTTATATCCCGCGGTTCACTGGCAGCTGAAGTTGGACGCATGCTCCGCTGCCCCTAGATGGCCATGCCCCGCGAGGAGCCGAGTAGAGAGCCACGACCATGAGCACCACCGTCCGGGGAGGGGCCTCGCCAGGGCCGGGGGTGCATGTGCACCGGAAGTTGCAGTTGGACGCCGGCTCTCCCGCGTGGAGCCGGACATAGGTCCAAGGCCATGGGCACCACCGTGCCAGGAGGGGCAGGTCCGATGCCAGGGTTGCCTTTGCGCGAGATGTCGGAGGGAAGGAGCCGGTGTCCACACGCACGCGGAGTTAACTCGGGCAAGGCAAAGACTTTCTGTCCGGGATAGAACAAAATAAAAGGATGAAACGGTACACTGTGGCATTGGAGTGCAATATGTAATTTTGTGGGAGGGCAAAACGGTAAATATAAGGACGGACCAAGTAACCAACTAAGGAAGTCTTAATGCTTTTATTATTAGGTAAAGATATATATATATATATATATATATATATATATATATAGATTAATTAAAACATAAGCAGTATCACAAGTTAAAAAACTAAGTGGTCATGGAGGCTATTCGTGACTGGTTTGTAGTCATAATCATGGTGTGAGCATGCGCCAAGTCAACCAAATAAAACATTCGAAAGAGAATACCATAAATTGATGTTTTACTATGACAAGAACAACTCACGAATCTTTAAATACATATTAAACACTCTCAGATATTTGAGGCTAATCATGCTACTCAATAACCACGAGGCTTTAAAACTAAAATAACATTTAGCATGGCATGATAAAGTCCTAGCCACAGTCTATACAAGATTCTACTAGCACTGTTATAAATTCTACTTCAAGCAGCAGTTTTTTTGTTTATCCCAACAAGCACCATAAAAAACATGCTTTAAAAAAAACTCTTTAGGATACATCAAGAAAACATGAGAGTACTCAAATAATACTACTAAAACTAACAACTCTAATAAGAGATGCATGCAAAACAGGAGCTGAATAAATGCAGCAGCTAGACAGAGACTAAGAATACAACGTATTCTCAAAAAAAAGCGGAGCGTGTCACTCTCTAATAAAAGAATGCTGGGGTCCAAACAAGCTTATTATGAAAGTAAAAAAAAATGAAATCAAAAGCAAAAGCAAACTGAAAACAAAAATAAAAGACGCTCCAAGTAAAGCACATAAAATGCGACCGGATAAAAATATAGTTTCACTAGAAGTGACCTGATAATTTGTTGATGAAGAAGGGGATGCCTTGGGCATCCCCAAAGCTTAGAAGCTTGATTATTCTTGAAATTTTCTTGGATGTACCACCGGGGCATCCCCAATCTTAGGCTTTTCACTCTTCTTGATCACATCATATCATCCTCTTCTCTTGACCCTTGAAAACTTCATTCACATCAAAATTCTCACAATCTTCATTAGCAACGTTAGTGCAATCGATATAATAAATCCATATGCTTCAGTTTCAAAACAAGTCTAACACTAAAAAAAACATTAGCTACTGTCACAACTTCTTTCAAAACTCTTTTTCTCAAAAGAACACCAAAAGAAAGAGATTAAGATGCGAATGCGATAAATGGCAGAAATCTGTCAAAACAGAACAGCAGGTAAATATCGATTTTTTCAAAATTATTATGTTGCTCAAATCAAAAAGTGTTCTTCTAAGAAAAGTTGCTTATATAACTCAGGATTAAGCACAAAAAGATGAGGTAATTGTGAACTTTCTGTGATTTTTAACGGAATTAACAGTGGACAGCAGAAATCTGTTTCCTGCATAGAAATACGAAATATAGGCTCAACTTTCCACTAGTGGCTTTACTTGGCTCAACAAAAACACAAAAGAAAAGATACAACAGGGTTTCTAAGGAAATATACAACACCAATGTGCAAGCACACCAAATAAAACAAAGGAAAACTGAATGAAAACAGCGAAATAAAACGGGTTGTCTCCCAGTAGCGCTTTTCTTTAACGCCTTTCAGCTAGGCATAGAAAATCAAGTCAAGTATTTTCAAGTAAATAAGAATCATATATACCTTCCTCTAAACCATTATTTGTAGCAATAGGAATTTTATAAGTTTTTGAAGATTCAACATGAAGGTCACTCTTAGTCTCATTAATTGTTTTAGCAATTTTCAGCACATATTGAGATTTGGGTTTAACCATCTTAGGAGCATACATAAATCTTTGCTCCTTTCCCACAAAGGTTTCCTCCTTTTTGAATTTAAGAGATGAAAAGGTTGAGCTTAAAGTTCCCATGGCATCCTCTAGTTTACCAATCCTAAAACTTTGGTTATCATGAGTGTTGCTAGCTTCTAGAGCAGTGATTCTCTTATCAATAGTAATTATTAATTCATTAACTTTGCTAGCGTTATCAAGGAAAATTGATAAGTTCATTTCCAAAGAGTTTAGTTTATCAATAAAATTCTCCAAAGTGATCTCAGTTTTAACAGTTGTAATGGGGGGGGGGGGGGTGCTCCTACTAAACTTTCAATCAAATCGCAGGCTTCCAAAGTAGGAGTTCCTAGAAAATTTCCACCCGTGAGAGTATCTAACACATGCCTATACCAGCCAGAAATACCAACATAAAAATTTCTCAGGAGTATCAAGGTAGAATATTTTTTTTTGCACCTCTTATGAGCATCATTTATTCTATACCAAGAATCTTTTAAACTTTCTCCCCCTTGTTGCCTAAAAGAATGAACCTCTACTTCAGAAATACTCATTTTAACAGAATAAAAGCAAGCAAATAAATAACACCTATGAAGTAAACTATTTTTTGTGTGTTTTTGATAAAGAGAAATAAAAACAAGACAAAAAACAAAATAAAGAGATTGAGAGTGAGAGATTCTCCTTGCCAGAAGACTTCCTTCTCCCCGGCAATGGCGCCAGAAAAATCCTTGCTATGTGTTGTTGGGAACCCCAAGATGAGGGTGTGATGAGCACAGCGGTAGGAGTTTTCCCCTTAGTTAAGAACCAGGGTTATCAATCCAGTAGGAGAAAGAGAATCTTCGGAAGGTTGATGCGACTGATAGTGGTGCTGGCGCTTCACCGGTGTCAGCAACAACGTGGAACCTGCACACAACACAACCAAAATACTTTTCCCCAACGGTACAGTGAGGTTGTAAATCTCACCGGTCTTGCTAAAAACAAAGATTAGACGCATAGTATGGAAAACAGTGTATGCTTGCAGTAAGTAGAGAAAGCAGGAAATTATTGTGGTTTGTTTAACAGTGTGGAAAAATGGACCGGGGTTCATAGTTTCACTAGTGGTGTCTCTCCATAAAAGATAGCATGCTGGGTAAACAAATTACTGCTGGGCAATTGACAAATAAAGGTTGCACCGTAGTGCACAATATAACATGAAGATTACTATGGTATTTAGTGCGGGCATTAAAACAAGATACATAGGCCGACATCCATCTGCATCTATGACTAATAATCCACCCTCAGGTTATAATCCGAACCCCCTTAGGTATTAAGTTGCAAGCAACAGATAATTGCATTAAACAAAGTGTGTAATGTAAGCAATGATTATGCACGCGAGCACTCTCACTGTTGTTTTCTCCCTAATGGCAACATCACATCCTCCCCCTTCACGTTTCTGTCACTCGAGCAAGGCAACAAGGAGGCATGAACCCACTATCGAGCATAAATACTCCCTCTTGGAGTCACTAGCAACTACTTGGCCAGAATAACCACTAGCATCGGAGAGCATGCAAGATCACAAATAACATATGCAAATAAAGACTATAATCAACTTGGCATAAGGTTAATATTCATCGGATCCCAGCAAACACAGCACAGAGAATTACATAAGATCAATCTCGATCATGATAGGCAGCTCACGAGATCTAAACATGGATGCATATGAGGAGAAGACAACCATCTAGCTACAGCTACGAACCCGTAGTACAAGGATGAACTACTCACGCATCACTCCGGAGGCAGGCATGGTGATGTAGAAGCCTCCGGTGATGATCTCCTCTCCAGCAGGGTGCCGGAAACAGCTTCAGAACCCCCCTGATCTGGGGTTGACGGTAACGGCGGCTGCAGAACTTTTTTCGGGGATTTTGATCAGGTGTTTAGGGTTTTCCATCCAGGGGGCTTAAATAGGCGAAAGGGCAATGGCGGTGGAGGCCGGGGGGGCCCACACCCATAGCTGGCGCGGCCAGGGGGCGCACCACCCTATGGTGTGCCCCCTGCTGCCTCTCTTCGGCTCCTCTTCGGTATTCTGGATGCTTCCGGGGAAAATAGGACTTCCGGGCTTCGTATTTTCGAATTCCGAGAATATTTCCAGAACAACTTTTCTGAAACTAAAATAACAGCAGAAAACAGGGAACTGGCCCTATGGCATCTTGTTAATAGGTTAGTCTGGAAAATCGATAAAAATGACATAAAGGAGGGAGAAAACATGTAGCAATTGAGAAAATATGATCATGGAGCATCATAAATTAGGGATACGTTTATGACGTACCATGTACTTGGAGTGCCCGAGATGGTTGTTGTTGTCTTAGAGTTTTGTGGCTCCGGACCTTGTTGTCCCGGAGTTTTGGTGGCTCGATACCTTGTTGCTATCTCGGAGTTCTGGTGGCTCGCGGGATATTGTTGGGAGCCTCCAAGTGATTTGTGGAGATTGCCCCAACCTTGTACGGGATCGGTGACCGCGCTCAAAGGTCCCATAGTGGATCGTGACACTCCGCATTGGTGGAGGCACGAGGAGAATAAGGTGATCCGTTGGGCGCTTGGAGACATTGTGACTCGACACCTCTCCAACGGAGATTAGCTTCCATTGGGAGGTTAACTTTGGGATAAATCATCGTCTCCACCTGTCTCGGTTATTTCTATACACAATATCTTTACTTATGCACTTTGTGATAGCCATCGATCTTGAAGTACCATATCTTGCTATCACATAGTTGCTTGTTTAGCATAAGTTGTTGGTGCACATAGGTGAACCTTGTTTGTTTAGGTTTTGGCTTGATAAATTAAACGCTAGTTTAATTCCGCATTTATTCAAGCCTTAACCGTAATTATTTTTAAACTCCTATTCACTATCCCTCTAGGCGACATTCCTGTCCTTTCAACGGGGGACCAAATGATCAAGATGATCAAGTGATCCCTCCTCGCAATAATGAGGCGATTGAAGCATAGTTTTAAATAGCGGGCTATGTCATTTAGTGGCGACCTGCTTGAAACGCTATAGCGATGCTAAATCGCTGCTATAGCGTGCTATTTAAGGGTTTTGGTACATTTAGCGCGCTAATGCACTTATCGTCACATTGCAGAAAACGCTATAGCGTGCTATTTAAAACTTTGGATCGAAGCCAATCGTGAGAAAAGGATTGCAAGAGCTTCAAGGCACATTGATTTCTCGGATGAAAAAGTGTTAGGAGACCTTAGAGGCAATGGAACCACAAGATATCAAGTGGCAAGATTTAGTGAGAATCAAGCTCACATATCCATGGTGGAACCTAAGAATGTGTTTGAGGCTCTTGAGGATTCGTATTGGGTGTAAGCTATGCATGAAGAACTCAATAGCTTTGAGCATAACAAGGTGTGGAAGCTAGTTGAGAAGCCCAAATGTCGTGGGATAATCACGGCAGATGTTACCTGGGGTAACTGATCTTGGGGCAAGTCGACACAGGTGTTCGGGAGAGGGTTTAGCTCAAAGGAAGACATAACGGAGAGCAATATAAGAACCGGAAAATAACTCGCCGGATCTCAATATGAATTATGCTGGATACTCGATAACAGGTGTTACAACTATGACTTGAATCTCTGGCAAACTAAACCTAGGGGCCGGTTTATAAAGCACCGGTACACCCCTAACTTGCCCTTCAAGGCACATCCTGAGTCCTATTCGAACCCTGCTTACAAACCCTAGCTTTCCTTACCGCAACCCACAATCCGGGTTACGAGGCCTACAAACTTTGGGCCTTCCAGAAGTCTCTTTATTCTTAGTCGGATCCTGCGCAACATCCTTTGGGCCGGGTCACACCTTGGAGTGGGCCTACCGGGTTACTATCCCCCCATCAGTAGTCCCCAGAATAGCCTGGGCTTCCAAGATTTACTCTTCGAAGTGCTGGCTATTCCCTGCAGAAATATTGGATACAAAAACACATGAAGATCAAAATACAATATGTTGACAAATGGCTGGGATTAGCACCAAGGGGATCAGGTAGCAACCCGGCTCTCCCTCAAAGGCTCTCCCTCAATCTTCCAGACTTTGGTCTTAATAGGAAACTCGATGATTTCACATCTTCCTCGATAACTATCGCTGATACTAGGAAAGAGATTTCCCCTTCCTTTTTCTCTGGATTATACCGATCTATGCATAAGGCGCGTCTTTCAAATTTCAAAATAGCCAACTATTACTCCGCACCTCCCGGGTTTCGCCCGTTAGGTTAGGCTTTTCCACCCGGGCTATTATAAATAGACCCCAGGGAGCAACCTCAACTCCAACGGCTCATTTCCCCATCCCTCTTCTTCTCAAGCTCGAGTTCACAGAGTGCCACCACGGAAGCCCCGCGCACGTCGCCGGAGCCCATCCGTCGTCGTTTGCGCTCCGCCACCGTGCAACCCACTCCAGCTCCCAAATCCGCCACTAAGCCCCCGATTCGCCGGCCAGAAATCGCGAAAGGGCATCAATCTTGCGCCATCTGTCTCCGCAAATCCCTACTTCAATCTCCTCCGGTAAGTCCTTGATATCCTCCAGCCTAACCTTGCAATCTCTTAGCTTTTCCTTAGATCAGATCTGAATCGAGTCGCCTGCAATTTCTCGAGCCCTGCCGAATTGACTTACTAGTGTTTACCATAACCACTCCCATAGATAGGATGCGCAGCTTATCTTACTCCCCTACCACTAAGTATCATTAGATTGGCCTTAAATACAGAAATTGGATTTCCCATCTGGGCTCGGGCCACCAAAAATTTCCGCCCTTGTTCTTATCATCCGGAAAATCTCATTTCTCCGGCTCACTTGCTGATAATGGACATAAGGGTATCCTTCTACCTTCCCCAGACACTTACTTTACGGAAAAACTTTACAGCTTCCGTAACGACATGCGATACCCGGACAGATCGTACTTGATCCGGCAAGGCAATACCCGGATCATGTTTAAGTTACCGGTAACTAATTATTCATTAATTTCCGAGTTTTCGCTTCTCACCTCCTTCCCTTTGATGTTTTACCAGGTCAACCCCATGGCACCCAAGAGGCAGGGGAAACAGCCGGCTAAAACTAAATCCACTAACTCCATTTCAGCCAATTGGGGGAGATCCTCCGTTACCAAGGCCAAACTGGAGGAGTTGGTCGAGCTTGGAATCCTTCCTCCCCAGGAATCTATCCACTGGAGAGTACCAGGCAACGAAACCCGGCCTTCTCCAGCAACGGATGAGGTAATATGTTTCGTCGAACACGTGACCCGAGGCTTCAGGCCTCCGGGTCACCCTTTCTTTCGTGACGTCCTAGATCACTACAACCTCCGTATTTTCGATATAGGCCCAAACTCCGTTCTGAACATCACCCACTTTATTGTTCTTTCCGAGTCTTACTTGTGCACTCCGCCAAGTCTGGCTCTCTTTGTTGAACTCTTTCAGTGCAAGCCGTGCCGCGAAAGCGGTGACGGCGCACTTCTTACTTGCGGCGGGGTTTCTATCCAGCGCCGCAAGAATTCCTTGATGCCTCCCCTCACTCTCAATTCTCATGTAAAGCACTGGCAGCTCTCATACTTCTACTGCCAGGATACCTCCCCACCCGGCGAGAAGAAGTTGCCGGGTTACTCGGAGGGTCAGCTTGACATTTCCGAGTCTTTCAATGCCTTCGCCTCTGACTCGGACAGGGAGGCGATCTTGCCTTCGTTGGCTAAGATCTCCATCTTATCAGCCCGAGGCCTCATCGGGCTAAACTTGGTGAAGACCTGGGTTAGCTTCCGCATCCAGCCCAACTCTATTCGTGAAAAACTGATGTGCGCATATTCGGGTCAAACCACAGACCCGATCCGATACTCCACCAGCACCTTCGCTCCTAACGATACAAACAAGACGATTAAAGGTTTCTTAACAGAGAAGCTCGAGGTAATCCGGAACATAGCCGGATTAGAGCCTTTTACCCTCGAGAACCCGGCCCCCGCAGTAAGTTTTATACCCTTTGATCTTGGATTCTAACAAGCCATCTTTTATCCGCTTCTCTTGACTCAATATTGGCCCTTACCCTGGCATTTTCACCTCAGGCCGATAATGCCTTTTGGACAATCGACACTCCTCCCAATTCTGGAGACGCGGAGGAGGAAGATGACGCCGTTAATTCGGACGAAGGTGCATACTTAACCCCCTTGCACACATTATATCCTGTCTCCTCTTTTTCCTTATGCTATATCTTCAATACCTTTCAGAACAAGAGGACCAAGACGAGGAAGAAGAGACAGATGGCTGGGAAGAGTCCGCCAGCGAGGAGGACGAGCCGGAGCCGGCCACCAAAGCTGGATCCAAAAGGAAATCCCAGAGGATCGCCCTCCAGGTTTTTATTTCGTTCCCTTGCACCTTAATTTTTGTTCCCATAACGTCATTTCGGGGCTAACCCCACCTTCACCCCTTTTGATCATAAATGAAGGAGCCACCCGCGACTAGGCGCCGAGTAACCCGGAACCATCCGGGCAACGAGGCCCTTAACCCGGGCACTTCATCGCCCCCGGCTCGACACTCTGGTATTTATATCGTAAATAAAAACTCTTTCCGGACATTCCTTTGCAACATAATCTCAAACCTTGCTTGGCATTTTTCAGTATCTTCCGGATCTAGCAGCGGCTTTCCTTCGGACTTCCCGGTGAACACCGGGTAAACGCCTTTTTCCGACATTATACCGAGCTTTTATCGCCTTTTTCATAACCGAAGATTAATTGTGCCTTCGCACCTTCTTCAGAGCCACGGTTGTTATTAGCGACCAGGAGGACACTGAGGCTAAGTTCCGGGTCGAGAATGAGCCGGCTGATGATGCCTTCACCACAACTGGCGACGAGCAAGCGTCGCCACCGAAGCTAGCTAGGCATGACACCGGGTATCCAATCGCTTCGCACGCGGGCGAGAAGGAGAAGGGAGCAGCTTCGAGCGCGGGAGGGGGACCAGACTCCGACATTCGGATGACCCGGGTGCCGCCTCCTGTTACAAGAAAAGCTCCTTTTCCCACTTTCCAGGTACCCGAGTCATCTAACTCGGATAACGCTGATTTTAACCAGCTGATGAGCGCTCTTCTCGCCATGAAAGCTTCGGAAGGAAATATCCTAGAGCGTATGGCTTCAGCACATCAGGTAATCTTACTTGGCGCTTCTTACTATACATCCAGTCCCCAAGTTCCGAGCATAATTTTCTGTAATTATTCTCGGTACTTCGCATAATAATTGTCTGTAATTATTTTCTCAGAAGGAAATATTCTTGCGATATCCGGCTTACAGTTGCACTCATTCTTTGCAGGCGGAGATAACTCAGTCGGATGAAACATTACTTAAAACTGAGCAGCTCTTGCTTGCGGAAACAAAGCGTAGGGAAACCCTTGAAGCGGAGATAAAGACTTTGAAAAAAGATGTCTCCAAATACAAGAACAAATACAATGCTGCCCAATCCTCGCTGAATAACCTGTCGACTCAAATGACGGACACTTACCGTATCTTGCTAAGTAAGTTTGCTATTTGCAATTAACTTGCGTATCTCTATCTTGCCGTTGTAATAACCAATATTACTGATATGCTTTTGTGTGTTTCGATTGCAGGTGCTAACCTTGCTGCTCCGGAGGAGAACGCCGTTACTCAGGCCAAAACTCTGAAGACTGTGCTCCGGACATTTTTTGCCGGCACGAAGCTTTTGCTGGATGCTATAAAGTGGCCTTCGGAGGTATACCCGGGCGAAGAAAATCTCGTGCAGGCCCTTTCCACAGCGCCTGGATGGATTGAAATATTGAAGCGTTCGTCTTGCCGGATTGGGATGACCCGGGCTTTGACGCTGGCGAAGGCTTATTTTCCTAAGCTTGACCCGGCCAAGGTAGTATCCGGGTTCCCAGAATTCAAGGCTGACGGGTCTAAGTTTAAACCCCAGGACTTCAAAGCTATACAATCTTCGGTACGTCACTCGGCCACAACTTTGGCAGATAAAATGGATCTAAACACAATTATGAGCTCATATGACTCCGAGGGCAAGGTTATTCTGGTGGAGGCACCCCCTCCTTTTGATATGCTGGAAAAGTGGTCGACTGACCTGGCCAGGAGGAAAGAAGAGGCTGCGAAGAGAGAGACCGAACTAGGCATAAAGCCGTCTACCTCAACACCAGCCGTTCCTCCACCTGTCCGTCCTGACGTGAAGAGTCCGGGTAAAACTGCTGTCAAAGCCAAGGAGCAAGTCCAAGACGAAGACCCGGAGGACCACTCCCAAGATGCCGAATAGGATGATACCTAGTGCTTTGCATTTCTCGAGACTGATATGATCTTTAGCGGTGCGCCTGTGCAACATTGATACTGATATTAAGACTTTTGCGCTTGTTAATTTATGATAACTCTTTTGCCTCTCCCGGCTTTTGATAATCTCGATCCTTGTGTTATGTGTAAGCTTATTCTCGATACTTTGAACTCTTGCTTTTGATTCCCTTTTGAGACTCGGCTAACCGAGTATCGTAGGTTTTGATAGACGGACTTTTCTTTAAGTCCCCAAGACTCGGAAACTAAGGTTTACGAGCTTTAGTAGTTAAGCAGTTTGCTTCTGTCTCGAAGTCACCAGTCCCCATGACCCAAAGCACGAGCTAATGGGGCGTGGCCTTTCTCAGATGACAAACTGCTCTTTACCAAGCTGAAGACCAATAGCTATTCACATAAATACTGAAGTCATGCTTAATACTTGTTGAGTTTCCGGCTATTTGAGCCTTATACTCTGCATGGACTTGTGGTTTAGATGACCCTTTTGATTATCTTGTACTGTAAGCCGGCTTTCGCGTGGATACCATGCTGTTACATCTATACGAAAAACAGGGTCAAGCAAGTCCCATTGGGCTGCATAGTTTGATTGTAATCGTAAGCGAACAGATCATGCCACTTTAGCGCGAGTCACATCAAGCTTAAGTAAGAATAATCAAGAAATTTGGCTCCTTTGTCCGGTTATAAGATTGCAGTCGTACCCGTTTTTTCGAGTAATCAGCCCTCATAACTCATAAGCATCAAGGCCGGGTCTCCGGGTTTAGTGATTACTTATTTAAGCACACCAATCCCCGAAGACCTATATGCACGTGACGTATTTCGATGATACTGACGTATTGATAATAACAAGCATTACTTACTTGTAACTGAAGCAAAGACCATGATAAGACTCGAAACCATCTTCTTTTATTGATAAAAATTTCTTTTTTGAATCAGCAGGCCGCCTCATTAAAAACCTTCCAGTCCCCTTAGGTACCCTGGGTAGGAAAAGAGTGCGTATGAAACCTGCCGCCCATTACACTGCTTTAGTTATTCTCGAGAGTCGGCCCCGCGTTGGTACGGCCGATGCACATTCTCCACTTGCTAGGCCCTTTCATAATGAGTACCGGATTTGCTAGCCAATCCGGGTATATCGTCCTTGAAGCGTGATCAGCTGCGGATGGCGGTACGTCTTCTTCTTCCCTTCTAGGAGTTTTGAAACGATCGCTCCTGATGAAGCCTACCATCTTAGGGTTTTGTTCTGCCCTAACTTTTGCTTTGTCCCCCTCAGGAGTTGGCTTTTTTGACGTTGTTCTCTCTTCTAGGTCCATCTGAGAACGGTAATGTTTGAGCTCTTCCTTCCTGCAGGCTTGCTCGGCCATTGCCGCGTCTCCCTCATCACATTCAGCTGCTATATCTCGATTTCCGTGTATTGTAATGGTCTTCTTGGGACCCGGGATTTTCAGCTGTAGGTACACATAACACGGTCTTGCCATGAACTTGGCATAAGCCGGCCTTCCAAACAATGCATGATAAGGACTGCGCAACTTTACTACCTCAAAGGTAAGCCACTCGACTCGGTAATTGTCCTTTGACTCTCCAAAAGCTACTTCCAGTGCCACCTTTCCTTCGGGGCATGCCGAATGACCCGGCACTATCCCGTGAAAAACTGTTGTACTCTTTTGCAGCTGCGATTCCTTTAAGCCCATACGCAGAAAAGTTTCCCAGTACAGGATATTGATACTGCTTCCTCCATCCATCAAGACTTTTTTCAGTTCGTAGCCGTTGACCTGTGGCGCCACTACCAAAGCTAAGACTCCCGGGTGGTCAACTCTGTCCGGGTGATCCTTCCTGCTCCATGTTACCTCTTGTTCTGACCACCTCAAATATCTTGGAACAGCGGAAGAGACCGAATTAACTGCTTGTTTCAGTATCTTCTTATCCTTGTTAGAGCCTCCCGTAGTGTGCACATGATATTGACCCAGCTGTTTGGGGTTAGCTTGGAAACCTCCCGCTCCTCCTTGATTGTTACCTTGATTTCCGGCTGGCGGGTTGCCGGCTGGGGGCAGTCCGTTGCCCAAATTTCCACCTAGGCCCGGGCCTCCTCCTCGGCCTGCACCTCGCATGGCTCTGTTCACTTCCTCGTTCTTCCACCTTTGTAAGTCGGCACATTGCTCCAATGAATGATTGGCCGGCTTGCCGTTCCTGCTATGCTTCGGGCATGCCATCCTAAATATGTCCCAACTGTTGCTTGGTCTTGGAGGTCCTTGGTAGTGTCCCCCATTGTGATTTCCAGTATTAAAATTTCCTTCGGATCTAGGTCTTGAAGACCCGGCCTCCGTGTTGGCTACAAACTCGGAATTCCCTTCAAACGGTCGTTTGTTCTGGCTGTTTCCATTATTGTTTGGCGCCGATACATTGCCGGTTTTCCCACTGCTACTTGTGTTTGCTTTTGCTTTCTTGTCATCAACTTCCTCCTCTGTGGTATCCGTTGCAGCGTGTTTGTTGCACGCATCCATTAACTCTCCCATCGTAACCTCCGCTGCATTCCTACTAGATTTCATGCGAGTTAGCTTTTGCACTAAAGGAACATACTTACATGTTTTTGCCATAGCTTGTAGCGCGTCCTTAGGCTGGATATCTGTAGACGAGTGGAGTATCTCCATAACCCGGCGCACCCAGCTGCGTGCTGACTCTCCTTTCTTCTGAACGCATCTTTCTAAATCATCAATAGTAAATAACTTTCTGCATGTCCCATGAAAGTGCTTGATAAACGCGGTCTTTAACTCCTCCCACGATTTGATCGAATTTTCCGGTAAATTGGTGAACCATAACTTTGCTGCTCCTTCTGACATCATTAAGTACATGAATTTGGCTTGGAGATTCTCGGATGCGTTGCGAATTGACATCGCCATCTCGTAGCTGCTCAGCCACGTTTCTGGATCCATTGTTGGCTCATAATTTACTACTTTCCCCGGTTCTTTGAACTTCTCCGGGTAAGGTTCTGCTCTGATATCGTCCGAGAGGCACTTGGGCCCCGCCAGGGTGGTTGGGGGTGGTCTTACTCGGGAGGCGCGTGACCCGGCTGGGGGTGCCACGAGGTGCGGCGCCACCGGCAATTCGTGCCCAGCAGACCCGGCCCCGGCTCTTCTGGCCCTGGAACTGTCCACCACCGCCTGCACTGCTGATACTACTGGTACTGTCTGGATACGCGGTGGAGGCGGCATTTGCTGCTGTTCTTCCCTTCGTCGTGCCGCACTTGCTTGGACATTGCCCTGTTGCTGACTGGCGTACGGCGTCCCATGCATTCCGCTTCTATGGTCCGGATAATTGGCTTGCTGTGCTACCGCGGTGTGTAGCAGATCGATCGCTCGTCGGGTTCCTTCCGCATGAGGCGAATCTCCCACAGGAATCTGGTTTAATGCGAGCGTTGCTGCGTACACGTTGTCCATGGGATTGTTGTAATGACCTGCTGGTGTGTGGAATCGTGATGGTGGTGGCGGCATGGTATTGCCGGCTGTCACCCCCGTCTGTGGCAAAGGTAACCCGGCTGGCGCGTTTACCGGATGTGCTCCCGTTGACGGTCGCGGTATGGTCCCTTGGTTCGCCGGTGGAATCGGCTGATCTTGAGGCGTGAACACCAGGGCAGTCGGGTTAATAACCCCTCCTGTTGCCGGCAGCATAGTTCGGTGCCTTTGGTGCATCCTTGTCGTTTCCTCCCGGAGCCGGGTCTCTCGGTCATCCAATTCGCGCTGCCGCGCGACCATCCCCTGCCTTTCTGCTTCCACTTGCCTTCTTTGCTGCTCCAATGCACGACGAGCCACGTCCAGGTCTCTTACGCGCTCTGCCGCGTTTTCTGGGGTAATAACTGTGGCCAAGACTGTGGGGTCCAAGATCAAATTATTATCAAACAGAGCCGGGTGGCGCGGATTCGAGGGGCCCGCCCCCGGTGTCCGGTTTGCTTGGAACCCAAACATATTTGCGTGTCGCTCCTCGTCTGCTGGGCGACTGGTGACTGATGCCGACTCTCCATCGACCTGGACCAGGACCGGGTCAATTGTACCTTGCTGCTGGGCCACTGCCTGAGCCGCCCCGACTGGCGCCGCGGCCGCGTTTTCTTGATTGAGATTGGTCGCGGGAGCCGCATAAACTGCAACCCGGCGCATGATGCCCGGTGTAGATTCGTATTGTTCTTCCTCGCTGTTTTCCTTTTCATATCGATCCTCCGACAAATCCCGTATAGACTCGGTATCATCCTCCCTCTCTATCTGACCCGTTGTTCCAATCGACTCTTCTTTTTCCGATCGGACATACGTGTCTTCTCCTGACACAGAATCAGATCCAATATTATCACAATTCGAACTGGAAGTACATACCATACCGATGAAGACGTTGATGCTGCCGACTGTCACGACGGATCCGGTTTCGAGGTGATCCGACTCTGGCCCCCAGCCAGAATCGTCTACCATCTTCTCTCCTTTGCTGTTGACGTAGATTTCTCCGACGATGGGGTTCTTCATGCCCTTCCGAGCTTCTCCCGTGACGTAAACACCTTTGGACGCAGGCCCCACGGTGGGCGCCAACTGTCGTGGGATAATCACGGCAGATGTTACCTGGGGTAACTGATCTTGGGGCAAGTCGACACAGGTGTTCGGGAGAGGGTTTAGCTCAAAGGAAGACATAACGGAGAGCAATATAAGAACCGGAAAATAACTCGCCGGATCTCAATATGAATTATGCTGGATACTCGATAACAGGTGTTACAACTATGACTTGAATCTCTGGCAAACTAAACCTAGGGGCCGGTTTATAAAGCACCCGTACACCCCTAACTTGCCCTTCAAGGCACATCCTGAGTCCTATTCGAACCCTGCTTACAAACCCTAGCTTTCCTTACCGCAACCCACAATCCGGGTTACGAGGCCTACAAACTTTGGGCCTTCCAGAAGTCTCTTTATTCTTAGCCGGATCCTGCGCAACATCCTTTGGGCCGGGTCACACCTTGGAGTGGGCCTACCGGGTTACTATCCCCCCATCACCAAAGATTGCAGCAATGTTGTTGGCACCAAGTGGATATTCAAGAACAAGCAATATGAGCATGGTAACAAGGCTAGATTGGTGGTTCAAGGGTTATCTCAAGTGGAAGGCATTGACTTTGATGAGACATATGCTCCCGTGGCTTGCCTTGAGTCCATCTGTATACTTCTTGCTTATGCATCTTTGCATAACTTTAAATTGCAACAAATGGATGTCAAAAGTGTTTTTCTAAATGGTCCATCGAAAGAGGAGGTATATGTTAAGCAACCACCCGGGTTTGAGGACCCCAACTTCCGTAACCATATCTAAAAGCTCGATAAGGCGCTCTATGGACTTAAACAAGAACCACATGCGTGGTATGAGAATCTTAGAGAGTTGTTGCAAGGCGTGGGTTTGAACTTGGGAAAACCAATCCCACCCTTTTCACAAAGAGGGTTAAAGGGGAGCTTTTCATATGCCAACTCTGCGTGGATGATATTATCTTTGGCTCAATTAATCAAACTTTCAATGATGAATTTTCAAAGCTTATAGATGACATGTTTGAGATGTCTATGACGGGAGAGCTCAAATTCTTCCTTGGCTTGGATATCAAGAAATTGGCTCATGGAACTTTCATTTCTCAAGCCAATTATACCCAAGACATGCTCAAAAGGTTCAACTTCCAAGATGCTAAAGGCAAGGTCTCTCCAATGCAAACCAAGTGTCATCTCAAGTCATGGTAAAGATGTGGACTAAAAGTTGTATCGTCCTATGATTAGTTATTTGCTTTATCTTTGTGCTTATAGAGCCGATATTGTGTTGAGTGTAGGTGTGTGTGCAAGGTATCAAGCGGCTCCTAAGGAAAGCCACTTGACAGCGGTCCGTAGGATCTTTCGGTATTTGGTTCATACCTCAAGGTTTGGGTTGTGGTACCCAAAGGGGCACATTTCTCTCTATGTGGGTACACGGATTTGGATTGGGCTGGCGATCAAGATGATAGGAAATCGACTTCGGGGGCTTGCTAATTCCTTGGTAGGTCCTTGGTGAGTTGCTCTTCTAAGAAGCAAAATCACATATCTCTCTCCAACACCGAAGCAGAGTATGTGGCGGTGGCTAGTGCTTGAACTCAATTGTTATGGATGAGGCAAACCCTCAAAGAGTATGATGTTCATTGTGACAAAGTGCCCCTCCTATGTGACGATGAGAGTGCCATCAAGACTTCCTACAACCCGGTGCAACATACAAGAATGAAACATATTGAGATTCATCATCATTTCATTAGAGACCATGTTGCCCGTGAAGATATTGCACTAGCCTATGTGCCAACCAAGGATCAACTTGCGGACATATTCACAAAGCCCCTTGATGATAAAGGATTTATGTTCTCGAGAAATGATCTAAATATCATTGATTCAAGGAGTTTGACTTGAGGATCTTGCATACACACCTATAGTTGACTATGTATTTGGATTTAGGAGTAGGCATGGAGGGGGTGTTATCCTAACACATTAGGTTTTCTCTCCCCCCCATTATACCCAAAGTAGAACTCCATTTATATCTCTCTTTTCTAATGTTGAATTGTAAGCTAAAATGTTGAGCATTGGCAATGCACCCAAGATACATCTTCGCGGTGGCATACCATACTCTCTTACATGGCAGCTTAGGCCATCAACCTCTTCTTGTGAAGATTTTGTTCTTATTTGAGCTTCATTTGGTTTTATTTGCTTTTCTCTTAGTTTTTCTAGTTTTAGGTTGTCTTTTGGAAACATACTCAAATTTGGCCTTTTTGCATTTGTTCCTTGCAAATAAGAGTACGAAATACTATTGCCAGTGTGAAAATATATCCTGATCCCATCTCATCCCAAAAATCATCTCTATCCTCTACACACAAGGGTCCTTTTTTCTCTTTGAGGAAGAGGCATGATACGTCTCCAACGTATCTATAATTTCTGATGTTCCATGTTGATATTATGCCAATTGCTACATGTTTTCTCCCTTCTTTATAGCATTTCTACACATTTTCCGGGACTAACCTATTAACAAGATGCTAAGTGTCAGTTCCCTGTTTTCTGCTGTTTTTTATTTCAGAAAAGTTGTTCTGAAAAATATTCTCCGAATTGGACTCCACGAATCCCGAAGTTCCTATTTTCCCCGAAAGCATCCAGAAGCCCCGAAGAGACCCGGTGGGGGGCCATAGGGTGGCCACACCATGGGGTGGCGCGGGTCCCCCCTTGGCCGCACCACCAGGTGGTGTGGGCCCCCTGGCCACCCCCCGTCATCGCCCTTTCGCCCATATATACTCCCCGATGCAAAAACCCTAGGATAATCAACCTTTTCCACAAAATACATCCGTAGCTCCGCCGCGCCACCGAAACGTTTCGGGGGACAAATCTCTGTTCTGACACCCTACCGGGACGGGGAAGTGCCCCCGGAACAATCTCCATCGACTCCACCGCCATCTCCATCGCCGTTGTTGTCTCCTATGATGAAGAGGGAGTAGTTCTCCCCCGAGGCTGAGGGCTCTACCGGTAGCTATCTGGTTCATCTCTCTCTCACATGGTGTGATCTATATGTGATCGTGAGCTTTGTAATCTAGTTGAATAAATAGATGTTACCCTTCATCTTGTGCTACTCAAGTGTTTTATTAATATGAACTTTGGAGTCACCTTGTCCCGCGGTGTGAAGGTGACAGTGTGCACATCGTGTGTGTCTCCTCTATGAATTGTGGTGTTTGTCTAGTACCTTCTAGGGTGCTCATAGTGACAGCGTGGGGTTAACTAGACATGGGAATGCTTACTTTAAGGAATTCTTTTTGCATCCCTACGCAATGATTAGTGTTCGTTATCCAGCCGGAGAGGGTTAAGAGTAGCATAGTGAAGAGAGGATATTTAGTTATTCAATTATGTGATCATTGTTGAGAGTGTCCATGTCAGACCCCGGACCCAGAGATATACATAATGTTATGTGCTCCTAGCCATGGACTCACAAGGGCTTCAGGGTTACCAGCCCCGGCCGCAACAAACAACGGCAGGCAGACCGGATTCATCGGCACGTAGTCCGGATCCCCGGTCTACTACTCCTTGTATCCATGCTAGTCGTAACCAACTATGCATATCAAAGTGTCCACGAGTCGGATGAAACTGAAGGAAACGGGACCAAAGCTATACATAGCTGCTATGTGTCCAGAAGGTGCAACAACAATCGAGGGTTACTGGGGTTACCTCGCCCCAGGCCGATCAAATCGACAGGCGGGCTCGGACATGGATCATCGGCTCCACAACCCCTCGACTGCGACAACTATGCAGGCATAGCCAAAACTGTATAACCATGAGCTCGAAACAAACAACCGATCAAAGCAGTACTCTAGACATGAAGCTTTATTAAGCAAGTAATACTAGAGTATAGCTTACAAACAGAGGTCACACGACCCAACATTACATCAGACAACGGAGAGCAAATTATGTTGCTATTCAACAAGAACCAAAAAGGCCTAAGAGGCCGCAACATAAGGCGACGTCCCAGCCCATAGATTCCAGGCTGCTATCTGGGAAACCCCAAACTATCCGTCGATGTCCACGTTGAAACACCACCGAAGGTATGGAACTCCACCTGAACCAAATTGAAGCAAACATGAGTACGGGAGATACTCAACAAGACTTAACTAACCTATTATATATCTGCTTGTTCATAAAGGGTTTATGAAGGTTGTTTTGCGTAAAGCCAACTTTGTTTCGAATAGAGGGAGATAGAGAAGTTTTCACAAATCTTTTAAAAGAATACCCTTTCCTCGGGTATTGCCTTCAGAACCTTCGAAGCATCATCTTCAGCACCGATAACTGGAACCACCTCTTAAAACTAAACATTCATTGTCAACATCTTTTACGTCATGTTCAAGTTATCTATGATCTCAGGATCCGTCACCAAGTTGTCCTTAACCGCGGACACGGCTTTTCGAAAAGATTAAACCCTGCAGGGGTGCACAACTTTACCCACACGTATCAACCGACTCTTAATGCCAAGCTATTGGCACAATTCCGACGATGTGCCGGCAGAGGGTGGCTGACCACGATCTTTCCCTTGCTTCGCCTATTCCATGAGTCGCTCCGAGTAGAGATGGACCGCCAATAGGGAGTGGCCATCTCCTGCCGGGTCTCTATCGTTGTGCGCAATGCTCGACGGTTACCTACCCGTAGAGCGCCGATACACCACCACGTCCTAGTTTTGAAAACGTTTTAATATCCCCAGCAAATCCAAATGGAACGCCCGAACTAGGCAACTCATGGAACAAACTAGACAAGTTGAAACCGAGGGGAATCCAATCCCCGTGTGGTTGCACGATCAGTCTTGGCTTCAAAGGCGAGAACTCGCTCCTAGGGGCATGAACGAGGCAAATCACCACATTCCATGTGGCAACTCATCCAAGCCTTTAATCATATTAACCACACATCTCGAACCTTACCACGTTATCCTGCCATACTAGATTCATTTCGTAACTCTGATTCATCAACCGGATGGAGCAGAGATCAACATGCATGTATGACTAAGCATGGCATATATGAGGCTTTGGCGATACACACAAACAAATCCTATGTCAGCTAGGAGCATGGAATCATGATATCTGGTTTATGCAACTAAATAGGATAACTCTATCTATTGACTCAAAATACTTTGTAAAGCATGCATCGTACGAGAAGGAAAACACTTCGAAAACATATATGGGCAGATAAGAGGTTATGCTTGCCTTGCTTCAAGAAAACCAGAGAAAGCTTCGGGAAATAAGTGCTTGACTTGGTTGTTTAGACCAAGTATTCGGCAACAGGGGTGTCGAACTTCACCCCGGATTCGAGGTCTACCGATGAGAAGAAACACCGGAAAGAGAGGAAACAACACTCAAAACAGGCATCGATGCAATGCTCAATATGTATGTATGAACATTTGAATGCATTAAAGAGAAGCCCTAAACATGGCTCATGGGTTGCTAGGGTTCATATGTTAAGAAAACAGTTCCGGTGAATTTAGTCCCGAAGTGGACCTCGGGGGCCGATTCGGGCAAAACCTAGAGGTGCGACAAGTTAAAGTGCTCAAATAGGGTTGAGAACACCATAACTAGGTTGCACTTGTCATTCTAAGCATTTTGACATATAACTTGCAATTTTCTAATTTTCTTGAATAAAAACTTATTTTCTTTATTTTAAATGATTTAAATAATGCTCAAAATTGAACTTTGTAAAAAATGTGTGCAAATGATATGAACATGTAGATTGTATTTTTCTGAACAAAATGGTATATTGAACATATTTTTCTGATTAAGCAATTAAAAGATATTGCATTTACAATTTTAATTCTTTTTCTGAAATTTAAACCAAGGTGGGGTCCACGTGGCAGTACAGTTTCACTTAAAAAGAAATAGCTGAAAACAGGCCAGGTGACGTGGGCATGATGTCACTGTGACATCATACCAGGCCAAATTGGCACAACCACGATGCAATTCATCGAATTGGCGCGGTAATCTTCGAAACGAATGCCTCTACCAGGCGGAGGAGACCGAGGGGAGTGCGGGGGTGGGCTCGGCTGGCCGGGAGATCACCGGAGTGATCGCCGGCGAGCTGCGGAGCGGCGGCGGATGACGGCCGGCGGCGGCGGGGAGTTGTGGAGGGGGAGGGAGCGAGGCGAGGGCAGCAGCGGGTTCGGGAGCTCACCCAGAGCGAGATGAGGTGGTCGGGGCGGTGAGGCGCGGAGGCAATCGCCGGCGGCGAGGGATTTCCGGCGGCGGCCGTGCGCTTCCTCCGGCGCAAAATTGGGGCCGCACGGGGTTCCTCGGGGGCTCCACGAGCTCGAGGAGAAGTAGGGCGACGAGGCGGAGCCGGTGGGGTGCTCGGCGGGGCGCGGGGCCGGTCCTTTTGCCGGCGACCGGCGGCGGACGGTGGCAGTTAGGGTTTGGTTCGGTTGGTTCTGTTCGTGGAGGATACAGAGAAGAGGATGGGGGTCAAGGTGAGGAGGAGAGGCGTACAGGGAGGCTTCTCCTTATCCTTATCGTTGAGGGGGAAGCAGGAGGTGGCGGGTGAGACGGACGTGGTCGATCTGCTCATCTACTGTCACGAGGAAGAAGACAAAGGCACAATTATGGAAACCCCCTGAGATTTCCAAAAACTGCGAAGAGGTCCTTGCTGCTTTTAAAACAACAACTCAAAAACTGTGTTGGGGGCTTTTCTGTAAAGAACAAAAATTGACAAAAATTACTTTTGGGATCCTTGTTAAATTTACAACCTCAACTTATTTTTAGTTTGCAAAAATTGCACCATTTTAAACCATCATTTAAATTGGCGCTTTTAAGTGATTTCGACAAACTCCGGTATTAAATTTTAATGCACTTGTTTTAAACACAACTTAGGTTCAAAATGCATGCATGACATGATCACAAGCACAGCACACAAACCTTATATTACAAAAAGGTGGCTGTTACAAGTCTACACCCCTTACAAGAATCTCGTCCCGAGATTCCTAGGTTTTAGCAAAGAAGGACGGGTACTCGGATCGTAAACGATCTTCTCGTTCCCAGGTTGCTTCAGGTTCAGAATGATGAGACCACTGAACTTGGAGGCACTTGATGCTTCGGCATCGAATCTTTCGTTCAGCTGCCTCGAGGATACGGACAGGACATTCTCGGTAGGTCAGATCATCCTTGAGATCAATGGTTTCATGATCAACACCACGGTTGGAATCTTTGAAGCAACGACGAAGTTGTGAGACATGGAATGTAGCATGAACCCGTGGGAACGTTGAAGGTAGGTGGAGACGATAAGCAAAATTCCCACTTTTTGCAAGAACAGGGAAAGGACCAACATAGCGAGGCGGTAATTTTCCCTTCATGACATCACGATGAACACCCTTCAAAGGTGTGACTCGAAGATAGGCTTGTCCACCAACATCATAACGAATATCTTATTGACGGTCACCATAACTCTTCTGGCGAGACTGAGCAGCTTTCAGATGTTCACGGATGATACGAACTGTTTCTTCAGTCTCGTTGATCAGACTCTTCGGTCCAAAGAACTGTCTTTCACCGGTTTCTGACCAATTTAACGGAATTGAACAGCTTCTGTTGTAAAGAACTTCAAACGGAGCTTTGGCTAAGATAACTTGGAAGCATTTGTTATAAACGAACTCGGCAGATGGAAGACACTTCTCCCAATCATTACCGAAAGATACAACACAAGCTCGAAGCATGTCTTCAAGTGTTTGATTCAGACTCCCGAGGTGATCATTACGGGATGACTGATAGCTTATGGTGGAATGTAGACGACTTCCCATAGCTTGCTTGAAACTTGCCCAGCCTTTGGAAGTAAACAGATTTCCATGATCAAAAAGGATCTTCTTAGGAACACCATGAAGAGGTATTATCTGAGTGACATATAAATCTGCCAGTTGTTTAGCAATGATGCCCTGATGTATAGGAACAAAATGAGCAACCTTTGACAGACGATCAATCACTACCCAGATAGCGGTGTGTCCCTGATCATTTCTTGGAAGACCAACAATGAAATTCATATCCACTTCATCCCACTTCCAAACAGGAATAGGGGTGGGATAGAGAGTAGCAACTGGTCTTTGATGTTCAGCTTTAGCACGACGACAAACGTCGCATTCAACCACAAATTGAGCGACATCTCGCTTCATCTTGGTCCACCAGAACCTTTGACGTAGATCACGGTACATTTTGGTGCTACCAGTATGAATAGAGAGAAGTGACTCATGAGCTTCACGGAGGATAAGTTGTTTCAGACTCCGTTTCTTCGGCACAACAAGACGTTCACCAAAATAAACGGTACCTTGATTATCAACCGAGAAACATGTAGGAATTCCACGAGAAATCTTTCTCTTGACCAAGGTAATGCTTAGATCCCGCTTTTGGGCATCCTTGATTTGATGTTCGAAGGATGGTTTCACTTCTGGATTAACCAGATAACCAGAGGGAACAACCTCAAGATTAAGCTTGGAGAACTCTTTGTGGAGAGAAGGTTGATCTTGCTGTATCATCAAGCTGTTACAGTAAGACTTCTGGACTGTCGTGTCAGCCACGACTTTACCTTTATCAACTTGACATTTGACCTCCACATTGGGTTCTTTGACTAGTTCCAACCATCTCTTTTGTCTGAGACTTAGATCTGGTTGGGTGAAAAGATATCTGAAGCTCTGCTGGTGGAAGTAGAACTCACAGTGATTTCCTAGCAGATGATGACGCCATTGTTTCAAGGCATACACAACAGCTGCTAACTCAAGAGCATGAGTTGGATATTTGAGCTCATGTGGTTTCAGTTGTCGAGAAGCATAAGAAACCACACGACCATCTTGCAATAGACCATAATCAATACCTTGACGAGAGGCATCACAGAAGATAACGAAATCCTTGCGCGTGTCCGGAAGGGCAAGCATAGGAGCATTAGCCAGCTTGGTTTTCAACAACCGGAAACTCTCTTCTGCCATTCTTGACCATACAAACTGTTTATCTTTCTTAAGAAGATCAGTCATTGGCTTGGCAGCTTTGGAGAAACCTTCAATAGAGCGGTGATAACAACCGATAAGTTCGAGGAAGTTTCGAACCTCTTTGATGGACTTAGGTGACTCCCAGTCCAATATGGCTTGAACTTTATTAGGGGAAGCTGCAACTCCCTCAGCAGATAGGACATAGCCTAGAAATATGAGCTCTTTCAACCAGAACTCACATCTGGAGAATTTGGCATAGAGACGATGCTCCCGAAGCTTTGTCAAAGCTAGCCGAAGATGTTCAGCATGTTCTTCTTCAGACTTAGAGTAGATTATAACATCGTCGAGGTAAACCACAACGAACTTGTCAAGATACTCCATGAAAATGGATTTCATAAGCCCCATCAGCATGCTTGGAACATTGGAGAGTTCGGGAAACATAACAGTGTACTCGTAAAGACCATAACGAGTTTTGACAACCGTTTTAGAAACATTCCCGGACCTGGTCTGAAGTTGATGATAACCCAGACTTAAGTGTATCTTGGAGAAAACAGTGGCACCAATCAGACGGTCAAACAAATCATTTGTCCGAGGAAGAGAACACTTGTGCTTTATTGCCACATCATTGAACGGACAATATTCACTGGCCAGCTGGGGAACTGTGGTATCCTTCTTCATGACGAAGAGTGTAGGAAATCCACAAGAAGATGTGTTGGCATGAGGGAAACATTTCCCTTCCGACTCCTCTATTTGCTTCTTCAACTCAACCAACTCTTCTAGAGACATATGGTATGGTCTTTTAGAAGTAGGAGCTACTCCAGGAATTAGTTCAACAACAAACTCCACTGAATAGTCATGATGCATACCAGGAAGCTCTTCCGGGAAGACATCCGGAAACTTACACACCACTGGTACCTCATGAATCTCGGGAGATGGTCGAACTTCGATTGCATTAAGATGAGGACGTGGCTGTGGTTGAACTGTCCCACAAGGAAACAACAACCGAGTGGTCTGACCATATGGATGAATCAGGGTAACAGACTTGGCTGCAGAGTCAATCATGGCATGATGTGTTGACAACCAGTCCATGCCCAGTATGACGTTGATATTAGTTTGGTCCAGGATGGCAAGTGTACTGAGAAACACCAAACCTCCAATTTCAATTGGGACACCAGGGCAACACTGATTAGACCAGCAGAAGGACCCTGGGGTGGAAATTATCAACGGAGGAACCATACTCGCAAGAGGTATGTCATGCAACACCACAAAAGCTCTTGATACACATGAGTGTGACGCTCCGGAATCAAACAGAACAGAGGCTGGAGCTAGGTTAACACGAAGCATTCCCAACACGACATCGGGTGCTTTCTGAGCTTCTTCAATCAGAACATGGTTCAAACGACCACGGTTAACAACACGTGTAGGAACGACATGTAGTGCAGAAGGTGTCCTCTGGGGACATTTGTTGGAGTAATGGCCAAGTTCATCACATACATGACATGTCACCAGCCGTTTCTTACCACCAACAACTCTGGATTGCCCACCAAGGTGACCTTGTTGAAAAGCTGGTGGATATGGAATAGCACTGTATGGAACAAACACACGACGCTTCTTGGAACCAGAAGAAGACGCACGTGACTCTTCAGAAATCTGCTTCAAAGAAGTTTCCATTTCCTTTTTGCCACGCTCCAAGATAAGAGCATGATTATAAAGGTCCTGGAAGGTTGGAAACTGGAAAGACAATAGCTCATAGCGAACTCCGGAATCCAGACCCTTGCGGAACAACTCTTGTTTATCTGCATCATCTGCAACATCTCGAGGTGCATAACGAGCCAAACGGGTGAATTCACGCCCGTAAGTTTCAACATCCATCTGTCCCTGGGTCAGATCCAGGAACTCTTTTCTTTTGGAGTCCATAACTGCCTCAGGAACATGGGCAACACGGAACTCTTTACGGAACTCCTCCCAAGTAACCTTATGTCCCGGCGATTGCAACGCCAAGAAGCCTTCCCACCATGAACCAACTTCACCCTCTAGCTGATAGGCGGCGAAGTTCACACGGTCACTTTCTAGAACATGGAGGGCATTAAATTTGCGCTCGATGGCACGAAGCCAATCATTAGCATCGATGGGTTCGTTGAGATTGCTGAAAGTTGGAAGCTTAGCATGAACTAAATCCCCAAATGCAACGCATTCGTCATGACGACGTTCAGTGTTTTGCGCCACACGCTCAAGGAGATGTTCATTTCTCAGGCGGTTAGTCTCGATATCCTGAAGAACTTGCGTCATTAAGGAAGATGACAACTCTCCCTCGATATGAACACTTTCAACGGAATCTTGAATACTCCCGGACATCCTGAGTACAAAGAAACGGAACCATGAGAAACACTCCCATGGAAAGAATGCAACAGAAAGATTCATGACTTGATATGGACCAATTGAAGTCAAAAGGAATCAACGATTTGGACCAAAGGAGGTAACTTGGAAACTCTGAGAACATTAGCAACCTGACACGGAGCACTAGAAAAAAAAAACACCCAACGATTTTGCTCCTAACTTTGAAGTTAACGGATGAGAGGAAAGACATTTGAAACTAAATGAGATACGGTGACTCAGAGTTAGAGCGATACCAGGTAAGGAGTAAAAAGAATCCTAAGAAGGTTTTCATAACTCATTTATCATTTCGAAAATAGTTTTCACAAACTCTAGACTCAACATCGACCAATAGCAAGGGTTTTCCTACAGGCAGTCCTGCTCTGATACCAACTCTTGTCAGACCCCGGACCCAGAGATATACATACTGTTATGTGCTCCTAGCCATGGACTCACAAGGGCTTCAGGGTTACCAGCCCCGGCCGCAACAAACAACGGCAGGCAGACCGGATTCATCGGCACGTAGTCCGGATCCCCGGTCTACTACTCCTTGTATCCATACTAGTCGTAACCAACTATGCATATCAAAGCGTCCACGAGTCAGATGAAACTGAAGGAAACGGGACCAAAGCTTTACAGAGCTGCTATGTGTCCAGAAGGTGCAACAACAATCGAGGGTTACTGGGGTTACCTCGCCCCAGGCCGATCAAATCGACAGGCGGGCTCGGACATGGATCATCGGCTCCACAACCCCTCGACTGCGACAACTATGCAGGCATAGCCAAAACTGTATAACCATGAGCTCGAAACCAACAACCGATCAAAGCAGTACTCTAGACATGAAGCTTTATTAAGCAAGTAATACTAGAGTATAGCTTACAAACAGAGGTCACACGACCCAACATTACATCAGACAACGGAGAGCAAATTATGTTGCTATTCAACAAGAACCAAAAAGGCCTAAGAGGCCGCAACATAAGGCGATGTCGCAGCCCATAGATTCCAGGCTGCTACCTGGGAAACCCCAAACTATCCGTCGATGTCCACGTTGAAACACCACCGAAGGTATGGAACTCCACCTGAACCAAATTGAAGCAAACATGAGTACGGGAGGTACTCAACAAGACTTAACTAACCTATTATATATCTGCTTGTTCATAAAGGGTTTATGAAGGTTGTTTTGCGTAAAGCCAACTTTGTTTCGAATAGAGGGAGATAGAGAAGTTTTCACAAATCTTTTAAAAGAATACCCTTTCCTCGGGTATTGCCTTCAGAACCTTCGAAGCATCATCTTCAGCACCGATAACTGGAACCACCTCTTAAAACTAAACATTCATTGTCAACATCTTTTACGTCATGTTCAAGTTATCTATGATCTCAGGATCCGTCACCAAGTTGTCCTTAACCGCGGACACGGCTTTTCGAAAAGATTAAACCCTGCAGGGGTGCACAACTTTACCCACACGTATCAACCGACTCTTAATGCCAAGCTATTGGCACAATTCCGACGATGTGCCGGCAGAGGGTGGCTGACCACGATCTTTCCCTTGCTTCGCCTATTCCATGAGTCGCTCCGAGTAGAGATGGACCGCTAATAGGGAGTGGCCATCTCCTGCCGGGTCTCTATCGTTGTGCGCAATGCTCGACAGTTACCTACCCGCAGAGCGCCGATACACCACCACGTCCTAGTTTTGAAAACGTTTTAATATCCCCAGCAAATCCAAATGGAACGCCCGAACTAGGCAACTCACGGAACAAACTAGACAAGTTGAAACCGAGGGGAATCCAATCCCCGTGTGGTTGCACGATCAGTCTTGGCTTCAAAGGCGAGAACTCGCTCCTAGGGGCATGAACGAGGCAAATCACCACATTCCATGTGGCAACTCATCCAAGCCTTTAATCATATTAACCACACATCTCGAACCTTACCACGTTATCCTGTCATACTAGATTCATTTCGTAACTCCGATTCATCAACCGGATGGAGCAGAGATCAACATGCATGTATGACTAAGCATGGCATATATGAGGCTTTGGCGATACACACAAACAAATCCTATGTCAGCTAGGAGCATGGAGTCATGATATCTGGTTTATGCAACTAAATAGGATAACTCTATCTATTGACTCAAAATACTTTGTAAAGCATGCATCGTACGAGAAGGAAAACACTTCGAAAACATATATGGGCAGATAAGAGGTTATGCTTGCCTTGCTTCAAGAAAACCAGAGAAAGCTTCGGGAAATAAGTGCTTGACTTGGTTGTTTAGACCAAGTATTCGGCAACAGGGGTGTCGAACTTCACCCCGGATTCGAGGTCTACCGATGAGAACAAACACCGGAAAGAGAGGAAACAACACTCAAAACAGGCATCGATGCAATGCTCAATATGTATGTATGAACATTTGAATGCATTAAAGAGAAGCCCTAAACATGGCTCATGGGTTGCTAGGGTTCATATGTTAAGAAAACAGTTCCGGTGAATTTAGTCCCGAAGTGGACCTCGGGGGCCGATTCGGGCAAAACCTAGAGGTGCGACAAGTTAAAGTGCTCAAATAGGGTTGAGAACACCATAACTAGGTTGCACTTGTCATTCTAAGCATTTTGACATATAACTTGCAATTTTCTAATTTTCTTGAATAAAAACTTATTTTCTTTATTTTAAATGATTTAAATAATGCTCAAAATTGAACTTTGTCAAAAATGTGTGCAAATGATATGAACATGTAGATTGTATTTTTCTGAACAAAATGGTATATTGAACATATTTTTCTGATTAAGAAATTAAAAGATATTGCATTTACAATTTTAATTCTTTTTCTGAAATTTAAACCAAGGTGGGGTCCACGTGGCAGTACAGTTTCACTTAAAAAGAAATAGCTGAAAACAGGCCAGGTGACGTGGGCATGATGTCACTGTGACATCATCCCAGGCCAAATTGGCACAACCACGATGCAATTCATCGAATTGGCGCGGTAATCTTCGAAACGAATGCCTCTACCAGGCGGAGGAGACCGAGGGGAGTGCGGGGGTGGGCTCGGCTGGCCGGGAGATCACCGGAGTGATCGCCGGCGAGCGGCGGAGCGGCGGCGGATGACGGCCGGCGGCGGCGGGGAGTTGTGGAGGGGGAGGGAGCGAGGCGAGGGCAGCAGCGGGTTCGGGAGCTCACCCAGAGCGAGATGAGGTGGTCGGGGCGGTGAGGCGCGGAGGCAATCGCCGGCGGCGAGGGATTTCCGGCGGCGGCCGTGCGCTTCCTCCGGCGCAAAATTGGGGCCGCACGGGGTTCCTCGGGGGCTCCACGAGCTCGAGGAGAAGTAGGGCGACAAGGCGGAGCCGGTGGGGTGCTCGGCGGGGCGCGGGGCCGGTCCTTTCGCCGGCGACCGGCGGCGTACGGTGGCAGTTAGGGTTTGGTTCGGTTGGTTCTGTTCGTGGAGGATACAGAGAAGAGGATGGGGTCAAGGTGAGGAGGAGAGGCGTACAGGGAGGCTTCTCCTTATCCTTATCGTTGAGGGGGAAGCAGGAGGTGGCGGGTGAGACGGACGTGGTCGATCTGCTCATCTACTGTCACGAGGAAGAAGACAAAGGCACAATTATGGAAACCCCCTGAGATTTCCAAAAACTGCGAAGAGGTCCTTGCTGCTTTCAAAACAACAACTCAAAAACTGTGTTGGGGGCTTTTCTGTAAAGAACAAAAATTGACAAAAATTACTTTTGGGATCCTTGTTAAATTTACAACCTCAACTTATTTTTAGTTTGCAAAAATTGCACCATTTTAAACCATCATTTAAATTGGCGCTTTTAAGTGATTTCGACAAACTCCGGTATTAAACTTTAATGCACTTGTTTTAAACACAACTTAGGTTCAAAATGCATGCATGACATGATCACAAGCACAGCACACAAACTTTATATTACAAAAAGGTGGCTGTTACAGTCTACTAGTGAAAGTAGGATCCATATGCCTTGTTTCCAAGCATTGAAACACCGTTTACCGCCTGTTCTGCTACATGTTTGCTTGCTGCCATATTTATTCCAGATTGCTATTATTACTTATAACCATCCATATTACTGGCATTTCACTATCTCTTTGCCGAACTAGTGCACCTATATACCTGACAAGTATATTGGGTGTGTTGGGGACACAAGAGACTTCTTGTATCTTAATTGCAGGGTTGCTTGAGAGGGAAATCTTTGCCCTCCACCTCCCTGAGTTCGATAAACCTTGGGTGATCCACTTAAGGGAAACTTGCTGCTGTTCTACAAACCTCTGCACTTGGAGGCCCAACACTGTCTACAAGAATAGAAGCGTGTGTAGACATCAAGGCACAATAGGCCGGATTATCCGCCCCAAGCAGTTTTCGTTTTTTTCAACTAGAAGAGGCTGGGTGGGGAGTTCCAATCAAAACTTCTCTTCCACCCCCGAACCTCTCTCTCCCCACTGCTCCCTTCTGCCGCCCCATCCTCGCCGAAGGAGATCTAACCACCGGAGTTTCCGGGGTGCTCTCCGGATCCAATTCCATCTCTCGGGCATCATCTTCCCCACGAGGTTCCTCCATGGACGAGGGTAACTCCATTGTTTTTCTCTCAAGGGTGTTCTGCACTCTTTGCCTTTAGTTATGGAGTTATTAAGTTTTGTTTGGGGTAGATGATGCCTATGTTATACATTGCATTATACTTACATTAGCTTTGGTCCTTCTTGGTCCGATCTATTGTTAGACCTAGGTTTGGAATCAGGCTAAGAAATTTTCGCAGGGGCGGAATATCCGCCCCTCCCCCCGTGGGCCGAAATATCCACCGCCTAGCAGGCCGGATTATCCGTCCCCTGGACAACACTTGAACATTCCATTTGTTGCTCTGGTTCCTCCTTATACTAAATAGTATCGACAAGTTTGTACCATCTCTAATGTGTATATGTTTTCCATTTCTACCTTGTGTGTACTTATCCTTGTGTTATCCTCCTATTACTCTCTTTCACAGGTGACTCTCCGACGAACGCCCCTCCGAAGCGGGTTCGCAAGTATGCTATTCGCACTGATGAGGATGGTGATCTTGTTGATGAGCGTGTGATCCGTCAGCGCAATCGCGAGGCACTGAGGAAGGTCAAAGTTCTTGTTGATCCCAAAAAGAAAGGCAAAGGCAAGAGGAAAAATACAAGGAAGATATGGATAACATTGATTACGCAGCTATGAGTCAGCTTGATTGGTTCATCAATGAAGATAAAAAAGAAGGTATTAAGGATGGGAATTTCTGGTGCATGAAGCAGAAGCTGTTTATGATGACATCTATCAGGCTTTTGAGCGTCCCATCTGTCCCATGCACCCCATCAACATGGCTCTTCTTTGTGGCAAGAAGGAATTTGCTGAGGCTATGGAGGTTAGTGAGAAGATGGGACTCCACCATATCATGGGGCTCCAATGACACTATAAGGTCACTCTGGGTCTCAAGGGTGATGATGAAAGGACTATGAAGTGGATGTATGGCTCGGTGTACTGTGAGGTTACATTCCACGACTTTGCGAGGGTTCTTGGCTATCCTTGTCGGAGCACGTCTCGTCCTTCGGGCATTCGTCTCCACTCTCCTGAGAGGACCAGCAAGAACAAGCTGGCTGATCTCTATGGCTCTGAAGGAGTGATTGGTGCAAATGTGGGCCTCCTACCTCTATATCATATTCCTGTGAGCATCTTCTTGGAGAACATTGACTCGAGTGGTGGGAACAACATGCTATTCGTGGTACTCTAGTGGACCTTCTGATGCTTGCCCATGAGATCACTAATTCAGAAGATCCAGTGGATTCTTTTACTCTTGATGTGATGGATTATATTTTCCATGAGAAGCATGATGCCATGGTTTCCCGCTTGACCATCCCTTATGCTCCTTACATCATGCTGCTCATCGAGGATAAGATGAAGGGCTATGATCTGAGTGGGAACCGTGTTTATCACAAGTTCAAGAGGTTCTATGTGAAGAAGAACATCACTCCATCTGCTTCAGCTGACACCTTCATGGCAGATGCTCGTAGGGGTAGAAGCACTTCTAGGGGCCACACGCCTTTTGCCCCCTCTTTTACCTCCGAGGTGAAGGAGATCAATTGGTTTCACCGTACTATTCTCTACATGAAGGTGGATATTCGCAAGGAGAAGTACAATGCCTATCCCAGAGATCATTTGATGACAGGGACCCAACAGCAAATACTTCACCATGTTCGTGGTGCCCCCGGTACCCCTCCTGCTATCTTTCAGCATGCCTCCTACTCTCGGTGGAACATGGACACGACTCAATATCCTTGAGCTGATTTGGAGTGTTCTCTCTACCGTGCACCTCCTGTTGAGGATCCCGAGGGTGGTGATGATGATGATGATGAGGATCAACGTAGCCACAGTGAGGAGGATGATTCAGATGACCCGCAAGACTCGGAGTGACTTCGTTGGGACGTGTAGCATCTCTCTTCTTCCTTTTGGTGTTTCGATGCCAAAGGGGGAGAAGTAGTTATATTAGAAGTCTGCGTGGGATTTTCTTGGGTCAGACACAAGCATGTGATTCTATCATTTGTTTAGAGCTTGTGTCCATTTATCTTTATTCGCTTGAACTATTTTTTCTGTTTGCTTTGTCTTTTCTCTTGTGATGTGAGACATTTGGATGATCTATTATCTTCTTTGTTGAGAACTATGTGATGATGAGATTGTGTGTGATATCTTTCTACCATCATCTTGTTGTGCAAGGTTTGATCTGAACTAACTATCTCTTATTTCTGTTTCTCATACCTAGCATTATCTTGTTGCAGTGAACCCTTTGTTGTGCATTTTGGTGCTTGTAAACTTCTCTATGCACACACTTAGGGGGAGCTCCTATATCTCTTGGTTTTGAGTATGATTTCGTAGCAAATCCTTGTGTTGTCATCTAACACCAAAAATGGGGAGATTGAAAGAACATTTCTTATCCCTTAGTGTTTTGTGTGTTAGTTAACAACACTAGTGATATATAATCATGTGTTAAGTTGTGCATGATGTATAGGAATATCTTACAAAGCACCAAACACCAAAAAGGTCAAAGAAAAGATCGAGTTTCCCCCTCTAGTCTGGCAGGAAAACTTGGCTTGGAAAAAACCGAATATTCTGGGGGCGGATTATCCGGCCTCGTGGAAAATCGGCTAAGGACCAGAGCGCGGGGCTTGCAGAGATGCCCCCGATATTTGGCCGGATTTTTCTGTTCCGAGTGGCTAGATATTCTGGGGGCCAAATATTCCGCCCCTAGAAACTCGGTGAAGAAATTCAGCTAAGGACCTTGGTGTGGGCTTGCAGATGTGGACGGTTTTTGGCCGGTTATTTGATTTCCAGAGGCCGGTTTTTTTGGGGGCCGGATATTCTGCCCCTAGAGTCTCGGCCAAGCAAAAACGGCTAAGGAATTGGTGCGGGGCTTATAGAAGCCCACCGGGTTTCGGGGCTGGATTATTTGCCCTCTGGGCCGGATATTCCGCCCCTATGGGGGCCTGATATTCCGCCCTAAAAATCATGGAACGGCCATATTTCTATAGGGGGTATAAATACCCCTCTCCTTCTTCAACCTCAAGTAGCTCGTCCATCATTTATTGCCTCCATTAATTGAGCTCACCGAGATCTCCCAATTCCTCCACCCAAATTCGTTGATCTTCGAGGATTGAAGGAGAAGACCCGGATCTACATCTTCATCAATCCGTTCTTCATTTCCCCCTCTTCACTTGAGGGATTGAGTCTAGGGTTTCTTTGTGTAAAACCTACACTGCATTGTTACTCACTTGTTGTTTATAGCAGATTGTTGGTGGTCTTGGGAGCCCCCAATTCAGTTGTGGGTGTGTGTGTGCCTCAAGCTCATTATAAAGACACCGATTTCCGCCTCGAAGGGAATCAATAATGGAAGGTGAAATAGGTATTTGTGGCGAAGTTCATCGGAGAATAGGGTGAGACATTTGTGGCGTTGAGTAGGCCTCCCTGGCGAAACTCACACCCCTCCAACGAGACGTACTCCCCTCAAAGGGAGGAACTCGGGAATACATCTTTGTCTCCGCGTGCTTCCGCTATTGATCACATCTACCCTTTACCTTTACCTTGTGTTTGTATCTTGCTTAGTGTTGCTCGTGTCATATAGGTAAATTCACCGTAGTTGCATATCTAGAGAATTTGTCTTTGTGTCAAGACTAAATCGAAAAAATATTAAAATTTGGAAGTAGCACCTATTCACCCCCCCCCCCCTCTAGGTGTCCATACTATCCATTCAATTGGTATCAGAGCCTCAACTCTTATTTTGGACTTAACCGCCTAACAGTTTAGTATGACCATCGAAGGGGAAACCACCCAGCCCGCGGTACCGGCCACCATGAATGATCTCACAGAATGTGCTTGTCTTGGATACCTGTCTTCACACAATGTGCTTCGAGTTTTCAAGGAGACCGACGGATTCAAGCATCTCACAGCAAGTTGTCCATCGATTATGATGGACATTCTAGAGAAGTTCATGCCGCTGTCAGGAGTATGAGCAGTCAGGCTCATAATTCAGTTTGACGTGTTGGGTTCTAGTCCATCGCTAGACTGAACTTCTCTTCGAGAATGTTTGCTATCTGTATACTGGAACTTAAAATCGAAGGAAATTTACATGGTTCTTTTTTCTTTCTGTGTGTTCTCCTGTCCCTCCTTAAATTTTGGCAGTGATTTTTCTTGTAGAGCCAAAGGGAACTAGGTTTAGATATTCTGATATATATACTGGAGAAGAATGCTGAACCTGATCTTCTTCGCGGTACCGTAGCCCATTCCACTTCCAGATCTTTCAAGCTACCTCTGTCTGAGCGCGTACTTGTGCAGATAGATATTTCAAGCTACCTCTGTTTGGCACCCTGAACCTTCATCAATATTCCATTTTCTCAATGTTGCCAGACCTTCCAAAACATTCTACTACCTCCGGTCCGTAATTAGTGTCGTAGGTTCATTAGCAAACGCGCACAGCTATAGCTACTCCCTCCGACACTTTTTTCGGATTGGAGGGAGTATGATTTTTGTTCAATGTGGCAGCAGAGGGCGAGAAGAAGCGCCGCTCCATATATTTCAGCACTGACGACTTGATCATTTGGGCTTGCAGTCCGCTGCGGCACCTTTGATCCGGTCGACGGTGGCCAGCGCGTCATCCAGCTGTAGCCGTAGGCGCCGACGAGCACCATGTACACGTCCGCGATCACAGTGAATTTGGCATGTGCCACTATTATGGCTTGCCGAAATATTTTGGAAATGTCACTACGTTATATGCCAGTTTCAAATAAAGCACACAAAACAGAGTCAGCAAAGCTGTGAATTTTTTTATACAGATGCAATGTCATGTGTCTTATTCACATCGCGTGTGTTACATACAGCTTAAGTACACATACTCTTGAGCACGAGGAGCTTATCCTACCTTGTTGCAAATTGGTTTTCCTATGAGACAACTTTTTCTGAACATATAGTCATGCTAGTCTACAGGGGAGCTGGCCGAGAGACAGTGGTATCTTTTGGAAGAACATGGGTGCGTTGTTGCTGAGGAAGGGCAGAGGAATGGAAATGCTGGACACGCTCGAGATACAGCGGCGTCTGCATTTCTATGAGCCGAGATATCTGCAAAACGAAATGCATAGTATGAAATAGCGCAGACACGACACTAACAAGAAGAGTAACATTGTGCATGAGCAGCAGATACAAATATACATGCCAGGAAAGTAGTGTCAGCAATTACAGGTCCGGACATGAAAGTCATTTGGTGGAATAGGATGAGCTCTCAAAACAAAATTTAAAGGGCACAGCGCCAAGCCGCCAATGGGTCTTTATTAGCAGTAGTTATGAATTATCTCAAGCAAGTAGCGACGGATAGTTTATACAAAAGGTATTGTATTAGTTACTTACCGCTCGTTGGAACGCGAACAACTCTTCTTGACCTGACAGCATTGACACGAGGCCTTTAGTAGAGGGCCCTGCACCGACGTTGCCTTCTGCAGAAACATCCCTTCTTAGCTTTGTCCCTTCGGCTTCAGTTTCAAACTGGAAACTGCATAATATGATGTGAAGAAATGAATAATCATTCTTCATTCCATTACAATTTTAATGCTTCATATTCAAAACATTGCAGACAAATAGAAACATATTATACTTCAAAGTTCATACGTACACATTTTAATCAGGATTGTATTGGAGTCCCCTGCCTATATTTTAATCAGGACACAAGATTGTTCATTCTTTGTAACATTTTGTACAAAGACTGCATGCCAAGTAGCAATGTCTTGTAGTGCTCTTTGGACTTCTCAAACTTAGAAAACTGAAACATCTGAGTAGCTAAAGGAATTAGTTGTGGATTGGATGATGGAAAAACCAGCAAGCAGCAAGCATAGGCTGTGTTGCCGTAGCGCGCCATACGGAGTTGTACAAATTCAGCAACCGTTTTGGGGTGCAAGCATAGGCAACACAAGACTGATGAAGCGGTGGGGTGCGCAGTGAACTGGTTTTCTAAAAAGATTGGAAGATCCGCCAAAGAAGGTGATAGCCACCGAGTACCAATTTCAAAAGTTTGATCTCTACATATATGACAAAAGACCTACATGATAAGCTATCGTATCAGCACCAAATATGGTACTACAGTCCATATTACCTCTGCAAACTCACTAAAATTTTACAGGATCAGGAAAATGTTACTTGTATTCCACTAATTTTATTAGATCACCGTACGTATAAATGTAACTGTTACCTCTCTAAATCAAAAAGAGCTCCTTCTTCAGTTCCTTGAAAAAGATCGTCAATAGTTGAGGCAGCTAAACATATAAGACGGCAGTGATGATTGTACAGCTCATCAATAAGGGTGATGAATCTTCTTGCCTAAATGAGGATAATATTACCAAAAATATAACATTTTATTTGGAATCAAAGAATTTAGTACTTCTCAACAAAGTCAAGGATAAAAAAAGCAACAAACAAACAATACCTTGTCGCGGATCTTCATACTCATAGCTGGAAGATCTGTTATGAAAACTGTATGATAGTTCTTCGCTATTGCTATATAATCTGCAGCTCCAACCTAAGAATTGGAACGAGCAATACAAATTAATATTTAGCATAATTAAAGCACGTCATGTTGACTTTATTTAAAACTCTCTCTGTATGGCATTTAATTTCAGTCCCAAATTCATACACTTTAAAGGCCATGTATCATTTTTTTTTCAATCCAAAAGCACCTTGATCATGAATAGCATAGTTTCCTTTTACTCCTATTTGGATTCTAGATAAATTTAAATTTAGAGAGTGGGGTATTACTGGGCGGCCGCATAAATACTCGAAGTCAAACCTTGCCACACCGCTACAACTTTGAGGAATCTCAAGAGACCTGTACATGTAACAATAAAGTTAATATAGTCCACAATCATGTACACCCTCCGTCTCATATTAATTGTCTTAAAGTTGGACAAAAGTGGATGTATCTAGACATTTAATATGAGACAGAGGGAGTATATTGGTGTAGATATGATTTTGAGAACACACCTTCCAAACATTACAGGAATTGTAACAGCACCAATGTTGCCTCCTGTCTGGTTAGTTATGTCACGCCACATAGCCTCATACATACTCCTTGTGTCAGATGTTATAGGCCAAAAATAGTGAGTCTGCAGACGATTTTGCAAACAACTAGTTACATGAAAAATACGGGGTAATGCAAATGACAGCCAAGAATAAGGAAATATAAACAAGAAAAATAAGTATCAATTTTCCAAATCAAACAAGAGTAAACATGCAGTGTATTCAGATAAGGTTATACCTTACCAGTTTCATATTGGAGTTATAATAGGGATCACAGAATGTTGCTTATATAATAGAGATATGTGCTTGAATCTCTGCCTGACAATTAACTTGATATAATTTACAGAGCATCATCAAACATGGCACTGTTAATTTATTAACCTCAGGGTAGGACAGAGAGTTAATGTTTTCTTGTTATAATAGCGTTGTACACACTATCCTGAATAGCTAGACGACAAACCCCACTTGATGATGGGATTGTGTCCATTTAATTACTGAGGCACATGGCAGAAGATTTCATGAGAATGTCAACTAGATGATTTTGTAAACTGAATTAAGATGTTCAAATAAGGCGATCTAATCTCCTCAACTTGTCAAGACAGCACTGAATTCTAGATAATCTATGCATCTGCCTACAAAAGATCACAATAACTTAGAAACTACTTATTTTTCAACATACTATCAGCTATCTCAAAAACATGTCAAGCAAAATTTATATCAGGTCTTAGGATCAAGTGTAAAAAAATCCCTATGTTACTACTAAGATTACAAGTCAACCTGAGTTGAGCCATCAGTTGGAATAAGGCGGCGATAATCTGTTTCAGTTCCAGCAAGAATCTTATTACAGGTCTCGTCCAACTTAGATAAGAACTCAAGGAAGATTTCCCTTTGCATCCCATCCTACAAAACAAATATAAAAGAGTGAAAAGGTCAAAAACAAATACAGGTTTATTTTAACTTAAAGGTACCTATTTATCCATTCAGGTACCGATTGATGCTGTCATTCTTATGCTTTAATAATAGTCAAGAAAATTAGAACTAAGCTTTAGAAAGTGTCTTGTCATTTCTTGTAGATGGATGTTGTGTTTCCGAATAGTTAAATAGCAAGAAACTGAGGTTTAAATAAGTAGTTCATAGCCATGTTATCCTATTTTAATGACTTTCAGAAGGCCACATTATCTTTTGCTAGTTCTGTATCTAGAATTAGGAAAAATAAAGATGAACTCTAGTATAACTCATCTGCAAATACATTTCCACTCATCTATAACAATGATAGAATCCTGTTGATCTTTACCACTTTACTTATTTCACATCGTGACTTAAAATTGTGCAAATGTTTGTAGGAACAAAGCTCTATGTAACGTAGTTCAAATAAACATTTTTAGCAGGTTAGAACGTGTTTATGCCTTTCACATTATTTTGGTGAAAAGATAAGTGCTCACTATATAACACAAATACTGAATAATATTCACAAAAGTGACTACCTGATTCAGATCTTCCGGTGCTTTATTACTGGTAGCAACAAGTACAGTTCCTGTGCTTAACAGTCTGTTCAGAATACCAGATAGGGCGACAACAGCAAATACATCAATAGTCTGCACATATGCAGTTTATTAGTGCATTTAAAATATCTATGCTACCATCAGCAAGATTGAATGTCATTACTAAATAAATTGCATAGCAAGCAATATGTATTGTGCACTGCATGAACTATTGAAGAGACGAAAATAAGGGAAAATAGATCTGAGAGATTCTTCCTACAAGACTATCCATTATGTAATCACAACAATTGCTAAACTACGGCAGTAATATTATAAGCGTGATGCTAAGTGCGGCAAAAGAAATAACATTTTCCTTCAGAAGTCGGAAAAGGACATTGTCGAAAATGTGAAATTCAGGTACCTGTATCTCGTCAAAGCATAGAATACTTGCACCACATTTATTTGCTTGTCTATTGACAAGGAACTTATCAGCAACAGCTAAAAGGATATGCTTTTGATGTTTATCTTGCTTGTATTTTTCTTCCCCAATCAGCCACTCCTTTATTTTGGAATCGAAAGGGAGGCCTGATATCCAACTAAAAGTAGGTGAGTGAATAGACTTGTCATCATCGCGTCTCTTCCACACATCATGCATATGATCATTTATTTCAAGCATAGCCTGCATGAAATGCAGTAATTCGACTTTATACAAATCCTAGACAGAAGGATCAAAACTGAAACATGACAATCACCAAGTTGATTCACAGAACTCTTGCCAAGCCACACATACACTCTATTCTGTCCACTCGACACACGTACAAGAGTTTTATATGATTTACCTCATGAAAGTGAAACCTTCTCCTGTGTTTGATCACACCTTCTGTGGCCCCATAGAACATGTCCATCAACATTGTCTTCCCTGTGTTACAAGTTGCTCCTTAGTATAGCAATTGCAGATAGCAGGACAACATTATCATCATAAACGGTTCATGCCTATTTTGAAAAAGAAAAAGAAAATGACCCAAGCGAAGTATTTGCTACTATCTCTAGACCATGTCAGAACACTGAAGATGATGCGAGCTAACCTGACTATATACGACTAACTCTAATCATGCGGGCCAGGTGAAGTTATTGATTAGCTTACCACTTCCAACATTCCCGTAAAGGTACAATCCTTTTGGAGCAACAGGAGCCACAGGTTTCTGGCCAACCAGCGTATCTAGTTTCTTTTCTCGGTTCAAATATGAAACCCATCTTCCAACCCCAGCTTCTATATTTCCTCTTCTTTTCCTAGTTTAGTCAGCAAGAGATAAGTCAAACAACAACATTCAGTGCAGTGAAACACACATCAGTTTTAAACAGACTTTATAGATTGCTGATCAGCTTAGTTACACTACGTACAACAGATTTGATCTAATATCTAGATAAGCAAAATTTGCAACAGTGTATGCATTGTGTAAACCCACTTTATTTTTTTATCTTGGGTTAAGTTTAACATTATTTTACAGGACTCGCTAGCCAAGGATACGAGAGCTTCACCTATTTGCACTAATGCCTTGCTGCAAGATACCGGTGAGAAAAAATTCAATCATTTGGAAGAGGCTTTATAGTCATGTGAACAACAACAGTCGGAAGTGAAAACACATAAATCCTGATATCAAGTCCCACGCAGGAGGCTAAATGTTACCTCGAAATGAGCTTATCGAGAAACCCCCTCTTCTCATCGATCCACACCCCATCGTGCTGCTTATCCTCGGCTTCCTCGAGGAGGAGCCTCCGCCGTTCCTTCTCCCTGGAACTGTCCCATGTAGACAGCTTGTCCTGCACTCGGCGCAAAGGCGCTCACTCACTCAGAGGCGACGAAAACAATCGATCTCTCTGAACATACACATAATGCACCTACTAGCAGTCTAGCACTGCTCAGCACAAAGCGATGGACGACTCACATGGTAGTCCTCCATTTCCATCTCATACCGCTCGAGGCTTCGGAGCAGGTTGTCCAGCTCGGACGCCACCTTTTCTTGGTACGTGTCATGCCGGAGCCTCCCCCGGCTCACCAGCTCCCTGTAGAGCGTCAGAGGGCCACCTTCGGGTACAGAACACAATTAACAGTAAGTATCAGAAGACACAGGCAAGAGGATTTTTCTCGAAATTTCAAAAGTACAAGCATCAGAAACTCAGATACTACACACAATCACATTGATGGTCAGTTTTCCATTGCATTTCACCGGAATTGGATGGACATTTGGATCACTCACTCGGCCGGTGGCCAACGTAGGGGGGCGGCGGTGGAATTAAACCATGGAATCATCGGACGAGGAACGTACAAAGGCACAGCCACAGTTTAGAGGGAGAGGGGGAGATAGATTGCGGGGATGGATGTACCTGGCTTGGGGCCATGATCAGCGCCGTCGTGGAGGCCACGGGGAAGCGGGAGCACGGCGGGGGGCGGCGGGCGCGTGGGAAGCGCATCGCGGGCGAGAAGAACGGCGGATCGGCGAGGGAGGCCGCCGCGCAGCCGGAGTATCATCGCCGAGCCAAGAAGGGGCGGAAAGGAGGTGGTGGAGGGAGACGAGGACGGCGAGGAGTTGGTTTAACTCCCAACCGCGCCCGTGTCGGGAGGAGCAGGAGGCGACGCGGCCGCTGTTGTGACCGCACGCGGTGGGCTCGAGGTCGAGCCCCTTTCGCTGAGCCTACCTACCACCGAGAGGGGAGAAAGCCCATGTTATGCTTTTACGGTCTCATCGGGCCTATTGCACGATACTGTACTCTTTTTTTTTTTTACAAGGCACGATACTGTACTTGGTTATCTTTACTATTAAATGGGAGTTGGACGTACGTTGGTACGTCAACTCCCATCATCCGCTCGCCCTGTACGTCGTCCGCTCGATCATTCCCTCCGCTCAGTCCATCCATCGTACATTACCGCTTGGCCCAGCCCACAAAATACTATCTGCAAATGCCATCGAGTGCACCCACGTTGATCCTCTCTTTTCTCTCCCGTAAACCCTAGGAGGGCCGGCTGCCGCCAGCGTTCTCTCCTACACCGCCCTCGCAATTTCCAGACTGAAGCCATTAATTGCTCTCTCCAGCTCTGCGTCGCCAACCCCACAGCCGACCCCTTTCTTGGAGTGGTTTCGCCTCGTCGACCACCTCGTGGTAACCGGTTTTACCACCCACATCCGCTCCACGTCGACGAGATCACCGCCGTCGGCCGCTTTTTTGGAGTGTTGTCTTCGTCTTCAGCACGTCGGCTGCTTTCTTGAAGTTGTCTCGCCTCGTTGACCACCTCGTGGTAACTGGTAACCCCGCCCGCATCTGCTCCACCGTTGATGAGATCGCCGCTGCCTCCGTCTTCATCTCGTCGGCCGCTTTCTTGGAGAACCTCGTGGTAACCGGTTACGCTGCCCTCATCCACTCAACCTCTGAGGAGAACGCCGTCGCATCCGTCTTCACCCAGTCGGCCGCTTTCTTGGAGTGGTATCGCCTCATCAATGAACTCGTGCTCACCGGTTATGCCGTTCGCATAGGCTCCATCGCTGATGAGATCGCCGTACGTCGTGTTCGTCGTCAGCCCGTCGGCCCAGGCGGAGTCCACTGTGTCCTCCTGTCTCGCCTTGGCGTGCGACCGGCCGGACCTTCTCAGGTCAGGTGAAACAATTGGCCATTTGGCCGATTGGGTTTTCTGTGTTGCTAATTAGGTGGCGTGAGTGAAGATCACTGCCGAGGAAATATATCGAGGTTGTGCTGGCTATTTTGCACGGGCTCTGTTCAAGGATGGGGAGGCATCTGCCCAGCGGCTGCAGCAGTACCTTGCTGGGGAAGAGGACAATGTGAATTCTTATCAGTTTTGTAAGTTGGTCGCATTGCTTAATAAATTGTGAGTAGTTTCTGGTGGATTTTATAATTGTGTGGTCATCAGATGAAGTTACTATCTATATACTATGATTTGCCATATTTATAGCGGTATATTGTAAAGGTCTTTTAACATCAATTCCAGTTTCACGAGGATGTCAGGTAACTGCTGGTGCACACCATTTTCCATAGTGATACAAGGGCATGTAGTTAAAAGAAACTGCCACGAATTTTAGTCTTGATGCATTCAACTTGCATTCTAGCAAGCAGTGAAAAACATATTTTAACTAGGAATTTATACAATTCAGTGCTCTACTTGTACTTTATGCAAATGGCATACATAAATCTGAAGCTAATGCTACTTCAACAGACACTTCTTTCTTTTGGATCTGAAAGCAGCTATTACCATGGCAAAGAAAGTTTAGTAATCATCTGGTGATAAAGAAGTGTCGGTACTTTGGTGTTCATAGGTACATACCCAAGGAACAAATATTCATTCGGGTTGGTTGCTTGGACTGGAAATGATTTTCTAAACCCACTGTCCAAATTCAAACTCTATACATGTCGTATTTTTTTTCAGAATAATTTGGATATTGTTGTTGCCAAATAAATCATTCTGCATGTCCTGTATGCAGCTGTGCCATCAATTTTATCCTTAAAAATTGATTCTGTTTATTATATCCATTGTTGTGTCACTCTGATGCCGGAGGGTCAGTACATGATGTCTCGTCTATGTTGCAAGCTTGCTAAAATTATTTGATCTATTCTTACCACTTCATATACTTATTATGATTTGTAGCTTATTTCAGTATTAATAATTAAAGTGAGCAGATAAGATTTTCTTTTATATTCCACAATTTTATCATCTATTTCAGCAGACACTTCTTTCTTTTGGAGCTGAAATCAGCTAAAGAAAGTTTATTAATCATCTGCTGATAAAGAAGTGTCAGTCCTTTGGTATTAATAGTTACATACCCAAAAGGAACAAATATTCATTCGGGTTGGTTGCTTGGACTGGAAATGATTTTCTAAACCCACTGTCCAAATTCAAACTCTATACAGGTTGTATTTTTTTTCAGAATAATTTGGATATTGTTGTTGCCAAATAAATCATTCTGCATGTCTTGTATGCAACTGTACAATTTTCAGGTAAATGCCACCAGTTTTATCCTTGAAAATTGATTTTGTTTATTGATTGCCGTTGTTGTGTCACACTTGATGCCGAAGGGTCAGTACATGTTGTCTCGTCTATGTTGCAAGCTTGCTAAAATTATTTGGTATATTCTTACTACTTCATATATTTATTATGATTTGTAGCTTATTTCAGTATTAATAATTCAAGTGATCAGAAATGAGCAGATACGATTTTATTTTATATTCCACAATTTCTTTGCATTATGTTGCTTAATAATATGTTGTTTCTTCCCTGTTTTTGTAAATTACGCACTGCACAAAAGTATTGATGATTCTCATCATGTCACTACTTGCGTGAGCCTGCTAGAGGCGGAGGCGGCGGAGGTGATAGCGTGCAGGGATAGCATTCTGAAAACCATGCATAAATGCAGCGGTCACTGGGTGGTAGACATGAACAGCAGCAAGGCCAGTATGATCCAAGATGAAGTTTTAAATCGATCGACACTAAACTGTGTCATCGATGGATTTTGAAACAAAGTGTCAAACACGAGTTGTTTTTATTTATTTTTATTTTAGCTTTGGTTACAATGTTAGGTTACTACAAGACTCATGGCATTAGATTATTAACTGCTAGAGGAGGTTTACCTAAGAGTCTAAGATTACCATATATATATACGCGTCGCTTTGTTGAATCACCCAAAATGGAGCAGATAAATTTATTTAAGCATGAATGTTTCCTTTGTGTTTTCATAGTTTATATTGAATCTTTGAACTTGCACATTATAGGTTTCTAAGTAGATACTTTTCACCATTAAATTGTTTTGCACTACGAAAAAAGTGCCTTTTCATCTAAGTACTCTAATAGTAGCATTGTGCTCCATCTCCTAGGCTCCCAACATATTCCTCTCAATCCTTACACCATATTTTTTCTTTTTGCCATCATGTACTTACACCATATGCTCTCTCAGATTATCCCAAGGAATGAAGTATAAAGTAGCATTGTGCTCCATCTTCTAGATCCTAACACGTGCCTATGAACATATGGACTTACACCATTTTTCTTTTCTTTTTGACATCATGAACTTACACCAGATGCTCTTTCACATTATCCCTAGGAATGAAGTACGTAGAAATATGACACGTCTTTTCTCCCAGCATGGGGGTGGGTAGACAGGGAGACACAGGTGGAAATAAATAAAGATTCATAGCATATACATAATATTGCACATTTTGAGAGATAGTAATGTGGGAATGAACACATATTATGATTGTAAATAAATACATACTCATAGCAGAGACATAGTGGGAGAGAGATGCATGTTGTCATGGTATAGAAACTTGCACATTGTCATATTTGATTCATGAAATAAACTACGTCTTTTATCCAATCGTCTATATTTTTTACATCCGTAGCAACGCACGGGCAATCAACTAGTGCTCATTAAGTAACAGTAAAATGGAACTAGCTAGGCCTATTCACAGCAATTTGAGGTCGTCGGCCGTTGGATCTCGGGAAGCAACGCACAAGATGTGCCGGTCCTCCCGCAGCGCTCGCGTGAGCAAAGGTAAAGCGGATGCTGCTCCGCAGGCCGACCTGCACATCTTCTCATTAATCGGGCCGACAAGTTCGCGGTGAACCGTGTTAGATGGGCCGAGTGAGTGCATATGCAACGCCCCTGTCATGATTTCCTTCCATCTGTTCTTCCGATTTACCCTCAAAAAAAAAATCTGTTCTTCCGTTTCTATATCTCGAAAGAAAAAGGAAAAATCAAAACGGCGGCTGGGGAAGGCAGTGCGACTGTGCGAGCACGGGAGCCATTTATTCGTGCGATTGAAGGCGTAGCAGGTACGCCGCCTACGATGATGACTGGCCATCTCCCCGCCCTATTTCCTTATATAATCTGCGCATATGAGTTCTCGTCGGTCACTCCTCTCACCGTTGACCTCCCATTATTTTATTCCTCATGTTCTTCTCTTAGGGTTAGCAGTAGAGTGCGGGCGGCGATGGGTGGACGGCGGAATCAGCTCTCTCGTCGTAGTAAGGCTCTTGAGAACTGCGACTTATTTTGGGATCTAGGACGACCATGAAAAGAGAGACGGAGCAGCTGCCATCCATGGAATCCGGCGTCAGGAATACACGAGGATGTCAATTCAATCCTTGATCAGCTGGTAGTGTGTGTTATCAGAACCTATATGTATGCAAATCTTTTGAGGATGCTACTTTTGATATTGCTTTCTATTTAGGGAGTGGCCCATCACTCGTGTTAATCGATAACATTTCAGGATCTGGGCATCACTTTATGTACAGGACGGGGAGGCATTTTTGCATCAACATTGCAGGATTTTAGGCATCATTATATGTCCAGGATGAGTGAGGTATTTCTTAACTGACTCACTACTGTTAATTCTTTATTTGGAGCTCTGCCTGCCCCCTGTTTTTTTTTGTATCCGTTGATTTCTTCCTGGTTCTCTTCATCAGGGTGCACGATGAAGGAGAAGACAGAGAGACGACAGCTGCTGGCGTGCATCCACAAAGTTGCTCGATCGTTCCTATGGCAAGATAACTCCAGCAGTGTAGCTCCCTTCTCGCACGACGAAGGCTGAATAGTTAGCTCTATGTTGTCAGTAGTGGTATACTTGTTGCATTAAGAGCGTTTTAGCCGACAAGGGATCTGTGTGCACTGCCGGTATAGAGCTGACCAAGGATGCATCACACCTTCTGGTTTTCCTTCATTCTTTTAGAATTCAATTCCATACTTCTTTTATTCTGAATTTTTTCTTGCACTTTTGGCAATTAGTATCTTTCAAAATATTAGTATAAAATCATGGTACATTTAGGTAATCCAAGTGAAAAAATATGTAATTATCATCTGTCCAGAGCATTCTCCGTGAATTCATTTTCCTGAAATTTTGTGGAGCTTGTTAATCAGATCATGTAGCTAGGTTGCTACCGGGTTGAGTTGCTGACCCATTTTTGTTCTCAAAGCTGGTGTTCACTTTGTTTCGTAGATGCTAAGTATTAGAACTAGCTAACTCAGGGTAGTACGCCCAGATGCTTGTTGTTTCTGTATGAACTGGTTATTTGTGCGAGGTTTAAAAATAATTATTTTCCTACCGTACGTGTATAATGAAATCACTATGAGTTCCATACTCTGCAGCTAAAGTAAATAAATAAGTAAAAAACTGAGAGGTTTATTCTAGAAGTGGTGACATATTGTGTGCTCACCCTATTCTGAAGTAAAAAAACTTAGCAGATGAACGTGCCTTGTTCTGAAGCATGAGACACGAACAAGTTCTGGAGTAGCTTTAGAATAGTTTATAAAGCAAAATTATAATTTCTACCATTCTAGCATTTTATAGTGATTTGTATAATTATTTATAGCCCCTTTTTCCACTCATGGGAATTGAGAATGTCAAGTGATTACAGAGAACTAAAAATATACCAAGGGAATGCATTCTGTACTTTCATGGGATTATGTATTCTAACATTAAAGAAGTAAAATCTCCGGTGTGAATTGGTGCAAGTATGCCGGTGTTCCTATGCTATTCATGAAATACTACCATAGGTCAATGCATTAAGATATTCTATCGATATATCCTGGACCAGTTTTGAACTTATATTTTAATTGTGTAGTGCTTCCAGTAAAATATATGAAATATTTGGATTTGTTGATTAGGATAAGCAAAATTCGATTGTGTAAATAAATATGACCCACCATTACATGAAGGCACTATAATTCAAACCATTCGAATGCAACCAGGAACCTATCCTTTTGAATATTTTTGTTTTTATTTATTACTATTTAGAAATAGACGGGCGCGGCAACGCGCGCTTTCATGGTCTAGTTAGGCGTGGAAACGGATCGGACCTGGATGATTGGATAGCGTCCTTCCCACGTCCGTCTTCGTATTTTCAAAACGAATACAAATACAAATACGGATATTGTCGGATACGAACGCGGAGCGGATGTTACTCGAATACGAACGCGAATCTGTGATGACCCGTTTGTGCAAGGATCGCCACATGAGTTCGATCGATAGAATTTGGAGAAGGAGATGAAAAGACACGAAGCAGCGGGCAAGATACATAAGCAAGGTGAGGAGATTTCAGATTTCTTTTCTCGGTTGTAAGCCACGGTACAGGTTCAGAACACTTGTAGAACACCACACGCTTACGGGTGGCCCCTTGGCTCACCAACTCAGCTCGTAGAGCCGTCAACAAACCACCAACTCGATACAGACCAATGGACCTATAATCACTTGCTAGCTCAGCATGGTGACTCGATGTCCACCTGCGCCATAGGGCCTGATGTACTTCTTTTTTTTGACAAGGCACGATACTGTACGGTTATGCTCATTAGGCGTGGAAACGGATCGGACCTGGATGATTGGATAGTGTCCTTCCCACGTCTAGCCTTCGTATTTTCAAAACAAATACAAATACAAATATGGATATTGTCGGATACGAACGTGGGGCGGATGTTACTCGAATATGAACGCGGATCTGTGATGACCCGTTTGTGCAAGGATCGCCACACAAGTTCGATCGATAGAATTTGGAGAAGGAGATGAGAAGACACGAAGCAGAGGGCAAGATACATAAGCAAGGTGAGGAGATTTCAGATTTCTTTTCTCGGTTGTAAGCCACGGTACAGGTTCAGAACACTTGTAGAACAACACACGCTTACGGGTAGCCTCTTGGCTCACTAACTCAGCTCGTAGAGCCGTCAACAAACCACCAACTCGATACAGACCAATGGACCTATAATCACTTGCTAGCTCAGCATGGTGACTCGATGTCCACCTGCGCCATAGGACCTGATGGGGCAGGTGTGACAATCCCCCCCCCCCCCCCGAAAAGACACCCCGGAAGCCTGGTCAGCATCCCACAGTGAAGCAGCGGGATACCTCTGCTTCAGCAGATAGTAATCCTCCCATGTAGCCAAAGCATCAGGTAAATGTGCCCATTTCACCATAATTTGCGGAGGAGCAGCATTACGTTTGCGCATTAGACGATGTTGCAATATAGTCACTGGTACTGGAGTGGCAGCTGTAAGATCATAAGTTGTAGGGATGTCATTGTACACTGAAGAGTAGTTCGTCGTATAGGGTTTAAGTTGAGATGCATGGAAAACTGGGTGGACTTGCGCAGAAGCCGGCAGTTCCAACTTGTAGGCTACCTTCCCAATTTGTTCCGGAATTTTATAGGGCCCGAAGTACTTGTAAGATAGTTTTGGGTAGGGTCGATTGACCACAGACTGCTGAGCGTAGGGCTGAAGTTTCGGGAGCACATGTTCGCCTAGAGTGAACTCACGTTCACTCTGTGCTTGTCCGCATAAGCCTTCATGCGCTGCTGGGCTCGAATAAGCTGCCTGCAAGAGTTCTGTTTGAGCTTGATATTCCAACGCAGTGTCCCCAGTAACAAATTCGGTGGAAACTGTAATATTTTGCATTCCCCCGAAATTTGGATCAGATCTACAGAGAGCTTTGAATGGAGAACATCCAAGAGGAGTGTGAAAACTAGAATTGTACCAAAATTCCGCAAGACTGGGCCACTTCTTCCATTTGCGATGATTATCTTATACTGCACATCGCAAATACTGCTCAAGGCATTGATTGACGCACTCATTTTGGTCGTCGGTCCGAGGATGGTAGGCAGTACTATAATGCAACTTCGTGCCCAAGACTTTGATCAAATCTCTCCAGAAATGACTAGTAAATATCTTGTCATGGTTAGAAATAATAGCCAACGGAACACCATGTAGTTTCACAATATTATCCACAAATAACTTGGACACAGATGTTGCTGCGAAAGGGTGCTAGAGGGGTAAAAAATGAGCATATTTAATGAGACCCAAAAACTACCAAAATACTATTGGCACCCTTAGAAAGTGGCAATCCTTCGATGAAATCCATCGTAAATTCCTGACATGGAGCATCGGGTGGAGGCAATGGTTGCAGTAAGCCAGCTGGCTTTTGGTGTGTGTGCTTGACTTGCTGACAGATCGAACACTATTTGACATAATTATCAACTGCTAACTTCATTCCAGACCAATAATAAATTTTCTTAATGCGCTGATATGAGGCTTGAACACCAGAGTGACCACCCACAACACTATCATGTAAAGATGCAATTAATTTAATCTACATAGCCGAGTTCTCACCAATTACTAAGCTTCCCTTATATTTGATCAATCCTTTCTCTATGGAATACCCTTTTGCATTGGGAGATTGGACAACCAATTCCTGCAACAACTAAACTGTAGTGGGATCTGTAGTATAGGAATTTACCACTTCTTAGAGCTAGTCTGGCTGAAAGACTGAAATAGACTAAATGTACAGTAATGGCCCACCCGGGATAAAGAATCAGCTGCTCCATTATCAACTCCTTTCTTATACTTGATGTCAAAATGTAATCCCACTAACTTAGCCACAGCCTTTTTTTGCAAACCAGATATTAAGGATTGATCAGTAAGATTGCTTAGGCTTTTATGGTCGCTTTTATGGTCAGTCAAGATGGTAAAATGCCCTCTCTGCAAATATTGTCTCCATTTATCAATAGCTATAATGACAGCAAGGAATTATTTCTCATATATAGATAATTTCCAATTCAACATTCCTAAAGCTTTACTCATATAAGCAATTGGATGATCTTGTTGCATGAGCACTGCACCCATCCCTCTGTCACAGGCATCTGTCTCCACAGTGAATGAAAGAGAACAAATTGGGTAGCACCAACACTGGGGTTGACATCATTGCTTGTTTCAACTGGTGAAAGACATTTGTTGCTTTAGGATCCCACTCAAAACCCTTTTTGTAAGCAGTTGTGTCAATTTTTTAGCCAATATTCCATAATGCTGGACAAATTTTCTATAGTAACATGTCAATCCAAGGAATCCCCGTGATTCAATAGCATTGATAGGAAGTGGCCAATTTGCCATAACATTTGTCTTGTCAGGTTCAGTAGACGTCCCCCCGGTCTGAAATAATATGTCCTAAATAGTGTATGCTGCTATGGCCGAACTGCATTTTGACAACTTGGCATGTAACCGTTGCTCTCAAAGTTTATCTAACACTAACTGTAAATGTTCCAAGTGCTCAACCCATCATGCACTATATATCAATATGTCATCCAGGAAAACAATCACAAATTTGCGCAAATAAGAAGAAAAGATTGAGTTCATGATGCAGTGGAAGGTAGCTGGTGCATTCGTCAACCCGAATGGAATCACCCTGAACTGAAAGTGGTTGTGGTGAGTTTTAAAAGATTTCTTACTTTCATCTTCAGGTCACATACGCATATGTTGATACCCGGAGCGCAGATCCAGTTAGGAAAAATATTTCGTGCTAGAGAGCTCATCCAACAACTTGTCCACGATGGGTAGAGGAAACTTGTTCTTGATTGTGGACAAATTTAACTTACGGTAATCAATACAGAAACTCTGGGTGTCGTCTTTCTTTTTAACCAGAAGAACCGGAGAGGCAAATGGACTCATACTTTCAGTGATTAGACCTGCTAAAAACATCTCTTGTACTTGTCGCTCTATTTTATCCTTCTGTAATGGAGAGTGCCTGTAAGGACGACAGTTGACAGGTCTGGCATCTGGTTCCAATGCAATTGCATGATCAAAGGCCCTTTGAAGAGGTAAATCATGTGGTTCATTAAAAACATCCGAGTAATCCTGCAGCGATCAAGAAGAACACATGGAGCGACACTCTCAACAATAGAAGAAACTGAATTCAGAACAGCAAGGGCCCAAACTTCATTGCCAGCCAACCATTTCTGAAGCTGATCGGCATGTATTTCAGTCAATGTCTGTTGTGCTTTTGAAGAAATTGAATTCAGAACAGCAAGGGCCCAAACTTCATTGCCAACCAACCATTTCTGAAGCTGATCGACATGTATTTCAGTCACTGTATGTTGTGCTTTTGAAATTACACCTTGCAAAGTAATCTCACATCCTTGGTATTTCAATGATAAATATTTAACCTCACAATCGACTGTCATTTTACCAAATTGTTTGAGCCAGTTAATTCCCAAGATAGCATCATAAGCCCCAAGCTCAAGAATACGCATATTAGTAGAGAAAGTGTGTCCTTGAGTCCACCACCGTAAACATGTCACTTGTTCAGCTAAACATGTCACTAGTTCAGCTGAAGAAAGAACTTGACCATTAGCAACTTTCACCGACAATGGTGTGGCAGGAGCAATCAAACACCCAGCTCGTTCAACAAATGATTTTGTAACAAATGTGTGAGTGCTGCCAGAATTAATCAGTAATAACATGAATTGATTCCCCACTAAGGCACGCAAACGAATGGTCTCACCACCTTCAGTGCCAGCTAGAGCATCCACAAATAATTGACAACAAGTTGAAGGGACAACTGTTTCCTCCAGTAAATCCAAAGCAAGAACAACATCATCTGAAAGTACTTCACCAAACTCATCCACTTTCTATTGTCAGTAATTGACCAGAAAGATTGAATTGGTGCTCCTTTGAGTACTTATCTCCACACTTGTAACATGGGCCATTGGCACAACAAAAATCACGGAGTTGACATTCCCGGTTAAAATCATCGGTGCCTTGCTTCTTTGGCCAATCCTGACGAGCTACTGATGTAATAGCTGGAGCAGGGGTGGTTGCTACCGGTGGGTGCTTCATAGGAGAAATTGGTCGACCACGAGGCATGTGATGTTCCGATTCCTCCTCCTGAATACGGGCGAGAGAAGCTGCCCGGGTAATACTCGTGGGAGCTTGTAAACGCACGACGCAGCGAATATCATCACGAAGACAAAAAAATGAACTGGGTTACAAACTAATGCTGACTCAATGAATAATCTATAGAAATCAGATGATACATGCAAGTTTCAAATGCCAAACGATATTCAACGATTGTACCCGTCTGCTTCAGCTGTAGCAATTTTGTCATATGTCCACATATTCATCTTTACCAAATTCCTCCACAACAGCTTGCATGAAACAATTCTAGGAAATTGTGCGAGTGCGTCGTTTGAAGGACTAAAACCACAGGGCAGCTGTAACATCCCAAGTCTGAAAAATAGCATTTAGAATGTTTTGCTCTCTGTTATTTTATGTTTTGCATCATGGCATCATGTTGATTGCAATTGTTTTGTTTGTTTTCCATTTGTTATTCTCTGTTTTGCTTTGTTTTCCAGCTGTTTTCATTTGATTTCCTTTGGTTTCTATTTGAATTTCAAACCAAAATTCAAACTTGTTGTTTCATCCTTGTGATGTTACAATTTCCAAAATGTTATCTCAAATAAAAACAACCAATTGTTCTCATTCTATTCCATATTGATCAACTACTAAAATGGTGCTTTTATTTCAATTAATTAATTTCCAAATTCAAACCAAATCACTAAACAACACCTCTTTTGAAATTATAAAAATCACCAAAACAAATCTACTCACTTGTTTCCAATTAAAGTTGTTTGGGTCACCCTATTTAAAATTGTGGTTTCAATAATCATTTTTAATACTCAAATCATCCAAATATGAATTAATTTCAAACAACACCCCAATTGAATATGTGCAATTACCAAACATTATAATTTGTTGTTTCTATTCCAAACTCCAAGGTTCATGCCATTTAAAATTTTGTTTCAAAGAATGTAATTAATAATAAAATCCATCCATTTTGAATTAAATTACAAACAGCACCCAATTTGGGAAGTATGAAAAATTCCCCTTTTTGCTTTGCTTCTTGTTCTTTCATGGCATCATGTCATCATAAACCATGTCATACCACTTCTAATTTAATTCTTGCATAAATCAAGGACCTCAAAAAGCTTGTGATGTTACTTTCTAAGGTTTAAAACTCTACAAATCTACGTTGTGAAATTACAATCGGAAACAAAATAATTAGTTGGGCTCATACAAAAATAAAAAATTAATCTCTATGGTTAATATAAACCTCTCCCATCTCTTCTTGTTTCCAAAATGTAAATTTTGTGTTAAACTCACAAAGGTGTTTTAATAGGGTTTGATCCAACAAAAACTATTTGGAAAATAATCTATAACAAAAAAAAAAAAAGGAGGAGGAGAAACACAACCAGCTAGGCCTTTTAGCAGCCCAAATAACCAGCCTGGAAGAACCCAGCCCAGCTCACTTCATCTTCTACCTGTACGGAAACACACAGAAGGTGTGCTCGTACGTGGAGGAGGGCTATCCACGTCGCCTCCTTTTTCCCCTCCTCCCTCCTCCATATAATCATCCTAGGGTGTGCCGTGAACCCTAGCTTCCCCTCCATCCCCTCCCGGTTCCTCCAGCGCCGCCATCATCCCTTCTCCCCTCTATCTGTTTTGCCCATAACAGCACCACAGGTACAGACCTCCTCCCGCTAGCTCGTCGTCGCCTGTCGCCATGAACCCTGTTGACCTCACCGGGTGCAAAAATGGAACCGCACCGTCGCGCCGTCAACCTCCCCGAGGTGAGCTACCCCGCTGGACACCTCTCCCTTCCCCCTCCTGCTCCGTTTCTTCTCTGTTGTGGTGCTGTCCGCCATGGACGCCGAGAAGAAACTCCAGGTTGCAACCGTGAGCTGCTCCCGTCCCCTGCACCCCACACCGCACGTGTGTGCCACGCACCCTGCCCCACTCTGCACACAAGCAGTGGCTCCACCTCGACCTCGATCACGCGCCATGAGGCAGCGAACTGCTACCGATCTCCTGTATCCTTTTTACATCTGAACCCGAAGTCTGAATTTCGAGTTCAGTTCGGCACGGGCAAACACTTGATCCCCTGTACGCACCGTATGCCATCACTAGTTGAGCAGTAGTGTAGTGGCCTTGTTCCCTGGTTTGCACGGAGGGATCCCGAGTTCAAGCCCCAACCTTGGCGAGAAGTCTGTTGCTTTTTTTTGGTTCTGTTAGACAGCGTATCTGCTGCTCCCGTCCGCAGCGTTGTTCTGAATTTTGATTCAGTTAACAAACGCTCGCACCACCACCTCTTCCTCCCCGAGTTCCCTGTACCAACACAAACCGAGCAACACCCCAATGGTTAGCACCACAACCACACAGTGGGAGGTCTCAGGGTCGAGTCCCCCCTCCCACATTAAACCAAAAACTTTTTACCTCCTTTGTTTTGGAACAGCAACTTACAGGAAATCACACCTAGGCCCCTGGCAATATTTCTAGCCCCCTGCAAAATATTTTTCTAGTCCTCAGCTATTAAAAATGGCAGAATTGCACCCAAAATTGTAAATTGCATAAGAAATTCATCCAAACTCCAATTTTAACTTTTTAAATATGTTTTCTGTCCCAAATTAAATATTCTATCCAAATATAAAATTTGTTTACTGTTTTGAATATTTTAAATTGGTGCAATATTTGAAAACTTGTCAAATTCACTTAAACTTGCAAAATTCATAACTTGTTCATAAAAATTCCAAATTGCACAAACTAAATATGTTTTCCAATCAACTTTTCATGTACTTTCCAAATATAAATTTTGTTTGCTGTTTTGAATAATTTAAATTGCTGAAAACAACTGTTTCTTAATTAATGCATTTAAAATTGCCAAAATAATAACTTGCTCATTTTAAATCCAATTTCCACAAATGAAATATGTTTTCCATGCAAAATTAAACCACCTTTCCAAATATAGAATTTGTTTCCTGTTTTGAATAATAAAAATTGGTTAAATGATTTAAATCTTGTTTAATTAATTTAATATTGTTAAATTCATAACTTAATCAACTAAAATTCTTTTGGGACATATAAAATATGTTTTCCAACCATAAAAGTATAAACTTTTCAAATATGAATTTGGTTTAATGCTTTGAACAAATAAAAATTCAAATAAGTTCATGTTTGAATTAATTTCATTTAATTCTTGCTTACACTTGTTTAATTCATGAATAAGTTATTCCAAATCCTTTTTCAACAAGTGAAACATGTAATCCACCCAAAATCTTGTGTTCTTTTCAAATATAAATTTTGTTATCTGTTTTGAACAATTTAAATTGATGAAAACAACAAATGCTTGTGTGACACCTTTAAGTAACCAAAATTTCCTAACTTAATAACTGAAATTCCAAACTTGTTAAACCTTATTTCTATTTGTTTCTATTGTTGTTATCTTGATGTTTTACTCATCCATGCATCATGCTAATCCACTTTCATATGATGATTAGCTGTAAAACAATTAATTCAACCATAATTCATGGGCTTTCCATATGCAATCCCAAATTGCATGTGGGTCCATTTAATCATGTTGTTATCTTGTCAACTAGTTTATTTTGATGCATCAATTAAATTGCCATGCATCATCCCATGTTTGTGCACTATGCCATGTTATTGATTGTTTATCTTTCTGCCTTGTTTGTTTGCTTCTTCCCGGATATACGACGACGTTGAGACCGACGATACTTACGACATCCCTTCTAAGGAGTTAGCTCAGTACCAGGCTACTGGGTTTGCAGGCAAGTTATCACTCACATGAACCACTGTGTTCCTTTCAACATTGACTACCGATACTTTCCGTTGTTCTTTCCTGCCAAGCCATAGTAGTAGTTGTTTCTGTTACGAACCCATCACATGAATCCCTTAACCCTGATATTGCCTCACCTCCACCCCTATCACCCCTTTGATTGAGCCAGTGTCTTACTAGCATGCTTAGGTTGTTTTGCTCGAGTCTGTTACCCGTTACTTTCTGTTACTACTTCATTATGTTCTGGGGGCTCGACGTTTAATCAGTCAATCATGCTAATGTTATTGTTAAATAATAATTTGATGATAAGGCACCGGCAGGAGGCCCTTTGTGGTTTTGAGGCCTGCTAGTGTCGACCCTAATAGGAAAAGGGTCTTGTCTACTGATCCATGATGAGCGCACTAACCGCATGTGGGAAGCGAGTATGGGCGCCCCCCTCAATTTGACTCGATTCGCATCTCGTCCAAATCGCCTCATTTAGTTCGGGTTTTCCATTTGCTGCATGCATGATCTTGCGAGCCCTTGGTACCCGGGTGGAACTTTCGTAGTCGGCATATAGGGGGACACGGTCTTAGAGTGCTATGAGGGTCCCTTTTCTTCGGGGCTCGATTAGCCGTGCGCCCAAGGTTCTTTGGGCTTGATGCGAAGAAGAGTTGAGTTGTGTTGAGTGCCCCGCTTGGTGGAAGGGCCTTTCCATCTGGCGGGTTATTCATGCGTGTACGGCCAAATTGGTGCAACCCTGCAGGGATAATCTTCTCGAGAAGCCGTGTTTTCCGCGGTTATGGATTACTTGGTGAAAGTACTGGCTAACAAGTACTCAGGACAACTTAAACCTAATGATTAACAACCTTTCACCCAATGATTAACAACTTGACTAGTAATAGGCTTATTGACACAATAATCTGAACCATCATTAATCCAACTGTGTGAGTTATCCTCGGATCGTTTCTTTGGATAAGGGGCGAGATCCAGGATGGGTTTGTTTGAAGTTATCTTTCAGTTGGTTACAATACTCGATCTTATCTCCTGTCTGGTAGCTGGAAGTGGTAGTGTTTCTGTAGTGGGTTATCGCAGCCAATTGCAGCATCTTTCATATCCCTTTTCTTCCGTTGAACCCAAGGCATCTGTGCTTGGTGTTGACGGGCTACACTTTGGTGAATTGTGAGTCTTGCTTGCCAGTACGTTTATGTACTGACCCCTTTGGGGCTGTGGTTTCCGCAGACGACGTTTCGAGGATCTACATGGTGGCTACTACGTGGAGTATGACGAGACTGCTGACGAGTAGATAGCGGACCCGGGCAGGATCCGAGACTTCGTGGATGGGCTCCGTCTTTTTTGTTTCCGGCCTCTTAGGCCTATTTGGTTCTTGTCTGTACTCAGACATGTTGAATGCTTCCGCTGTGATGTAATGATGTATTGTTGGGACATGTGTCCTCTGAATGATTGTATTTGCTATCTCTGCTCTAATGAGAGCTATTTGCAACTTATTTCAATCTTTTGTGTCGTAGAGATCTGTTGTGATATCAGTTGTTCAACGCCGTTGACGTACCATGTGTGTATGGTTTGAAGTACGTCAATGGAAGTGTCCTGATTTCTATGGGATAGTTTACGTCGACGCTGAACAGATAGGGGTTGGTTGTCACACATACGTGTGTTGGCCTACTCGTAAGAGGACGCGGGTGCCGGTAAGCCCCGTAATCCAATCTACTACTGTTCAACGGAACGGCGAGTATCCTTTAGAAGTCCGGGTGCGACAAATGGTATCAGAGCCTGTCTGCCTGTAGGATCCCTTTTTACTGGTCGCAGTTGAGTCTAGAAACTATTTTGTAGCTATATAGGAAAAATGAAACGTGAGAGTAGGAATTCTGTTCATTTTTCTTCTTTCCCCACCCACCCACCCTTTTCTGATAAGGAAGTGCAACGTTGTTTTCCCTTCTCATCTAAACTTTCAAGTTAGGATTTCACGAATCCTGGTTTCTCTAGGATGGTTATATCTACTAAACCATAGGAATGGAGGTGGTTGTGACATGATTCATCATGTTGCCTACTCACGATTGAGAACGGAGGCGTGTAAGCCCCGGAAGCAAATCCTCTATTCCTTAAGCAGTAGATATTGATCCTTTAGAAGCCCGGATGGGTTTTCCGTAGTACCTCAGGAGCTTTGTTCTCGTTTTCCCGGTGTTGCTTCGTTATCCTGTTCTTCTCAACATCCTTTTCGTCCGATGAAATCTTGTTTTCCATTTCAGTTCTTCTACCGGCGTCTAATCAAAACTCCCCAAATATCAAGTCTATCTGGCCAGAAAGGTTGTTGTTGTTTCCAAAACTACCAGGCTATGAGAGCTGGCATTCCTATCACCTGGGGTTGTTTCGATGAAGCATTCCTGAATCACCACATTCCAGATAGTCTATTCTCCAAATGAATCAAGTTCTATCCAGCTATACACCCTCCATACAAAACCTCTCCCTTTACTTGAAAATGTTCCGGTGGTTTCCAAATTCCCTGACATCTTTCCAGAAGAGTTGCCAGCAATGCCTATCATCTTGAACTTCCAGAAAAACTATCCAAGGTGCACGATGTGTTTCACGTGTCAGAGTTCAAGAAGATCTTCCCAAGAAGTATCCGGACCTTTTCTTTTCTCAGTAGGAATCTCGGGGCGCGATTCCTTCAAAGGGGGGCGTTTTGTAACATCCCAAGTCTGAAAAATAGCCTTTAGAATGTTTTGCTCTCTGTTATTTTATGTTTTGCATCATGGCATCATGTTGATTGCAATTGTTTTTTTTGTTTTCCATTTGTTATTCTCTGTTTTGCTTTGTTTTCCAGCTGTTTTCATTTGATTTCCTTTGGTTTCTATTTGAATTTCAAACCAAAATTCAAACTTGTTGTTTCATCCTTGTGATGTTACAATTTCCAAAATGTTATCTCAAATAAAAACAACCAATTGTTCTCATTCTATTCCATATTGATCAACTACTAAAATGGTGCTTTTATTTGAATTAATTAATTTCCAAATTGCTTTCAAATTCAAACCAAATCACTAAACAGCACCTCTTTTGAAATTATAAAAATCACCAAAACAAATCTACTCACTTGTTTCCAATTAAAGTTGTTTGGGTCACCCTATTTAAAATTGTGGTTTCAATAATCATTTTTAATACTCAAATCATCCAAATATGAATTAATTTCAAACAACACCCCAATTGAATATGTGCAATTACCAAACATTCTAATTTGTTGTTTCTATTCCAAACTCCAAGGTTCATGCCACTTAAAATTTTGTTTCAAAGAATGTAATTAATAATAAAATCCATCCAATTTGAATTAAATTACAAACAGCACCCAATTTGGGAAGTATGAAAAATTCCCCTTTTTGCTTTGCTTCTTGTTCTTTCATGGCATCATGTCATCATAAACCATGTCATACCACTTCTAATTTAATTCTTGCATAAATCAAGGACCTCAAAAAGCTTGTGATGTTACTTTCTAAGGTTTAAAACTCTACAAATCTACGTTGTGAAATTACAATCGGAAACAAAATAATTAGTTGGGCTCATACAAAAATAAAAAATTAATCTCTATGGTTAATATAAACCTCTCCCATCTCTTCTTGTTTCCAATATGTAAATTTTGTGTTAAACTCACAAAGGTGTTTTAATAGGGTTTGATCCAACAAAAACTATTTGGAAAATAATCTATAACAAAAAAAAAACAAAAGGAGGAGGAGAAACACAACCAGCTAGGCCTTTTAGCAGCCCAAATAACCAGCGTGGAAGAACCCAGCCCAGCTCACTTCATCTTCTACCTGTACGGAAACACACAGAAGGTGTGCTCGTACGTGGAGGAGGGCTATCCACGTCGCCTCCTTTTTCCCCTCCTCCCTCCTCCATATAATCATCCTAGGGTGTGCCGTGAACCCTAGCTTCCCCTCCATCCCCTCCCGGTTCCTCCAGCGCCGCCATCATCCCTTCTCCCCTCTATCTGTTTTGCCCATAACAGCACCACAGGTACAGACCTCCTCCCGCTAGCTCGTCGTCGCCTGTCGCCATGAACCCTGTTGACCTCACCGGGTGCAAAAATGGAACCGCACTGTCGCGCCGTCAACCTCCCCGAGGTGAGCTACCCCGCTGGACACCTCTCCCTTCCCCCTCCTGCTCCGTTTCTTCTCTGTTGTGGTGCTGTCCGCCATGGACACCGAGAAGAAACTCCAGGTTGCAACCGTGAGCTGCTCCCGTCCCCTGCACCCCACACCGCACGTGTGTGCCACGCACCCTGCCCCACTCTGCACACAAGCAGTGGCTCCACCTCGACATCGATCACGCGCCATGAGGCAGCGAACTGCTACCGATCTCCTGTATCCTTTTTACATCTGAACCCGAAGTCTGAATTTCGAGTTCAGTTCGGCACGGGCAAACACTTGATCCCCTGTACGCACCGTATGCCATCACTAGTTGAGCAGTAGTGTAGTGGCCTTGTTCCCTGGTTTGCACGGAGGGATCCCGAGTTCAAGCCCCAACCTTGGCGAGAAGTCTGTTGCTTTTTTTTGGTTCTGTTAGACAGCGTATCTGCTGCTCCCGTCCGCAGCGTTGTTCTGAATTTTGATTCAGTTAACAAACGCTCGCACCACCACCTCTTCCTCCCCGAGTTCCCTGTACCAACACAAACCGAGCAACACCCCAATGGTTAGCACCACAACCACACAGTGGGAGGTCTCAGGGTCGAGTCCCCCCTCCCACATTAAACCAAAAACTTTTTACCTCCTTTGTTTTGGAACAGCAACTTACAGGAAATCACACCTAGGCCCCTGGCAATATTTCTAGCCCCCTGCAAAATATTTTTCTAGTCCTCAGCTATTAAAAATGGCAGAATTGCACCCAAAATTGTAAATTGCATAAGAAATTCATCCAAACTCCAATTTTAACTTTTTAAATATGTTTTCTGTCCCAAATTAAATATTCTATCCAAATATAAAATTTGTTTACTGTTTTGAATATTTTAAATTGGTGCAATATTTGAAAACTTGTCAAATTCACTTAAACTTGCAAAATTCATAACTTGTTCATAAAAATTCCAAATTGCACAAACTAAATATGTTTTCCAATCAACTTTTCATGTACTTTCCAAATATAAATTTTGTTTGCTGTTTTGAATAATTTAAATTGCTGAAAACAACTGTTTCTTAATTAATGCATTTAAAATTGCCAAAATAATAACTTGCTCATTTTAAATCCAATTTCCACAAATGAAATATGTTTTCCATGCAAAATTAAACCACCTTTCCAAATATAGAATTTGTTTCCTGTTTTGAATAATAAAAATTGGTTAAATGATTTAAATCTTGTTTAATTAATTTAATATTGTTAAATTCATAACTTAATCAACTAAAATTCTTTTGGGACATATAAAATATGTTTTCCAACCATAAAAGTATAAACTTTTCAAATATGAATTTGGTTTAATGCTTTGAACAAATAAAAATTCAAATAAGTTCATGTTTGAATTAATTTCATTTAATTCTTGCTTACACTTGTTTAATTCATGAATAAGTTATTCCAAATCCTTTTTCAACAAGTGAAACATGTAATCCACCCAAAATCTTGTGTTCTTTTCAAATATAAATTTTGTTATCTGTTTTGAACAATTTAAATTGATGAAAACAACAAATGCTTGTGTGACACCTTTAAGTAACCAAAATTTCCTAACTTAATAACTGAAATTCCAAACTTGTTAAACCTTATTTCTATTTGTTTCTATTGTTGTTATCTTGATGTTTTACTCATCCATGCATCATGCTAATCCACTTTCATATGATGATTAGCTGTAAAACAATTAATTCAACCATAATTCATGGGCTTTCCATATGCAATCCCAAATTGCATGTGGGTCCATTTAATCATGTTGTTATCTTGTCAACTAGTTTATTTTGATGCATCAATTAAATTGCCATGCATCATCCCATGTTTGTGCACTATGCCATGTTATTGATTGTTTATCTTTCTGCCTTGTTTGTTTGCTTCTTCCCGGATATACGACGACGTTGAGACCGACGATACTTACGACATCCCTTCTAAGGAGTTAGCTCAGTACCAGGCTACTGGGTTTGCAGGCAAGTTATCACTCACATGAACCACTGTGTTCCTTTCAACATTGACTACCGATACTTTCCGTTGTTCTTTCCTGCCAAGCCATAGTAGTAGTTGTTTCTGTTACGAACCCATCACATGAATCCCTTAACCCTGATATTGCCTCACCTCCACCCCTATCACCCCTTTGATTGAGCCAGTGTCTTACTAGCATGCTTAGGTTGTTTTGCTCGAGTCTGTTACCCGTTACTTTCTGTTACTACTTCATTATGTTCTGGGGGCTCGACGTTTAATCAGTCAATCATGCTAATGTTATTGTTAAATAATAATTTGATGATAAGGCACCGGCAGGAGGCCCTTTGTGGTTTTGAGGCCTGCTAGTGTCGACCCTAATAGGAAAAGGGTCTTGTCTACTGATCCATGATGAGCGCACTAACCGCATGTGGGAAGCGAGTATGGGCGCCCCCCTCAATTTGACTCGATTCGCATCTCGTCCAAATCGCCTCATTTAGTTCGGGTTTTCCATTTGCTGCATGCATGATCTTGCGAGCCCTTGGTACCCGGGTGGAACTTTCGTAGTCGGCATATAGGGGGACACGGTCTTAGAGTGCTATGAGGGTCCCTTTTCTTCGGGGCTCGATTAGCCGTGCGCCCAAGGTTCTTTGGGCTTGATGCGAAGAAGAGTTGAGTTGTGTTGAGTGCCCCGCTTGGTGGAAGGGCCTTTCCATCTGGCGGGTTATTCATGCGTGTACGGCCAAATTGGTGCAACCCTGCAGGGATAATCTTCTCGAGAAGCCGTGTTTTCCGCGGTTATGGATTACTTGGTGAAAGTACTGGCTAACAAGTACTCAGGACAACTTAAACCTAATGATTAACAACCTTTCACCCAATGATTAACAACTTGACTAGTAATAGGCTTATTGACACAATAATCTGAACCATCATTAATCCAACTGTGTGAGTTATCCTCGGATCGTTTCTTTGGATAAGGGGCGAGATCCAGGATGGGTTTGTTTGAAGTTATCTTTCAGTTGGTTACAATACTCGATCTTATCTCCTGTCTGGTAGCTGGAAGTGGTAGTGTTTCTGTAGTGGGTTATCGCAGCCAGTTGCAGCATCTTTCATATCCCTTTTCTTCCGTTGAACCCAAGGCATCTGTGCTTGGTGTTGACGGGCTACACTTTGGTGAATTGTGAGTCTTGCTTGCCAGTACGTTTATGTACTGACCCCTTTGGGGCTGTGGTTTCCGCAGACGACGTTTCGAGGATCTACATGGTGGCTACTACGTGGAGTATGACGAGACTGCTGACGAGTAGATAGCGGACCCGGGCAGGATCCGAGACTTCGTGGATGGGCTCCGTCTTTTTGTTTCCGGCCTCTTAGGCCTATTTGGTTCTTGTCTGTACTCAGACATGTTGAATGCTTCCGCTGTGATGTAATGATGTATTGTTGGGACATGTGTCCTCTGAATGATTGTATTTGCTATCTCTGCTCTAATGAGAGCTATTTGCAACTTATTTCAATCTTTTGTGTCATAGAGATCTGTTGTGATATCAGTTGTTCAACGCCGTTGACGTACCATGTGTGTATGGTTTGAAGTACGTCAATGGAAGTGTCCTGATTTCTATGGGATAGTTTACGTCGACGCTGAACAGATAGGGGTTGGTTGTCACACATACGTGTGTTGGCCTACTCGTAAGAGGACGCGGGTGCCGGTAAGCCCCGTAATCCAATCTACTACTGTTCAACGGAACGGCGAGTATCCTTTAGAAGTCCGGGTGCGACAGCAGCATGCCCATCCAGATGCAAGGTAGCGGTACTGACCCAACGATATTCAGGAACCTTTTACATCTCAAAATAAGTAAGGCACAAGTCGATCTAGAGAAGGGGTGTGTCACCTGCAATTCTCGGAAAATCGTGAAGACACGGTCACACGATATAGTCGCCCGTATGTGTCTCCTCGGCCCCTTCCTTAGGGACAGACGAAGCTTTGTGGAAACTTGGAGCTGCAGTAGGCGTGTTCAGCAATGGCACCCCGTTGCTCGGAAGACGGATTGCCACCACTCCTTTAATTTGTCCCCGGGCGGAATCTCGACACGAGGAATGGTTGGACGTGATGATCCACAAGTATAGGGGATCGCAACAGTCCTTGAGGGAAGTAAAACCCAAATTTATTGATTCGACACAAGGGGAGACAAAGAATATTTGTGAGCCTTAACAAGTGAGTTGTCAATTCACCTGCACCTGAAAGTACTTTTGTTCGCAGTGATTTATCAGTAGTAACAGTTTTAAAGTAGCAGCAACAGTGAGATAATAACAATAGTAGTATGAAAACAGCAGCAGTAGTGATTGAAGTAAGCAACGGGATTAAATACTGTAGGCATAGGGATGGATGAACGGGCGTTGCATGGATAAGAAAGTTCTAATAATGATCATGTCAGGGGCATTGCAAATAAATAAGATGAAGCATCCAAGCACTAAGTAACCATAGTCATATGTTCCGTATATAGTCGTACGTGCTCGCAATGAGAACTTCCACAACATCTTTTGTCCTACCAGCCCGTTTTCAGCGGGGCCTCAAGAGAATTACTGGTAATTAAGGTGTTCCTTTTAATAGAGCATGGGAGCAAAGCATTAACACTCCGTGAACACATGTGATCCTCACATCACAGCCATCCCCTCCGGTTGTCCCAATTTCTGTCACTTCGGGGCCTCGGGTTCCGGACAACGATATGTGTAAACAACTTGCAGGTATGATCAAGAAACAATAATTATCATCGTGATTCGATAACAAGTTCAGATCTGAGATCATGGCACTCGGGCCCAAAGTGGCAAGCATTAAGCATAACAAGTTGCAACAATGTCAATAGAACTAACAGAGGACACTAGGCACTATGCCCTAACAATCACGACATTATTACATGAACAATCTCATCTAATCCCTACCATCCCCTTTAGCCTACACCGGGGAATTACTCACACATGGATGGGGAAACATGGATGGTCGATGGAGAGGAGTTGGTGATGACGATGGCGATGATCTCCTCCACTTCCCCGTCCTGGCAAGGTGTCAGAACAGGAACTTCTGATCCCCGAATCGAGGTTCGGGACGGCGGCGGCGCTCTGTTGTGTTTCTGTGAAATATGACGAATCCCCTCGCGTTTTAGGGTTGGAGACTACTTGTATTCGAAAGGGGAGTCCGAGGGGGGTCCTGGGGGGCCCGCACCCTATGCTGGCGCGGCCAGGGGGACCCGCGCTAGGGGGGTGTGGCCACCCTGTGGCCCCTCTCCTGGCCCCCTTCTGGCTCCTGGGGTCTTCCTGGTGAAAACATCAATGGGCTCTTTTCTGGGCATTTTCCCGAAAGTTGATTTTTCTGCATAAAAACAAGACACCGAAGTAATTCTGCTGAAAACAGTGTTAGTCCGTGTTAGTTGTATCCAAAACACACAAGTTTAGAGGAAAACAATAAGAAAAGTGTTTGGAAACGGAGATACGTTTTCGAAATATCAACTCCCCCCAAGCTTAGCTTATTGCTTGTCCTCAAGCAATTCAGTGACAACTGAGTGCGATAAAAGACTTTTACGAACACATTTCTTTTATATGATGTAAATATATTCACTATGTGATCAAATACTTAATTATGCTCATGATAAGATACATGCAATATACTGACACTTAATAGCTATGCAAACCCTGAAGAGATAACAATATATTAGTAATAAACAACATGAAGCATAACCATTTGCAAGATTGAAATATTTATAATAGGATCTGATAAAGTGATATCTCGCTTGCCCTTAAGTGTGGGGTAAAACATATATGCCAGGGCACCTCTGAAGTTCAAGGGAATACTAGAAGTAAAGATATCAAAAGATGCAAGTATCAAAGTTATATCACAATCAACCGTGCTTTGGGACAAACACATTACACTAAGAATGATAATTCTGCTCTCAAGAAAGTGCTCAAACAATAAGGTGGAGACTCAACATAAAAGTAAAAGAAAGGCCCTTCGCAGAGGGAAGCATGGATCACTCATGTGCTAGAGCTTTTTATTTTATTAAACAGAGGTACTGAAAAAAATTTGAGAGAGGTGTATGCTTATGTCAATGAATGGTAAACAGACAATACAGTACGTCACAAGCCAACTAGATTCACAAGAGCGGCTCCCATGGTGAAGGACGCAACGGGTGTAGAAGGTCATCCCTCTTTCTCTTTTGTTTACACAATTATGCTTTGACTGATAAATCAGGGGCAACAAGAGTGAAGAGAATTTGCGTGTATTAATTTGGGACTAGGCACCCCGCTGCCAGCTCTTCTATCATTTGGATAAGCGGATGAAGCCACTAGTCCAGTGTGTGAAATCCAATCAAAAAGTGAGATAAAGATTCTCTATTTATGTCCTCATGAGGTAATACAGGGGCACAAAACATGAATAATTTTTAGCAGGTTTTAAAGGTAGCACATGAGCAATTTACTTGGAGTGGCGGTTAAATACCACATATAGGTAGGTATGGTGGACACATTTGGCAAACTTTGGTTTTCAGGGATTTGGATGCACAAGTAGAGCTCATACTCAGTACAGGTGAAGGCTAGCAAATAGACAAGGAGAGACAATCAAGAGAGCAGTAACTATCATAATCATGTTTGCGACAAAGTAAAATCAACTGAGGCATAAAATTGATACTAGAACTCTAAGGCAAAATAAACCATCGAGGCTTTATTGAATTTTTGTTTTCAGTCTTAGCATGCGTGAGCATGTGCCAAGTCGATTCAAATGAAACAGTCAGAGGAGGCTACCACAATATCTGGTCCTTCTATGAATAGAAAAATGCGAACAAATATTTATGCTACAGGTAATTTACTATTAATACATTGGAACAAAACATGAGAGAGCATGAACTATTAAGCACTATTAAGTCACATATATCTTATACGAACAAACTAAGCATGCTCACATAGATGGATATATGTACAAAAATGAAAGAAAATAGAGTTCATACCAGCCTCTCACTACAACTTGAATTGGCGTATATCGTCATTATTGCCCTTCACTTGTGGCTCGAATAATATATAATGAAAACCAAGCTCCAATGGAATCACGGACGATTGTTGAACTCTGCAACAAACTTTACAAAACCAAAGAAGAACACCAAATATTTTTGGGTTTTTCAATTAAAGCGCGAACAAAAAGAGAGCAAGCAAACAAAGCAAAAATCTTTTTGGGTTTTCAAAATGAAACAAGAACAAAAGAAAGCAAACAGCAAACAAAAGAAAATATTTTTGGGTTTTTGAATATTAAAATACAACTAAAGAATAAAACAAACCAACTAAAGAAACAAATAGAGAGAAACAACAGAAATATTTTTGGTCTTTTTGTGTTTTGGAAAGCGAAAACAAAACAATAAAAACAAAAGGAAACGAAAGAAAACAAAAACATGGATATACAAAGAACCAACCGAACATGATATATATGTGAGTGTGATGTCGGTATACCTCCCCCCAAGCTTAGGCTTTTGGCCTAAGTGGATATCAATCACCAAGGTGTCTAAGAGGTGCCGCCCCCGTAATACGCCGAGGAGGAAGCCTCCTCCTAATATGTGCTCGAGGATGCGCCGGTGTACTGCGTGTTGTGGTCCTCGGGAGGCGCGTCTCGCCTCTCCTGCTGCCGGTAAAACTCCATGGTGCTCAGATGCTCGTCTACCTGCTCCTTGGAGAGCGACCATGATGACATGTCAATCTTAAACAAAACAGGCTGCGGCAAAGTAACTTTCCGCTCTTCTCCATCCATATATAAAACTTTATAGACTAAGCGTTCATTAGTAGAGTAGAAGTGACAAACTGATGGGATTTCATAGCAGCAAGGTTAAGCCTATGTGGAGCAATTATTTTATCATTAGGATCAATGGAAACATGCAAAGCAGCTACGACACGTGTAGCAATAATGCCACCAAAAATAGGCCCAGCAGCAGCAAGGCGGCGTGCAACAAGTGCACCAAGGTTATACTTTGTGCTACGGTTCAGTGCAGCATCAATGAAAGCAAGGTGATAACTAGAAACATTGTTAGTGTTCTCCCTACCAATAATACTAGTACCAATATAGTAAGTAAAGTATCTAAGAGCAGGAAGTTGAATGTTCCTTATCTTCCCACGATGGGATGAGCGACCGTCATTGTTGGTGATCTCTCGATAGATCCCCTGGAGGTCTGCTGGTCTATCTTGAATCCTGCTTGCCATCCCGGTGGCGTTGATACCTATAATAGCACAAAATTCCTCCAAGGACAAAGACAGAAGACTACTATATAATTTGAATGCAACAGTTGGACCATATTGAGAGTTCTGAAATTTAAAGCTCTTAACAAAAGCTTTTGTGAGCGTGGCATACTGAGGTCTTTCATCCTCCATAAAGTTGGTGAGACCAACTCTCTCAATAAGCATAAGAAAATCATCTAAAAAACCTGCACTTCTTAAAAATGTATGACAAGGAAAACTAGATGGATAAATGATATCGTCATCTTCTGCATCATCAATAGTTGACGCCATAACATCTTCATTATATGATGGCCTCGCTGAAGTAGACGAGCGTGATGGCCTTGTCCTTCTAGGAGCATCACTCCTAAATATCTCACCAAAATTGAACCTATCCATCTCTGAAATTTTTCAACAATCATCATAAAAATTAATTTCAATCAACTATAAGGTGGAGACTACCATAGGGACTTATATGAGAGCTAAACATACATCAAAACTATATTATTTCTACTCAAATCAAGCATGCAAACTCACATAAGTTGTCACCTACTGTGGCAAAATACTCAAGAAATACTTCACTAAATAAAATTCTACTTGGATCATCGGAGGAGTCACATACCGGAGATCAAACACACCAAACATCAACACAAATGATGGGCTGAAGAAGGAGATCACAAATTCAGAGGAAGAACACCAAGAACACGGGATCCGAGAAATGTTTTCAGCTTTGGGGGTGAGAGAGAAGACTTTGGAAGTGGAGAGAATAAGTGGAGGGCCAGGGGGCCCCAGACCATGGGCTGGCGCCACTAGGGGGCCGGCTGCGCCACCCTGGGGTGTGCCTGCCTGGTGGGTCCCCCTAGGGTCTCCCAGGTGGCTTCTTGCCTCATTTTTTGACATAAAAATTTATTAGAATTTTTTGGAATTTTTTGAGAAACTTTATTTTTGAGGTATTTCCAGAATTTTAATAATTAATAAAAACCGGGAAAACGAAAGTGAAAACGTGGAAAACAAAACCAAAACCAGAACTACAGAGGTTCTAAGACACTCCAATGAAAGAATAACCAAAGAAAACAAAGGTGGTAGTGGTGAAAACAAAAGTATGGGTGGTGAAAGCATGCATAACTTCAATAATCAGAGTGAAAACATCAGGAAAACATGCATAAGGATGGTGGAAAACATGATTGCACTCAAGTAATAATGTGATAACAGAAGTAAACATGGTGAAAACATAATGGGGAAGGTGAAAACATAGTCAAAACATTGCCCATTTCATTTAAAATCATTTTGTTAACAAGGGTGATCAAGTCTTGTTACCAAAATAGTTTTATATGAAACGAAACTTTGTTTCCCACTAAATAATTATGTTACCTCAACCTTTATAGGCATAGTACCAATCATAATAATTTCATATTCTTTTGGTGGCTTTGGAACAGGACAATAAAATTCTCCAATCTTGATGGTCTCAACATTTTCAATGGAATTGAGACCATATTTTCTATCAATCTTCTTGGGGAAATAAACAGTGTGCTCGTTATCATTAATATTAAAAGTAACTTTTCCTTTATTGCAATCAATAACAGCCCTGCAGTATTAAGAAAAGGTCTTCCAAGAATAATAGACATATTATCATCTTCAGGAATTTCCAACAGAACAAAGTCAGTTAATATCAGACAATTATTAGCAACTTGAACAGGAACATTCTCATAGATACCCACAGGAATGGAAGTAGACTTATCAGCCATTTGCAAAGATATATCAGTTGGTATCAATTTTTCTAGGAGGAGTCTTTTATAGAGAGTAAAAGGCATGACACTAACTCCAGCTCCCACATCACACAAAGCAGTTCTAACATAATAATTTTTAATAGAACAGGGAATAGTAGGTATACCAGGATCTCCAAGCTTCTCAGGAACCTTGCCATTAAAAGAGTAATTAGCAAGCATAGTGGAGATTTCCTCACTAGGAATCTTCCTTTTGTTAGAAATAATATCTTTCATATATTTTGCATAAGGAGGCAATTTAATAGCATCAGTTAAACGAATTTGCAAGAACAAAGGTTTCATCCATTCACAAAACTTGTTATAGTATTATTCTTCCTTAGATTTGTGTTTCTTATTAGGAAAAGGCATTGGTTTTTGCACCTAAGGTTCTCTCTCATTACCATGTTTATTAGCAATGAAATCTTCCTTAGTATACTTTGAAGTTTTAGTTTTCTTTTCAGGTTCATCTACAGGTTCTTATTTATCAGAAGCATCATTCTTTTCATTACCACTTTCAGTTTCAGCATCAGAGATAGATGTACTATTAGGATCTTTAACAGGTTCAGAGGATTCTACAGCAGTTTTATGTTTCTTCCTCCTTTTCTTCTTAGTGTGAATACCATCATTATTAGTTTGCTGAGAATCTTGTTCAATTCTTTTAGGATGTCCCTCAGGATATAAAGGATCTTGTGTAGCAATACCACTTCTAGTTCTTATCTCATAAGCATGTTTTTCTTTAGAAGCATTAACTAGCAAATCTTTTTGCACTTTAGCAAGTTGATCTATTTGAGTTTGAACCATTTGAAAATGTTGAACACGCATTTTAACATCATTAGAGGTTCTTTTTATAATACCATGCAAATCATTAATAGCTTTAGAGTTTTCCATAAGGTGGTTCTGCACTCTCATATTAAAATTATCTTGCTTAATGACATAATTATCAAATTCATCTAAGCATTGATTTAGGAGGTTTTCTATAGGAATATCTCTACTATCAAAATATTAGGGAGAGTGTACCTCAATGGATGTTGAGTGAGGGATTGACTTACATAATTCTTCTATAGGTGGAAGATTCGTCACATCTTCAGATTTAATACCCCTCTCTTTAAGAGATTTCTTGGCTTCTCTCATAACTTCATCATTTAATTCAATCATTCCCCTCTTTTTGGGTGTTGGTGTTGGTACTGGAGTAGGAGTCAGCTCAGGCTCAATCATAGTCCAATCATCATGATTTTGGCTTATTTTAGCCATTAATTCCTCAGCTTCTTCTGGAGTTCTTTGCCTGAAAACACAACCAACACAACTATCCAGGTATGTCCTAGATTCAACAGTTAGTCCATTATAAAATATATCAAGAAGTTTATTATCTTCTAACTTATGCCCAGGTGTAGCTCTAACTAAAGAACCGAACCTTGCCCAAGATACAGACAATTTCTCTTCTTCCAATTGCTTAAAATTAAATATATTTTGTAAAGCAACATGTTGAGCACTAGCAGGAAAATAATTCTGAAAGAAAGCATTAACCAAACCAATAGGACTATCAATAGATCCAGGAGACAAGTTGTTAAACCAAGTTTTAGCTTCATCCTTTAATGAGAAAGGGAATATTTTAGCAACAAAGTAGCTACGTTTCTTAAGATCATCAGAGAATAAACTACTCAAAGAGGAGAGCTCATTCATATGTTTCATAGCACTTTCATTTTCAGTTCCACAAAAAGGTTCTTTCTCAACAATAGATATATAAGATAAATCAAGAGAGAAATCATAATCCTTATCCCTAATATTAATAAGAGAAGTGGCAAACTTAGCATCAGGAGATAATTTATATCTAACATCACGACTTTCCAAAAGACGTATAGCAGGATCTTTATCTTTCATAGCATGTATTTCATCAATAAGATCACCACTCAGTTCAATATAAGCATCATCTAAATCATCACTAGGGTTCTCTCTAAAATCAGGTGAAAAAGCAGGAGTAACAGGATTTTTATCAGGAAATTTAGTGGTTGCAATATTTTTAGCTTTAGCAATAGTAGCATCTAAGAAAGGACCCAGAGAACCACTCTCATCAACCAGAAGCATCATCAAAAGTATCAGAAGCATTTTCAGATTCAGAAGAAGTAGCATGTGTAGCATGTGATGGTGTAAGCAGCTTACTCATAACAGACGGTGAATCAAGAGCAACAGAGGTGTTCAGAGTTTTACCTCTTCTTGTACTAGATAGTAATATAGGAACTCTTCCATCATGAGACTGACTTATGATGAATGATTGGCAGTAGATAATAATACTCTCCGGTGAGCTCGCAAATAAAGCTATGCTCCCCGGCAACGGTGCCAGAAAATAGTCTTGATGATCCACAAGTATAGGGGATCGCAACAGTCTCCGAGAGAAGTAAAACTCAAATTTATCGATTTGACACAAGGGGAGCCAAAGAATATGTGTGAGCCTTAACAAGTGAGTTTTCAATTCACCTGCACCTAAAAGTACTTTTGTTCGCAGTGGTTTATCAGTAGTAACAGTTTTATAGTAGCAGGAGCAGTGAAATAATAACAACAGTAGTGTGAAAACAACAACAGTAGTGATTGAAGTAAACATCGGGATTAAATACTGTAGGCATAGGGATGGATGAACATGCGTTACATGGATAAGAAAGTTCTAATAATGATCATGTCAGGGGCATTGCAGATAAATAAGATAAAGCATCCAAGCACTAAGTAACCATAGGCATGTGTTCCGTATATAGTCGTACGTGCTCGCAATGAGAACTTGCACAACATCTTTTGTCCTATTAGCCCATTTTCAGCGGGGCCTCAATAGAATTACTAGGAATTAAGGTGTTCCTTTTAATAGAACACCAGAGCAAAGCATTAACACTCCGTGAACACATGTGATCCTCACATCGCAGCCATCCCCTCCGGTTGTCCCAATTTCTGTCACTTTGGGGCCTCGGGTTCCGGACAACGATATGTGTAAACAACTTGCAGGTATGATCAAGAAACAATAATTATCATCATGATTGAATAACAAGTTCAGATCTGAGATCATGGCACTCGGGCCCAAAGTGGCAAGCATTAAGCATAACAAGTTGCAACAATGTCAATAGCACTAATAGAGGACACTAGGCACAATGCCCTAACAATCACGGCATTATTACATGAACGATCTCATCCAATCCCTACCATCCCCTTCAGCCTACAGCGGGGAATTACTCGCACATGGATGGGGGAACATGGATGGTCGATGGAGAGGCGTTGGTGATGACAATGGCGATGATCTCCTCCACTTCCCCGTCCCGGCAGGGTGCCAGAACAGGAACTTCTGATCCCCGAATCGAGATTCGGGACAGCGGCGCCGCTCTGTTGTGTTTCTGTGGAATATGACGAACCCCCTCACGTTTTAGGGTTGGAGGCTTCTTGTAGTCGAAAGGGGAGTCTGAGGGGGGTCCTGGGGGGCCACACCCTATGCTGGCGTGGCCAGGGGGCCCGTGCCAGGGGGGTGTGGCCACCCTGTGGCCCCTCTCCTGGCCCCCTTCTGGCTCCTGGGGTCTTCCGTGGTCAAAACATCAATGGGCTCTTTTCTAGGCATTTCCCCGAAAATTGATTTTTCTGCATAAAAACAAGACACCAAAGTAATTATGCCGAAAATAGCGTTAGTTCGTGTTAGTTGTATCCAAAACACACAAGTTTAGAGGAAAACAATAAGAAAAGTGTTCAGAAAAGGAGATACGTTTTCGACGTATCAGGACGCTCGGGTTCGGCGAGGCAGCGGTTGACGGCGTCAAGGTCCTCACCGAAATCCTCCAACTGCTGGCGGAGACCACACACTTCCACTATCACGCTCTTCACATCTGTCGCCATGCTCTGAAAAGTTTTAAAGAGCTCTTCCATGGTAGTCTGCATTGCCTCCATTCTTCCCAAAACTAATTCAGTCTACGTTGACGGCTTGGGGAGTCTAGAAGACGTCGTTGTTGCTCACCTCTGAATCTGCCCAACCCGCTCAGGATTTTGCGCTATGTCGCCAAAGCAACATGGCACCTTTCGCACTGGAATTTTACAAGTCGTCCAAGAGTGTGCGGAGAGCGAGCGGGGCAATTCTAGCTCTGCTTACCAGATTGTGATGACCCGTTTGTGCAAGGATCGCCACACGAGTTTGATCGATAGAATTTGGAGAAGGGGATGTGAAGACAGGAAGCAGATGGCAAGATACAAAAGCAAGGTGAGAAGCTTTCGGATTTCTTTTCTCAGCTGTAAGCCACGGTACAGGCTCAGAACACTTACAGGACAACACACGCTTACATGTGGTCCCTTGGCTCACCAATTCAGCTCGCAGAGCCGTCGACAAACCACCAACTCGATACAGACCAATGGACCTATCATCGCTTGCCAGCTCAGCCAGGTGACTCAATGTCCACCTGCGCCATAGGACCTGATGGGGTAGGTGTGACAGGATCGGATGTTTTTATCAATTCGGAACAGATACAAATATGGTGAAACAATAAACTTATGACTTTTTTTTAATCATAGACGTATATCTTTTAGCGAGTAAACTATTCAACTGTACAAATACGTATAGCTATATAATACAATTTGGGGACCCCAGACTAGGAGTCTGAAGCCTCCAGTATACACACATTCATGATCCCATGATCAGTTTGTCGTGAACAACATACTCGAGTTGACATTGCAGATTACACATCCACTACAGGAATACACGTCTTACACAACTGGTCACTTGACTCAGTTGAAAACCACTGCCACGCAGGGCAGGAAAACACACTAAACAACAGAATTCTTCAAAATAAACTTGTGGTAAACCCAAGTCATGCCTTGACTACCTACATGCTACTGACTCAGAGACATTCCTAGTTCGCACAACCGTCAGCATCACCAGCTTCGAAAGGGTCTCCAGATTTCTGCTCAAAGTTTGGCTAAGACAATAGCCAACGACGAAACCAATATGAGTACATTGGATTATCCTCCAAGTCACCCAAATGTAAAGCTAAAATACGCAAGTATGCATAAATATAGGTGGTAGGAAAGGCTGTAATTAGGGTTCAACTAGCCATGATGAACTGAAGACCCATCATGGTTGATCAAGTTTTAGATTTTCTTGTTGAAGAAGATACTTCAAAAGATACTTAGTTTCTCATGTAGATATTGCATGTCCACAAGTTTTTGATTAATCATTCTAAATAAAAGAAAGTTTTTGTTTCCAAAACTTCTTGGAAGATCACATCTTCAAAATCAACATTTTCCGGTATCTCAAAGGTACAATCACTTCCCTTTCCAAGTACTTCCCAGGTACAATTCCAAAACACTTTTCAAGTTTTTTTGAAAACATTGACACAATGCGAGCTACATGGCCATTCAACTGTCCATATCCGAGGACGCGGCTATTCTGAATAGTTTTACTCTGCAGAGGTGTACACAATCCACAAGATTCGGTACATCCACCGTGAACAACCACAGACTATCCGAGGCAGTATGCAAACATCAGATAACTGGTCCTAACTATCCACTATGCAAGTGCTAGTAAATAGCTACCTCTTCAACTGGGTTTGTTCTCCCCGGTACCGAGTGAGTCAGCCGTACCGACCCTGACAACACACCGCCATGACAGGAAACCCAACTGTTGCAACCAGTGGTGAACTTAATCTCACACTTTGAATGTCCCATGCTTTCCTTTCTGGCGACAATTCGGTTCAGGTGACTCTAGCCCCTATAGCACATTGAGGTAGACACGACAAACTTTAAGTTAGACCCCGTTCCCATATTGGGGTAATGTGGCAGCACGGCTTGGTTGTCCGACGAAGACTAGGTTATGTGTCATTGTTGGAAAAAAGTTGAAAACATTTCCTCCTTCACATACCTCCCTCGTACAAGGTTCCACCTTTCCTCGCGGTTTTTCCAAAGCTTTTGTTTTCCAAAAACATCAAGTTAAAATGTCCAGTAAGGTACATAAGTTAATTAAGTGATGATACTAAATGTCTAAAGGGCTTGGTAACACCAAGATTATATAGTGGCTATAGCATATTAGATACATAACATAGATAGTGGTATAGTCCACTTAAGAAAATATTAATGAATCAAACTTTTGTAAAACTTCAGAAGTAAAACATGCATGATAGATAATGATAAGTAAACAACAATAAATCATTTAGAGTGGCTTTCCTTGGCACTTGTCTTGGTCTTTCTCTTGAAATAAACAAGAGTTGCAATAAAAACCTCTCCGGGAATAATACCGTCTTCGTTATCTAACGTTGTAAAATAAAAAGGAAAACATCCAGTCAGAACCAAACGAAGGAAAGCAATTGACAAAAAGTAAACATACAACAAGAATTTAATCAAACATATACACTCACAAACAATATTACTAGGATGCACACCAACAAGCATAACATGCACAGACAAAACAAGGGAATAACACTAGAACAAATGCTATTGATCCTCAACCAAAATGACACGAGTTCAGTGGGTGTGCCACTCTCATATCATGCCCAAATAAGGTTAAATGACTCTATGGTCATTCATCAAGATGAAAAAAACAAAAATAAAACAACTAAAAACAACTACACATGCATAAGGAAATAGAAACAAGCAATACTAAGCGCATATAGTAACACATGCTTTTCTTAACATGGAGAAATAATATAACCAATGGATAATCAACCTAATTGTCACACCCCAGTTTTTGGACTCTTGGACTGGGCTCAAGAAGACAAAAATTAGGGCCAACAATTTTTTTTCTAACAACATGATTGTTTAAACTAACATGTGTTTATGATCTTAAGCATATTTGCAACACAAGTTTTGTTTCTTTATAAAACCAATACCAAATGTTTCTGAAAAACATTCCTATTATTTTTCCTGATATTTTCCCCTAATGTTTTCCTATTATTACTTGAGTGGATTTTTTATTCCAAGACTTGGATCATTCTTGTTTGCATCTTAAAACAAACTTTTAACTTTGTTGTATCCAAGAAAACAAGTTTTCAAAATGAGTTATGAAAGTTTTCTTTTAAGTTTTCTATGGAAAACATTTCCTGAAAATAAAGCCAAGTACATGTTTTCTACCTTTGTTTTCACTAGGCTATAAAATGTTATTTTATGTTTTCTTGACATTTAATAAATTCTTTGAGATATGTACTACAAATCCATAAGCTCACTTTTATTTTTGGATAAATAAAAACTATCTTTTGCTTGTTGTTTTTGTGGTATAAAATTAAGGCAGAAAAAGGCATTTTTGAGAAACAGATAAAAACAGAAAGTATACCTTTTTCCACATTGTTTTCATGGACTTAGACTATTTCAAAATTGTTTTCAAAAGTTTTTTCTGAAAGTATATGACATGGTTAACAATTCCACACTTTGAAAACAAATTTTGGAAAGCATTGGAACCTTTAAAACAAACTCAACTTTTTGAACTTTTAATCTGTTTTCAACACTTAGAAAATTTCTAAGTCCTAAGACTGAATTTTCTGAATTTTGCAGTGAACAGTAAGAGATACACTTTTGCACAATTCTTTTCTTGATGTTTCCTTGCACATTTGGAAGAGTGACCATGCCTACTGTCTAGATTTTCCATACTAGTGTGTAATTAGTGCATTCCTGTTTTTATGCTTTTGATAGGAGTATTTTCTAGAGTGAAGATTGTGTTTAGATTATTTTTATGACTTGTTATCTTTGTTTTTAGCTAATGGTTGTTTGATAAGTTTTCATGATTGATGGATTCCATAACTTCAATTAAATATTAATGTAGTAAATAAATAGTCTATTCAATTGATGTGTGTTTGCTTGTTGTTTGAAAATTGTCTGAGTGTTTATCTTAACATGAGTGTCATGTTTGTGTTAATTGTTGTGCTACTGTTGTTGTTGTGCTTAGGAGTATTTTGTGAACTAAGCATCCAACTTAAATCATGAACCTTTTGAGTGACAATTGCTTGTGTGTTGCTAATACCCACTGCCATGGGTATTGTTCTGTCTGTTTGTTTTTACCTTAGTAACCTAACCCTTTGCACCCACAAGCTATATTTTTAGCTTCTTAGATATCTTATTATGAGAGTGGTACACCACTCCATATATGGTATGTAAGAGGTGGGATATGGTTTCCTAAACCATATGTTTTTCTGACGATAGTTTGGACCGTGAGAGTTATGTGAGATAGTTTTCGCGATAACGCTTCGAGAGAATCCGTGAGTGAACGTTTGCTTGCTGTATGTGTTGTTTAGCTTAGTTGTTTGCCCTTTTGACCTGAGTGTGTGTCTTTTATTCTTTTACGACGCTAGAAAACGAAGAAGAAGAAGAAGAAGAAGAAGCAGTTGTGGAGCTGTGTGTCAAGTTCAAGTTACTTCAAGGCCAGGGACATTAAGAGACTTAAGGAAAGCCATCCTGATGCTTGCTGTTATAATACACTTATCATTATCTATCATGCATGTTTTACTTCTAAAAAGTTTTACAAAACTTTGATTTCCAAAAACTATTTTTGAGTGAATACTACTACTACTATTATATATATACTATGCCATTAGTTGATACTTGGTGTTACCAAGCCCATAAGCCACCATATGGTATTTATTACCATCACATATATTAGTCCCTAAGTGGAAACCCTAAAATTATGTTTTTACAAAACAAAGGCTTTATGGAAAAACCCGGAGAAAAGGCTGAGCCTTATTCCCCGGAGGAATGTAGAAGTGGTCATTTTTGGGAAAATGGTGTTTTCAAAAATGACACATAACCTAGTCTTCGCCGGACAACCTTTACCGTACTGCCACTTTACCCCAACATGGGCACGGGGCCTAACTGGAAGTTTGTTCTTGTTAGTGTGTGCTCTATCTCAATTTCTATAAGGGACGTCGTACCCTCGAACCGATTGTCGTCAAAACTCCCAATGTTGAGGCATAAAAAGTGTGGGATTAAGTTCTCCTCCGGTCGCAGCGGTTGAGTCTCCTGTCATGGAAAGGAGGGACCTGGTGCCGGGGAGATTACACTCAACTAAAGAGATAGTCATATTCTAGCTTGAACATAGTGGAAGGTTAGGATCAGTTATCTGATGTTCTACATACTGTTGTTACAGTCCGTGGTTGTTCACGGCAGGTGTACTGGATCTGGTGGATGTGTACACCTCTGCAGAGTATAACTTTTTCGAAGAAGCCGCGTCCTCGGATATGGACAGTTGAATGGCCATGTAGCTAGCATTGTTCAATGTTTTCAAAAAGGAGTTTTCAAAAAGGTGTTGAACTTGGGAAGTTCGGAAAGGAAGGAATCTTGTACCGTGGTGGTATCGATGATGAAAAGCCAGAAGTTGTTTTACAAAAAGTTTTGAAAATAAAATCTTTCTTCTCTAAGAAAACATCTGGAAACTGACTCTAAGAAGTTTTGCAAAGAGAAAACTTTCTTTTAAAAAGTTTTACAAAACCTCTTGTACATGCGATATCTACAAGAGAAAGAAAAACTATATTATTTTCTTCTGAAGTATCTTCTTCAAGGAAGATATAGATTAACCTGACTACAACTATGGTGTCATCCTATATGAACACCATTGATAGTGAACCCTATTTATAGCCTACCTATTACACCATATAAGCATACTTGCACTTGGTAAGTTACATGATGGATGTCTTGCTGAGTACATTCAAATGTACTCATATTGGTTTCGTCCCTGGTATCAACTAGCCAGATTTTGAGAAGGGGTCTTAGAAGAAGATCTACAAAGAGGAGTACGGAGCTGATGGCTTTGTGAACTAGGATCGTCTCCGGGTCAGCAGCCTGTAGGTTAAGGCATGACTTGGGCTCTACCGCGTTTGTGTGTGTTTAGTCTTCCGCTGTGTGTGTTGTGAGTTGTCCTGCGTGACAACCGTGTAGGCTTGGTCATGTGACCATGTGTCTTTGTAAGTGTTTGTGCAACTGTGTAATGGATATTGTATCTGTGTACCAGCTTGATATGTTGTTCACGACTGAATTTCCTGGGATCGTGAATGTATGCATATCGGGGGTGTCCTTGAACAGTGGTTCCGGGAGGAGGCCCCTACAGAGTTGGTATCAGAGCCAGGCTGACCTTAGGAGACCTTAGTTAGCATGGACCTTAGCTAGTACTCTATCAATAAAAGTTAATAAAACCAGGTCACTAAGATGACTATTTTCCGAAAAGAATTCTATATCCCATCCCCTCTGTGTTTCAAAAACTCTATTTATACTAAAGTTAAAAAGGAGCATCTTAAAATTTTGCACACTGTTACCTAACTTAATCTACTCTAAAATCTTGTGTAGATGGCAGTTGTCTTCACCGAATCCTTCCGGTTAGGTACGCATACACCTTGCTACCGCCGCTTTGAGGAGGATTTGATCAAGATGACTCGTCTTATCGGTTGCCCAGTACCTGAGTTGAAGAGTTGGAGGAACAGCTACGCGCTTCCACGAGCACTTCGGATTGCCGCAGGATGTTAGGAGCTATGTTGTCTTTCCACCCCAGACGCTTGTTGTGTTTTGTCCGTGTCGTGTGAGCTCCTCTGTTAGAGCGTTGTGTGTGCCAGTTGTGTTGTAAGCCTTATGATGTAGCCTTGTGAACCTTTAAGTGTTGGAACGCGTAGAGATAAACAAAACTTTTTCCTACGCGGTACATCCAAGATCTAGCCAAGGTCGAAGGCCACGATGATTACCACTAGACGGGCGGTTGTGGATTATCGATGAAGCGCGTTGGGGCAGTGCAGTCCCATGATCCGATCCAGCCGATCCTCGAAGTGCTGAACGTAGAGCACCTCTGCCGGTATCCACACGTACGAGGAGGAGCTCCGACGGCAAACTGCTAGGTCTGGTGCGACGACTGGACTGAGTGGGTCTAGGGTTCCCAACGCATGGGAGTGGACTAACGTGCCCGCTGGGCAACCTGCGCCCCTCTTTATATAGCGAATGGTAGTGGGCTTCACAACACTTGTGGCCCATTCCCTCTGTGAGTCCGACTCACAAACTCAATCCATTTCCGGTTCGGGTCCAACCCGACCAATACATTTGCTCCTGCTCTTAAGTGTGCGACCCTGCAGGCTCATGGCGACTTGGACATGATTGGAGTCCAACTCCCAATCGATCAATTGGTAGCGGCTCCTAGAAGAACGTGCCGACTCCCAAGTCCCATTGAGTCATGACGACATACCTTCCAATGTGACTTTTAGTCTTAGTCCATTTTGCCTCACGATATACCTTGTCGAACTATAGGAGATTTATCGTCATCCCTTAAATAGCTCAACTCTCTTCTCGGTCCGTGATATATGATTCATCTGACTAACTCTTAGTCAACAGACTCAGTTAACACTTAACTGAGTTGCGCATGGCCATGCTTCCGGAATCATATCACTCGAGAGGGCCCAGAGAATATCTCTCCATTCGAAGGGGCAAAATCCCATCTTGATTATCCACATCACGTAGCTTGCTTCTCATTCGACCCGAACTCTGCCTTTATAGCTGCCTTGTCACAGAACAGCGTTTGACAAAACCTAAGTCGGTGATCCACAACTCGGATTGTGCGATAACCTCAGGTCTAAGGATTACATTGATTGAGACATGCAAATGACGACTTGCTCATTGCATCTCAATATGGGTCAGTCCGACTTGCTAAACTCTTTAGCCAAGTCTGTGAACATTGGAATGGGATCACCAAGCCCATGACAAGTGGAACCGTGTCATCAGCCAACACTCACATTAGTCTTGGGTGTGTGTCCAGTACAACCTTAACGACCAAGGACAATTAGTATGAACAACATGAGTACATAGTTCCACAATCGAATCACATATTCAATGACATATATCATATGTTCAAACCAAAGGACAACTTAACAACTTTATGAATACATTGGGAATTACATCATACATGATTGCCTCTAGGGCATATTCCCAACATTAAGTTAAGCTATGCTCGTTAAGACTCAGTTTCACGTGCGTGTTAATCTTTATTTGAGTTGGCGATCGTTTCTTGGATGCTTGTTTGTCGGGATGCCTACCGTTCTCATCTCCGTCATGAGCTGGTATGTGTCGCGAGTTTTTAAAACCCAAACCACCTTTAGTTGCTCTCGTCTTATACCGTTCTTTGTCTTCATCATGTCCAGCGATCTACCTCCATCACCTGAGCTGACGGTTGCTCAACTGTTTGCTCTGTTGAGGGAAGAAAGTGAAGCCGCTCGTGCTGAACACATAACCACCCATGCTGCCCTGGAACAGTTGACTCAGCTTGTCATCACCAACGCTGAGAATACTGCATTCCTTATGAGAGGATACCAGCAACTGCTTGCTGGAGAGAGCCACAAAAGGAAGATAGTGACGCGAGGAGAAACTAGTTCATGGGTGACTCGCAGCATTTTGCCTGGGATGCCACAATATTCAAGGAGGCGTGTGAAGGTCAAGCCTAGAGCCACGGGTTGCTTTACCTGTGGACAGGAAGGACACTTTGCTCGCGATTCTTCCAAGAAGAACCGTATTCTAGCTCATCCCGATGAACCCCAAGAAAACCAAGGTCCATCCCAGAAGAAACGCAAGAGCCTGATGAGTGGACCTCGAGACCAAGATGATGTTGCTGGAGCACCTGCGACTCATGCCATAGCCAATGGTACACTTTCGAACCAAACCTATGAAACCCCCCTAGTTTATTTGTCATCGTACCCTGGAAAAAAAATCCGACATAAATGGAACACTAGAAGTGTCACGTCGGACTAAATAAAATCTTAAATAATTAACGATACTAACAGAATCTCATCTAATTTTAGTATAACACCCTACAGAAAACACCCTACATAGTAAAATTAAATTGTAGCCACCCTACAGGGTTGGTAAAATGGTTGCATCTAATTCTAGTTCAAGACCTTACAGAATTGGAGACCTTACAAAATTGCTAATATAACCTCATCTAATCTTAAGCTTGAAACCCTACAGAGTTGGCTCATCAAAATTTTCGTTTTAATACCCTACAGAGTTGTTATCTAAAGCCTAATACCTTACAAAGTAACTTACAGAGTTGATATGTTACAGAGTTGTTATCACCCGTTTAAAAGAAAACGTGCAATCAACTTTTCCAAAAAACAAAGAGAAAGGTGCCTTAAGATGTTCTATGACTCTTGAAGGAAGTGAAAGGTTGAAAAAAAAATATTGGATGGATAAAACTATGATTGTTACTAGGCAACAAGATCTCTCGTATGTATGTATTGGAGGAACCAGATCTTAGAATATGAGATGGTGGAAAACTCATTTGAGGTTTAGCTTAGGAAAGAAAGATTGAGAATCTTATGAGTTTAATGGAGGTGAGTTATGATATAATATTCGGGGATAACCAGTTATGGACCCCAAAGGTTTGGAAGTTATCAGTAACCAAGATTGGTAGTTTTTGAAAAATGGTTGAAGTTTAGACAGATTTGTGGATATGAAATGATGATGATGGATTTTAGGAAAAATCAATATGACTTGGATTTAGTAGATGATTATTCTTGATGATATATTCTCGGAGCTTTTCACGCTCTTTTGAGATTGTTGGAGGAAAATGATTTAGCTTCGATCATGAGAAAATAGTTTGGAGATTTTGAAAGGACCTTACAGAGTTGGTAGTACACAGAGTTGATATAGCTTTATGAGCTTGAGAAAATACCTTTGAGGGAAACAAATGACTTGATACTCGATTATATTGGAGTAAGAGGAAAATAGTGGATTTTCCTGGATTTTGGAGATGAGCAATGGAAAGCTCATGTTAAATAAATGTTGGTGGGTGTCCATTATATTGAACATTTGAGATTGGGAAAAATGGTATTTATCTAAAAAATAAACCCTGGTTTGATAGCATGGTTTTAAGGAACAATAAGTTCGAGGTTTAGAACATGGCACCCAAACCTTTGAAAAGAAAACAAATTTACCGGTGAATTCTGGTAAGATAAATCAAAGGGGGGAAGCCCCTGTAAATAATGTTACAAATCACCAACACATGTTTTGTAAACAAATCATCTAACATTGTTGTTTTGACCATACCCTCTTTTTTCTTGCCTGCGAATCTCGGGACGAGATTCTTTTAAGGGGGGAAGGTCTGTCACACCCCAGTTTTTGGACTCTTGGACTGGGCTCAAGAAGACAAAAATTAGGGCCAACAATTTTTTTCTAACAACATGATTGTTTAAACTAACATGTGTTTATGATCTTAATCATATTTGCAACACAAGTTTTGTTTCTTTATAAAACCAATACCAAATGTTTCTGAAAAACATTCCTATTATTTTTCCTAATATTTTTCCCTAATGTTTTCCTATTATTACTTGAGTGGATTTTTATTCCAAGACTTGGATCATTCTTGTTTGCATCTTAAAACAAACTTTTAACTTTGTTGGATCCAAGAAAACAAGTTTTAAAAATGAGTTATGAAAGTTTTCTTTTAAGTTTTCTATGGAAAACATTTCCTGAAAATAAAGCCAAGTACCTGTTTTCTACCTTTGTTTTCACTAGGCTATAAAATGTTATTTTATGTTTTCTTGACATTTAATAAATCGTTGAGATATGTACTAAAAATCCATAATCTCACTTTTATTTTTGGATAAATAAAAACTATCTTTTGCTTATTGTTTTTGTGGTATAAAATTAAGGCAGAAAAAGGCATTTTTGAGAAACAGATAAAAACTGAAAGTATACCTTTTTCCACATTGTTTTCATGGACTTAAACTATTTCAAAATTGTTTTCAAAAGTTTTTTCTGAAAGTATATGACATGGTTAACAAGTCCACACTTTGAAAACAAATTTTGGAAAGCATTGGAACCTTGAAAATAAACTCAACTTTTTGAACTTTTAATCTGTTTTCAACACTTAGAAATTTTTTAAGTCCTAAGACTGAATTTTCTGAATTTTGCAGTGAACAGTAAGATATACACTTTTGCACAATTCTTTTCTTGATGTTTCCTTGCACATTTGGAAGAGTGACCATGCCTAGTGTGTTCACCACAGTATAGACTCGAGCCAGACCTCTTGACCTTGCTTCTAGAAGCCTTAGGCAGGAAGATAAAGGAGAGAGAAGGTGGTGATGTGGCAGTATGGGCAGTCCATGCCACTTGACCTATTTGACCTTGCCCTTGCCTCCTCTTGCACCCAAAAGCCACCCCTGACCCTGCCCCATCGTGGTCTTGACCTAGGACATCAAGAGCACCAAAGTGGAATGACTAAAAACCCTAGGGCTAGCTCATGCCATGGTTTGGCATCAACCCGAGCTGCCCACTTTTCCCTTTTGCTTCTCCCCACGGGTACAAGTACCCCAGGACCTCTCCCTTGTGCCCTGCACCTTCCTCACACTCTCACCACCTCCCCTAGTCGAAAGAAGCCGAGCCCTAGCCCCCTGGGGCGTGCACAAGCCCGTGCGCCGCCGACGGTGACCACCTCGGCCACGACACGGTACCGCCCTGCCCGAGCTCCCTCTTCCCTTCCTTTCACCCTAGATGGACTCCCCACCTCTCCCTGAGTCCCCCTGACCCCTTCCCGTGGCCTCTCGTGTACAGAGCCGCCGCCGCCGTCCGTGGAGCGCCGCCGCGGGCACTGGCATCGCGCCACCGCCAGGGGCCGCACCGAGCGCCACAATCACCGCCCCTCGACGCCCTCGACACCCAGGAACCTCACCGAGCATGCGCCACCCCTCCCCGAGCCCCTAGGTGAGCTCCCTGAGCTTTTTTCTCGCCGCCGGCCGTCGGGACAGAGAGAGAGAGATGGGAGGTAGAAGAACGCACGTGCGCCGTTGATCTGTTGATCAACGGGCCACGTTTGAACGCCGCGTTCCCGCGCCGCTCGCGCGAGCGCAAAGCGCAGACGGGCTGTGCTCGCGCCTAGTTGGGCCGCGCCCTCTCCGAACCAGCCCGTGCTGCCTTTTTCTTTTTCATTTACATAATTAACAGAAACTTGCATGTTCACTTTGGACGTTGTAAAAATACTAAAAATGCAATATCAAATCTGATAAATATCATGGACCCTAAGGTATGAAATCTAAACCATATAAAATTGGCAGATCTATGTTCGGACCTTTATTTTGGACACAAGAAATGTTTTGGCAAAGACTATCAGTGAGAATGATTTGAACATAACTTTTAAAATATGTAATCAAAATGGAAAAACTAAAATTATCTGGATAGCTATTGATAAGGTCTATCCATAGCACTTGGCCTCACATCAAGGTGAGTTATCAAATGAAAATTCCATCCAGTTTAATAAAAGACCAGTAGGCTCTTCTATGATTTTTAGAATGAGTTTAAAAATTATTTTTGAAGAAAATCCAATTGGATGAGTTTGATATTGACTAGATCTATGTTGTCCTAGCTTAGATTAATTTTTGAAGCTCTAGATTAATTTTGGTGGACAGATCTAGAAACAACAGCTTTCCTGTTTTTGTTTCTTTGTGTGTTCTTGGTTGAAATGAACTTGTGTTTGATTCAATATTGCTTCCTAGCTTGTATGGAGTTGTTAGGACTTGTTATTAAGTTGTTTTCTTCCAGAACATCTACCTTAGAAAGTGTGTGCATGTTTGGAAACCCAAATAGAAATGGAACTAGCATTTGTTACCTTCTAGTTTTATTCTTTGGAATTGTTGTGTGAGCTAGATCTTGTGTGTTTGATTGACTAAACTTGTGCTAGGTTTGCTATGGATCCGGTACCATTTTGGTACTGTTATTTTGAAGTTAATGCCTCTGTTAGCTTGCTTGTTAATTTATAGCAAAGCATGTGTAAGTCTTGTTATTCCATTGCACTAGTATTGTTTTCACTAGAATCAATAACTTTGTATTATTTATCTTGCATGCTAATTTTTGTCATGAGTAACCAGAGGATTAGTACCTCTTTTGCCTTGGTATTAGTGGGCCCAAAACCCACTGGCCCCATTGCATATTGGTTGAGGATGAAAATCCCCAACCATACACATGTGTGAAAATAACATGTTTTAAGTATATGACTGATTATTATTTTCCACCATGGAAAATATATTTGATTGTTTTCACTTATGCAAGTGAGAAGTTTATTTCATCTTTGTAAATACTAGTATGATTAATGTGATCCATTTGTTAGCATAATATCCCTTACGGGTATCGTGTTAAGAAATGCTTTCACTATTAAGTGCTAAATAAAAATTGTTTGCAAATAAAATAAATTCCTTTTAATTGGTAGATTGTTTGTGAATGAGTTTAAATTGAGTGTTTGGATTTTTGAGAAGGTTTAGATAAATTTTCATTAAGTGCATAGCTACTGGTGGTGTAGCCTATACTTGTTTGCTTGCTAGTAATTGATTTAGGAAAACAGAAATTGCTAGAATTAATTTATGCATGCTTAATAGTTGTTTCATGGAATTATTTTGATGTTTGTGCTTACTAGAATGTGTAAGTTTTAGGTACTGTTATTAGGTACATTTAGGATCATGACTTTCTTGTTTAGATTTAAGCATCATGGTAGCCTTGTTTGCTGCTATAGTGTTGAACTAGTGTCACCACTGGAAAATGGTGAGTTTTGCTCTAGTATTATCATTTTTTCATTTTATAAGTGTATGAGTTTATTATAGCATATTTAGGAAGTTATTACTTCTGTTATGATGCCATGAATTATTTATTTGCATGTGCTATAGTTGTAGATTGTAAGTACTCCTTATAGCATGCTTGTGTAGATTTTCCATACTAGTGTGTTATTAGTGCATTCCTGTTTTTATGCTTTTGACAGGAGAATTTTCTGGAGTGATGATTGTGTTTTAGATTATTTTTATGACTTGTTATATTTGTTTTTAGCTACTGGTTGTTTGATAAGTTTTCATGATTGATGGATTCCATAACTTCAATTAAACATTAATGTAGTAAATAAATAGTCTATTCAATTGTTGTGTGTTTGCTTGTTGTTTGGAAATTGTCTGAGTGTTTATCTTAACATGAGTGTCATGTTTGTGTTAATTGTTGTTCTAGTGTTGTTGTTGTGCTTAGGAGTATTTTGTGAACTAAGCATCCAACTTAAATCATGAACCTTTTGAGTGACAATTGCTTGTGTGTTGCTAATACCCACTGCCATGGGTATTGTTCTGTCTGTTTGTTTTTACCTTAGTAACCTAACCCTTTGCACCCACAAGCTATATTTTTAGATTCTTAGATATCTTATTATGAGAGTGGTACACCACTCCATATATGGTATGTAAGAGGTGGGATATGGTTTCCTAAACCATATGTTTGTCTGACGATAGTTTGGACCGTGAGAGTTATGTGAGATAGTTTTCGCGATAACGCTTCGAGAGAATCCGTGAGTGAACGTTTGCTTGTTGTATGTGTTGTTTAGCTTAGTTGTTTGCCCTTTTGACCTGAGTGTGTGTCTTTTATTCTTTTACGACGCTAGAAAACGAAGAAGAAGAAGAAGCAGTTGTGGAGCTGTGCGTCAAGTTCAAGTTACTTCAAGGCCAGGGACATTAAGAGACTTAAGGCAAGCCATCCTGATGCTTGCTGTTATAATACACTTATCATTATCTATCATGCATGTTTTACTTCTGAAAAGTTTTACAAAACTTTGATTTCCAAAAACTATTTTTGAGTGAATACTACTATTACTATTATATATATACTATGCCATTAGTTGATACTTGGTGTTACCAAGCCCATAAGCCACCATATGGTATTTATTACCATCACATATATTAGTCCCTAAGTGGACACCCTAAAATTATGTTTTTACAAAACAAAGGCTTTATGGAAAACCCGGAGAAAAGGCTGAGCCTTATTCCCTGGAGGAATGTGGAAGTGGTCATTTTTGGGAAAATGGTGTTTTCAAAAATGACACATAACCTAGTCTTCGCCGGACAACCTTTACCGTACTGCCACTTTACCCCAACATGGGCACGGGGCCTAACTGGAAGTTTGTTCTTGTTAGTGTGTGCTCTATCTCAATTGCTATAAGGGACGTCGTACCCTCGAACCGATTATCGTCAAAACTCCAAATGTTGAGGCATAAAAAGTGTGGGATTAAGTTCTCCTCCGGTCGCAGCGGTTGAGTCTCCTGTCATGGCAAGGATGGACCTGGTGCCGGGGAGATTACACTCAACTGAAGAGATAGGCATATTATAGCTTGAACATAGTGGAAGGTTAGGATCAGTTATCTGATGTTCTACATATTGTTGTTACAGTCAGTGGTTGTTCACGGCAGGTGTACAGGATCTGGTGGATGTGTACACCTCTGCAGAGTACAACTTTTTCGAAGAAGCGGCGTCCTCGGATATGGACAATTGAATGGCCATGTAGCTAGCATTGTGTCAATGTTTTCAAAAAGGAGTTTTCAAAAAGGTGTTGAACTTGGGAAGTTCGGAAAGGAAGGAATCTTGTACCGTGGTGGTACCGATGATGAAAAGCCAGAAGTTGTTTTACAAAAAGTTTTGAAAAGAAAATCTTTCTTCTCTAAGCAAACATCTGGAAACTGACTCCAAGAAGTTTTGCAAAGAGAAAACTTTCTTTTAACAAAGTTTTACAAAACCTCTTGTACATGTGATATCTACAAGAGAAAGAAAAACTATATTATTTTCTTCTGAAGTATCTTCTTCAACGAAGATACATATTAACTTTACTACAACTGCGGTGTCATCCTATATGAACACCATTGATAGTGAACCCTATTTATAGCCTACCTATTACACCATATAAGCATACTTGCACTTGGTAAGTTACATGATGGATGCCTTGCTGAGTACATTCAAATGTACGCATATTGGTTTCGTCCCTGGTATCAACTTTCCAGATTTTGAGAAGGAGTCTCAGAAGAAGATCTACGAAGAGGAGTACGGAGCTGATGGCTTTGCAAACTAGGATCGTCTCCGGGTCAGCAGCCTGTAGGTTAAGGCGTGACTTGGGCTCTACCGCGTTTGTGTGTGTTTAGTTTTCCGATGTGTGTGTTGTGAGTTGTCCTGTGTGACAACCGTGTAGGCTTGGTCATGTGACCATGTGTCTTTGTAAGTGTTTGTGCAACCGTGTAATGGATATTGTATCTGTGTACCAGCTTGATATGTTGTTCACGACTGAATTTCCTGGGATCGCGAATGTATGCATATCGGGGGTGTCCTTGAACAGTGGTTCCTGGAGGAGGCCCCTACACTAATAACAGATACATATCTATACTAAACACGTCATGGCATCAATCAATACATGAAAATAATCATGGAGCAAAACAACTACTAAAACTAGAGATGGAAAATGACTATTTAGACATGCATACATGCATAACCATAAGAGATCATCAAAAATGGTTTATTCTCACATGATAGATCTATAAGATAGCATCCATACAACAGATAAAACAACACTTCGACATGGTAATAATATAACAACCTAAACAAATAGTCAAGAATTGAGCATACACATAATAATTATGCCAGAAAACTCCTAAAACTAGCATTGCATGCCTAAATGATCTAGAGACAATTAAATCATGAAAGTAAGGACTATATGACACAATATCATTAGCTATGCTAATACAAAAAACACAAATCATTCATCCAAAATAACAAGTATAAAACAAACAATAATCCCTAAGTACTAGGAAACCACTATTATGAGAAGAAAATACTAACAAACATGGTTTTCACACACAACATTCCTAACATGCTAGTGACACACATAAAGAACATAAGAATGATGGATTACCACCCTATACATGCTAGGAAACACATTTACAACCATAAAAAATATAACACAATAATTAATAAAGGCATAACAATAAATGGCAGAAAAGGGCTAAACACAAAATAATTCACCAAGCACATAAAATCATGAAAACCTAGGTTTAGGCGATCCTAGTCACTAGAAAACCAACACAATTTGATTCACATCGAAACTCATCACCAATAAAATTAAATAAATCACAGAAGTGCTCTTTGGTCCTAAACAAATATGCATGTCATTTTCACACAACAACTCAAGTCAACACAAGGTCAAATTTCTACTGATAGGTAACAACAAGAGCTTCTCAAAACAATTTAGTTTGCATGTTTTGGATACATAAAACTCAAGTTGTGAATTTATTAGTGAAAATGAGTAGTTCTGGCATTTATTTTAGTTCTCCTAAAATATGGCACAAAATACAGATCTGCAAGTTGGAGGTGGTTAAGAAAACGTAGATCTACTAATGGTATGCTTGGTTGCAAGATTTCATTTTTAGATATTTTAAAAAGGATTAAACTAGGACAATAGATATGATTCTGCAGGAAAATTAAAAATCAACCTGCGGAAAAACCCTAACGGGCCATATCTGCCTTCGGAGGCAGCACAGAGGCCGGATCTATGTGTTGGGCCGGGCCACTAGCTTTCCCCGCCGGTGGACAAAATAGAATGGCCGGCAGTGGGCCACGGCTGGCCCATCCTTCAAAGAGGCCCTGGGTGAAGAGGTATGCGCCCGTTGGATTGGGAATGGAGGACAGGGATGCGGCTACGCCAGCCTTAACTGGCAACGACCACAAATCGGCGGTGGAAACATAATGCACGGCGGCCCGAGGAAGAGTATCGTCGGAGCACTTGCCGTATGCATCTTCGGAGGGTCCCAGGAGGATCAGAAAGGCCGAGGATGACCAGGGCGATGGCGCTCATCTGATGCGCCCACTCGCGCTTGCTGGGAAGGACTCCTAGCCGGAGTTCGACGGGGAGCCGCGGTGGTGGACCAAGCTCGAGGATGGCGGCACCCCCTGCAAGGAGTGGATGCACAAATTAGGAGGGGCCCGAGCTAGGCGGGTACTCAAGGGAGGTAGGAGAGGAAACGGCGGGGCCCGAGCTTCCCTGTTCTTAGAGCCCGACGAGGAGGTCACCGGCGGCTATGTCAGGTTTGATACCGGCGAGCAGGACACAATACGAGGGGGATTTTTGCACCAGCAGTCGTTTGAGAGGAAGGGGAGGTGGTGCAGTCCGGTGGATAGCAAGTAGGAGGTTCAGAATGGCCTAGCCACGAAGCTCGACAAACGACATCCATGGCGAACATGGAGAGCTCAGTTGCGGGCGAGAGGCAGGGGAAAGGTAGCCTAGTGGGTGTGGCATGTAAAGGGGATCCTCCAGTAGGAGAGGAGCAAGCTCGAGGAGAACAAGGAGAGCAGAAGATGGGTGCAATGTTGCGTGGCCGCAGGTGTTTGACATGGGTTAGAGGAAGAAGTAGAGCGGGATTGGAGGAATGGGGTCACGGGTGGGTTCATGGAGAGCTTGAGGAGCTGGCTGACGAGGCCACGAGCTCGGGCATGCATGTGACGCCCCAAGATCGGGCACTATGCAGATTTCAGCATTCCCGCCAAAATCCACATAATAACCGATTCCAGGTTGCCACTTGTGATAACGTTACAATAGTTCACGAATATTCCACAATTACAACAGAAACAGATAGATACAAGATGACTCGAACGAGCCAGGGATACAACTGATACAATACAAAGATCCAAATAACAGCGGAAGAAAACAACAAATCGTCCGTCTACGGACAAGATCCAAATTGGACTAAGAGTCCTGAAGATAACCGAAGGCGTCCAATCCCTGCCCAGGCCAAGCCGGAGGGATTCCCAAGCTAACGTCGTCAGACTTCAAACCTGTTGACTGCAAGTTGGAATTTGCAGCCACGAAAGAGATTCGTGGGTCAGTACGGTTAAGTACTGGCAAGGGGGATAAAACCCATACTCACAAGGTACCGGCGTAGCCAGTCATCACAAGATACAAATACTTTAGGATCAATGGAAAAGGAAGGGGTTATTGCAAATAAGCGACAGCAGGCTGCACTAACCAACTACAGAGAGATACTACCACTTCCGGCTAACAGAAAGAAGATAAGATCGAGTGTTGTAACCAACTGAAAGTAACTCCAAACAAACCCATCCTGGATCTCGCCCCTTATCCGAAGAAGCAATCCGAGGATAACTCACACCGTGGTATTTAAAGATGAGTCAAGTTATTGTGTGAATAACCTATTACTAGTCAAGTTATTAATCATGGGGTGTAACATGGTTAATCATTATGTTGAAGTTGTCCTGAGTACTTGTTAGCCAGTACTTTCACCAAGTAATCCATAACCGCGGAAAACACGGCTTCTCGAGAAGATTATCCCTGCAGGGTTGCACCAATTTAGCCGTACCCTCATGAATATCCCGCCAGATGGAGCGGCCACTCCACCAAGCGGGGCACTCAACACAATCCAACCCTTCTTCGCATCAAGCCCAAAGCACCTTGGGCGCACGGCTACTCGGGCCCAGAAGAAAATGGACCCTCATAGCACTCTAAGACCGTGTCCCCCTATATGCCGACTACGAAAGTTCCACCCGGGCGCCAAGGGCTCGCAAGATCATGCATGCAGCAAATGGAAATCCCGAACTAAATGAGGCGATTTGGACGAGATGCGAATCGGGTCAAACTGAGGGGGAGCCCATACTCCCCAAATGCGGGTAGTGCGCTCATCATGGATCAGTAGACAAGACCCTTTTCCTATTAGGGTCGACACTAGCAGGCCTCAAAACCACAAGGGCCTCCTGCCGGTGCCTTATCATCAAATTATTATTTAACAATAGCATTAACAGGATTGATTGGTTAATATTTCGAGCCCCCGGAACGGTAACAACAATAATAGCATGATAGTAAAAGAAGTAACCGACAACAGGCTCGAGCAGAAGCAACTCTAAGCATGCTAGATAAGAACAGGCACAAACAAAGGCTGTAGGTATGGAGGTGAGGCAATATCAAGGTTAAGGGATTCATGTGATGGGTTCGTAACAGAAACAACTACCACTAAGGCTAGCAGAAAAGAATCAACGGAAAGAATCGGTAACAAGTGATGAAAGGCAGCCATATGGCATGCAAGTGAGTATACTTGCCTGAGATCCCGCAAGGTAGCAGAACTTGTCGTGGCTCACATCATCTCAACGTCCTATCCGGGAAGAAGCAATGAACCTCGAACAAACATCGGATGCAACAATTACTACTACGGCAAAAGATCCAGCATGATCAAGATATGGATGCATGTCATGTTTAATAGATGCACCAAAGTAAACTAGTGGATATGATACACAAGTTTAAATGGATTCCATATGCAAAGATTGCATATGGCAAACCCATGCCTTATAGTTGAATTAATTGTTCTAACACTAAGCATCATGTGTAAGTGAGTTAGAATGATGCATGCATGATGAAGAACAAGAAGATAACAATATTAAATGCAATTGGAAGGATGGTTAACAAGTTTAGAAAACATTTATCAAGTTTGGAAATTATTGTTACTTAATGGTGTTAAACAAGTAGTGGTTGTTATCAACAAGTTAAAGTGTTCAAACCAAACAACAAAGTTGATATTTGAAAAGGTTATCAAATTTTAGTTGGATTACATGTTTCACATTTTGAAATTGGACTTATGATTATTTAATTATGAATTAAACATTATTAAACAAGTTTTAATTGAATTTAAGCAAGATTAAATTGTTTAGGCAATTTTAATTATTCAAAACAGAAAACAAAATTTACATTGGCAAAGGTGAGATGAAATGGTATGGAAAACATATTTTATTTGCATTATTTGGAATAACAATGAATTAGTTATGGAATTTAAGAAATTGCATTTGAATTACTTGAATTTGAAATTTAATTGCATTTGAAATTGTCAAAACAGTACACAAATTGAATATTTGAAAAGGTTATGAAATTTGGATCAGAAAACATATAAAACTTGCATTAAAAGGAAATACAGAATAAAAGTTATTAACTTTTGAAGTTTTTGTTTTAATTCTGCTAATTAAAAAGAATTTGTAATTTACAGGAATTTTCAGAAAACATTTGTTACTCAGTTTCACTCTACCCACTGTCACTGCCCGTGGGCCTGGACAGCGTGGACCACGCAGCTGCACGCGTGGCCACCAGAGGGGATGACAGGTGGGCCTGCTGCGCGCTGTGGAAGAAATCGCAAAAAGGTGGGGGGCTTGCGCCCGCGGGGATTCGACCCCGGGTCGCGTCGCTCGCGCGGAAGCGGACTGAACCGCTACGGTGTTCGGCTGTTTGTGTTACCACGGAAGTCTGACGAAAGAAGAGGTGGTGTCGCAGCAGTTAACTGAACTTGATCCGATCGTGACTTTTCTGAACCTGACGAACACAGTAGCGACGACGGCAGTTCGCCGGTGGCCACGGCTGGGGGTGCTGGCGACTCGCGGTGCGTGTGCGGCGGATGTGTTGCGTGGATGTGGGTGGCATGGGCGCGGTGCTTGGCGTGGTTGCGGACAGAGCGAGAGGGACAGGAGAAGGGGCGGAGCGCACCTGCTGCTCGCTGTCGACGACCAGCAGAACGGACGGAAGTCCGGCGACGGCGCGGCCGGCACGGGCCGCCTCCCGCCTCCGAGTCTTCAGAGAAGTTGGAGGTGGATGGGAGCGGGTTCCATTCCCGCAAGAAGAAACCCTCGAGGTGATCAGAGCTGGGAAGGGGCAGTGGTGTTCTACGGTGGTTCGGTCAGGTTTCAGGTGAGTGCCGGGTTCAGAGAAGACAGGGAAGCAGGGAGGGAGAAGGTCTTGGCGGCGCAGGCGCAGGGGAAGGGAACTAGGTGGTCTAGGGCTTGCAGGGCTCGGGGTAGGGTTTTATTGAGGCTGGCGTTGGTACGGCAGCGCATCGGCCTGAGGGATCGATGATCGATCGGCTCTGCAGCTGTTCGTACCGGAGGGGAAGACGACAAACAGTGAGGGGTGGGCCAGAAAAGAATAGATGGGCTGGGGGGAGAAAGAAAGAAAGGAATGGGCTGGGCTTAGGGTTAGATAGGTTAGTTGCTGTTAGCCTTTTCTTTTATTTATTCTTCTGTTTTTTTTTTTTTTTGCTGAAACCAAATGGAAGAAAAGAAAGCTTTTTGGTTAGTAAAAAGAATGATAAAAATTATGGTTAGGTTAGTGTTTTAAATAGCAACTAGAAACCAATTTTTGTTTTCTAAAAGTTTTTTCAAAATTATTGCTGTTTAGGATTTAAACCAAGTTTGAAGGAATTGAATACTCATTAAACATTATGAAAACAATTATCTCCCATAGGGTGGACCCTAAGGTTAAGTTTATAAAAAATCAGTTGATTGGCTTGTTAGAGTTTATGAATTCAAAAGTGGTTATGTTTGAGGCATTTTGATTAGAAGATGAAGGTGATTTAATTAATGGATTGAAAATGGTTGTTTG